>JASDDO010000018.1:380906737-381558361 GCA_030015575.1 Agapanthus africanus
TTAATTTGTATCAGGTTTCAGGTTACGAAAATTATTAGAAAATTGTAGGTATTTCGATGTACTTATCGAAAACACCAAGATTCATACGATTTGGATTTATGAAGCTCTAGTTATGATCATTTTAATATCAGCGTTTAAAACAGAAATTCAGATTTCTGGACAGCAACTATATATTCTATTGCAAAGCCTATATCAGGTTGTTTCATGCATTCCTAAGTAATATAATATACAGAAAATTATAGTTCTATCAATGGTGCATCTACACATCTAAATTTTGTCATAAACGGACATCGGGTGTTCGAGTTATGTCCAATTTAAAAACAGTGTGCGAATCGGAATAGATTCTGTCCAGATCCGTCACTTAATATTGTAATGCAGTTTTCTTTATCTTAGATGGGTTTTCAGTAAAACTATAAAACTAAGAAAATCTAGATCATTCGATATAGATATGAAAAACACCTGAGTTTGCTCAATTTGGATACCGGTATACCAAGTTATATGTCCTAGAAATTGACCGATAACTGCAGTTTTCTGTTTTACGATCAGTGAATAAATACGATGTAATTCACAAACCGTTATGCGGATCAATCTAAAATTTTTACAGCATGTATAAAATAATATAATCTATCATATGTAAATTCCATGAAATTTTCAGAAGTAAAAATCAATGTCTAAAAATTATTTTAAACCTAAAGGTATTGATGTGTATACTAAAATCGGCAAAAAGATTAACTAGTATTTTTTATGCAAGCTTTATCCTTTCTTTTAATAACCAAACCGATTCCATGAGATATCGTAGATATATTATGGATTGAAATCGATGTTCTCACAACTTGTAATAAACATTCATAATCATGATGAAAGAATTAAAAATACTTTAATTTGAACAAGAGATAATAAGATATTATTAAACCATATAGTATCATATATATCTAAACTTATGTATATGTATATGTATATGTTTATGTGTGTCTTCTCTTATGGATTATGATATGAAAAGAATAGGGGGTTCACGATGCATGACAAGAGGAAAAATAGAGGTGAGGGGAAAGGAAAGAGAAGGGACTTACATACACAAGCCGGTATTGTCACCGGGCTTGTCTATCCGCCGACAGCCTCGCGTTACTAGCGAGACCTTCTTGAAGAGTTCTTCATGTTCTTTTTCTTGGACTTTAGGTGAAGAGGGAGAAATGAGAGATAGAAAAATATGAGGAAGGAAAAGATGGAGGAGGACAATTAAGATGGTGTAGTGGTGAATAATAATATATGCATTTAACATGAGAATTAAAAGAGAAATGAAAGGTCACCATTCATTTTGGAAATGAAAGGTCTCATTTGTAGGTTATGGGAAGAATAAAAAATGATAAAAAAATAATTGCAAGAATGGGGATTTGAACATGTGACTTATGGAATAACAATGCAAGGATTTAACCAATGAGCTATAAGGTTGTTCATGCATATATTTAACTAGAATTAAATATATGATGTTGCTTAAAAAGAAAATGGGCTTTTTAGATGGGCTGTAGAGAATTAGAATAATGGATTTGGGTTAAATATTTATGAAAGGAAAAATAAGAATGAGAAGTTAAAAACTTAAATATAAGAAAATGAAATTGTACCTAGAAAAAAAATACATAATAGATTAAGGAATAAAATAATAATAAATTTAATAGAAAAAGGAAAATACCAAGTACAAATAAATACGGTATATTATTGAAGAGGGATAATACAAATGTATAAAGATTTTGGGGTCATTACACCTGCCATGAAATAAATGCTTAAAACCATTTGTCAATGCCATTTCATGTCTAAAAACGATGGCGAAGCTTGGCAATTCCTGAAAGATCTCACCGAACAAACGTTACAGTGGGAAAGCGTTAGACCAACTTCATCTAGGGCAGATATTCATCAGCTCGATATTTCCATCGCAGTAAAAACCGAAATGACCGCGATGCAAAAGAAACTCGACGCTATCGAAAACAAGTTCTCGTCTGCCTCTATAAACCAAGTTACGCTCCTCAAAACTGTGTGTGGTTGCTGTTCTGACCCATCGCATTTAATAGAAGAATGTCCTTTAAATCTTCCGTTTCAAGGTCAAGAACAAACTAATGCTGCTTTTCAGCAAAGATCTAAAAACGATCCTTATTCTTCCACATACATTCAGGGATGGAGGAATCACCCTAATTTCGCTTGGAACCAAAACCAAACTCAAAATCAAAACCAGTTCCCAAGCAACTATCAAAAGCCTCCCCCACAGCAACAGCAGCCACCACAACAAAGTCAGCACCTCTTTCAACCGCAATCTTTTCAAAACCCGGCCAACAACTTTGATCCTTATAATAATATTTCGACGGCCGGTACTCATAAAACCTCTGCGCTCGAATGTAACTTAGAAACGTTCATTAAACAATCCACGCAAACGACGGCTTATTTAACGTTTTCTATCCAAACATTTGTGCAACATACTGCTTCCCACAGTGAAAGCATAAAATTAATAGAAGCACAATTTGCACAGTTACCGCGATAAGCGAGAGAGAGAAAGGGAGACTTCCATCTCAAGCTCTACCAAATCATGGCCACTCACAAACCGTGGATATCATCCTTCAAAATCATAATGCGAGTGCCGTAACTACGTTGAGATCGGGAAGAGTGCTAAACAACAATGTTGGTAAATAAGTTGAAGTCGATGATATTGACGAAACCCCGACTACTACTTCTACTCCTACTTCGTCTAATCCAATATCTTCTTCCGAGCCTATTCTCCGTTTTCCACTAGGCTCAAACTCTCATCCCACTTCCTTGAAAGAATTACCATCTACGGCCATCTCAAATCCAATTTTGGGATCCATTCCATCCCTATAACCTTCTCCTAAGTTGGACCCAACCCTTATTGATAAAGCTCATTTTCCAAATAGGTTAAGGGCGAACAGACCAAGTCCCCAAATGGAGAAGATTGTGGACATTTTTAAGTAAGCTAATATAAATATTCCTCTCCTAGATACTATCTAACAAGTTCCGTTCTATGCGAAAATTTTAAAAGACTTGTACAATAGGAAGAGGAAAACTCAAGTATCTAAAAAGGTTCTCTTAGCGAGTACTATGAGCAATTCTTTTACCCTATTAGTTCTCATGAAACGTAAGGACCCTGGTTGTACAATATCTATAACTATTGGGGGTAAAAGTATCAATCGTGCTCGACTCGATTTAGGTGTTAGTGCTAACTTACTTCTAGATTCTGTTTATGAGCAATTAAGGATAGGAGAGTTGAAATCTACGCACTGCACTCTTCAGATGGCCGATCGATCTATCACCCATCCTGGGGTGAGCTAGAGCACGTATTAATCAAAGTCGGGGAATTTATATTCCCTGTGGACTTTATAGTTCTAGATACACAACCTGTAGCAAACCCACGGAACCAAATTCCGGTGATTTTAGGTCGGCCTTTCCTAGCAAATTCAAACGCGAATCAATTGTCGTAACGGTTCTATGAACCTATCCTTTAGTAATATGACAATTGAACTTAATATCTACAAGTTAGGAATTCAACCCTCCGAACCATATGCTCATGTATGTTCTGTCGATAAGATAGCTTCCGACATTTGCGAATTTGAGGAGTTTCACGATTCTGATCTCGACGCCGCTAGTGTGTTGTTGTTTGATCCTACTATCTATTATACAAGTGAAGACTTTTCTGCCGACAAGTCCACACCTAAGTCCGAACCCTTTGACTTGTTGAATGATTTAGTCGAGCTATCCGAGTTTTATAACTCACTTTCCGATGAGATTATCATTCGGAATCTTGATGAAAATTTTCAAGATGTTTTTGCCGACGAACTCGCATTCCTAGAAGACATGGGAGTTGTGATGAATCAACTCTAATCCAAAGAAGTTGAACCGTCATCCCTTCTTCTTTTCAAAAACAAGAATGCGAGTATTGCACCACCACCGTTCGTTTCTACCAACCGAGACGTAAACCCGATCGATTTCGTCTCCTAACTCCCCATTTATTCACATCTATAATCTTCCACCAACCATTGTGTTACATTGATAAAATATTTAAATAGTTGGTGTTGACTTTTGGTCTTTGTAAAGTTTTGTATAGACCAATAACTTTAAACCCCCTTCCTCTTATAATTTTAAATACTTAATACTGTTTTACTCAAGTTTGGAGGGAGAAAATATTTTGGCTCTTGAAAGAAAAACAAATTTTTACAAAATTGTGAGCCAAAAAAAAAGTTTGGGGAAGGATTTCACTGTCATTAATTCTTGTCCCCGTTACTAACTTTTCCTCCCAAGTATATAGGTTTTAAGCTTAACAGATGGCATCAATGAAGACACTGCTGCAAATAGGATTGGGGGAGATTTGTGCTTATTCACGCATCATTTTTTCATCATACTAAATAATAGCACAAAAAACGACTTTTGATAATGAAAGTTAGAAAGTGAAAAATGCATATGAAAGATAGGAAGTGGTTTAAGAAAATCAAGAAAATTAGATGTTTTATAACAAAACTAGTAATAGGTGGTCATGAGTTGTTGTCCCAAGGGTTAGTAAGATGAAGCGAATCACTAATCTGAGGATAAAAACAAGTCTGAAAAATAGTCCTTATTCTTGAGTCCAAACATCTGAACGTTGATACCCTACTATACGCACTTGCACACATCTTGAAACTTGGGATAGTAGAGAATACCTTGAAATGCACTTGTCTAAAAGCCTTAGTATGAAGAATATATATATATATATATATATATATATATATATATATATATATATATATATATATATAAACAAAAATATAAATGAAAAAAATGGTGAAGAAAAATAAACACTAGTTTTGTAATTATTTAAGGCAGCATAAAAAATATAGCGTGGGTGCCTTATCACCTAGTGCCTTAGACCAACTGGTTTGGGAGACACTGCTAAGCCTTAAGTGTTGCAAAACTGGGATATTGCTAATTACGCCTAAAATAGTGAGCACATTTGGTAATCGGACGGTTAGTATCTTAAGAAGTATTAACGGTCGCATGAAGAATGTGTGAGTAATCCCATCTGAAAATATTCACCGACTAAAGGGTATTAAGGAAGATGGACAAGAGTATGATAGCTTGAATTGAATTCTCTAAGTGTAGGGATGTCTTTTACACACACGTAGGGGTATATGATCGATATTTGGAAGAAAGGTAGGGAGGAAGACTAAAGGCGATGTTTTATTGAGGGATGACGTAATTTCTGACATCTTTTCATGATTATTAAGATAGGGCTCATGGCTACTAAAAGGCTAGTGTAGTTTGAAACTATTATTTTCAAGTTCTTTTTTTTATATGTTCTTTATCTTTGTATGTAACTTTCATCGTCTTTCTTTTATTATGGGATTTTGTGGGTACAATCCACTGAAAACCCTCAGGAGACAACACTCCTCCAACTAGGGACACCATAAGCTTTAAAGCCTTGTTGCACGTGCTCAGTGAAATCGTGTTTCCTACGAAAGTGTGCTGGGTTTTTTCTTTTCCTTTTTCTTCTTCTTAATAACTAGTTTGCTCGGGACGATCAAACTTAAGTTTGGGGGCATTTGGTTAGTATAAAATATTACACATTTGAATGATTATTTTCCCCACTATTGTTGAGTTCTAAAAGGTGTTTATTATAATTATCGAATATATGAGGGTTTATATGTAAAAAGTTTATTATCATATATTTTTACATTATAATTAACATAATGAGGGAAAATACATGCATATAATATTTATATAAAATATTAGTAATTAAAATATGCATATCATATCAAATATTTCTAATCAATATTCTTAACATATAATATCATATAAAATGGTTAGGATAATATCTCAAAAATACCAAATATTACTAACACCATGACTTAAGATATTGTGCAGATATTAGATCAGGACTAGAATCCAAGAGATCCGAGATGTCAGAATCAAATCTGCCGAAATATGGAAGTATATCATAAGATTTAGCAACGGCGGAGACTCGGTGCATTATTTTCAAAATCCAGACATCGAAAAGATCTCCAAATGTCAACAGAAGAGAGTAGAAAAAAATACCAGATGATGATCCCTCCAAAGCGCCATGGTTGGGCGGCCAATTAGCATTATTCGCGGCGGATCCGCGGCATATCTAGAGCCGTAGGATTTCAAATCTTGTGGCTAGGATTTTAATAGTGTATATTCACTCAGGGAATCTCAGGTTTCCAGTTTCTGTGACTATAAATAGGACCGAGAGCCTCACATCGAATACGATCAATCCAAAGTGATCAAGAGGTCCAAAGCGATCAACGCATCCAAGTGATCATCAGCTAGTCATATACCTCCAACAAGATAGAGAGCGAGAGCAAAAACTAGGGTTATTGTAATCTACTTTCAAAGGATTTGTAAATGCAATGGTTGATTAATAAAGATAATATTTTTATTAGTCTTTTCGCAACTAATTTCCGCACTTTCTTTCTGCATTTAATTTCTGCATCTTCATCATATTTTCATTCTTCAACCTTTCTAGATCTCAAACAATGAACGAGTAATTCCTAGCTTAGTAGGGTTCGTAGGATAGGCTAGATCAATGGATGATAAAATCATTTAACCTCTTTTATACATTTTAAAGTCTATAAACTTTAGCAAAATAAATGTTAACATCCTTATCGGGCATACTGTCAATTTATTGACAGTCACGACCACGATTCGAGATCTGTTTAACATTTGTTTTGATAAGGGCTGGACATGAATAGAGATCAATGCAAGGACAAGGGTTAAGAGTGGGAAAACCCTAGTTTCTTCCAAAAACCCTAATCTACATTCATCCCTATCGATCTAGTTTCAAATTATTAAAAGATAAAAAAGTCATTTTTAATCAGTCATCCATTGCTACCAAATAAAGCCTTTTCTTTATAAACTTTACATCCGTTTCAAATTAGATATACAACCAATCAACCAATTTTTCATCAACTCATCTAAAACAAGACAAAGGTTCACGTTTCTCTGCAGACGACCCGTACTCATCGCGGCTAGCTACTAGGGACACCGTCTTGATTACGGTTACTTTACAAAACACACTTTTTAATGATCAATCACCCAAGAACGCTGTGGATCCAAAGCCCTCATCACGAAGCCGCCGGGCAGCTTCCTGCTCGGCCCATCCGCAGTGGATAGCTTCCTGCCCAACAACGTCGTGGATGCAAAGCCCTCATCACGAGGCAGCCGGGAAGCTTCCTTCTCGTCCCATCCACTGCGGATAGCTTCCTGCCCAATGAAGACGTGGATCCAAAGCCCTCATCACGAGATCGCCAGGCAGCTTTCTGCTCAGCCCATCCACCATGGGTAGCTTCCAGCCCAACGACGCCGTGGATCCAAAACCCTCATCATGAGGCGGACGGGCAGCTTCCTGCCAGGTCCATCCACAGGGGGTAGCTTCCTTCTTAACAACGCTGTGAAACCAAAGACTTTATTACGAAGCCGCCGGGCAGCTTCCTGCTCGGCCCATCCGCAGCGGGTAGCTTCCTGCCCAACAACACTATAGATCCAAAGCCCTCATCACGAGGCGGTCGGGTAGCTTCCTGCTCGGCCCATCCATAGCGGGTAGCTTCCTGCGCAACAGCGCCGTGGATCTAAAACCCTCATCAAGTGGCCGTCGGGCAGCATCCTACTTGGCCCATCCATCGCGGTAGCTTCCTGCCCAACGAAGACATGAATCTAAAGCCCTCAATACGAGGCCGACAGGTTGCTTCCCGCTCATCGCACCCATGCACAGCTGGTGGACTCCTACCCGAGCTAATGTTCGGTCTTTCAACACTTGGAAACTCAAGAACAAAACAAATCCAAATAAAAAGACGGCAGGAGCACAAGTGAACAAAGATGTTCCCTGGGGGCTGTGCACCCCTATTTATACTCTCAGCGAAGACCATCCCACGGCCCAGATCCTCTCCTGCCAAACGAAGCGCTGCGCCCAATGATTCACGTGACGCCACGTGGCAGCAGACTATTAGACGCCTTCCCTTCACGCGGATCTGATCATACGAAGCGACGTCTCCTTAATGACGTCGTCCCATCAGCGATCCGCTAACATCATTCGAAGACGCACTCAAAAATTAGGGCACTTAATTATCACCATTGTCACGCCGCATTTACTCAGAAATAAATACGTTAAGCGTAAATAAGCAATATATGAAAAGCACAAGAAATGACAAGAGATATAATGATAACAGAAACTTTTATTAACATTTATCTTTACAATACAACTGATTTGAAAAGGAAATGTACAATGATAAAAGCAATACCTAAACAGTGGCATACAACTGGAAAGTAAGTATAAATAAACTAGTAGTCTAGCCGTGCCTCAATCTGCTCCAAGTACTCCTGGCTGGGCTCGGTCTCCTGAGGGTCCGGTCTTCCTGACGAACATTCCAAAGAAATAAATAGATAGGAATGTCGTCAGCGAACTAGCGCTCGGTAAGTCCCAAAAGAGAGAAAGGAATAGAACAAGTATGTGGAAGGAAACTGTTAAGTTATACGGGTATCAGCTTATTATTCTAACATAGTTGTTTGTAGTTTGGTACAGAAGGTATCAGCGTATATGAAAGGAGTCCAACCATCCCGTGGACTATGATAACATGTAAGTACAAGGCCCCGTCAAAACCCACGGGACATCAGCACGAGAGTTCATATAGGTGTCTTTTAGTGACCATCATCGTGCCACTTTTAATACATTCCATACCAATCTACCCCTTTAACCCCGTAATGTATTTTATAGATTATAATTATCAGACTTGCTGAGACCATGGATACAAGTTGTTCAAGTAATCAGATTCAGGATGTAAACAAGTAGTCATGTAATCAAGTTAAGTTATAGCCATGGTTCGGTCAAGTCAAGCATGTTGCATGTTGATATGGTTCTGGTATTCAGGTTCAAATTCAAGTAAACATGTTAGAGTTTGGATTCATATTTGAATTGGATTCTGGATTGGATTGGATTCATATTTGAATTAGATTCTGGATTGGATTGAATTCAAGTTTGATTTAGACTCAGACTTGAGTTAGGCACTTAGAACTGATTTGGATCCTGAATTATGTTCGGGAGTTATCGGTAACTGTTGCATATGGACGGTAGGAATTGTGTTTTTTTCTAAGATAATTACCATTGATAATACCGTTAAGTTTTTCTATCTTAAATAAGCAAGCACTCACTTTCTCCGACTCTCTGAGGCTCAAGAGAATTGATCCCTCTTAAACCTATATTTACTAAAATCCTTAACAGTGTTTTATATAGATTGAAGGGGTTTTATGAAAAATATTTTTAATATAGTTTCAAAATAATCTCGAGAAATTATTTATATTCTTTAGGGTTTCCATGGATGTGTATTTTAAGAATTAAAGTATTTTAGTGATAAATATCTTAAATTGAATAGTTCATATTATTTTAGTGTAAACTTGTCTTGTATTAATATCTTGATGGTATTTTGATGAAACTTGAAATTATTTTATTTAAAAAATATAAAGTTATTATATTTTGAAAATATATGGATTTTATAATATTTATATAATTATTAAAAATTAATTTTGATTATTAAGTAGAAAATCTAGTTTTTCTTCAAAATCTTATTAAAACCCTTTCGAGACCGAATGCTCCGTGAGGAGGTCTACATCTCGCTCTACTAGCCCAAAAATGTACGATAATCTGCATCATCCAATAGAGGGTCCTCTAAAGAGGGTTGTAGAGGGTTATTTGCAAAGGATTTTGAAATACAATTAAAAAAAACCGTTTTTTATAGTTGATAGTATTTTAATGTAATATGGTAACAAAAGTATGTTCAAGGTATATCGTGCAATGGAAACATGTGTGTATGTGAGGGGTAAGACATTACCCCGTGAAGTTTTCTAAAGGTATGCTCAAACCAAGTAATAAAAGATGAAGTATATAAAGTTCATGGCATTTTCATGTAAAAGCTAGATTAAATTTATTTAGCATGATATTTTGGAGTGAAAGTTGGTTTTAAATATTAGTTTTATGGTTATAAATATAGGGTAAGAATTTGGATGGAAGATATGGAAGAAATAGTGAAATTTTAGGACTTGGAATCAAAAGATCGGTGTTAACTCCACTTACCGACATATTTTGAAAAAAAGATTTTTAGAGAAAGAAAATAAGGATGGGAAGGGACTTACAAGCTAGTAATCCTAAGGAAAAGTAGACGAGGGAGTGTTGATCTTCATGGCGTCGCGGGGTCACCGGAAAAATCTTGATTCCTCGACGGAAGTTGGTCGTTGGCTAACTCCACTTCTACTCCACTTGTACTTGAGAAAATTTGAAGGTTTTGGTTAGAATTTTCAGAATGAGAAAGGGCTGGGGCATGGGATAGTATTTATAGTGTGGAGTTAGGGTTTTCGGATTAAAAAAGTTAACTAAAATGCATTAAAATGTGATAAATTGGGGAATTGAGGGGTTTCTATTTGATTGCGGAGTAATTAACTAGTGCAGGGGTAATAGAGGTAGACCAAGAGACTTGTGTGCAAAACCCGGGCTTCATTTCCTACAGGTGACCCGTCGGCGCCGGCCAAAAAGCCCATCTCGCCAGTCGTTTGGTGAGGGGGAGCTGGTGGATTCATGCCATGTGCCCTCCTCTGTATTTATATCATTTTCCACATGTTTATTTTTCCAGACTTTTCATTTTTATGTGCATTGCACGTGTAAACTTTTGGGCTTCCAAAAAATTTAAAAGAAAATTCAGAAAATATAACGTGTCTGATGGGGTTCGAACACAGGGGTTACGTCACAGCAGTACAAGGGATTTATCAGTGAGCTACAAGTTGCTTCTTGTTGTTCTTAACAAAAATTAACTTTTAAATTGTACCCAGGTTTGTGAACTCCTTTCTATACATTAAACTAAGAAACTTTCGTACAGCAAATTCAGAATCGTTACAACTATGTGGGCACGAAGATCAGGAAAACACAACCGCCGAGCGCCATGTCATTCCTGGACAAACCACAATGGAGAATCCTCGACACCAAGCTGAACAGAGAAAACCGAGCAGACCACTCTCGACCCGACCCATAAATAGGTCGAAACGAGAGTGGGGGTGTTCATCTCATAAAACTGCATTTTAATACCACTCATTCATTATCTATTTTTTGTATATATCGGTACTATTAACTAGTGTCTGCTCAGTTAATACAGATTATAAGTATCCGTGACAAAATACTGAAAATAGATTTTAATGCACGGATATTATATTAGTGAGCCGACACTGCAATCGGAACTGCAAACCGATCAATATTTCAAGAGTTTCTTTTTGCAACATCCATGTGTACACACTTTTTATCCAAATGGTCCAACACATACAAGTGTGTACACTAGCTTGTTGGTACATGAACCTAGAGAGGGGGCTGCCGTGGCACATGGTGGGCACACATGGGGGACAAGAATGTTAAATGCAAAAAGGTGTGATGTGATATAAAACATCATGTCTCCCTCCAATCTACTGAGTACAAACCAGACTTCTACAAAGAAGTCAAGTAATACCAGTGGAATGGTGGAGAGCACACAACTTCACACAACAAGCACGAGCCCCAGACTCATCACCAAAACCGGCGAGAGCCCGCCATAACCCGGCTCCGCCGGTTTTCTTGTCCCTAAAGCCCCCCCTCCCCCAATTTTCTCTGGCCTTCCCTTGCAGTCACATCAACTCATTTTTATTGCTTGTTTATTCTTATTTTGTGCCTATATAAGGCAGATCAGTGAGCAAGGGAAGGGCTCTCACAATCTCTCACATTGTCACACATTTTCTCATTTTCTTTATACTTCATACTCTTTTTGTTTTTGTTCGTGTACATAGCTAGTCTCCCTTGAGTTCTTTGCCTTCTCTTGATATTGCAACCTCTTTATTGAGCTTGCAAGTTTAAGTTTTGGTTATTGAACTCGAGGGTTTGTATCATTATTTGGAATCAATAAAGCTTTCATTTTGCCTTCACGTTGCCTTGAGTTCTTAGCCTTCTCCTTATCTTGCAACCTCTTCATTGAGCTTGCAAGTTTAAGTTTAGGCTATTGAACCCATGGTTTGTAATATTGCTTTTGGTTCTTAGTATTTCTCTTCTTTTACTTACTTGCATTTTAATTCTTGCCCTTTACTTACTTGCCTTTTATTACCTTGCAATTTACTTTCTTGTAATGTTGTGTATTCTTTTCTTTGTATCATTTCATTTGCTCTCTTTATTTTGTTGTTTTGATGTTTGTGAATAATGGTGAGAAAACGATATTGTAAATTAAGGTTTCCTTTCTCATTTCGTTTGCCCGATTGTTTACCCAATCAGAGCAAAGCTCTGTTTAAAATTCAAAATTTTGAAATGAAGCAACGCTTTAGATGCAGCGCCAAGCGCGCTGCGCCCTAAGCAGCTCACCACGTGCAAAGCACGTGGGCGCTAACGCTGGGTGCGCTGGGCTCCAAGCAGCGCACTAAGTGTCAAACACAGGTGCGCTAGTGCAATGTGCGCTGTCCTTTAATTAGCGCACCACGTGCAAAGCACAGGTGCGCTAGCACTGGAACTAAAAGCTCCCCACCGTTAGATCAAAGATCTAATAATAATGATAAATCATTAATTAATCAGAATTAAATTCTGTTAAGGAAAGATTTCTCAAAATCTTTCCAAATAACAAGATTGTGCTCTGTAAATCAGAGCACCGTTGGATCAATGATCCAATGGTAAATAAAAATTACCAAAAGACAGAATAAATTCTGTATGGAAAGATTTTCTAATCTTGTTAAAAACAAGAAGATTGCCTTCTGTAAAACAGAAGCCCTAGGATCAAAGATCCAATGGTGGGGAAACATCCCCAAATCAATCAGAGAAAGATCTTTTTAACTGATTCAACAAATCAGCCTACCCTATAAAAAGACCCCTAGACTTGAAGTCTCAAGAGACAAAAAAAAGAGAGAGAAACCTCCCAAAAAACTTTGAAAAAATTCAAAGAGCAAGCTCTTGCAAGAAGATCTTTCTTCAAGGTAATGATGATGATGATGAATACAGAGATGAAATCATCTCATGATTAAGAAAAAAGAATTCATTTCTTTAAAAAGATCATAGATCTATAAAGACAAAAGGTCTTTCACAAAGAGATCAAAAGATCTCATCATAAAATAAAAGAAGAACTTACTTCTTACAGATCATAGATCTATAAGACTAAAGTCTTTTTCAAAGAGATCATGAACATCTCATTATAAAAAGGAGAATAATTCAATTCCCTTAAGGATCATAGATCAATAAAGGCAAAGCCTTCCATCAATATAAGAGATTGAAACAAAATAAGAACGGTTGTTCTTAGATCTTGAGACAAAGTCTCTTTTAAAAAGCTCAGATCATAAAATTGATCAGATGCGCTTTGCGCTCTTGAACTGCGCTTCTGCGCTCTCTGGACTGGCGCTCAGCGCCAAATGCGCCGCGTGTCAATCACGTATGCGCCAATTAACAACTAGCGCTTTGCGCTCTTGAAATACCGCACTGCGCTCATGGGCTGGCGCTCAGCGCCAAGCGCACCACGTGTCACTCACGTGTGTGCCACTAAACTACAAGCGCAATGCGCTCATGAATTAGCGCTCTGCACTTATAAATTAGCATCATGCGCTCATCATCTAAGTGGAAGCCCTCCCTTTTTTGAAGATTTATACGATCACTGACTTATTATGGCGCCTAGCGCCAAGCGCGACACGTGTCCCTTACATGTGCGCTACTTGGCAGAAGCGCACTGCGCTCTTTGACTGGCGCTAAGCGCACCATGTGTTGCGCTGACAGAACATAAATTATTCTCTAATAAACCCCAGAGCTATGATTGAATGCTCAGTATTCAATAAAAGACAAAATCATTGTCAAGATAAAAATCAATGCTCGGCATTGTCAAAAGGGGCCGAGCCCAAATAAAAGCTCAACAGCCCAAAACAAATGTTAAAACATTTTAACTTGATTGGACTTAACCCAATATTGGCCATAAGTCCTCAAATTCAGATTAATTATGCCCATATGCTCATAAATCTTTTAACAGATCTTAGTTCCAAATTGGACCACAGATCTTTCAACCCAAATTGGACCACATGCTCTCTTGTTGGATCTAAACGATCCTGTTAAGTTGATCTTAATCTAAAAATTAGACTAACGTATCCTTAACATACGTTTAAGTTAATCTTAGTCCCAAATGAGACTAACGTATCCTTAAACCCAACCCCTAAACCCAAATATAAGAAGATACGGATTTGGACTAATCCACGCCCTACGGGTGACAACATAAATTAGTCTCCGTATACAATCCACAGGCAACCAAAAACAAAACAAATACCCACGGCACGAAATGACCATCTGGAGAAGGAGAAAGTGGTTACCGCGATGCGGTAGCATAATTAACTGCAAGGGCTTGCGCCTGCAGGGAAGAGCGTCCCCACAATCAAAAACCCCTCAACGAAGGGGAATCTGACGAAGTCTGCTACATCGGCCGCATCCATTTAAACCTTCGATATATGGTGTCATAAATCAACTTGGTATCTTCGGAGAGGTGGACGGATAGTACCAATTAGCATCTGCCCCGAAATTCAGGCAAGACAGACCCGCGCGGTCGCGTCTCCGTGTTTTCGGCGGGGAACAATTGTAGGGTTCCTAGGCACTCTCAAGAGGTCTCACAAGGCATCAACCATGCCAATTTCAAAAATTATGGTGCCGAGAAACCCTAGTGTACGGATCGTTGGCTAGATTTCTAGGCGAAAAGTAAACTAGTTAACACTTAACTAAGAGATACGGAAATACAACCTTTGTAGATCCGGTTCTCCACCTCCATAGCTCCGCAATGAAGTCTCCTCGCTGTCCATATCAAGTTCCGGGCTCTAGCGTCGGCTTCATCGGAGAATGGACGGGCTAGGTCATCGATGTCCATGCCGAAGATGATCTACATCGAGGCATCGCTAAATCAAGCTCCGACTTCACCAAGTCAAGAAACTTGTGAAGAAAACACACTCTACTACTTGGCAAGAGGTAGAGGATGAAGAAATAGGAAGTGGGTAGACTTTAGAATTGGATTTCTCACTCTAATTCATCAATCACCATTGATGAGGTAAGCTTTCTTCTTAAAGTGAAGAAGAAGAAGAAGATGAAAGTTATGATAAGTTATTTTGTAAAAAGAAAATAATAAGAATACTTATCATCTCCTAACCCTAGTTAATTGTAGAGAGTAGACCATGGTTTGATTAAATGGTTAGGGTTAAGCATGAAGACAAAGTGGTTACAAAGTCAAACCTTCATGAAGATTCAACTACAAAACAAATCAAGCCACCATTTTATATTCATGCCATTTATTTTCCAAAAAGAATAAACAAATTAATAAATGAATAAATAAGTAATGGATAAATAAAACCCTAATCATTAGTTTAACCATGGTTTATTCTTTACACTTAACCAAGTAAACATGCATCATCAAACATGATACAATCATGTGCACAAAACTATATCAAATATACAATGTGCACATCCGAGCGAGAAAATCCATTTAAAGTGAACCGATACTAGTTAATGCAAAGTAATATATCAAATATATAATTATGCATTAAATCATTAAATCAACTCTTGATTTAACGATCCGGTCATATCGCATATAACCGGCTAGTGTCTAATGTATCGGCTTATCGAATCAATCTTCGATTCGATAACTAGGTTATATCGCATACAACCATTCGACACATTCATCGCGAGAATGGAATACGGTATCACATACACGCATTATTCTCGGTCCCGCACATATCTCATATGCGCTCCTATTTCGTTTCGCTTGAGCCAGGAAACCTCTGTGTAGGACTCTAAAGACTCGTCAATACGCCGGCAGCAGGTGATGATCATATCAATCACCCACAAGCCGCAAGCGGTCTGCTAAACGTAACGGCCACCCGGGTATTGAGCGATCTGAAGATCGACGAGCAAGCCCGCTCACAATCCAGTGAATCCAACCAGTAACACTACCGTACAGTCCGGTCTGATCGTCTGATATGTCGCATATCTCGCCTAGGGGTGGTAAACGTCAGACCCCAATAGCTCGATAAGTCGTGTCGATATGAGGTCTATAACTGTTCGAGAAACTACTGGTAACACTTACCGGTAAATCTCAGCAACCCTGGCCAGGGATTTCCTGTTATAGCCAATCGAACACAGCGCAACATCAACTCCCTATACCGGGAGAGACGAATCCCCTCCTATCGCTCATTGCCTCCATGTGACTCGGGACTGTACCCAAAAACCACCGTTTTGCACGCCCTCTTGGACGTGGTAAGATGGAAATCAAAGCACAGTGGGAACCACACAAGACTCTATGACGATCTCGGGTCAACAGACTACTCTGTACCAGTGTCACCAGAGAACTGCCATCTGACGTGAGGTATAATACCATCTGGGAGTTCTCGGCGAGTCCGTCCAGTGTACCCAGTCTCCACTGAGCACCCGTATATCATCTCTGATGTCAAACACCAATGTATATGGGATCATCCATCGCCCATCTGTATGGGTCGAGAAGGTATACGCTAGTCTACTCTGGTATATCGATGCCCCGTCTCGATACACCCTCGACTAGGGACTTTGAAGGATGTACTTATGGACTACCATGTCCCCACTAGTATGATCCGCATCATAGTCCAGGTAGTCAAGTACACATCCTAAGGGCTTTACCAACATGTAATAGAGAGACAATCAGTATACACGTTAAGGTAAAGAGCAACCAGATAGCAAACTATCATGTCGAGCAAGAAAGTCCTCCCTATATATGTCCCAGCATCCACTACAATATACATCCAATGTACAGTAATGGCCTCTAGGGCATACATATAACTAACAACAATTTTTTTATACGAATTAAAAAATTCTGAGATCTTCAAGATCTATGAACAAACTCTTAAGAGTTCTTCATAAGAGATTAATAAATTTACATGATTTGAATTTTGGGTTGAAAGATCTTAGTTCCAAATTGGACCACAGATTAATTGAGCCCACATGCTCATAAATTGGACCACAGATTAATTGAGCCCACATGCTCATAAAAATTTTTTAATTCAGGCCCGGACGTCCCAACGTCCCGGACGTGTTTTCGGCGGGGAACAGATTCTGGCATGCCCGGTGGGACCTTTTCCTCTTTCCACTCCACACTTCGTGTGTCGTGTTCGCGAACGAGTTGTGGTTGGATATGGTTGCCCTTGGATTCGAGGTACTAAGATTTGGTTTTGCTCCCGTGCAGAAAACAGAAGATCAATGGCTTCAACCTGCACTAACTGCAACTGCAACTCTCGCTCCATCCCATCTGGAGGAGTGACTTACGGGCCCCAAGCGGCTTCCATCTTCGCTATGTCGGTGGAACTGGTCACTCAGGCCACCACTAGATTGTTCTTCAGGACCATGCTCCCGCCAACGAGCTTCAGCGCTCCTGTACCATCACAAGAAGCTCAGAAGAAGTCGGTCTTTGATCGGCTTACAACTACTGCGGTCCCTCTCAGTGGGTCTTCCAGCTCCAAAGCCTCAGTCTTTGATAGATTGGGCCAAAGCTCTAATGGGCCTGTGAAGAAGCCCGCGATACCAGAAAGGGTTATCCCACAAAGGTATCCATCCCTGCTCCCGAAGTCGTCAAGGCGGCTTCTCCTGCCAAAGGGTCGGTTTTCTCAAGACTGACTGTTTCAGCTCCTGTTCCAGACGAAATCGTCAAGGTTGCTTCCCCTACTCGGAAGTCTGCCTTCGATAGGTTGGCCATCCCCACTTAGCGGACATCAGTCTTCAATAGGCTGACAACGATAACTTCTGACCAACACAGGAAGCATGAGGGAGTCACCCCTACGTCTGAGACAATCCCATCCGCACGACATACTCGCCGTCATCACTGGCGCCGAGTAAGGAAGGTTGGGGGTAGCTCCTCTTCTGGACTAACTCCGCCAGCTCCCATGGTGGAAATCGATGTTGCTGTTCCAACTGGGAACAACTTTGAACCGTTTAGGAGGGTTCGCAAGAATGCTCCGACTGCCGTGCTGAAGAGGTCTCCACCACCTATGGAGATTACTACAGAAAAGAAGCCGGAGCAGCCCCCTCAGCGGCTTTCTTCCAAAATTTACAAAGTCCGGCGACAGGTCCAGGAATCGGTGATTAACCAGGACTACTCTCGCCGGCAAAAGAAGCATAAAGCTCAGCGAGAAAAGAGCCATCTCGAGGTACCACAAAAGATGTCATCCGTCTGGGTGCCCGCTGCAATGGCCCCTTTGACTTCAACTGCTCACAAGAGAAGGAGGCCAGAGAAAGCCCCTGTGAACGCGGCAAACTGCAAGGACGTTGAATCTAGATGCCCCAAGTCCGGGGCATGGTAATACATACCGTTTATATGGCTTCCGGAAAAGAAGAAAGCCGTGCTTCTACGGGTCATCGACTGCTTACCCGATCGATAACGAAGGCTCAGGAACAACAGCAGCAGAAACTTTAGGAGATGCTGACTGCAATGGCCGCACTCATTGGGCCAAAAGAAAATCCATAGATCTCGGAGCAACGTTGGGAACAAGAAACTGATACCGAGTTCCTCCAAAGAATGCTCGAGAGGAAAGAAAGAGAGGCTGGGGAGCAGGCAACCAATATAAAATGAATGGCTCTTTTGTTCCAAGACATGGCTGGGATGATGTTACAGCCGGAACCTCCAGCTGAAGACCCCCCGATCATCGTTGAAGACGACAAAGGGGAGACATCGAACCCTTCTCAGGCTCTTTTAGCAGCCAAATAGGAGACCATCTCCAAGGCCGCTTTGGACGATTACATTGCGCAGCAAATATGAGCTCACCAGGCAAACAAAGCGGCTGGACAGATCGTTAAGACTGGACGACCTTATCCAGGCTGGTATGACCAAATAAGGTACCCGCCGGGATATACGATCCCTAAATTTCATGTATATAAAGGGACGGGGAATCCACATCAGCATGTCGCTCAATTCAGAGCCTTGCGCGGCAACACCGAGGGTGATGATAAACTTGTGCTCTGCCAGTTTGTTGGTAGCTTGTCGGAGATGGCATTCGAGTGGTATTCTGAACTTCCAAACGACTCCGTCATGACTTTTGCAGAGATGGAGCTACTATTCACCCAGCGTTTCGCGAGTGCTAGTGAACGCACCCCAATAACGGCATTGATCAATGCCAGGGTGATGCCAGGTGAAACGTGGGAGCAATACGCAATACGATGGCGAAATTTATGGTCAAAATGTGGGCAACGCATCGAGGAAGCACCGGCAGTGGGCATGTTCGTGGGCACTCTTGACCTTCAAGAAACTATTTCCCAATTCATGATGTTCTTCAAGCCGACCATGTTCCAGGCCATGATCGACAAACTGGCCCAAATGGACTAGATGGGTCATAGACCGTCTCCTTCAAAGCCGGAGCCGCGGAACGAAAAGGGTAAAGGGAAGGCGACCTTCGTCGCAAATACTCAACAGCAGCCCAGTGGCCCAAAACTAACTGATCGCCTAGACGAGAGGCGGCAATTCTATAATGAGAAGATGAAGCACCCTTATTCGTTTCCCCGGGACAAAATAAAGAGATTGTACGAGCTAGCGGTGCGTAACAGGCTCATCAATTTGCCGAATCCAAAACTACCGTTGCAACCCGGTGAGGCTAATAATCCCAATTATTTCCCCTACCATCAAAGGTAAGCCATCCAATTGAAGATTGCTTCATCTTTAAAGGCTGGATCAAAGATCAATACCAACAGGGCAAATTTGCCTTGTCCGAGAATTGGAAGGTGAACCCGCCACAACCTCACGCTCTCAAGAAGACGGACACACCGGGGGCATCATGTTCTTTCGTAGAAGAAGCTCCATGGGAAGTCGTTCTTTCAGCCAAGACTAAAAGAATGATGAAGGATCTCCAAACGTGCCCGGCAATCAGGTGGAAGAATCCGCTGGAACCCGAGATTATCGAGGGAATGCTGAAGCCGCGCCCAACTCCAAAAATTGGTGGTGATAGTCAAAGCGCCCACACCCAGCCATCAAAATCTTCGAAGAAGGAGAAGAAGAAGACCAAAAAGCTCGTGAAGCATGGTGACAAACGCACGGACCTGCAAAAGCAGATTGACGCGCTGGAAGAGTATAACCAGAAGGCGCGAACTCTGGTCACACTCCAAGAATTTCTCGATCACGTCCTTGAGAATGGAGATGACGACAATAGAGAAGACTCGTCGGATGAATCTGAAGATTATATGGCAAGTTGCCATGTGATCTCTCACTCGTCAATAAATGATGAAGAAGCTCCTTACACAGAGAAACTGAGGGCAGATCCTGAGCCTGAACTTCTAGGACCATCAGACGAAATGATCGATGCATTACTAAACGAAGCCCTTTTGAAAAGCAAAGCTGATCGAGAGCGCGAGATGGCCCTATTTGAAAAGGTCAAACGCCGGCGACTGGACGAAAGGGTTGAAACACTCCCACCAGATCAAAGTACATCCGCCATAAATAAAAGCAGGTTCAAGATAATGAAAATGTTCGCCAAAGCCATATCGATAGGAATGAAGCTGCCTTCTTTCAGAGAAAATTCTCCTGGCGGTATACATCTTGATGAGGCGAACGTACATCCTAACTTCTGCTTATATCATCAGAAGATCGCACACCCTACTGAAGAATTCAACGCTTTTAGAAATTGGTGGCAAGGGTATGTCGCTCACAGGCAGCACTTCAAGAGGATGAAGCGTGAAGCTCGTCGACAGCAGAAAAATGCAACAGAAGAACGAGGAAGAGCTGCCGGCAACTGTCACATGGTTGATAATAAGGAACCACAAGTTCTCACCTTCGGGAGCGATTCGGAAGAAGAAATGACTTTCGACCCTCTCTTCAAAGAATCCACCTCAGGAAAAGAGGACGAAATGAAGACCTGTGAGAACATTCAGCTGTGCAATCGTACGCTGCTTGAAAAGAATCTCGGGCCTGCAAACAAGGGATCGAATAAAAAGGATAAGGGGAAAGAAAAGATCCCTGAGGATATCTCCCTCGATGATCGAGTCATCGAAGAGCAGGCAGCCAAGGACCCGCCCAAGAAAAATAAGGTGGATTACAATGTTCTGGCACACCTGAGAAAACTACCCTCGCAACTAAGTATTCTCGATGCCCTTCTGCTATCTAAGGAGGTGAGAGATTCCCAGATCAAGGCACTACAAAAGCCCGAACAGTTCCAGGCTTTCCTCGCCGAAGAAAAGATGAAGGATGAGCTGGAAGAAGTGCACACGGACGATATCACCTTCGGCGATGAGGATCTCCTCCTCGGGACTTGTGAGCATAACCGCCCCCTTTATGTCTCCGGATACTGTCATAATATCAAGATAGGCAAAATCCTAGTTGACAATGGGTCCTCCGTTAATCTCCTCAATGTAAGAGTGTTGAAGGAAATCTGCATGAGCGTTCAGCACCTCGCTCGTGATAAAATCACCATCTCCGGTTTTGACTCCCAGTCGTCATGGATGCTCGGGTCTATGATACTAACGTTGCGCTTTGGGCTGCTCGTCACGGACATTAAATTTCACGTCATTGACGCCAAGACATGCTACAATGCTTTGCTCAGTAGGCCTTGGTTACACGAGTACAACATCATCCCTTCTACACAACACCAGTGTATAAAGTATTTCAAGGATGGTCTCGAGTATGCTGTGACAGGGGAACTAAACCCATTCTCTGTGAACAAAGTCCGCAAATACGAAGATGCAAAATACTTCCTGCCAGATTTCGAAGACACGGAAAGATGTCACAAATCAGAGGACAAGAACAAAGCTATCATCACTATTCCAGTCTTTGGGAGTGATACCGAGGAGGAAGAAGAAATAGTTTATTCAGGTCCGCCCCAATGCAACAAGCCAGGACCGACCACCCCTATGTTGATCTTCGTCTGCGACTCGGAAGATGAAGTCAATGCCGTATTTTCTGTTCGGCCATCAATTCAAGCCTTTGCTAATGATGATCGGAGTTTGCAAATCGCCATGGTTCCGCGGGAGCATTACAAAGAGCTCAATGCACTTAATGCCTATAGTGTGCAGGAACTGCAGACATTCTACGTCCCTCCCAGGCGAAAGGGTGAAAAGGCGATCCTATTCTACCGTTCTGGGGAAACCAAAGTGGAAAAAGAAATCTTGCACGACGCCGATTCTACGCTTGACAGGCTCCAGCCCATCCGTCTGCCTAGATACTACACAGAAGGGTTGAAGAGGCTCTTGAGACGCCAAGGTGTACCCCTTAAGCAAACTGCTCGACAAGCACGGTTCTATAACAAGATCTGGAACGTCCCCGGAACTCAGCAAAAGTTGTCCAATGGGAAAATAGAAATCATCGGGCTTGGGTATGTTCAATCCAAGAAACGGGAGCTATTCCGCAACTGCTACGTCATACATGACTTTGATGAAGAAGGAGATGCTCTGTGGGAAGATGTTAACCCTGAACCAAAATGAGCTCCCGTCGTGAAAATACCAAGTCCGTCGTTTGAAGAACGGATGGACAAGCTAATAAAGGAAGCAGGTCAAAAGGTTCGAGACGACCATAATCGCGAAATGACCATCTACGAGAAAGCCAGAACGCAACGCCTCCTTCAGCAGGCTACGAAAAATGAAAATGCTCCTCCTTGTCAACCCGTCATACAAAAGGCCCAGCTCAGAGGCAGAAATAAACCCAAGAGCGGGAAAGGCATTCGACAGCGACAAAGCGGGATCAAGAAGCCACACGATCAGGAATCGAGTAATCCGGGTTCGTCTCTTATAAAGAAAATGAGTCGAGCGTATTCTTTTTCCCAAGACAAGACAAGGAAGATACTTGATCTTGCCATAAAACATCAAATGATTACCCTCCCGGAGTCCAAGCACCCCGAGCAAGCAGGCGAAGTCTCTCACCCGGACTATTGCTCCTATCACAGGGCAATAGGACATCCTATCGAAGACTGCTTCATATTTAAAGACTGGGTAGAAGACCAGTATCAACTCGGCAGGTTCGCTCTATCCAGCAATTAGAGGATAATCCCGCCGCAGAAGTATGAACCGAAAGCCCCGTATACAGCGAGAATGGAGCCAGATCAATATCGGTTTTGGAAGCGATCTCGTACCTGCCACGTGATAACGCTATCAGAAGAAGAGCCTGAGAATATGGATGAGCTCCCCTGGTGTTTCGAAAACGATGATGGCGAGGTGATCTCAGAATTTCTACCGCCGCCAAAAGAGCTGGAAGATGGGATACATACTACCGCAAATAACCTCACAAAAATTGACTTGGGAACGACAAACGACCCCCGGCCAGCATTCGTCAGTGAGCTGTTGTCTGAAGAAAAGATGGCTACGCTAAAGGACGTGCTCATGCAGCATAAAGATTGCTTTGCATGGAACTACTCCGAGATGCCGGGGCTAGATCCGGAAATAGCTGTACACAAATTGGCAATATCTCCGGACGTCAAGCCGATCAAACAAGCACCAAGAAGAATACGGCTTGAGCTTGAGATGAGCATCAACGTCGAAGTTAAGAAGTTAATCGACTCCGGCTTCATCCAAGAGGTTCAGTACCCTGAATGGATCGCCAATATCGTCCCAGTGATGAAGAAAAATGGGACGGTGCGCATATGTGTGGACTTTCAGGATCTCAATAAAGCCTGCCCGAAGGAAGACTTCCCAGTACCAGTCACTGAGCTGATGATAGATAATACGTCCACTCACGAAGTTTTCTCCTTCATGGACGGCTCATCAAGATACAATCAGATAAAGATGCATCCCGAAGACCAGAAGCATACCGCTTTCCGGACTCCTTTAGGCATATTCTGCTACAAGGTGATGCCCTTCGGCCTAAAGAACACCGGTGCCATCTATCAGAGGGCCATGACGAAGATTTTCGATGACCTCATAAATGAAATTGTCAAATGCTATATCGACGACCTCGTGGTTAAAAGCAAATCATACGAGGAACATTTAGAGCATCTAAAGATCGTGTTCCAGTGCCTTCGGAAATACAACTTGAAGATGAACCCTCTCAAATGCGCGTTCGGAGTTTCCTCGGGCAAATTCCTAGGATTCATCATACGACGTCGAGGTATCGAGATAGACCCGTTGAAGATCAAGGCAATTATGGAAATGCCCCCGCCAAAGACTCTCAAGCAACTGCGGTCTCTCCAAGGAAAGCTCGCATACATCCGGCGATTCATAGCCAACCTTTCAGGCAAGTGCCGCCCCTACAGTCACCTGATGAAGAAAGGAACCCCTTTCATCTGGGATCACAAATGCCAAAGCACACTCGACGAAATCAAACAATACCTACAGAATCCTCCGGTGCTAACCGCTCCGGTCAAGGGAAAGCCTCTTATTCTGTATACAACAGCCCTCGAAGGTTCTCTAGGCGCATTATGGGCACAAGAGAATGACCAAGGAAGGAAGAGATCCCTTTACTATTTGAGTCGAGTTCTCCGGGGGCAGAAAATAATTACTCTCCCATCGAAAAACACTGCCTGGCGTTGATCTTCACGATAACGAAGCTCAGACACTACGCGTTGGCACATGAGGTCCATCTCATATCGAAGGTGGATCCTCTCAAATACTTGATGTCGAAAGCCATATTAACAGGACGGCTCGCTAAATGGGCCCTGCTCTTGATGGAATTCTCGATAACTTATCGTCCTCTCAAGGCAGTGAAAGGCCAGGCCATCGCCGACTTCCTCGCTGAGCATCTGATATCTGCCTGTTGGATATAGTGCCCTCAGAGTCAATTATTGGATCACAGGCACGTGATTGCAATGATTGAGGGAGGACCTATACCGGTAGGACAGTCTTACTCGAGAGGTTTGTATACTATCTGGTTTGTCTTTATCATCGTGTACATGCTTTAGGTGATATTGTAGTTCACTATTACACGTTAATAGATGATAGTATACTATCTGGTTTATCTTTATCATCGTACACTGCTTTAGGTGACATTACAGGTCACTATTGCACGTTGGTAGAGCCCATAGGATTCTTGCTTGACGACCAGCAGTATGATGGCGATCATATATGTGGGAACTGGGGTCTATAAGCACATCCTTAAAAGGTCCCTAGTCGTGGGAGTTTCGAGACTGGGCATCGATACTCCATTAGACTAGTGTATGCAGTCGAGACCCCGACGAGGGGCGGTGGCCAGTCTCACAAGCCATTGGTGTCAGTTGGATCACCTAAGATGTATACAGGTGCCCATTGGGTTATGAGTACACCGGACAGGACTCGCCGGGAACATACTAGTTGGTATTATACCTAGCGTCAGATAGCAGTTCCCTGGTGACATGTGTACAGGTTAGTTCATTGACCTGAGATCGTCATTTGTCTCGTGTGAGTTCCCACTGTGCTTTGATTACTACCCTACCAGGGCTCAAAGGAGTCGTGCAAACAGGTTTTAGTTGGGTACAGTCCCGAGCCACATGGAGGCAAGTGAGCGGATCGGCAGGGGATTCATCTCTCCCGGTATTGGGGGTGAGATCGCGCTGTGTCTAGGAGAGCCATTACACAAAGCCCTCGGCCGAGGCAGGAGATTTACTGGTAGGTATTCCAGTAGTATCTCAGGGTGTTCTGGGCTACACTCTGACACGACTTGTACCGCTTTTGGGGGTCTGATTTTTACCAACCCCTAGGCCCGACATGCAATGCTCATAGACGAACGGACCGGACTGTATGGATATTGTCACTGACAGGTTCAGTAGGGTGTCAGGATGAGTTCACTCATCGACCTCCCTTTTGGTCAATACCTGGTAGCTCGTTACGTACGGCTAATACCTCTGACGTGCTTGTGGTTAAATCCACAGCCAAAGTATTGACGAGTTTTTAGAGACCCCACAGACAGTTTCTCAAGTTTCGGGCGAAACGTTGTAGGGGCCGTATGATATATGGCAGGGTTCGATCATATACGTGCGGTATTGCACGGATCATGATTGGGAGGATCATACTAGTGGGCTTTGGTTTAAGCCGGATCCTAGTATTAGATTTGTTGGATTACTTTAGTCTCATCGCATTCGCATTCAGTCGGAATGCGGATGCATGTATGTATATACAGGTGAGGGGTATCCTTGTGATCCGTTACGAATTTACTTTAGATGTTGCCGTATCTTTTTGTTGTGGAAAACATTTGGATTAATGTTTGCATTTGGAAATAATGAGCTAGAATTCATCATGAGATGCATTAAATGTGACATAGACATATATAGTGACTCATGGTCTTTTTTTTGTGAAAAATGTCACATTTAGTGATTGATTTGTGGATGAAATGAGAGGAGGAGAGAGGAAGGGCAGCCATGTGATGGTCGTGAGCTCTCATATTATGCTTCTCACTCTCTCTCATTTAATCACACATATCACAAAAGAAAAAGAGAGAGGCAACTCCTTCTTCTTCTTCCTCTTTCTTCTCTAGCTCAAATCTCCATTAATGGCAACACCTATAACCTCCATCCAAATCAATGGATGCAAGAGACAAAGTGATCACAAACATTCTCTCCATCACCTTGGACACGTCGGCTAGCACACTTCATGCCCGAGTTGCTTCGGACGAAACGGGAGCCCGTAAAAAGACTCGTAGATGTGGTGCCCTTTCCGACGAGGAGATCAAGACCGGAGTTGCCGCGAGGAGCTTGGGATGGTGGCCAAAGACCGAAGGACACGGATCGATCGGTATAGCTTTCCAACCCTCTCTCTAGATAGCTAGTAGTAGGTTAATGGTTCGATCCGGGTTTTAAGCATACGATAACGCCGGTTTCTAGTTTAGAAAAATTTTCGTTTCTGCATTTTGGCCTCGGAAAGACGGCCGGGGTGCTACCGTAGACTTACATGGTATCAGAGCTACGCCATTAACCTTTACTAGCTTGCTCTAACGTGTTTAGAACTTCGATCGAACGAAATTTTCAAAAACTGCATTTCCAAGTCATCAGTTTCTGTCGAAATTTTTCTGTTGTCAAAAATTATTTGGTGTATTGCAGAAAATCAGGTAGGGTTTTCTAGGGGCACTGAAGAAATTTGGTAGATTAACTCCTCAGGAACGCCGCGGAACCGCGGCCTAACCCTAGTTTTGACCGCGGTTCCGCCGCCATTATAGCTCTTCATTGGACCAAATTTCTTCAGGTGGTCTCTGACTTGGAAATGGGGTTTCTGGTATTTTATTTTTGGGCCCAGATTTGTTTGAGTACTGGGAATTGTGCTTGGGGCCCACTTCGGAAAATTTAGTCGATCGAAAATTTTAAACATGTTAGTTCACAGTATTTACATTATATCTGCGACCGTGAATGTCATTTGATCGGTAAATCCTGTCTAATTGCTATAGTTCTTTTAGACGGATTTGCGAACGTGACATTCACGTTGATGTTCTGTGTTGTGCTGTGATGTTGCGGATTTGTCGTGGTGGATAGCCTGGATGCAATAGTAGTACAATTTGGTTGTATTTGTACATTTGATATTGAGGGGCGAGCGTCCGACATGTGGACTGCCGTCACTGCTTGTTTGTATATTATTCTTTTCGGGGCACGACCGGGCTGAGGTCGATGTACTCGTTGTATATTTTACTTTCTGTACTAGGATTACCCCGCGGTGGGGTGTACGGATAGCCGGATTCTAGAGGGCAACAGGCCCGCATCTCATGGCTTTGAGACGGAGGGGGCTTCACTTTAGAATTGGCGGGCTATTCGCCGCACTCGTAGGGGGTACAGGTTGACCCAAGGAGGGGTGCTCAGGTTACCGGATTTCATAAAGTGCTGGGTGGTCCATTCACTTTGTTGAAGTGGGCTGCCTCGCTTCAGGTTTTGGTGGGTAACTTGCCGCGCCCGTAGGGGTCTAGGATTTCATTGCACAGGCTATCCACACGACCAGGGGACGTCGGGTTTCAGTAGCGGCTCTATGAAACCTGGGGATCCCAGATTATCCGTATTGTTCTGTGATGCTTATTACATTTCTTTGATGTTGCATTTTATCACGCCATGAGCGAATATTATATATTGATATATATACTAGTAGATGTTGTATATGTTTTACACCCGTGCTGGTCCAGTCCCCGCTCTGTCGTTAGTTAAGTAACCTAACGGGTGATGACGGGACCCAGTGGCGAATGCGGATGGCATATACGTACATCATATTTTCGTTCTTTTGTGGTGTGATCAATTGATGGGACTGCGTTGATTCAGATCAATGCAAGCTAAACAAACCTATTCTGATGTTGTTGGAACATTTTTCAAAAAAGCTTTTATTGCGAGGACGTTCTCTTTTGTTTTGCACAGTGGTATTTGGTTATGAATATCCAGCACCTCAGTCGACGAGGCAAGGGCCGAGATCCTTTCACCGGGAGTGACCCCTTGGACAGAAGTTTGCGTCAGGGCAATAACTTCACTATAGCCGATTGCTTTTTGCTTTGCATCGCGGTATTCAGTTGGAATATCCTGCACCTCATTCTACAGGGAAAGAGCCGAGATCCCTTCACCGGGAGTGACCTCTTTAGCAAAGGTTTTCGCCACTATATTTTTATAAAAAGCTATGCAGTTCCTTCAACGATATCAAGTTCATTACGTTAAAGGTTTTTCGCCAAAAACCTGCCGTAGACCTCCATCATTTCTTACGGGTATTATTTAGTATTCGTGCTGCGTTTGTTGACCTAGTCAAGACGTAGTGTTCGGTAGCTAAGTGGTGCTTGTTTGTTGCATAAATGGGATTGGTTAGGACAGTCGTGCGGCCTTGTTGACCTACTCAAGGGCTCGTACGGATGGGTTTAATGCAGTCCAGAATAATGACGGGTTGAACTTGACTAGCGGTTTATGGTTTGTTGACCTAGTCAAGGTCATAAACCGCTTGGGGTAAAAATCACATCGGGAGTTTCTAAAGAAACTGAAACTTGCCAGATATGCGCATACCTTCTGGAGTGTGATAACGTGAGTAGATTCCATCACGTTATCGTGTGATGATAGTTGGATCCCGATTCCCACTGATGGGTTGGTTTACTCCTCGGGTGATCCCGACCAATTCTTCTTTCAGGTTTGGAGGATAATTTGAGGTTACAGTGGGAGGTTTCCTGATTAGATAAATTGATAACCATTCTGATCTAAGTTAGAGTGCACGCTGAGTGTCTCTTTTCTCTCTCTATTTGGCAGCGACCACTGTTAGTGTATATACCCTAGAGGCCATTACTGTATCATACTAGCTTGTATATTACTTGATGGAAGCTTGGGATATTCACAGTTGTATATACAATCTTGCTCGAAATGGTAGTATGCTACTTGGTTTGTCTCTGCTTTAATATGTGCATGTGTTTCTTTTAGCATATCGCTGATATACATATTAGTAGAGCCCTTAGGATCTTTGCTTGATTACCAGCGTTGTGATGGCGCTCACACTCGTGGGAGCTGGGTGATCTATAAGCACATCCTTATACAGGTCCCTAGTCGTTGGACTATCGAGACAGGGCATCGATACTCCGGAGTAGACTAGCGTATGCGCTTCTCATCCCAGCGTGGGAGACGGTCTGTCCCACAGCCGTCAGTACGTCGTACTTGAGATAGTATGCGGGTGCTCGTTAGATTACAAGTACACTGGACAGAACTCGTCGGGAACTGTTGATTGGTATTATACCTATCGTCGGTTATCAGTTCCCAGGTGACATGAGTACAGCTTAGTCCGCTGACTTGACACTGTCACTTCGCCTCGAGTGTGTTCCCACTGCACTTTGATTACTACCCTACCACGGCTCAAAGGAGTCGTGCAAACAGGTAGTTTTTGGGTGCAGTCCCGAAGCACTTGGAGGCAGTGACGGTTAGACAGGATTCGTCTCTCCGGGTATTGGGGGTTGACATCGCGCTGTGTCTAGGAGAGCCATTACACGAGTAGTCCCTGGCCAGGGCAAGCGGGATATACTGGTAGGTTTCCAGTGTTATCTCAGGGTGTTCTGGGCTACACTCCGACACGACTTGTACCGCTATTAGGGGACTGACGTTCACCGCCCCCTAGGCCCGCCATGCGATGTATCAGACAAACAGACCGGACTGTACGGAGACTGTCACATACAGGCTCAGTAGGAGTTTAGATGGGGTTCACCTCGTCAGTCTTCTTATCGGCATCTACCTGGGGATCGGTCTGTGGTTAAACCCACTGCCAGCGTAGTGTCGAGTCTTTAGAGTCCCACACAGAGAGCTATTCGCCTTTAGGCAAAATGAGTAGAGGTCGCATGGTTTTGCGACAGGGTTCGTTCACATCCGCGCACTTGTGCACGTTTGCTGTCCGGACAGCTTATACTAGCGGGCTTTGTTTTAAGCCAGATCCTAGTATATGATTTGGGATTGGTTTTTCTCATTGTATTCGTATTCCTCGGATCACGAATACGGGTGCGTATGCACAGTTGCTTGAGACAGAGGGAGAGGACTTTGATTAGGGTTAATGACTATGGTCATTTTATTAACCCTAATGCTTATGTGTGAATTATGGTTAATTGATATTAGTTTAATATAATTGTGCATGGTTATGGTTGTTGACCATTTGACCTCCTTGACTTGTTGACCTAGGTTGACAGTTTGACCATCATCATTTTATTTGGAAGATGCTCTTTGATCCTTGCAAATTGCATTAAAAATGAAATGATAATGGTCATGTCTTGATTGACCATGACAATTATCTAGCTAATTATCTAATTACAATAATTCACACATATATGAGAGAATGCTTCATATTTTCTCTCATTCTATCATTCATTTTCTCTCTCTTGTTCTTCCTCTCCCTCAAGCTCTCCCCTCTCATGTGTTGAGAAACACTTGAGCTTGAGAAAAACCCCTTCTTGATAATCTCTACTCTCATCTAGGGTTTAAGGATTAGCACTTCTTGCACCCTAGTTACTTCTAGCTTGGAGTTGAAGCCAAAGGTTGAGGCTTTCGGGTGGATCTTCCTTCGACGTGAGAAGACGACAAAGGTGACCTCTTTCCCCTACTCCAAGGAGCAAGGAGAGAAGGACATAAAGCCCTAGGTATAACCTTTCTAACACTTAGCTAGTTTCTAGTTAGCTTTAGCTTGTTTTTGTTTAGCAAAGATCCTTCTTTGTCTAGTCCATGTTGCCTAAGTTGATAAAAATTTGATTTTTATTCCATTTTCCACCTCCCCGTAAGTACCGGGGTGGGCAACGTGGACTTACAGTGGTATCAGAGACTAACTAAATATAAACTAGCTAGGTAGTAAAGTGTATGGAAGTTCGAATCGAAAAAATCGAAAAACCGAGTTTTCAAAAACCCAACTTTCTGTTAAATTTTTTCCTGCTCAAAATAAAATTTATCATACTCCAAAAATCGTCTCAGGGTTTTGTGAAGAAAGCCACCAAACCCGGTCCAGTGACTCGACCAAGGCGCCGCGGTTCCGCGGCAATAGCAAGCTATTGCCGCGCAACCGCGGCCGAGTTGGCTCGTCTCTGGGTCGAGTTTGGTGCAGTGTTCTTCTGGCATGGTTTTGGGATTTTTAATATGGTTTATATGTGCCCAGATTTTCCAGAATAGAAATTTGTTTTTGGGGGCCTATAAATCCGTATTTTTATCGAACTTCACTACACTTTGACTATAAGGGTTATATCTGTGATGTTTATATGTATTGAACGTCGGCTAATCGCTATATGTCGATTAGTCGGGGTTATACATATCTGTGATCTGTGTTTGATGATGGTATGTGTATATGAATGTGTTGGATTGTCGCGGGTGAATAGCCGGGGTGGATGTGAGATGAGTGTTTCTTTTTCTTTCATTCATTGTAACATGTAAATTGATGTAATCTTATTTGTATGGCCGTGCAACCGGGTCGGGGTTGTAGCCGTCATTGTATAATTCTTTTTACTGTTTTTGCTCCTAGGATAGACCCATGGAGGGGGTGCACAAACTACCGGGTATCTCGAAGTGCCGAGTGGCCTACTCACGGTGGTGAAAGAGGTTGCTTCGCTTCGGATACTTGGCGGGTAGTTTGCCGCACCCATAGGGGTCTTGGGTGGGGTATTGGCTATTCACTGTGACCGTGTAATCCGCTTTTCGTTGCAGGCTCGAACGGATTGCGGATTCCTAGTATATCCAATGTATTCATCTGTGATCTGTAATGTCTATCATTGCTATATATTTATATATGATAACTATTTAGGCGTTGCTTATGTTTTACAGCCGTGCTAGCCCAGCCCCCGCTCTGTCGTTAGTTAAGTAACCTAACGGGTGATGATGGGGCCTCGTGGCGAATGCGAATGGCATAAGCGTACGTCATATTTTGGTTGTTTTCTGCAATGGTAGGATTAAATGATGGGACGCATTAAAAGAACTAATGCAAGAAAATAAACCAAGTAAAAGTCGATTGGAACACTTTGAAAACCACTCGGTTCTTTTCAAAACTAAACTTTTAAACGCGGAGCTTGAACCACTCCTTTTAAAAGCTATCTCGTTCCATCGATTATATCAAGTTCACTACGTTCACGGTTTCGCCAAAACCATTCGTAGCCCTCCGTCATTCCACATGAATGGTCAAAAGTATTCAAGCTATGTATTTTGGCCAAAGTCAAGGCATAGTGATTGGTAGCTATTGGGTATTCATGTGCAGCATAGATAGATGCGTTGGTTTGGGACAGTCGTGCTGCCATTTTGGCCAAAGTCAAGGGTAGGTACGGGTGGGTCCAAATTAACCAGGAGAATGACGGGTAGAACTTGACATGTGACTTATGATATTTTGGCCAAAGTCAAGGTCATAAGAGCATGGGGCAGAAATCCACAACGGGAGTTTCATAAGTACTGAAACTTGCTAGCGCTGCATACCATTTGGAGTGTGATAATTCTGGTAGGATTCCTTCGGTTTTATCACGCGATGATATTTGGATCCCGATCCTACTGTGAGTATATGCTACTCCTCGAGAAAACTCTTACTTAACGATCAATGCTATAAACTTAGTAGGTGTCTAGAAAGGTGTTAGCGGGGCTACGCCCACAGGGAAAAGAGGTTACTTAATTAAGGAACTTCGCGAAAGCGTTGGATAACCTCCCTCAAAGTACCGACACTGGCCTGGCTGAACAGTTAAGCAAGTATTGTACGGTGAGATTGATCCTGACTAATCCTTTCTTTACGGTTTGAGAAGGGATTCGAGAGACAGTGGGAGCCATCCAGTTTAGACAAACTAAAAACTACTCTAAACTTGCAAGAGCATCATGCTAAAGTGTTTCTTTTCTCTCTCCTAATTGCAGCGACCATTCAACATGACCGGACTTAAGTTATTACTAGATAAAAACATATTGACAGGGCCAAACTACAAAGATTGGCTCAGGAATGTTAAGATGGCAATCACTTACGACAAGTTAGGGTATGTCCTTACCACCAAAGCTCCCCCTGTCCCAGGTCCCAAAACCAGTGTCGCGGATAGGGAAATCCGTAAGACATGGGAAATAGATTGCGCGAAGGCCAAATGCCTCATACTTGCCTCGATGGACAACGAACATCAGAGGAGGCACGAGAATATGGACCTAGAGTCCATATTTCTTCATACAAAAGAACTGTATGGAGAGCAGTCTCGTATCGCCAGATACGAAGTGTCGAAGAAGTTGTTTTCAGCAAGGTTGGCCGTCGGATCATCGGTAGCGGAACACGTGCTTAAGATGATTGGCTACATAGAGGAGCTCGCGGACCTTGGGACCACGTTGGAGAATGAACTCTATACTGATTTGATTCTCCAGTCCCTTCCTTCCACTTACGCCCAGTTTATCCTTAACTTCAACATGCAAGGAAAGGAGGTTGAACTTTCCGAACTTCTGAACATGTTGAGGAGTGCTGAGGGCATCCTACAGAAAGGTAGGGAGACATCCACTTTGTTTGTTAGAGGATCTTCCTCTTCTAGATCCAGGGCGAAAGCCAAGGGTAAGAAGAAGAAAGCCCCCGCCAAACAAAGAGGCGGTGTCACGCCCCGCTTCCCAGAGTACGCAAAATTGGGCACGTGACATAGCCAACCATGCTACCTGTGGGTAGGACGCATCCGTCCACAGTCACATTACGGCTGTAGAGATATCAAGAACAGTAAAAATAAACTAAACTAATACATGTCCAAATCCATAATAACAAGAATCAATAAACAATAAGTGCGGAAGCTAATGATCCAATACAATGAATAAACAGTACGTCCCATAATGCGGGCTCACATCTGGAAATGAAAAGCAATAAATAAACTAAATCCTAAGGACTCACTATTCAGCCTGCTGGCTGAAGTACTCCTGCTCGGTCGTCGACAAAGGTACGGAATCTGGGCCATGCAAAACCCAGACGTCAGCGCGTCATGATATCAAGTATACAGTATAAACATGGTAATAAACAATGCAAGCATGAACATGAATAAAGCAGTAATAAGAAGTAACAAGCAGGGTAATGTGCAACGGTGACTAAACTGTCCTATCAGGTTTTCTACTCTATAGTCTTTGAAACCAATTGATGAATCGTCGATGTAACTCAATAGTATCCCGTGCGTGCCCGGGACCACGGTCATGACCCTCGGGGCTGAATCCGAGACGTGCCGCTAAGCAGTAAAAGGTAGCAAGATGGACGAGTAGTGTCAGCATCACCACTCCGGAGCTGGCCAAGCCCGTAAGACTGATCAGAACAAGTATCGAACTGTTGAGTTACAAGTCGGTTTCACCTTTGATTTCCCCATACCCCCAAGCTATGTATGTCAGGTCAGGTATTCAGTAGTCACGGACTAATGCCAACAAAATCAAGTAGAAGTAGGTCTGTCTGGATCGACAGCAGGAATGGTCAGGTTTGTCGGCATTAGGCATGAAATCAGGGAACAAGTAATGTCATGGTACAACAGGATGAGTCGGTATGTATGTATATGTCAGGTGTAGCAGGGTCAGGTCAATATGTCGTGCAAACGGGTAAGTGCTCACAACAGGTATACAATCAATAATGAACAGCAGCAGGAAACAGTAATTAACCACAACATTCCATATAACCACAGTGATGTTTATATTCTCTTATTAACATGTTCAATCATCTTTAGGGTGCAATAGCCACAAGGTAAAGCAATATCCGCAATTATAAATTAAGGAGCTACGTGAAATTATACTAAATATAGTAATTGTCTCATGAATGATTTAACAGTTTAAGCAGATATGATTCAGTCGTTTTATTTAGTTAAAGCATGGATTGATGTGGGTTAATTAATTACGAGGAACTGTTGTAACGATTCTAACATAAAGATACTGCAATAATACGATATCAAATGCCATCATTAAGTTGTGGTATTAAATAGTATGAGTTCAATTGCGTGGCAAGACTAAATCTCGCACGCTAGCATGTTCAAGCAAGTATTCAGATACTTGCCTCGACGGTCTGCAAACGGGAACACGGATGCGATGTCGGCAGAAAACGCGATAAGATAGCACGGGCCACGGATCGAGTCCCAACAGAGGTCAACGGGATCACACGGACCAGGGGGCTTCGCTGGAGCGTCGGGTTCGCCAAGACGGCACGGTCGGATTCCGGCAAGACGCGACAACAAGTTAGAAACAGACAAAAGATTCAATCCGATCAGCGGGGGTTTATACTGCACAAAGGAAAGATAGGAATGCTCACCGAGAGGTACCAGGGACGGCCACGACGGGCTCGACGGCGATGGGACGCCGGCGAGGCAACGGCGGCGAAGAACGGTGGCTGGAAAAATCCTGAGTTCGCTGGAACGAGGGTGCTGCAGCGAGTGCGAGGGTGGTAGTCGACTCTGGTGGTCGAGGGGGAAGGGAGGTGGTCGGAGGTGGCGTCGACGAGGTCGCCGGCGCGCTTCTCCGGCGAACAGCGGAGGTTAGGCGAGGGGTTAGGGCTCGTGTTGGTGTTCCGGCGAGGGGAGGAGGGCAGCGACGACGAGGTCGGGACGAGGAGGGTGAGAGGGAGTCGCGGGAGTCGTCGACGACGAGAGGTGGCGTCGACGGCGAGGTCTGCAAGGGGATGGAGGCGTCGGGGTGTTGGGTGCAGGCGCAGGAGAGAGAGGAGGAAGGAGGGAGGAGGTGTGGCTGGCTCGCGGTGGCGAGGGCGGCGACGGCGAGGTCGCGGGGGAACCGGCGGTGAGGTCGCAGGACGCTAGGGTTAGGGTTTGTGGGGTTTCTCGTAAAGAAGGTGGGTTAAAGGAAGGCGGCTGCATGCGATATCATATATAGAGTAAGAGAGAGAGAGAGATTGGAGAGAGAGAGAGGGATTTCTGATGATGAGAGAGAGAGACTGAGGGAAAGAGAGGCGGGGCCCACGAGCTCTAATGAGAGCTCGTGATTGGCCACGAGATTATATATAGAAAAAATTTGAGATGATTGGCAGGGATTTAGTGGTTAGGGATATAATTCGTATATATATTTTAGTTTTTGATATTAAATTGAAACGGGCCCTTTTTGGCGCGAAATGAAACATTTCCAAATCGCGCCCGGGTTGCGCCCAAATGTTCCAAATTCAAATTATAGGATTTTAAGCGGGTTCCAAATTTTGAAAATAGGTGTTTAGTGATTAAAATGCATGCCCCCAAGTCGGACACTTGCACGCGCGCGTAGTCGCCCAAACTGGCCCGTTTAGCCCAACGGAACGGAATCTCGACACGCGGACGCTACCACGCGACTAGTGGCGACGAGTAGGCCAACATGGACATCTTAAATTTCATTTTCGGAGTTAAAATTTGTTATGTGCCAAAATGACTTAACCGGGTAAAATTTAGCAATAAACACCAGAAAATCCGATAAAATTGGAATGAGCAATATATAACCCTCAACTAGTAATATAAATAGTATTATTGGGCTCGGGTGTTACATCATACCCAACTACAAAAAAAATTTCGTCCTCGAAATTCCAAGAATACAAGATAGCTAACTACTGGAAAAGATGAGGGAATTTCTGCCGGATCTCGTCTTCTCGCTCCCAAGTGGATTCTCCATGCGATCGATTACCCCAAGAAACTAGCACAAGAGGGATAACCTTGTTCTTAAGAACCTTTTCTCTTCGATCCTTGATTTCGACTGGTCGCTCCTCAAAAGTCAGGTCCTCCCGAACGGTCAACTCCGAATGATCCAAGACATGAGTCTCATCACGAACATACCTCCATAGTTGAGACACATGAAACACATCGTGAACTCCTGCTAATGACGGTGGTAACGCCAACCTGTACGATACCTCTCCAACACGCTCCAATATCTCGAAGGGTCCGACGAATCGAGGACTAAGCTTTCCCCGACTGCCAAAGCGAATCACCCCTCTAGTCGGTGATATCTTCAGAAATACCAAATCACCCACGGCGAACTCTAGAGGTCTCCTTGACGTGTCGGCCCAACTTTTCTGTCTGTCTTGAGCTGCCTTCATATGCTTCCTGATTGTATTCACCTTCTCGACTGTCTGTACCACCAAATCTGGTCCTAGTAACCTTCGTTCACCAACATCATCCCAATAAACCGGCGAACGGCACTTACGACCATACAACGCTTCAAACGGAGCCATCTGAATTGTTGCTTGGAAGCTGTTGTTGTATGAAAACTCCACCAGGTGTAGATGATCTTCCCAAGAACCTTTGAAGTCCAACATGCAAGCCCTCAACATATCTTCAAGGGTCTGGATCGTTCTCTCCGATTGTCCATCAGTCTGAGGATGATAAGCTGTGCTAAACTTCAATCGAGTCCCCAAACTTTCTTGTAAACTCCTCCAAAAGTGCGACAAGAACCGAGTGTCCCGATCGGACACGATGCTTACCGGTACTCCATGCAATCTGACAATCTCCTGCATGTACCGCTCTGCCAAAGTCTCTGTCGATTGACCAACCCGGAAAGGGATAAAGTGAGCTGCCTTGGTCAACCGATCGACAATCACCCATACAGCATTGTTGCCCTTTGGACTCCGCGGTAAAGCCGTCACGAAATCCATGGTTATATGTTCCTACTTCCATTGAGGAATCGGAAGTGGTTGCAACAGACCAGCAACCCTTTGGTGTTCAGCCTTGACTTGCTGACACACCAAGCACTTAGCCACGAAGCGAGCAATTTCCCGTTTCATACCTTCCCACCAGAAATGCTGTCGAATATCTCGGTACATCTTTGTCCCTCCTGGATGTACAGAGTAAGCTGAACTGTGTGCCTCCTTCATAAGCTCTTCACGCACATCTCCTTTTGGCACACACACACGGCTACCATATCTCAACGAACCATCTTCATGGATCAGTAAATCGGTTCGTAGTCCGGCTCCAACCTGTTCTCGAAACTTTTGCAGTCTAGGATCCTGCGATTGCGCCGCTTTAATCTTCTCAACTAAGGACGATTGTACTTGCATCTGCATCAACTGTCCTGTAGCACGCGGTAGCACAACCTCCAAGTCAAATCTCCGAAAATCCTCAATGATCTCTCTCTGTGCAGTCAATAATTGAATTGCTGGTAACCGACTTAGCGCATCTGGCACGACGTTAACTTTTCCCGGATGGTACTTAAGATCGAGGTCGTAGTCGGCCATCAGCTCCAACCATCTGCGTTGTCTCATGTTCAACTCCTTCTGAGTGAACACATACTTCAAACTCTTGTGATCTGTAAAGACTTCGACTCTCTCGCCCAATAGGTAGTGTCTCCAAATCTTCAGGGCGAAGATCACGGCTGCAAGCTCTAAGTCATGAGTCGGATAGTTCTTCTCATGAGTCTTCAGCTGTCTCGATGCGTAAGCGACGACTTTCCCGTTCTGCATTAAAACACATCCCAATCCTTTTCCAGATGCGTCGCTGTGAATTACCAGTCCTCCTGAATTATCCGGTACGGTCAGGATCGGGGCGGTTATCAACTTCTGCTTCAACGTCTCGAAGGCCAATGCACATCCATCCGTCCAAACAAACGGTACCTCCTTACGCGTAAGCTTGGTTAACGGCTCAGCTAAACGAGCGAAGTTCTCCACAAATCTTCTGTAGTAACCGGCGAGCCCGAGAAAACTTCTTATCTCTGCAACATTCTTTGGAACATGCCAATCCCGAACTGCTGTAATCTTTTCGGGATCAACGGCGATTCCATCGCCCGACACGACATGTCCCAGAAACTTCACTTCTTCCAGCCAGAATTCGCACTTACTCATCTTCGCGAATAATTTCTCCTGTCTCAGCGTTTGCAGTGCGATCCTTAAGTGCTCAGTATGCTCCTCCGGACTCTTCGAGTACACCAGAATATCGTCAATGAATACCACAATAAACTGGTCTAAGAACGGTGAAAAGATCCTGTTCATCAAATCCATGAATATTGCCGGCGCATTAGTCACTCCGAAGGGCATCACTAAGTACTCGAAATGCCCATACCGAGTCCGAAACGCCGTCTTGCAAATGTCTTCTGCCTTCACTCGGACCTGATGATATCCTGATCGCAAGTCCAGTTTCGAGAATACCCTCGCGCCACTAAGCTGCTCAAAGAGTTCTCCAATGCGAGGGATCGGGTACTTGTTCTTAATAGTCACCCGGTTCAATTCTCGATAATCGATGCACATCCTTCTCGTGCCATCCTTCTTCTTTACTAAAAGAACTGGAGCTCCCCAAGGTGAGTTGCTGCTTCGAATCCATCCCTTCTCGAGTAATTCACCCACCTGTTTCTTAACTTCTTCCAATTCCACCGGTGCCATCGGATAATAAGATTTTGATACTGGCGCTGCACCAGGAATAAGGTCAATCGCAAACTCCACATCTCGCTTCGGCGGTAAGCCCGAAATATCTTCAAACACATCCATAAAGTCGCGGACAACTGCCGGCTCTTCATTACTATCCACTACCATAGCCGCAAGAACATTGTTCGTCGGCCTAGCCCTAAACTCGACTGGCCCGACAGAACTGCTTCCTCCGATGAAAGTAAACTCAGGGTGTCCGGGAGTCTGGAAAATTACTTTCCTTGCCCTACAATCAATGTGTGCGTGAAAAGTGCCAAGAAAATCCATTCCCAAGACTACTTCATAACTGCTCGTATCAATCACCAAGAAATCTGCAAAAAGCTCTCGTCCACAAACAACAACAGTACAATCTCTACATTCCTTACTAGCTATGATTTTCCTATTCCCAGTGTGTATGTCCTAAAAACTAGACAGGGTCGTGCAGGTGATCGAGTGTGTAGTTATAAATTTGGACGACATAAAATAGTGGGATGCTCCGGAATCAAATAATGCCAAAGCGGGAAAACCACGAACGAGTACAGTACCTGAAACCACTTCTCCTGATGCCTTGGCTTCCTCAGCTGTCAACGTGAAAGCTCGACCCTGGTTGGGTCCTTGTGTCAGCTGCTTCTGCCCTTGGAACGGTCTCTGCGGAGGCTTCTGTATATCATCTCTCGTGCGAAGCTTCGACGGACAAGCACTGAATGCGTGATCGGCTGCTCCACAAACCAGGCAAAGTCCCAGTCTCCTTCGACACTCCTTCTGCACGTGCCCAGGTAATCGGCAATAATCACAAGTCACGCTCTTCCTTCGATCAACGATCACAGGCTTCTTCATTGGCGCTACACCTCTACGGTCCACTGGAATACCCCTGCGCCCATGATCTCGGTTAGGTACAAATGTAGGCTTCCTGGCCGCAACTGCTGTCTGGTGAAGGTTCCCTTTCGATCCTGATAAACTCTGCTGCTCTCTGGCTGCCGTAAGAACCTGTGAGAAAGTGGTCAAACCCAGGGAGACAATCTGCCTCTGGATGTCCACATCCAAACTGCGCAAGAACCTTCGCGCCCTGTCTGCCTCCTTGGCGACTAAGGGTCCAGCGAAACGGCCGAGTCTCGTCCACTCCGCTGCATGTACATCCACAGCTGCTCCATTTTGTTTCAGCCCAATAAATCTCTCCTCCATTTCCTCCCGTGCGGTCCGCGGGAAGAACTTTTCCAAGAAACTTTTGGAGAAATCCGCCCAACTGATTGGCTTGGACAAGCGGGTCTCCTCCACAAGCCACCACTCTCGGGCGTAATCCACCAGCTGAATGCGCACTACATCAACTCTCTTGTCTTCTGGGATCTGTGCCGCAATCAGTAAATTCTCCGTGTCCACAAGCCACTGCTCGGCTGGCAACGGCTCCTCCAAGCCAGTGAAAGTAGTAGGACCCAACCGTCTGAAATCTGCCACGGTCCCTACTCGGTCGACTGGCTTCGCTACAGCGGTGTTTACAGACTGCTGCATAGCCTGCAAACCCTCCTGAAATGAATCCGCTTGCTGCTGGATCAGCTCAGTTTGCCTCTTCTGATTCTCCAACATCCCTCGTATCACTCCTAACATGGCGGCTTATCCACACGCCTCTGATACGTCTTGAAATTCTTATCTGCCATGGTCCTGAAATCAAAAAAAACAACATTAGCATGATGATAGATTCAATATATAAATCAAGGCTAGAACTCCAAGATACTTAAATAGAGTACTGCATTGTAGCTATGCCGCGGTATCATAGCCGCAATTACTTAACTCCACCCAAGTCGCCTAAGTCCTAAAGATAGCAAGAGATTAGGTTTTCGAGTTGACAATGCAAAGTAAGTTTGCATGTCGACATGATTTGGAAGAATGATTCAAGGACGGTAAAACGGTCAAGGTGGCAGGACATGTCTCCTAATCACGGGTATTATGATTCGCGTATCGGGTGCAATACCCAACTACAAAGAATCAACCCAATTAACCTATGGCTCTGATACCATAAAACCATGTCACGCCCGCTTCCCAGAGTACGCAAAATTGGGCACGTGACATAGCCAACCATGCTACCTGTGGGTAGGACGCATCCGTCCACAGTCACATTACGGCTGTAGAGATATCAAGAACAGTAAAAATAAACTAAACTAATACATGTCCAAATCCATAATAACAAGAATCAATAAACAATAAGTGCGGAAGCTAATGATCCAATACAATGAATAAACAGTACGTCCCATAATGCGGGCTCACATCTGGAAATGAAAAGCAATAAATAAACTAAATCCTAAGGACTCACTGTTCAGCCTGCTGGCTGAAGTACTCCTGCTCGGTCGTCGACAAAGGTACGGAATCTGGGCCATGCAAAACCCAGACGTCAGCGCGTCATGATATCAAGTATACAGTATAAACATGGTAATAAACAATGCAAGCATGAACATGAATAAAGCAGTAATAAGAAGTAACAAGCAGGGTAATGTGCAACGGTGACTAAACTGTCCTATCAAGTTTTCTACTCTATAGTCTTTGAAACCAATTGATGAATCGTCGATGTAACTCAATAGTATCCCGTGCGTGCCCGGGACCACGGTCATGACCCTCGGGGCTAAATCCGAGACGTGCCGCTAAGCAGTAAAAGGTAGCAAGATGGACGAGTAGTGTCAGCATCACCACTCCGGAGCTGGCCAAGCCCGTAAGACTGATCAGAACAAGTATCGAACTGTTGAGTTACAAGTCGGTTTCACCTTTGATTTCCCCATACCCCCAAGCTATGTATGTCAGGTCAGGTATTCAGTAGTCACGGACTAATGCCAACAAAATCAAGTAGAAGTAGGTCTGTCTGGATCGACAGCAGGAATGGTCAGGTTTGTCGGCATTAGGCATGAAATCAGGGAACAAGTAATGTCATGGTACAACAGGATGAGTCGGTATGTATGTATATGTCAGGTGTAGCAGGGTCAGGTCAATATGTCGTGCAAACGGGTAAGTGCTCACAACAGGTATACAATCAATAATGAACAGCAGCAGGAAACAGTAATTAACCACAACATTCCATATAACCACAGTGATGTTTATATTCTCTTATTAACATGTTCAATCATCTTTAGGGTGCAATAGCCACAAGGTAAAGCAATATCCGCAATTATAAATTAAGGAGCTACGTGAAATTATACTAAATATAGTAATTGTCTCATGAATGATTTAACAGTTTAAGCAGATATGATTCAGTCGTTTTATTTAGTTAAAGCATGGATTGATGTGGGTTAATTAATTACGAGGAACTGTTGTAACGATTCTAACATAAAGATACTGCAATAATACGATATCAAATGCCATCATTAAGTTGTGGTATTAAATAGTATGAGTTCAATTGCGTGGCAAGACTAAATCTCGCACGCTAGCATGTTCAAGCAAGTATTCAGATACTTGCCTCGACGGTCTGCAAACGGGAACACGGATGCGATGTCGGCAGAAAACGCGATAAGATAGCACGGGCCACGGATCGAGTCCCAACAGAGGTCAACGGGATCACACGGACCAGGGGGCTTCGCTGGAGCGTCGGGTTCGCCAAGACGGCACGGTCGGATTCCGGCAAGACGCGACAACAAGTTAGAAACAGACAAAAGATTCAATCCGATCAGCGGGGGTTTATACTGCACAAAGGAAAGATAGGAATGCTCACCGAGAGGTACCAGGGACGGCCACGACGGGCTCGACGGCGATGGGACGCCGGCGAGGCAACGGCGGCGAAGAACGGTGGCTGGAAAAATCCTGAGTTCGCTGGAACGAGGGTGCTGCAGCGAGTGCGAGGGTGGTAGTCGACTCTGCTGGTCGAGGGGGAAGGGAGGTGGTCGGAGGTGGCGTCGACGAGGTCGCCGGCGCGCTTCTCCGGCGAACAGCGGAGGTTAGGCGAGGGGTTAGGGCTCGTGTTGGTGTTCCGGCGAGGGGAGGAGGGCAGCGACGACGAGGTCGGGACGAGGAGGGTGAGAGGGAGTCGTCGACGACGAGAGGTGGCGTCGACGGCGAGATCTGCGAGGGGATGGAGGCGTCGGGGTGTTGGGTGCAGGCGCAGGAGAGAGAGGAGGAAGGAGGGAGGAGGTGTGGCTGGCTCGCGGTGGCGAGGGCGGCGACGGCGAGGTCGCGGGGGAACCGGCGGTGAGGTCGCAGGACGCTAGGGTTAGGGTTTGTGGGGTTTCTCGTGAAGAAGGTGGGTTAAAGGAAGGCGGCTGCATGCGATATCATATATAGAGTAAGAAAGAGAGAGAGATTGGAGAGAGAGAGAGGGATTTCTGATGATGAGAGAGAGAGACTGAGGGAAAGAGAGGCGGGGCCCACGAGCTCTAATGAGAGCTCGTGATTGGCCACAAGATTATATATAGAAAAAATTTGAGATGATTGGCAGGGATTTAGTGGTAAGGGATATAATTCGTATATATATTTTAGTTTTAGATATTAAATTGAAACGGGCCCTTTTTGGCGCGAAATGAAACATTTCCAAATCGCGCCCGGGTTGCGCCCAAATGTTCCAAATTCAAATTATAGGATTTTAAGCGGGTTCCAAATTTTGAAAATAGGTGTTTAGTGATTAAAATGCATGCCCCCAAGTCGGACACTTGCACGCGCGCGTAGTCGCCCAAACTGGCCCGTTTAGCCCAACGGAACGGAATCTCGACACGCGGACGCTACCACGTGACTAGTGGCGACGAGTAGGCCAACATGGACATCTTAAATTTCATTTTCGGAGTTAAAATTTGTTATGTGCCAAAATGACTTAACCGGGTAAAATTTAGCAATAAACACCAGAAAATCCGATAAAATTGGAATGAGCAATATATAACCCTCAACTAGTAATATAAATAGTATTATTGGGCTCGGGTGTTACAGGCGGTGTCGGTAAAGTGGATACGAAGGGAAAAGGAAAAGCAACAAAGATAGCGGGAAAGCTGGTGGGGAAGGAAGAATGCTTCTATTGTCACAAAAGTGGTCACTGGAAACAGGATTGCAAGGCTTGGAAGGCCAGAACACAGGATTTGAAGCGAGTTGCAGCTTCAGCTTCAGGTGTGTATGTTATTGAAAACTGTCTATCAATAAACTCTACATCCTGGGTATTGGATACCGGATCAGGATCTCATATCTGTAATTCTTTGCAGGCGTTGAGATAGCGTAGAGTTTTGAAGGCAGGTGACATGACCCTCAGAGTTGCAAACGGTGCTAGCATGGATGCTAAGGCCGTGGGGGACTATCACCTGGGATTGTCGGATGGACACTTTTTGGTTTTGCGTAGTTGTTATTATGTACCAAATGCAACCTGTAATATCATTTCTGTATCTTTATTATCTAAAGAAGGTTATGAATTTGCATTTGTAAGTAATGTGGTGAACATTCACCTTAATCAAGTTTTGATTGGGTCAGGTACATTGAACAACGGTATATACGTATTAAACCAACCACAGATTTTCAATGTCCACAATACACACAAAAGAAAGTCTCCAGAAATCAATAAAACTTTCTTATGGCATTGTAGACTGGGTCACATCAATGAGAGAAGGTTGACTAAGTTACTTGCAGAAGGATATTTGGATCCGTTCGAATATCAATCGTATGCAACTTGTCAATCCTGTCTCAAAGGAAAGATGACAAAGACTCCGTTCACTGGACACGGAGTAAGAGCGAGCGAGCTCTTAGGACTCGTACACAGCGACGTGTGCGGTCCAATGTCTATACATGCACGAAGCAGTTATTCTTACTTCATTACTTTTACGGATGACTTTTCAAGGTACGGTTATGTCTTCTTAATGAAACATAAATCCGAGGCTTTTGAAAAATTCCAGGAATATTAGAATGAAGTAGAAAAACAAACAGGCAAAAGTATCAAGGCACTGAATCTGATCGAGGTGGTGAATACTTGAGTGCCGAGTTCCTGGGTTACTTAAAAGAGAATGGAATTCTCTCTCAGCTTACTCCTCCATACACTCCGCAACATAACGGTGTATCAGAGAGACGGAACCGAACCCTATTGGATATGGTACGGTCCATGATGAGTAATGCCGAGTTGCCGCGATCGTTCTGGGGATATGCGCTAGAATCAACTGCATACCTTTTGAACCGAGTTCCAACTAAGACTGTGCCTACTACACCATATCAGATGTGGTGTAGGAAGAGACCCTATCTTAATCACATTAAGACATGGGGATGTCCAGCTTTTGTAAAAAAGCAGCATGCGGACAAGCTCGAGGCACGCTCAGTACAGTGCAAGTTTGTGGGATATCTAAAGAACTCCAAGGGATATTTTTTCTATTGCGAAGAGGAACAAAAGGTGTTTGTTTCTCGCCATGCCCACTTTCTAGAACACCAGTTCATAGAAAAAGAATTAAGTGGGAGCGCAATAGAACTGGAAGAAATTCCAGAACCACGAGCTATTACTGAAAGCTTAGTAGAACCAGAGGGTTCGAAAGATCAGGACATTCCCACGCCACTCCGCAGGAGTAGTAGGCAGTCTCATCCGCCCGAGAGATACTACGGTTTTCTCATTGACGGGGATAGAGAGGATTGCATCATAGACTTTGATGAGCCTACTAGCTTCCAGTAAGCCATTCAGAGCGTCGACTCGGTAAAATGGCTGGATGCAATGCGGACCGAAATGGAGTCCATGTACACCAACAAAATATGGATGTTGGACATTGCTCCAGATGGGGTAAAACCCGTAGGATGCAAGTGGATCTTCAAAAGGAAGATTGGTGTAGATGGACAGGTTGAGACATATAAAGCTAGACTGGTAGCAAAGGGTTTTCGTCAGCGACCTGGTTTGGACTAGGACGAAACCTTTTCTCCAGTAGCTATGCTGAAATCCATTCGGATCCTTCTTGCCATTGCTGCCTTCCACGATTATGAGGTTTGGCTCTGCTTTAATATGTGCATGTGTTTCTTTTAGCATATCGCTGATATACATATTAGTAGAGCCCTTAGGATCTTTGCTTGATTACCAGCGTTGTGATGGCGCTCACACTCGTAGGAGCTGGGTGATCTATAAGCACATCCTTATACAGGTCCCTAGTCGTTGGACTATCGAGACAGGGCATCGATACTCCGGAGTAGACTAGCGTATGCGCTTCTCATCCCAGCGTGGGAGACGGTCTGTCCCACAGCCGTCAGTACGTCGTACTTGAGATAATATGTGGGTGCTCGTTAGGTTACGAGTACACTGGACAGGACTCGTCGGGAACTGTTGGTTGGTATTATACCTATCGTCGGTTATCAGTTCCCAGGTGACATGAGTACAGCTTAGTCCGCTGACTTGACACTGTCACTTCGCCTCGAGTGTGTTCCCACTTGTAGGGTTCCTAGGCACCCTAATGAGGTCTCACAAGGCATCGAACATGCCATTATAAAATTTTACGGGTGCCGAGAGACCCGACTACGGATCGTTTGCTAGATTTCTAGGCGAAAAAGCTAACTAGTTAACACTTAACTAAGAGAATACGGAAATACAACCTTTGTAGATCCGGTGCTCCACCTCCATAGCTCCGCAACGAAGTCCTCTCCGCTGTCCAAATCAAATCCGGGCTCTAGCGTCGGCTTCGTCGGAGAATAAGCGAGCTAGGTCGTCGATATCCATGCCGAAGATGATCTACGTCGAAGCATCGCAAGATAAAGCTCTCACTTCACCAAGTCATGAAACTTGTGAAGAAAACACACTCTACTACTTAGCAAGAGGTAGAGGATGAAGAAATAGGAAGTGGGTTGACTTTAGATTTGGATTTCACACTCTTTTTCATCACTTGCCATTGATGGAGGCAAGCTTTCTTCACTTGAAGAAATGAAGAAGAAGAAGGAAATAGTTATGATAAGTTAATTAAAAATGAAAAGAAAAATCAAAACTTATCATAATCTAAACCATGGTCAAGTGTAGAGATTGAACTAGGGTTAAATCAAATGGTTAGGTTAAGCATGAGATAAGAATGGTGGACAAAGTCAAAGGTTCATGAATCTTCAACTACAAACAAAGAAAGCCACCATTCTTCTCATTTCTTTTTCCAAAAGGAAAAAAAATAAATAAATGAATAAATAGATATGAAAAACAAAACCCTAACCATTTAAATAACCATGGTTTAATCTTTACACAAACCAAAAAGCATGTATCATCAAACATGATACAAGCAAATGCACAAAATCATATCACATATATAATGCGCACATCCGAGTGAGAAAATCCATCTAAAGTGAACCAATATTAGTTAATGCAAAGTAATATATCAAATATATAATTATACATTAAATCATTAAATCAACACTTGATTTAACGATCCGGTCATATCGCATATAACCGGCTAATATCCAATGTATCGATTTATCGAATCAATCCTTGATTCGATAACTAGGTTATATCGCATACAACCATTCGACACATTCATCGCGAGAATGGAATACGGTATCACATACACGCATTATTCTCGGTCCCGCACATATCTCATATGCGCTCCTATTTCGTTTCGCTTGAGCCAGGAAACCTCTGTGTAGGACTCTAAAGACTCGTCAATACGCCGGCAGCAGATGATGATCATATCAAACACCCATAAGCCGCAAGCGGTCTGCTAAACGTAACGGCCACCCGGGTATTGAGCGATCTGAAGATCGACGAGCAAGCCCGCTCACACTCCAGAGAATCCAACCAGTAACACTACCGTACAGTCCGGTCTGATCATCTGATATGTCGCATATCTCGCCTAGGGGTGGTAAACGTCAGACCCCAATAGCTCGATAAGTCGTGTCGATATGAGGTCTATAACTGTTCGGGAAACTACTGGTAACACTTACCAGTAAATCTCAGCAACCCTGGCCAGGGATTTCCTGTTATAGCCAATCGAACACAGCGCAACATCAACCCCTTATACCGGGAGAGACGAATCCCCTCCTATCGCTCATTGCCTCCATGTGACTCGGGACTGTACCCAAAAACCACCGTTTTGCACGCCCTCTTGGACGTGGTAAGATGGAAATCAAAGCACAGTGGGAACCACACAAGACTCTATGACGATCTCGGGTCAACAGACTACTCTGTACCAGTGTCACCAGAGAACTGCCATCTGACGTGAGGTATAATACCATCTGGGAGTTCTCGGCGAGTCCGTCCAGTGTACCCAGTCTCTACTGAGCACCCGTATATCATCTCTGATGTCAAACACCAATGGATATGGGATCATCCATCGCCCATCTGTATGGGTCGAGAAGGTACACGCTAGTCTACACTGGTATATCGATGCCCCGTCTCGATACACCCACGACTAGGGACTTTGAAGGATGTACTTACGGACTACCATGTCCCCACTAGTATGATCCGCATCATAGTCCAGGTAGTCAAGTACAGATCCTAAGGGCTTTACCAACATGTAACAGAGAGACAATCAGTATACACGTTAAGGTAAAGATCAACCAGATAGCATACTATCATGTCGAGCAAGAAAGTCCTCCCTATATATGTCCCAGCATCCACTACAATATACATCCTATGTATAGTAATGGCCTCTAGGGCATACATATAACTAACAATCTCCCACTTGCACTAGGGCCATCTGTAGCAGTGGTTGTAGTATCTCATACTCAACCATCCCATAAAAATCTCTCTCTGGGAACAGGCCTTTGTGAGTGGATCCGCTGTGTTGTCCTCTGAATCTACTCTCCTTACCTCGATCTCCCTGGAGATCAACCATCTCCATGATCAAGTGATACTGCCTTAGAATATGTCTGGATCACTGATGGGACCGGCGTTCCTTGGCATAAGCCATAACTCCATTGTCACACAATGGTAGGAACATAGTTCATCTCATGAACCATTATACACCCAAACAGCCTCTTTGGTAGCATCTTAAGTAGCGATGTATCCTGCCTTTATCGTCTAGTATGTCACGGTATCCAGCTTGGAACTCTTCCAACATACCGTCCCTTTACTGAGGGTAAAGACAATGCCTGTGATTGACATTCAGTCGTCTTTATCACCCTGGAACCCTTCCAGTGATTCTCCTCAGGATCGATTGACACCATCTCACTACATCTAGTGAGTATCCTAACATCCATTTAGATCTATCTCAGAGATCCAAAATCCAGGATTTAGTAGGTATCACTTTAATCCTTTATGGAGAATCTTTGTGATAAGCGGAGATTGATCGAGCGTAGCATAAGAAACTCCTTTCTTATCAAGAGTATGTCATCCACGTACTCTACGAGGATCACCACCATACTCCCTACTACCTTTTTGTTTATACAAGGTTCATCTACCATTTTGATGATGTCAAACTTTTTGACTACTTCATCAAAACAGATGTTCCAACTCCGCAATGCCTGCTTTATCATATAAAACATCTTGCACACGTTTCCGCTGCTCCCATTGTCTACGAGGCCCTCTGGCTGTGTACTTATAGACGCTCTCTTCTAAATCATCATTTAGAAAAGCAGTCAAGACACCCAACCACCAGATATCGCAGTCATGGTATGTAGCCGTGACAAGTAGGATCTGGATGGACTTAAGCATAGCTACTGGAAAAGGTTTCATCATTATCCACGCCTAGTCGATGACGCAAACCTTTAACAAGTCTAGCTTTGAAAGTCTTAACTTTTCCATGTACACCAAGTAATCTTCTCAAGATATACTTGCTCCTGATGGGGATTTAACCCTTCAGATATAGCAACCAAAGTCCATACTTTGTTGGTGTATAAGGATTCCATCTCAGATCACTAAGCATCCAGCCATTCTTACAGAGTCTTACCCCTGATGGCCAGCTCGAAGCTAGTTGGGTCATCATCTCATGATGCAATCCTTGCTCCCACTGTCATAGAGAAACCTATGTATCTCTCAGGTGGGTGAGAAACCCTACTAGATCGGCGGAGAGGCTGAGGTTCGTTGGTATCTACTGAATCCCTTGGTTCTATCAAATCATCTGCTGTAGTTCGTATAGCTGGAACTTTTCCAGTTCTACATTACAGACCTTGCCTCGAGCTTGTCCGGATTTTGCTTTCGGACATAGGCCGGACAACCCCAAATCTTAACCAACTTAAGATATGGGCTCTTCCCTTTCCATATCACATATGAAGCGGTAGGCAACTGATTTGATTGGAACCCTATTCAATAGGTATGCAGCTTCTCAAATGCATAACTCCCTAAAGGAATTAGGTAACTCAGTAGTACTCATCATAGAGCACACCTTATCACATAGGGTGTGATTGCTCCGCCCAGATATACCATCGTGCTATGGTGTATTCGGAGGAGTAATGCTGAGAGAGAATCTCATTCTCCTTTAGAATAGTCCAGGATTTCCGTGCACAAGTATTCTCCTCCCTGATCTCATCATAGGACATAATACTTATACCCGTATATCTGGTTCTCTACTTCTAACTTATATTCTGTGAATATCTCAAAAGGTTCGGACTTGTGTTTCAACAGGAACATAGGTCTGAAACTCGAAAGATTATCAGAGAACGTAATGAAGTATAAAGAACCAGTCCTGGCATATGTAGACAGGGGACCTACATACATCAACATGTATCATCCCAAGAGTTCACTAACTCTTTCTCTGTTTCCAGTAAACGGAGCTATGGTCATCTTATCTTTGTGACATGACTGGCGAGTTTCACAAGATGTAAATTCAAACTGATTTAAATATGCATCTAAATGTAACTCCAGCCAGTCGGGTCACATTGATATGACCTAGTCTACAATGCCTCAAGAAGGATTCGTTCATTTCTGAACTCTTCCTCTTGTGTGTGTTCCGTATACTAAGAACTGTGGTTTGATTTAGAACATTAATGCTTTTAGATAACGTGCCTGAGCCGATCAACTTTTGATATAGGAAATGTTCAAAACATTATCCAACAATACAAAATTTTATCATTTCTTTACTAATAAAGAGACAGATATGATTTTGTATATCAGGTTCGGTATCTAATAACATTCGTTCAGAATCAATATATCGGTAATACAGGGTGACAGTGACCAATAGACTTGGCTGCAACACTTGCCCCGTTTTCTGCCTCATGAAACATATCACCCGTTCTCAGTTCTCTACCTATCTGTAGCCCTATGTAACAGATTACATATCTGGGATCCTGATCTGGTATCATATACCCAGGATGTAGAGGATACTGAGAAACAGTTCTGTATAATGAACATACCCGAAGATGATGCATCAGCATGCACTCTCTTCGTTTGGGCGGCACGGGAATTCTGGTAATCCCCAATTTCCTGCTCTGTCTTATAACAATTATAAGTTGGAGCGGGACCAACGTTCCCCAGCTCAGAATAACAAGCGGGTTCGGTCAATAATCCGTATTATTATCTTGATTAAGGCGTGATATGGTCGCTACCAGGAGAGAGAGAGAAGAAAACACTCAGCGTGCGCTCTTGCAAGAATAGATTGGTTATTATTTTATCTAATCAGGATGGCTCCCACTGCTTTTTATCAAATCTTCCTTCAAACCCTAAAAGGAAAGACTAGCCGGGATTAATTACACACTACAAGTTCGCCAATCTTTCAGCCAGGCCAGTGTCGGTACTTTGAGGGAGGTCCCCCGTGCTTTCGCACGAACCTAATTAATGTAAACCTCGTTTTCCCAGAGGCGTAACCCCGTTGACACCTTTCTAGACACCTACTTGATCGGCTAATTGTAATGTATAAAACTCTCCCAGGAGTAACTCTTACTCCCAGCGGGTATCGGGATCCAACTATCTCATAGAAAGTATGCAATCTCATTGCAAATTTCAACACTTGAAATTCCCGATAATATTTTGCCCCTAACGTGCTATGACCTTGACGAAAGCCAACAAACCATAGCCCGCTAGTCAAGTTCAACCCGTACATTTCTTGATCGAATTAAACCCACCCGCACGACCCTTGACGAAAGCCAACAAAGCCGCACGACTACCCTAATCCAATCGCATCGTATGCTTGCAGATAAGCAGCATATAGCTACCGCACACTGCACCTTGACGAAAGCCAACAAATGCAGCACGAATACTATATACAACTTATCTGAAATGACGGAGGGCTATGACAGGTTTTTCTGAAAACCTATTGCGTAATGAACTTGATATCGTTGTAGAATCAAATGATTTTAAAATGGAGTGCTTTTGAGGCTTTTCTAGTTTTGCTAAAGGAGTCACTCCCGGTGAAGGGATCGTCGGTCCTTTCCTCGTCGAATGAGGTGCGGGATATATCATATATATCACTGTGCAAAGCAAAAACACTTAAAAGCAATCAAAATACAAACCGAGTGTGTAGCATCTGCCAGTTATTGCTAAAGGAGTCACTCCCGGTGAAGGGATCTCGGTCCTTTCCTCATCGAATAAGGTGCAGGATATATCACATATACCGCTATGCAAATCAAGAACTGTAGCTACCTGTTTTATTTTGAAATTCGATTCTACAACATCTTAGGTTTCTTTTATTTCATTAATCACATTAATGAAGTCCCATCATTTAAATACCTAAACATCACAGATAAATACGACGTACACTTATGCCATCCGCATTCGCCTCGATGTCCCCTCGTGCACCGTTAGGTTAGGTAACTAACGGCAGAGCGGGGCAGGGCTAGCGCGGGTGTAAAACATAAGTAACGTCTATATAATATATCATATATACTATATACTGTATCTATCACAGAACATCACATGATCACATCACAGATATCGCAGCAGAAGAAACATATGAAATATTGGATATTCTAGGACGTCCGTGTTTTCAATACGAGCCAGTATAAAACACGGATTCCACGGTCGTGATGAATAGCCAAACCCACACCCCTAGACCCCTACGAGAGCGGCAAGCAACCCTACCAATTCTAGAGTTAGGAGACCCGGACTCGACTCCTCGAGTTGGTCTCCCACTGGACTCCAGAACCCGGTTACTTGTGCTCCCCTCCTTGGGTCTATCCTAGTGCGGAAAAGTAAATAATATACAAAAGGTGACAACTTCCGCAACCTGGAAGCGCCCCAAATAAAAGAATATTACATACAAGTTTTTACATGAATGAAAATGAAAAACACTCATCTCACATAAAAACCCCCGGCTATTCAAACACGACGATCCAATATAACATATCCAGCAACACATAACATCACATGTCATCAACGTAAGTAAATATGCGCATCCCAATTGTCGTTGACATATAGCAACGAAACCGGCGATATCACATATTACACTTACGGTCACAGAAAAGAAAGTGTAAAACTACAACAGTTGGAATCCGCAACCATCTCAGACATCGCATGCCTGACCAAATGAATTTCTTAGACATCGCATGCCTAACAATTATAAACCCCGCATTTTAGTCTCATTATCGAAAACACTTTTCAATATCAAGTCGGGCAATTCAACAAGATTCCCGACATCCTGATCGAATGCTCGTCGCAAACTTCAGTAGACGGCCGCACCCCTGATACCGTCGACGAAGTGCACCAAGGCGGAACACCGCTACCGCGAGCACCCGGACGGATGCTTTCGGCGACGGGGTTCTCCTACAGTCACTTGGTCGGGGCTATGGAGCGAGGCTGTCTATTAAGTTTACCCGGCGAGTATCCGCGTACGCTACGTGATTGCGACGGACTTTTGATCACATCAAAATTCCGTGGCAACCGATCAAGTGAGACTAAACTGCTATGTTTATAACATTCATTTAGTTATCACATAACTACTTGTGAATTCCAATTATTGTATCCCATTCCGGATAAATAGAAAATGTCAAACTTTCTGATCGAACAATCGAACACCCAACTTTTCCCGATACAAATCAACACATGAAATAAGTCTAATAACATTCAGTTCGTGCCTCAGTAGCAACGGTCCAGCCGTAGAAGGGTCAAGCCAACGCCTCACATGTGGCACGCCGTACTGCCCCTAACCCGAAGGTTCAAAGGGCAGTTCAAGACGGTCACATAATCGAGTTAAGGTTTGTTGTCTTCTAGAGGGACCATCGCGTTACTTGCACTACTTAGAACGTCGTTAAACTACGGAAAATCCAACACTTGGAATTTTCCCGACAGGGGAAAAATTGGGTATTTATATCCGGTCGAACTTTTTAACATATTCTAAAATTTATCCGGAAAGCCAAATAGACAAAATTTGATACCCCGATCGAAACACCGAATCCCCAAAACAACTGCAGAAAATTCAACTCTTGAATAAGTATTAAAAATTCCCAGAAAATCCAACTCCAGAAAATAGGAATTACTGTGCAAAGAAAAGTTAAAGAATCTACAGTCTCGCCGCGGAACCGCCGCGCCACGTGGGCTTAGGCCGCGGTTCCGCGCCGTCATGACGGAGTTACAGCTCCGTTTTGCACAGTATTTCATAATAAACCCTGCTTGATTTTCTGGATATTTTTAATCTTGAAAAATCCACATTTTTAAAAATTGGACAGAGAGCATGTTTGTTTTGGACTTTCGGGTTCGATCGGACTTCAAATGTCGTCTAGACTTCGCCTAAGGCTCTAGCTAGGCTCTGATACCACTGTAGGGTTCCTAGGCACCCTAATGAGGTCTCACAAGGCATCGAACATGCCATTATAAAATTTTACGGGTGCCGAGAGACCCGACTACGGATCGTTTGCTAGATTTCTAGGCGAAAAAGCTAACTAGTTAACACTTAACTAAGGGAATACGGAAATACAACCTTTGTAGATCCGGTGCTCCACCTCCATAGCTCCGCAACGAAGTCCTATCCGCTGTCCAAATCAAATCCGGGCTCTAGCGTCGGCTTCGTCGGAGAATAAGCGAGCTAGGTCGTCGATGTCCATGCCGAAGATGATCTACGTCGAAGCATCGCAAGATCAAGCTCTCACTTCACCAAGTCATGAAACTTGTGAAGAAAACACACTCTACTACTTGGCAAGAGGTAAAGGATGAAGAAATAGGAAGTGGGTTGACTTTAGATTTGGATTTCACACTCTTTTTCATCACTTGCCATTGATGGAGGCAAGCTTTCTTCACTTGAAGAAATGAAGAAGAAGAAGGAAATAGTTATGATAAGTTAATTAAAAATGAAAAGAAAAATCAAAACTTATCATAATCTAAACCATGGTCAAGTGTAGAGATTGAACTAGGGTTAAATCAAATGGTTAGGTTAAGCATGAGATAAGAATGGTGGACAAAGTCAAAGGTTCATGAATCTTCAACTACAAACAAAGAAAGCCACCATTCTTCTCATTTCTTTTTCCAAAAGGAAAAAAAATAAATAAATGAATAAATAGATATGAAAAACAAAACCCTAACCATTTAAATAACTATGGTTTAATCTTTACACAAACCAAAAAGCATGTATCATCAAACATGATACAAGCAAATGCACAAAATCATATCACATATATAATGCGCACATCCGAGTGAGAAAATCCATCTAAAGTGAACCAATATTAGTTAATGCAAAGTAATATATCAAATATATAATTATACATTAAATCATTAAATCAACACTTGATTTAACGATCCGGTCATATCGCATATAACCGGCTAATATCCAATGTATCGATTTATCGAATCAATCCTTGATTCGATAACTAGGTTATATCGCATACAACCATTCGACACATTCATCGCGAGAATGGAATACGGTATCACATACACGCATTATTCTCGGTCCCGCACATATCTCATATGCGCTCCTATTTCGTTTCGCTTGAGCCAGGAAACCTCTGTGTAGGACTCTAAAGACTCGTCAATACGCCGGCAGCAGATGATGATCATATCAAACACCCACAAGCCGCAAGCGGTCTGCTAAACGTAACGGCCATCCGGGTATTGAGTGATCTGAAGATCGACGAGCAAGCCCGCTCACACTCCAGTGAATCCAACCAGTAACACTACCGTACAGTCCGGTCTGATCATCTGATATGTCGCATATCTCGCCTAGGGGTGGTAAACGTCAGACCCCAATAGGTCGATAAGTCGTGTCGATATGAGGTCTATAACTGTTCGAGAAACTACTGGTAACACTTACCAGTAAATCTCAGCAACCCTGGCCAGGGATTTCCTGTTATAGCCGATCGAACACAGCGCAACATCAACCCCCTATACCGGGAGAGACGAATCCCCTCCTATCGCTCATTGCCTCCATGTGACTCAGGACTGTATCCAAAAACCACCGTTTTGCACGCCCTCTTGGACGTGGTAAGATGGAAATCAAAGCACAGTGGGAACCACACAAGACTCTATGACGATCTCGGGTCAACAGACTACTCTGTACCAGTGTCACCAGAGAACTGCCATCTGACGTGAGGTATAATACCATCTGGGAGTTCTCGGCGAGTCCGTCCAGTGTACCCAGTCTCTACTGAGCACCCGTATATCATCTCTGATGTCAAACACCAATGGATATGGGATCATCCATCGCCCATCTGTATGGGTCGAGAAGGTACACGCTAGTCTACACTGGTATATCGATGCCCCGTCTCGATACACCCACGACTAGGGACTTTGAAGGATGTACTTACGGACTACCATGTCCCCACTAGTATGATCCGCATCATAGTCCAGGTAGTCAAGTACAGATCCTAAGGGCTTTACCAACATGTAACAGAGAGACAATCAGTATACACGTTAAGGTAAAGATCAACCAGATAGCATACTATCATGTCGAGCAAGAAAGTCCTCCCTATATATGTCCCAGCATCCACTACAATATACATCCTATGTATAGTAATGGCCTCTAGGGCATACATATAACTAACACCACTGCACCTTGATTACTACCCTACCACGGCTTAAAGGAGTCGTGCAAACAGGTAGATTTTGGGTGCAGTCCCGAAGCACTTGGAGGCAGTGACGGTTAGACAGGATTCGTCTCTCCCAGTATTGGGGGTTGACATCGCGCTGTGTCTAGGAGAGCCATTACACAAGTAGTCCCTGGCCAGGGCAAGTGGGATATACTGGTAGGTTTCCAGTGTTATCTCAGGGTGTTCTGGGCTACACTCCGACACGACTTGTACCGCTATTAGGGGACTGACGTTCACTGTCCTCTAGGCCGGCCATGCGATGTATCAGACGAACAGACCAGACTGTACGGAGACTGTCACATACAGGCTCAGTAGGAGTTCAGATGGGGTTCACCTCGTCAGTCTTCTTATCGGCATCTACCTGGGGACCGTTACGTACAGCTAGTGCCGCTTGCAGTCTGTGGTTAAACCCACTGCCAGCGTAGTGTCGAGTCTTTAGAGTCCCATACAGAGAGCTATTCGCCTTTAGGCAAAATGAGTAGAGGTCGCATGGTTTTGCGACAGGGTTCGTTCACATCCGCGCACTTGTGCACGTTTGCTGTCCGGACAGCTTAAACTAGCGGGCTTTGTTTTAAGCCAGATCCTAGTATATGATTTGGGATTGGTTTTTCTCATTGTATTCGTGTTCCTCGGATCATGAATACGGGTGCGTATGCACAGTTGCTTGAGACAGAGGGAGAGGACTTTGATTAGGGTTAATGACTATGGTCATTTTATTAACCCTAATGCTTATGTGTGAATTATGGTTAATTGATATTAGTTTAATATAATTGTGCATGGTTATGGTTGTTGACCATTTGACCTCCTTGACTTGTTGACCTAGGTTGACACTTTGACCATCATCATTTCATTTGGAAGATGCTCTTTGATCCTTGCAAATTGCATTAAAAATGAAATGATAATGGTCATGTCTTGATTGACCATGACAATTATCTAGCTAATTATCTAATTACAATAATTCACACATATATGAGAGAATGCTTCATATTTTCTCTCATTTTATCATTCATTTTCTCTCTCTTGTTCTTCCTCTCCCTCAAGCTCTCCCCTCTCATGTGTTGAGAAACACTTGAGCTTGAGAAAAACCCCTTCTTGATAATCTCTACTCTCATCTAGGGTTTAAGGATTAGCACTTCTTGCACCCTAGTTACTTCTAGTTTACAGTTGAAGCCAAAGGTTGAGGCTTTCGGGTGGATCTTTCTTCGACGTGAGAAGACGACAAAGGTGACCTCTTTCCACTACTCCAAGGAGCAAGGAGAGAAGGACATAAAGCCCTAGGTATAACCTTTCTAACACTTAGGTAGTTTCTAGTTAGCTTTAGCTTGTTTTTGTTTAGCAAAGATCCTTCTTTGTCTAGTCCATGTTGTCTAAGTTGATAAAAATTTGATTTTTATTCCATTTTTCGCCTCCCCGTAAGTACCGGGGTGGGCAACGTGGACTTACAACCACAGCCCGACCCTTGACTATGACTCAGTGACCAAGTTAACCGAACTTTCTTAAAACACTGGCTTTTGGATTGTCTGAGTTGCATACCTCATTGCCACTCCAACTTTTACCCTTTTCTCCAGAACACCCCGTATTACTACGAACATCCACTTCTATTGGATAAAACCATCGTATGGTTATATACGAACTCGAAGGAACTTATTTTATATTCGAGGATGGTTTCCGGTTCTGGAGAAAACGAATAGGACTATTCAGTTGTTTTTTCCTTTTACCTTCTCTCAGGTTGCGAGTGTTCCTTGGATTAGGACGGTACACCTATTACGCTAATTGGATAGTCTTCTTCCAAACCATAGGCAGGTGCCGAACGGTAGGGAATGAAGAAAACCATTTAGCCTAAAAGGTGTACAGAAGGTATTAAGTAAAGACAAATAAAGGGATTAGTAAGAGGGCAAAGTAAACTGCGACTGCTATTCACGACCAAACCAAGTATTTCATCGCCACTCCTATTTCACCTTTGTATTTCTCCAGGACACTCCGTATCACTACGAAGATCCACAGTTATTTAGATACTCCATCGTATGGTTATATACGAACTCGAAGGAACTTGTTCCAGTTCGGGGATGGATTCTGGTTCAGGAGAAATAAGAATAAGGTTTATTCAGTTGTCTTTTATCATCACCTTCTCTCAGGTTGCGAGTGCTCCTAGGATTAGGACAGTACACCTATTACGCTTATTGGATAGTCTTCTTCCAAACCATAGGCTGGTGCCGAACGGTAGGGAAGGAAGAAAACCATTTGGCCTAAAGGGGTGTACAGAAGGTGATGACTAAAGACATATAAAGGGATTTGGAGAGATGGCAAAGAAATATACGGTTACAGTTGTGAATTTGATAATGGAAGAGTCATTACTAAGAATACCCGGATACCCGTATGAAACATTTCAATGTTTCAGTTTCACTGTGTACTATTAAAAGAAAACTGATTTCCCAATTAGTCCTTGCTCCAGGGTATGTATTTACCAGGTATGATTCTCACATCTGTATGGTTTTACAGATAATGAGTGGGAGTAAGTTATTGGGAATTAGGTGATCATCCTCATTATATCGGAATTCGTTGTAATTGGTGATATTTGAGGAAATCGCCTAGCTTGTTTGCCGGATGGCAAATATATGGTTTTGAATATCCGTTGTTATGCACCAATTTCAAGTTGATATATCTGTACGTTTATTTTTATAAAGTGAGATATAACTTTTTGAAATTATGTTTATGACATTTACCTATATCAGTGGATGGTTAGGTAAGGAGCATTAAACAGCGGTGTAATTCTTCTTAACCATAAGTATAGTTTTCAACCTACGACACACAGGGAATGAGTTATTAGACTCAAGGGACTTATACAGAGTATTGTATATTGTCCAGTGTCCATTAGGACAGAGGGGTTGGTCCTCGTACTATATTCGGTTTACTTATGACTTCTCTAGTTTTTAGACAAGTGTTTCGTAGAAACACAAGGTCCAAGTTTTGAGAAGTTATAGGTATATGAATAAAGTAGATAACCAGGTATTGCAAGTATCAGGATTCTTCAAGGTGATCGAAGATGTAGATACTTGTGTATGGTATTCAGTTGATAGTAATGATTATGAGAACTTGCTTCTCTTTCAGGTTACTGATATCTGGATGTATTCCTAAGTTGAGTAATGCTGATCGGCCTCTCTCCATTTAGTTGACATGCACTGGAGACAGCTGCATGATTTGGATCTGGTTCCAATTAAATTAGTGCCTCTGTTTCTATATTGGATATAGAACAGTTCATATCTTAACATTGTTAAGGTACGGGGAGTTGTCCGGCTTATGCTTAAAACCAGACTCTGGATAACCCAAGGCACGTTTCTGTAATGGCTGTTTGTGGGTTGACCCGGGCTATGACGAGGGTTGATTTTCTACCATCTGGAAGATCAATAGTGATATTGTTCTTAACTCGCCACAGTTTTAATAAAAATGGATTTTTTTCAGAAAACAGTAGTGGGAGTATGGTAGAACTGGAAGTGATTCCAGAACCGCAAACGATTACTGAAAATTTGATAAGAACCTAAAGATTCAATCTGGTTTGACATTCCATTGGCCACTCCGCAGATATGGTGGGTAACTTCAGGCACCCGAGAGGTACTCCGGTAGCCTCAAGGACGGTGACAGGGAGGTTCTTGTTTACCCAGACTTGCCATTGCTGTTGTTCCAGACTGTGAGACCCGGCAGGAGGATGAGTATAGCGTCGTTCTAAACTAGCTTTATAAGTGCACGTGTATATGACTCTGCCATAGGTTGTCGTAGTCAGTGGGAGCAGCGGAAGCATTGGTGGACAAGTAGCTTATGTCTATGGACTAAAGCAGATATAGCGGAGAAAGATCATCTATTTCTGATGTGACAGTCATAGGTTTGACTTCATCAGAATAGGGGATGGGTCTATTAAGAAGGTAGTAGGGTGTGATGTCCTGGTATTTGGATGACATACACAAAGTAGGAAGTGAAATTCCTATACTACGGTCGGTTATATTTTGGTTGTCACACAGTGGTTTCTCCACATAGGATATGGATATTATATCAGATATTCTGGTTACTAGATCTATAGTTTTAGATTTAGATTTGGGTAGTTTCCCAATCTGGGTACTTAGACAGCATTCTAACGGTGTTTTAGAATGGACGACTCCTGGCATGGTAGTGTACCTGCAGGTGATGGAGTCACTCTCTCTAAAGGTGTCTTACAGACTAAAGGGGAGAGGGATGTACATGATTGGCAGATCACTTGCATAGGCAATTGAGTTGATCATGAGATGTCGAGTACTACACCAGATGTTGTTTTTGCCCTAGATGCAATAAGTTGATATTAATCCTATTCTGGAGAAACGTTCGGAAGCAGTTTTAGAACATAAGTGGATGTTCTAGGGATATGATAACGGCATCCTCCTTCGGGAGACAGTTATCATTCCAGGCTTCCAAGATGACCTGAATGACAGAGAGACTGTCAGAGTTATAGTTTTCCCTCTGACGAGTGGCGGTTTTTTGGACAGGTGGTCCAAGGGAATACTGAGGGAGGCATGGCGCAGGATACTGATTAAGTTCAGTTGTTGATACAGTCTAAGAAGTTTGGATTTGAAGTTCATTTATGAGCTAGGTCCCATCATATATCCAGACATATTCTAAGACAGGTATTGCTCATTTCGGGAGATGGCTTTCTCCGCGAACTTGAGATAAAGAGAGACATAGAAAGAAACATCAGAGCGGATCCACTAGCTGAGGCTATTTCTCGAATGCAATAGTTTCGCAAATGGGCTTTGTGAGACTGATTAGTAGAGAATTTGGGTGTTCGGTATCACACGGGCTGTGAGTATGCGACATCGCAATAATTAGCCTTGAGTGCAAGTGGGAGATTGTTGGATATAGTGCCCTCAAAGTCAATTATTGGATCACAGGCACGTGATTGCAATGATTGAGGGAGGACCTATACCGGTAGGACAGTCTTACTCGAGAGGTTTGTATACTATCTGGTTTGTCTTTATCAACGTGTACATGCTTTAGGTGACATTGTAGTTCACTATTACACGTTAATAGATGATAGTATGCTATCTGGTTTATCTTTATCATCGTGCCCTGCTTTAGGTGACATTACAGGTCACTATTGCACGTTGCTTGACGACCAGCAGTATGATGGCGATCATATATGTGGGAGCTGGGGTCTATAAGCACATCCTTAAAAGGTCCCTAGTCGTGAGAGTTTCGAGACTGGGCATCGATACGCCATTAGTAGACTAGTGTATACAGTCGAGACCCCGACGAGGGTTGGTGGCCGGTCTCACAAGCCATTGGTGTCAGTTGGATCACCTGAGATGTATACAGGTGCTCATTGGGTTATGAGTACACCAGACAGGACTCGCCGGGAACATGCTAGTTGGTATTATACCTAGCGTCAGATAGCAGTTCCCTGGTGACATGTGTACAGGTTAGTTCATTGACCTGAGATCGTCATTTGTCTCGTGTGAGTTCCCACTGTGCTTTGATTACTATCCTACCACAGCTCAAAGGAGTCGTGCAAACAGGTTTTAGTTGGGTACAGTCCCGAACCACATGGAGGCAAGTGAGCGGATCGGCAGGGGATTCGTCTCTCCCGGTATTGGGGGTGAGATCGCGCTGTGTCTAGGAGAGCCATTACACAAAGCCCTTGGCCGAGGCAGGAAATTTACTGGTAGGTATTCCAGTACTATCTCAGGGTGTTCTGGGCTACACTCCGACATGACTTGTACCGCTTTTGGGGGTCTAACTTTTACCAACCCCCTAGGCCCGACATGCGATGCTCATAGACGAACGGACCGGACTGTACGGATATTGTCACTGACAGGCTCAGTAGGGTGTCAGGATGAGTTCGCTCATCGACCTCCCTTTTGGTCAATACCTGGTAGCTCGTTATGTACGGCTAATAGCTCTGACGTGCTAGTGGTTAAATCTACAGCCAAAGTATTGACAAGTCTTTAGAGTCGCCCACAGACAGTTTCTCAAGTTTCGGGCGAAACGTTGTAGAGGCCATATGATATATGGCAGGGTTCGATCATATACATGCGGTATTGCATGGATCATGATCGGGCGGATCACACTAGTGGGATTTGGTTTAAGCCGGATCCTAATATTAGATTTGTTGGATTACTTTAGTCTCATCGCATTCGCATTCAGTCGGAATGCGGATGCATGTATGTATATACAGGTGAGGGGTATCCTTGTGATCCGTCACGAGTTTACTTTAGATGTTGCCGTATCTTTTTGTTGTGGCAAACATTTGGATTAATGTTTGCATTTGGAAATAATGAGCTAGAATTCATCATGAGATGCATTAAATGTGACATAGACATATATAGTGACTCATGATCTCTTTTTTTGTGAAAAATGTCACATTTAGTGATTGATTTGTGGATGAAATGAGAGGAGGAGAGAGGAAGGGCAGCCATGTGATGGTTGTGAGCTCTCATATTTTGCTTCTCACTCTCTCTCATTTAATCACACATATCACAAAAGAAAAAGAGAGAGGAAACTCCTTCTTCTTCTTCCTCTTTCTTCTCTAGCTCAAATCTCCATTAATGGCAACACCTCTAACCTCCATCCAAATCAATGGATGCAAGAGTCAAAGTGATCACAAACATTCTATGCATCACCTTGGACACGTCGGCTAGCACACTTCGTGCCCGAGTTGCTTCGGACGAAGCGGGAGCCCATAAAAAGACTCGTAGATGTAGTGCCCTTTCCGACGAGGATATCAAGACCGGAGTTGCCGCGAGGAGCTTGGGATGGTGGCCAAAGACCGAAGGACACGGATCGATCGGTATAGCTTTCCAACCCTCTCTCTAGATAGCTAGTAGTAGGTTAATGGTTCGATTCGGGTTTTAAGCATACGATAGCGCCGGTTTCTAGTTTAGAAAAAATTTCGTTTCCGCATTTTGGCCTTGGAAAGACGGCCGGGGCGCTACCGTTGACTTCCATAGTATCAGAGCCATGCCATTAACCTTTACTAGCTTGCTCTAACGTGTTTAGAACTTCGATCGAACAAAATTTTCAAAAACTGCATTTCCAAGTCATCAGTTTCTGTCGAAATTTTTCTGTTGTCAAAAATTATTTGGTGTATTGCAGAAAATAAGGCAGGGTTTTCTAGGGGCTGTTGGGGTAAAAATTTACACCCCGGTTGACCAAGTCAAAATCAAAGTCAACCCCAAGCCAAGTGGGCCAATGCCCGGAGCGAGCCCGACCATGAAGCGGCCGGCCTTCCCCATGCCAACAACCAAATCATGTAATAAATAATTTTTATGTAATTTTTGTGCATGAAAGTATGCAAAATGGGCATAAAGCCAATTTTTTGTAAGCCCATGGCTTATGTGCAAAAGTGGCACATAAACTATGGGATGGCCAAAATGTCATTTGTGTAAAGTCCAAGGGGCTATATGTAAAGTGTATAGCCTATAAAGGCAAAGATAATGAAAATATCTCACAACTTTTTTCTCTCTCCAAAATTTTTTTTAGATCTGAGATCTTTTCTCCTTCCTCAAGGTTCCAAAACCTTCTTGTTTCTTTTGAATTAAATTAAGAGTTTTACTCTTCATTTTATAAAACTAAATAGTTTTTCACCACAAAACCCATAAAGAGGAACTCGGATCTTTTATTAGATCTCAAAAGAAGAGAATTTTAAAATCTCATATCTCTTGATCTTCAAGATCCAGCAACCAGAGGAGAAAGCAGAAGAACCCCTTTCATCAACCCCAAAATATCTTAGGAGTTTAACTCCACTCTGATTTCTCCTTCGAGAATTTCTGGGGCTAAAAGCCTCGTTTTCTCGCCGGCGCCCAAGCGCTCAAGCGCCAAGCGCCCACGTGCCGACGCGTGGCGTGCTAGCGCTCGAGCGCAAAGCGCCCACGTGCCGACACGTGGCGCCCTGGCGCTCCAGTGCCCTGCGCTCAAGCGCAAAATGCCCATGTGCCGACACGTGGAGCGCTTGCGCTCAAGCGCCCAGCGCAAGCGCAAAGCGCCCACATGCCGACACATGGCGCGCTTGTGCTCCAGCGCCCTGCGCTCAAGCGCAAAGCGCCCACGTGCTGACACGTGGCGCGCTTGCGCTCAAGCGCCTAGCGCAAGCGCAAAGCACCCACATGCCGACACGTGGCGCGCTTGCACTCCAGCGCCCTGCGCTCAAGCGCAAAGCGCCCACGTGCCGACACGTGGCACGCTTGCGCTCAAGCGCCCTGCGCTCAAGCGCCCTGCGCTCAAGCGCAAAGCGCCCACGTGCCGACATGTGGCGCGCTAGCGCCTAAGCGCACAGCGCTGACCCCACGCGTCCTTTGGGCACTTTTTCCCTTTTTTTATTTTTATATATATGCATGTATATATATGTACAGATACACACACACTCCACAACACTGTCCCCTCCAAAAAAATTTTGGGCCAGGGCGCTGCCCCGCAAGGGGGCTACTAGCCCCCTTGACCCTCAGCCCGCTATCCGGGTAGCGGGGCCCCCGTAAAAACTCTGCGTGGCTCCCGATATATCCAATCCCCCTCCAAAACAAAACACACGTACACTGCACATTGAGTTCGCATGACCAGCTTAACCCGTCAATTGGAAGTTCCCTCACTCCAAAGGCGAGGGGTAATTAACGGCAGCTTAGTCCGCGGCTGCCGGAGATTCGGATCCCCACAATCAATAAACCCCGGCCTACCCTAAACAGGGAGAATCTGTAGTATGCCTGACAAGTGTGCACGTATTCCCATCTCAATGGGGTGACGAAAAACACCCTACAGATTCTGGCACGCCCGGTGGGACCAATCTCTCCTCCCATATTTCGGGTTAAACGTTCATACGAACTCAGTAAATATACATACCTATATTTATACTGAAATAATGCTCTTTCATGCAGATTTTCAAGCAATCACTTCCCAACAATGTCTCCAAAGATGAACTCAGCTCTCAGCACGGCTCCCGTCTCCTACACGATGAAGATAGGCTCCAGGACGGTCCTCCCGGCCAGTCTCGGGCGACAATAGGAGGAGCCGCCGCTACCATTTGGATCTATTCTGTTCGTGCCAGCGAACGTCGTCCCTGCTCTTCAAGCCCCAGTGATGGATAAACCAGCCTCAAAAGGGAAAAGGCCGAACGTCATGGTCGCGAGGGCACTTCAGCCCAAGCGCAAGTCCGTTTCCGAACGACTCTCCATGGCTCCAGCTGGGGGCAAGGCCATCAACACCAGCAAAGCAACAGGGCATCTTGAGCAAGCTTTGATGGTGCCCCTGACAACTGCTCGATCGAGTGCCTTCTCTAAGCTCACCGCTAATCGACCCACGGTGGCTTCCAGGGAAACAGATGCCCGCCAAGCCCTTAAAATTGAGAAGCTAAGGCAGAAAAGGCTCAGATATAGAGCCAACAAAAGGGTTAGGGCTCCTGCTAGGCTGAACCTCATGAGGTTCGAGGAATAGGGTTACCCCGCCAAAGATGAAGGGATGGCTGAATGTGTTATCCACACCGTCTACATGGTGGGCACACGTCCCAGCGATAACCTTCGCAGCAAAAGTAAGGATGGGGCCACCACATCTCAGATCCAACCTGGTGCGAATATGGCTGTCACTTCTCAAGATCAGCATCTTCCGGAGGGTGATGAAAATCCTCTCAGTGAGGCTGATAGGCAGAGAGAGCCCTCAGTTCATAAGGAGTCGGGCTCGGAAAGCGAAGATGAACCAACTTTCCAGCCTAAGACCGCAGAGCAACAACTTCTCCAAGAGCTCCGAAAACAGCTCAGAAGCAAAGACAAGGAGATGGCCAAGCTCTACTCAAAGATTGACGACTTGACAAATGTCGTCTTACGGCTTACGGCCCAACTTGCCTCTCAGCCGCCCAATCAAGCGCAGGGCTCTGCTCATGAACCGGGAAACGGTGTCCCGAAATAGCCGACGCCTATTCTCTCAAATCCAAAGGTGGGCGGACCGCATGAAGACCAGTCGCATCCTATCTCGGGAAATGTCTTGGCGGCCGATGACAGCAACCCGCTAACTCAAGATCAAATCATGGATTTGGTTGCCAACAAAGTCAAAACATTGGCAGCCGAAGCCGGAGAGCAAAAAGATGCCAGCAGTAGCGGGAGACCATATCCTCCTCGGTACGATCTTGTGGAGTTTCCTACTGGCTATGTCGTCCCCAAATTTGAAAGGTTCGATGGGACGGGAAATGCGAAACGGCACATTGCCCAATTTAAAGCATCATGCGCAAATACTGGGGGCAATGATGCACTCCTTCTCCGTCAGTCTGTTAATAGCTTGACGGATGTTGCTTTCGATTGGTATGCAAGCATACCAGATGACTCGATCACGACGTTCGCTCAAATAGAATCCATGTTTAAGCAAAGGTTCATGAGTGTCAGTGATAAAATCACCATTGCCGACCTCGTAAGGACAGAGCCAAAGAACAACGAAAGCAACATGGATTTTATAGTCCGATGGCGCAATCTCTCTGTCAAATGCGAACCACCGTTGGAGCAAGACCAATCGTCAGTCTTCTTATAGAAAATCTGAAGGACTGGATGAAACCTTTCCTGTGCACCGAGGCCTTAAAACATTCCAAGAGTTGACCAAAAAGGTCCAAACGTTGGAACGCTCAAAGCCCGAGTCCAATCAGGATCTTCAGTTCACAAACAGACCAAAACCTTGGAGGGACGACAACCAAAAAGGCGGAAGTTCTAACAACACCGATTCTCTAAATAAGCAGAGAGCGGGCGGAGCAAGAACTAACAAATCTCGAGAGCCAACTTTGGAGGAAAGAAGAAATAAGGTCTACTCATTCCGAAGGGACAAGGACCACAAAATTTTTAAAGATGCTCTGAAGAATGGCCTGCAGCTGCCAGAACCAAAAAGGCTAAGTGAAGCGAACAGGACTGATCATCCCAACTTTTGCCCATACCACCGAGTGCTGGGACACACTATTGAAGACTGTTGCATCTTCAAGGATTGGGTCGAGAAACAATACAAGGCGATAGAAATATCATTGTCTCCTGGCGTGCTAACAAACAATCAAGCTGCGACCGCCAATTTCATACAAACGGGGACCGAAGTCCTTCAGGGACCTGGTTCTCTCAGACATCTGCCTTTCTCTAAAAAGAGCGGACCAAGGCAACAAGCTAAGAGACAAGCGAGCAACATTGCCAATGAAGAAGCAATAGACGGGTACACAACCCATACGGTCTATATGATGGAGCTCAGAGGAACAAGTCCTCCGCCTTATAACCATGACGATGACGCGGTTGTTGCCATCCACCATCGGCCCGATCTAAATGATGAAGAGCCCGCTCAGGCCATTGAGCCAAAGGAACCCGTAGTTCATGCTGAGTCAAGTTCAGGCGGTAGGGATGACCCCGTTGTCATACCCGGAACTATAGAACAAGCATTATTCCAATGGCTTCAAAGGCAGCTTCAGGACAGGGATGAGAAGATGGCCAAGGTCCATTCTAAAGTCGACAAGCTGGCAAATGTCGTGGCGGACCTCACGACCCAAGTCGCCCGATTGCAATTACAGCAAAATCAAATTTTGGTTCATGAGCTGGGGATTGATATCCGGAAGCAGCCGACCGATGCTCCCTCCAGCCCGAGAGCGGAACACCTTTGTGAAAAACGGATGCGATCAGCCTCCAGTCCCTCCGATACGTACACTGAATGTGGTAAGCGGACATTAGGCGAACCAAAAACTTATCATCCTCGGGGTCCGGCATCAGTAAGGGCACCTACTCCAATAGAGAGAAAGAAGAAAGTATACTCCTTCAGGAGGGATAAAGTCCGTGAAATATTCGTGGACGCCTTGAACAACGGTCTTCAACTGCCTACTCCAAAGAGGCCACAGGAGATGAACATGACTGGCAATCCCCTATACTACCCATACCATAGAATGGTGGGTCATACCATTGAAGACTGCTATATTTTTAAAGATTGGGCAGAGGACCAATACAAGCTTGGAAAAACCTCACAGTCCTCGGATGTATCGGCAAGCCACAGAGCCGCGGTCATCAATACAGCTCCGCCAAGATCAAAATTCAAGGAGCTGGGATAAGCAAAGATGACCACCACGTCGTTAAACTGGGAACAATTAACCACTAAGTCGTTAAACTGGAAGCAACTGACCACCATGTCATTAAACTGGGAACAGTCGGCCTCTAAGTCGTTAAACTGGGAATGTAAATATATATATATATATATATATATATGTAAATAAACAAAAAAAATGTGTAAATAAAAGAAAAATAAAGAAAAGCCGAAATGATGGGGCAACTCGCAATAAAAATCAGCGAGTAAAATAAAGATGAAAAGAAAGCCGAAATGATGGGGCAGCCGCGAATAAAAGCCGAAATGATAGAACAATCGCGACCTTCGCGATAAGAAAAGCTGAAATGATAGAGCAATCGCGGTAAAACAAAAAAAACAAAAACAAAACAAAGCCAAATGATGAGTCGCTCCTGGTACCATATTCCAGTGCAGCGATGCAGACGCCAACAAAAATTCAAATTTCCAAAATTCTCCCGGCCCTACATTTAGTCCTCAAGTTGACTACCGTATACAATCCACGGGCTCAAATAATTCTCAGCATACCCATGCCCCACCACAATCACCAGTTACGCGGCTGGTCTCCGCCTTTGGAATTATGCTCCATTGAGAAGACACACTCATGTGTCCTCACGATACATGAGGAGAACAAACCTTTGTGGGATCCTTACTACTCGCAAGGGAAAAAAACACTTAGGAGTCCTCACAACTCCTAAGGAGAAAATACACCTGCAGGATCCTTACGACTCGTAGGGAGAAAATGCTTTTATGGGACCCACACGACCCATAAAAATGAAAAGCCTTAGGCGATAAGGATCTAAACCTATCTCTTAAGCCATCACTCCCCAAATCCCAAGTGGCGAATGATGAGTCGCTCCTGGTACCATATTCCAGTGCAGCGATGTAGACGCCAACCAAATTCCAAATCCCATACCCCAACGGCAAATGATGAGTCGCTCCTGGTACCATGTTCCAGTGCAGCGATGCAGACGCCGACAAAGTCCCGAAACTTTTCCGACCCTGCGGTCTGGATCATACATCCTGCAAAACCGTATACAATCCACGGGCATAAAATGATCCCAATCTCTCCCAAGTCCTACTGGTGAAACCACATTCAAAGTCCAAAAAAAATGGTATGTCCATAAGCAAAATGGGCACAGATGAAAACCCGAAAGGGCTCCGTGAGTAAAAACAGCAGGACTACCGGCGAGTTTGTGAAAACCCGAAAGGGCGCAAACTCGTAAAAAAGTGATGAAATGCACTCGCAAGGTCCTCTCGACTTTATGAGGAGAAAATTCTCGCGTGAGATCCTTACGACTCACAAAGGAGCGACACACTTAAGAGTCCCCACGACTCCTAAGGAGAAAATACGCCTACGAGATCCTTTCGACTCGTAGGGAGAAAATGCTTTTATGGGACCCTTACGGCCCATAAAATTGAAAACCCTTAGGCGATAGGGATCTAAACCTGTCTCCTAAGCCACCAATTCCCAAATCCTTCCGGGGCAAATGATGAGTTGCTCCTGGCATTATTCCAGTGCAGCAATGTAGATGCCAAACAAAAAAAAACCAATTCCCAAATCCTCCCGGGGCAAATGATGAGTTGCTCCTGGCATTATTCCAGTGCAGCATTGCAGATGCCAAACAATAAAAAACCAATTCCCAAATCCTCCCGGGGCAAATGATGAGTTGCTCCTGGCATTATTCCAGTGCAGCAATGCAGATGCCGAAAAAAAAAACCAATTCCCAAATCCTCCCGGGGCAAATGATGAGTTGCTCCTGGTATTATTCCAGTGCAGCAATGCAGATGCCGACAAAAATACCAATCCTAAAATTCTCTCATGACAAATGATGATTTGCTCCTGGTACCATATTCCAGTGTAGCGATGCTGATGTCGACTCAAATCAAATAAATCAAACCAACTAATTCCAACATCGACCTTTGCGTCAAACAAGCGACACTCTGCATCGGGGAAACGTCAAGCAGACACTCCATGCCGGGGACACGTCGACCAACGACACTCTGTGCCGGGGAAACGTCAAGTAGACACTCTGTGCCGGGGACACGTCGACCAACGACACTCCGTGCCGGGCAAACGTCAAGCAGACACTCCGTGCCGGGGAAACGTCAACCAGCGACACTCTGCATCGGGGAAATGTCCAACACAGACACTCCGCACCGGGGAAACGTCCAACAGAGACACTCCGTAACGGGGACACGTCGACCAGCGACACTCTGTCTCGGGGAAACGTCCAACACAGACACTCCGTGCTGGGGATACGTCGACCAGCGACACTCAGTCTCGGGGAAACGTCTAACACAAACACTTCGTGCCGGGACACGTCAGCCCGTAGACACTCCATAACGGGGACACGTCGACCAGCGACACTCCGTCTCGGGGAAACGTCCAAGACAGACACTCCGTGCCGGGGACACGTCAGCCAGCAGACACTCCGTCTCAGGGATACGTAAACCAGCCGACACTCCGCCTCGGGGAAACGTCGATCAGCGACACTCCATACCGGGGAAACGTCCAACGCTGACACTCCATGCTAGGGACACGTCAACCAACAGACACTCCATCTCAGGGATACGTCAACCAACCGACACTCCGCCTCGGGGAAACGTCTACCAGCGACACTCCGCCTCAAGGAAACGTCGACCAGCGACACTCTATGCCGGGGGCACGTTTACCAAATTACTCTGGGCCAGAGAAACGTCTACCACAGACACTCCATCTCGGAGACGCGTCAAGCGTCGACCGTCCATGTCGTAAAAAGGGCAGAGCATCCCAAAAAGTGGGGACCAAAGCAAGTCGCCTCCACGTGAAAGAAGATCCATCAATTTCATGCACACAACCCACATATACTGTGTGCATTTATTGATGGGGGGCAATTTGTTGGGGTAAAAATTTACACCCCGGTTGACCAAGTCAAAATCAAAGTCAACCCCAAGCCAAGTGGACCAATGCCCGGAGCGAGCCCGACCATGAAGCGGCCGGCCTCCCCCATGTCAACAACCAAATCATGTAATAAATAATTTTTATGTAATTTTTGTGCATGAATGTATGCAAAATGGGCAAAAAGCCAATTTTTTGTAAGCCCATGGCTTATGTGCAAAAAGAAGTGGCACATGAACCATGGGATGGCCAAAATGCCTTTTGTGTAAAGCCCAAGGGGCTATATGTAAAGTGTATAGCCTATAAAGGCAAAGATAATGAAAATATCTCACAACTTTTTTCTCTCTCCAAAATTTTTTTTAGATCTGAGAACTTTTCTCCTTCCTCAAGGTTCCAAAACCTTCTTCTTTCTTTTGAATTAAATCAAGAGTTTTACTCTTCATTTTATAAAACTAAATAGTTTTACACCACAAAACCCATAAAGAGGAACTCAGATCTTCCATTAGATCTCAAAAGAAGAGAATTTTAAAATCTCATATCTCTTGATCTTCAAGATCCAGCAACCAGAGGAGAAAGCAGAAGAACCCCTTTCATCAACCCCAAAATATATTAGGAGTTTAACTCCACTCTGATTTCTCCTTCGAGAATTTCTGGGGCTAAAAGCCTCATTTTCTCGCCGGCGCCCAAGCGCTCAAGCGCCAAGCACCCACGTGCTAACGCGTGGCGCGCTAGCGCTAGAGCGGAAAGCGCCCACGTGCCGACACGTGGCGCGCTGGCACTCCAGCGCCCTGCGCTCAAGCATAAAGTGCCCACGTGCCGACACGTGGCGCGCTTGCGCTCCAGCGCCCTGCGCTCAAGCACAAAGCGCCCACGTGCCGACACGTGGTGCGCTTGCGCTCAAGCGCCCAGCGCAAGCGCAAAGCGCCCTCATGCCGACACGTAGCGCGCTTGCGCTCCAGCACCCTACACTCAAGCGCAAAGCGCCCACGTGCCGACACGTGATGCGCTTGCGCTCAAGCGCCTAGCGCAAGCGCAAAGCGCCCACATGCCGACACGTGGCGCGCTAGAGCCTAAGCACACAGCACCTAAGCGCACAGCGCTCAAGGCGCTGACCCCACGCGTCCTTTGGGCGCTTTTTCCCTTTTTTTTATTTTTATATATATGCATGTATATATATGTACAGATACACACACACACACTCCACAACACTGTCCCTCCCAAAAACTCTGCGTGGCTCCCGATGTATCCAAGCCCCTTCCAAAACAAAACACACGTACATTGCACATTGAGTTCGCATGACCAGCTTAACCCGTCAATCGGAGGTTCCCTCGCTCCAAAGGCGAGAGGTAATTAACGGCAGCTTAGTCCGCGGCAGCCGGAGATTCGGATCCCCACAATCAATAAACCCCGGCCTACCCTAGGCAGGGGGAATCTGTAGTACGCCTGACAAGCGCGCGTGTATTCCCATCTCAATGGGGTGACGAAAAACACCCTACAGGGGCACTGAAGAAATTTGGTAGATTAACTCCTCAGGAATGCCGCGGAACCGCGGCCTAACCCTAGTTTTGGCCGCGGTTACGCCGCCATTATAACTCTTCATTGGACCAAATTTCTTCAGGTGGTCTATGACTTGGAAATGGGGTTTCTGGTATTTTATTTTTGGGCCCAGATTTGTTTGAGTACTGGGAATTGTGCTTGGGGCTCATTTCGGGAAATTTAGTCGATCGAAAATTTTAAACATGTTAGTTCACAGTATTTACATTATATCTGCGACCGTGAATGTCATTTGATCGGTAAATCCTGTCTAATTGCTATAGTTCTTTTAGACGGATTTACGAACGTGACATTCACGTTGATGTTCTGTGTTGTGCTGTGATGTTGCGGATTTGTCGTGGTGGATAGCCTGGATGCAATGGTAGTACAGTTTGGTTGTATTTGTACATTTGATATTGCGGGGCGAGCGTCCGACATGTGGACTGCCGTCACTGCCTGTTTGTATATTATTCTTTTCGGGGCACGACCGGGCTGAGGTCGATGTACCCGTTGTATATTTTACTTTCTGTACTAGGATTACCCCATGGTGGGGTGCACGGATAGCCGGGTTCTAGAGGGCAACGGGCCCGCATCTCATGGCTTTGAGACGGAGGGGGCTTCTCTCTAGAATTGGCGGGCTATTCGCCGCACTCGTAGGGGGTACAGGTTGACCCAAGGAGGGGTGCTCAGGTTACCGGATTCCATGAAGTGCTGGGTGGTCCATTCACTTTGTTGAAGGGGGCTGCCTCGCTTAAGGTTTTGGCGGGTAACTTGCCGCACCCGTAGGGGTCTATGATTTCATTGCACAGGCGATCCACACGACCAGGGGAACGTCGGGTTTCAGTAGCGGCTCTATGAAACCCGGGGATCCCAGATTATCTGTATTGTTCTGTGATGCTTATTACATTTTCTGTGATGTTGCATTTTATCACGCCATGAGCGAATATTATATATTGATATATATACTAGTAGATGTTGTATATGTTTTACTCCCGCGCTGGTCCAGTCCCCGCTCTGTCATTAGTTAAGTAACCTAACGGGTGATGACGGGGCCCAGTAGCGAATGCGGATAGCATATACGTACATCATATTTTCGTTCTTTTGTGGTGTGATCAATTGATGGGACTGCGTTGATTTGGATCAATGCTAAACAAACCTATTCTGATGTTGTTGGAACATTTTTCAAAAAAGCTGTTATTGCAAGGATGTTCACTTTTGTTTTGTACAGTGGTATTCGGTTATGAATATCCAGCACCTCAGTTGACGATGCAAGGGCCGAGATTCCTTCACCGGGAGTGGCCCCTTGGACAGAAGTTTGCGTCAGGGCAATAACTTCACTATAGCCGATTGCCTTTTGCTTTACATCATGGTATTCAGTTGGAATATCCTGCACCTCATTCTACGGGGAAAGAGCCGAGATTCCTTCACCGGGAGTGACCTCTTTAGCAAAGGTTTTCGCCACTATATTTTTATAAAAAGCTATGCAGTTCTTTCAACGATATCAATTTCATTACGTTAAAGGTTTTCCGCCAAAAACCTGTCGTAGCCCTCCGTCATTTCTTACGGGTATTATTTAGTATTCGTGCTGCGTTTGTTGACCTAGTCAAGACGTAGTGTTCGGTAGCTAAGTGGTGCTTGTTTGTTGCATAAATAGGATTGGTTTGGACAGTCGTGCGGCCTTGTTGACCTAATCAAGTGTTGGATATAGTGCCCTCAGAGTCAATTATTGAATCACAGGCACGTGATTGCAATGATTGAGGGAGGACCTATGCCGGTAGGACAGTCTTACTCAAGATGATAGTATGCTATCTGGTTTATCTTTATCATCGTGTACTACTTTAGGTGACCTTACAGGTCACTATTACACGTTGATAGAGCCCCTAGGATTCTTGCTTGACTACCAGCAGTATGAGAGCGATCATATACGTGGGAGCTGGGGTCTATAAGCACATCCTTAAAAGGTCCCTAGTCGTGGGAGTTTCGAGACAGGGCATCGATACTCCAGAGTAGACTAGTGTATACAGTCGAGACCCCGACGAGGGGCGGTGGCTGGTCTCACAAGCCACTGGTGTCAGTTGGTTCACCTAAGATGTATACAGGTGCTCATTGGGTTATGAGTACACCAGACAGGACTCGCTGGGAACATGCTAGTTGGTCTTATACCTGACGTCAGATAGCAGTTCCCTGGTGACATTTGTACATGTTAGTTTATCGACCTGAGATCGTCATTTGTCTTGTGTGAGCTCCCACTGTACTTTGATTACTACCCTACCACGACTCAAAGGAGTCATGCAAACAGGTTTTGGTTGGGTACAATCCCGAGCCACATGGAGGCAGTGAGCGGATCTGCAGGGATTCGTCTCTCCCGGTATTGGGGGTGAGGTCGCGCTGTGTCTAGGAGAGCCATTACACAAAGCCCTCGGCCGAGGCGGGAGATTTACTGGTAGGCATTCCAGTAGTATCTCAGGGTGTTCTGGGCTACACTCCGACACGACTTGTACCGCTTTTGGAGGTCTGACTTTTACCAACCCCATAGGCCCGCCATGCGATGCTCATAGACGAACGGACCGGACTGTACGGATATTGTCACTGACAGGATCAGTAGGGTGTCAGGACGAGTTCCCTCATCGACGTCCCTTTTGGTCAATACCTGGTAGCCCGTTACGTATGGCTAATACCTCTGACGTGCTAGTGGTTAAATCTACAGCCAAAAGTATTGACGAGTCTTTAGAATCCCCCACAGACATTTACTCAAGTTTCGGGCGAAACGCTGTAGAGGCCGTACGGAGATATGGCAGGGTTCGATCTTATACGTGCGGTATTGCACGGATCATGATCGGACGGATAATACTAGCGGGCTTTGGTTTAAGCCGGATCCTAGTATTGTACGGTGTAGATTTTGTCTCATTGCATTTGTATTCGGTCGGAATACAAATGCGGGTATGTATATACAGTCGCGGGGTTTTCCTGTAATTTATTACGGGATCAGTTTTCTGAAGTTGGCAGTTTACTTTCCGTTTCGGCCATTTTCCTTTGTTTCTTTCCTTGGCTGAAAATTGGTGGAGGAGGGCTTATTTGCAAATGTGCAAATTAGCATTGTGGAGGGTGGTCTTTGTATATTGTAGCCTCATGATGGTTCAACCATCATTTGACTTCTTTCTTCATGATTGCTTGACTTTTGGAGATATGATGGTTGATGGAGTGTTGGACTTTGTTGTGATCATTTGATTCTCTCATCATCACTCATCATTCCTTCTTGCATTATTATTGATCCAATCACTCCCCCTTCTCATTTCTTCTTGCTATGGCCGGCCAAGCTTGCAAGGGGGCTGTCCCATATTTTTGGGTGGGGTGGTTCTCATTTTGGTTTGCACAAAAATCCCATTGCTCATCCAAAAGGTTCATATCTCCTTCCCACTTCCAAATGGCAACTAAGGATGACCCCATGAGACAAAAGAGTTCTACACTTAGCCTACAGTATTCTTGGACACGTCGACTCACCAACTTCGTGCCCGAGTTGCCTCGGTCCAGAGGTGGGAGCCCGTAAAAGAACCCGGCGATGTGGTGCCCTTCCGACGAGGAGATGAAGACCGGAGATTCCGCGGGGAGATCGGGATGACGACGAGTAGACCGAAGGACACGGATCGCTCGGTATATCTCTCTACTCCTTCTCTAGTTTGCTAGGAGTAGGTTAATGGCCCGATCCGGGTTTATAGTCCGCGGTAGCGCCGATTTCTTGTTTAAAGAAAAGTTTTGATTCCGTATTTTGGTCTCGTTCTGACGGCCGGGGTGCTGTCGTGGCCTAACATGGTATCAGAGCTACGCCATTAACCTAGCCTAGCTTACTCTAGCTTGTTTAAAAGTTCAATCAAACAAATATCCCAAAACCGCGATTTCATTTGCATCAGTTTCTGTCGAATTATTTTTGGCTCGAAATTTTTTTAAAGTGTTGCAGAAATATATGCAGGGAGTTTTAAGACTTCTGTGAAAAAATGGTATTGTGATACTTTAGACAGGCCGCGGAACCGCAGCCAAACCCCTTTTCTGGCCGCGGTTCCGCCGCAGTAATGTGTGATCACCCTACCAATTTTCTACAGAGCTCTTCATACTTGGAAATGGGGTTATTGGTATACTCTGTTTGGGCCCAGATTTTGTTTGAGTGCTACAGTAGTGCTTGGGGCCCACTTCGGTAAATTTAGTCGATCGAAAACTTTAAATATGTTAGTTCATAGTATTTACATTATATATGCGACCGTGAATGTCATTTGATCGGTAAATCCTGTCTAACTGCTATAGCCCTTTTAGACGGATTTGCGAACGTGACATTCACGTTGATATTCTGTGTTGTGCTGTGATGTTGCGGATTTGTCGTGGTGGATAGCCTGGATGCAATGTTAGTACAGTTTGGTTTATTATGTACATTTGATATTGCGGGGCGAGCGTCCGACATGTGGACTGCCGTCACTGCCTGTTTGTATATTATTCTTTTGGGGCACGACCGGGCTGAGGTCGATGTACCCGTTGTATGTATATTTTACTTTCTATACTAGGATTACCCCGTGGAGGGGTGCACGGATAGCTGGGTTCTAGAGGGCAACGGGCCCGCATCTCATAGCGTTGAGACGGAGGGGGCTTCACTCTAGAATTGGCGGGCTATTCGCCGCACTCGTAGGGGATACAGGTTGACCCAAGGAGGGGTGCCCAAGTTACCGGATTCCGTGAAGTGCTGGGTAGTCCATTCACGTTGCTGAAGGGGGCTGCCTCGCTTCAGGTTTTGGCGGATAACTTGCCGCGCCCGTAGGGGTCTAGGATTTCATTTCACAGGCTATCCACATGACCAGGGGAACGTCGGGTTTCTGTAGCGGCTCTATGAAACCCGGGGATCCCAGATATCTGTATTGTTCTGTGATGCTTATTACATTTCTGTGATGTTGCATTTTATCACGCCTTGAGCGAATATTATATATTGATATATATACTAGTAGATGTTGTATATGTTTTGCATCCGCGCTAGTCCAGTCCCCGCTCTGTCGTTAGTTAAGTAACCTAACGGGTGATGACGGGACCCCGTGGCGAATGCGGATGGCATATACGTACATCATTATTTTCGTTCTTTATTGGTGTGATCAATTGATGGGACTGCATTGATTCGGATCAATGCAAGCTAAACAAACCTATTTTGACGTTGTTGGAACAATTTTCAAAAAGCTGTTATTGCAAGGACGTTCTCTTTTGTCTTGCACAGTGGTATTCGGTTATGAATATCCAGCACCTCAGTCGACGAGGCAAGGGCCGAGATCCCTTCACCGGGAGTGACCCCTTGGACAGAAGTTTGCGTCAGGGTAATAACTTCACTATAGCCGATTACTTTTTGCTTTGCATCGTGATATTCAGTTGGAATATCCTGCACCTCATTCTACGGGGAAAGAGCCGAGATCCCTTCACCGGGAGTGACCTCTTTAGCAAAGGTTTTCGTCACTATATTTTTATAAAAAGCTATGATGTTCCTTCAACGATATCAAGTTCATTACGTTAAAGGTTTTTCGCCAAAAACCAGCCGTAGCCCTCCGTCATTTCAGATTAGTATTGCTTAGTATTCGTGCTACGTATGTCGTGCATTGCCGAGGCGTAGTGTTCGGTAGCTCTGTAATGCTTTTCTGTCGCATGGATAAGTGGATTGGTTAGGACAGTCGTACGGTTATATTGGCATTGTCAAGGACTCATACGGGTGGGTTTAACGCAATCAAGATAATGACGGGTTGAACTTGACTAGGACTCTTTGATATGTTGGCATTGTCAAGGTCACTTGGGTCCTAGGGGTAAAAACATACATCGGGAGTTTCTAAAGAAACTGAAACTTGCCAGATATGCGCATACCTTCTGGAGTGTGATAACGTGAGCGGATTCCGTCACGTTATCGTGCGATGATAGTTGGATCCCGATTCCTTCTGATGAGTTGGTTTACTCCTCGGGTGACCCCGACTAATTCTCCTTTCAGGTTTGGAGGAGAATTTGACGTTACAGTGGGAGGTTTCCTGATTGGATAAAGTGATAACCATTCTGATCTAGGTTAGAGTGCACGCTGAGTGTTTCTTTTCTCTCTCTCTTTGGCAGCGACCATGACCCGACCCTTGACTATGACTCAGTAACCAAGATTAACCGAACCTTCTTAAACACTGGCTTTTGGATTGTCTGAGTTGCAGACCTCATTGCCACTCCTAATTTTACCCTTTTCTCCAGAACACCCCGTATTACTACAAACGTCCACTTCCATTGGATAAAACCATCGTATGGTTATATACGAACTCGAAGGAATTTATTCGAGGATGGTTTCCGGTTCTGGAGAAAACGAATAGGACTATTCAGTTGTCTTTTCCTTTTACCTTCTCTCAGGTTGCGAGTGCTCCTTGGATTAGGGGATAGTACACCCGTTATGCCTATTGGATAGTCTTCTTCCAAACCTTAGGCTGGTGCCGAACGGTAGGGAATGAAGAAAGCCGATTAGCCTAAGTGTGGTGTACAGAAGGTAATAAGTTAAGACAAATAAAGGGATTAGAAGGAGGGCAAAGTAAATTGCGACTGCTATTCACGACCAAACCAAGTATTTTATTACCACTCCCACTTCACCTTTGTATTTCTCTAGGACACTCCGTATCACTACGAAGATTCACAGTTATTTGGATACTCCATCGTATGGTTATATACGAACTCGAAAGGAACTTGTTCCAGTTCGGGGATGGATTCTGGTTCAGGAGAAATAGGAATAAGGTTTATTCGGTTGTCTTTTATCTTCACCTTCTCTCGCATTGTGAGTGCTCCTAGGATTAGGACAGTACACCCATTAGGGTTATTGGATAGTCTTCTTCCAAACCATAGGCTGGTGCCGAACGGTAGGGAAAGAAGAAAACCATTTGACCTAAAGGGGTGTGTAGAAGGTAATGACTAAAGACATATGAAGGGATGTGGAGAGATGGCATAGAATATACGGTTACAGTTGTGAATTTGGATAATGGAAAAGGCATTATTAGGAATACCAGGATACCCCTACGAAACATTTCAATGGTTCAATTTCACTGTGTACTGTTAATAGAAAACTGATTTCCCAATTAGACACTTGCTCCAGGGTATGTATTTACCAGGTATAAATCTCACATATGTATGGTTTTACAGATGATGAGTGGGAGTAAGTTATTGGGAATTAGGTGATTATCCTCATTATATCAGAATTCGTTGTAATTGGTGATATTTGAGGAAATCACCTGGGTTGTTTGCCGGACGGCAAATATTTGGTTTTGAATATCCGCTGTTATGCACCAATTTCAAATTGATATATCTATACGTCTATTTTTATAGAGTGAGATATAACTTTTTGAAATTATGTCCATGACATTTACCTATATCAGTGGATGGTTAGGTATGGAGCATTAAACAGCGGTGTAATTCTTCTTAACCATAAGTACAGTTTTCAACCTATGACACACAGGGATTGAGTTATTAGACTCAGGGGACTTATACAGAGGATTGTATATTGTCCAGTGTCCATTAGGACAGAGGGGTTGGTCCTCGTACTATATTCTGTTTACTTGTGACTTCTCTAGTTCTTAGACATGTTTTTCGTAGAAATGCAAGGTTGATGTTTTGAGAAGTTATAGGTATAAGAGTAAAGTAGAGAACCGGATGTTGCAAGTATCGGTATTCTTCAAGGTGATCGAAGATGTAGATACTTGCGTATGGTATTCAGTTGATAGTAATGGATATTAAGAGAACTTGCTTCTCTTTCGGGTTACTCATAATTGGAAGCATTCCTAAGTTGAGTAACGCTGATCGGCCGCTCTCCATTTAGTTGACATGCACTGGAGACAGCTGCATGATTTGAATCTGGTTCAATTAAATTAGTGTCTCTGTTTCTATATTGGATATAGAATAGTTCATATCTTAACATGGTTAAGGTACGGGGAGTTGTCCGGCTTATGCTTAAAACCAGACTCTGGATAACTCAAGGCACGTTTCTGTAATGGCTGTATGTGGGTTGACCCAGGCTATGACGAGGGTTGACTTTCTACCATCTGGAAGATCAATAGTGATACTGTTCTTGACTCGCCACAGTTTTAATAAAAATGAATTTTTTTTCAGAGAACAGTAGTGGGAGTATGGTAGAACTGGAAGTGATTCCAGAACCGCAAACGATTACTGAAAATTTGATAAGAACCTATATATTCAATTTGGTTTGACATTCCATTGGCCACTCCGCAGATATGGTGGGTAACCTCAAGCACCCGAGAGGTACTTCGGTAGCCTCAAGGACGGTGACAGGGAGGTTCTTGTTTACCCAGACTTGCCATTGCTGTTGTTCCAGACTGTGAGACTCGGCAGGAGGATGAGTATAGCGTCGTTCTGAACTGGCTTTAGAAGTGCACGTGTATATGATTCTGCCAGAGGATTGTCGTAGTCAGTGGGAGCAGTGGAAGCATTGGTGGACAAGTGGCTTATGTCTATTAAGAGACTAAAGCAGATCTAGCGGATATAGATCATCTATTTCTGATGTTACAGTCATAGGTTTGACTTCATCAGAATAGGGGATGGATCTGTTAAGAAGGTAGTAGAGTGTGATGTCCTGGTATTTGGATGACATACACAGAGTAGGAAGTGAAATTCCTATACTACGATCGGTTATACTTTGGTTGTCACACAGTGGTTTCTCCACAAAGGAGATGGATATTATATCAGACATTCTGGTTACTAGATCTATGATTTTAGATCTAGATTTGGGTAGTTTCCCAATCTGGGTACTTAGACAGCATTCTACAGGTGTTTTAGAATGGACGACTCCATGCACGGTAGTGTACCTGCAGGTGGTGGAGTCACCCTCTCTAAAGGTATCTTACAGACTAAAGGGGAGAGGGATGTGCATGATTGGCAGATCACTTGCTTAGGCAATTGAGTCAATCATGAGATGTCAAGTACCACACCAGATGTTTTTTTTGCAGTAGATGCAATAAGATATTGATCCAATCCTAGAGAAACATTCGGAAGCAGTTTTAGAACATAAGTGGATGTTCTAGGGATATGATAACGACAGCCTCATTAAGGAGACAGTTATCATTCCAGGCTTCCAAGGTGACCTGGACGATAGGGTAGCCGTCAGAGTTATAGTTTTCCCTCTGACGAGGGGCAGTGTTTTGGACAGGTGATCCAAGCGGACACTGAGGGAGGTATGGCGCAGGGTACTGATTAAGTTCAGTTGATGATACAGTCTAAGTTTGGATTTGGAGTTCATTTGCGAACTAGGTCCCATCAGACATCCAGGCATATTCTAAGACAGGTATTGCTCTTTTCGGGAGATGGCTTTCTCCGCAAACTTGAGATATAGAGAGACATAGAAAGAAACATCATGGCGGATCCACTCACTGAGGCTATTTCTCGAATGCAAAAATTTCGCAAACGAGCTTTGTGAGACTGACTAGTAGAGGAGTTTGGTGTTCGGTATCACACGGGCTGTGAGTATGCGACATCGTAATAATTAGCCTTGAGTGCAAGTGGGAGATTGTTGGATATAGTGCCCTTAGAGTCAATTATTGGATCACAGGCACGTGATTGCAATGATTGAGGGAGGACCTATGCCGGTAGGAGAGTCTTACTCAAGATGATAGTATGCTATCTGGTTTATCTTTATCATCGTGTACTACTTTAAGTGACCTTACAGGTCACTATTGCACGTTTCTAGAGCCTCTAGGATTCTTGCTTGACTACCAGCAGTATTAGGGCGATCATATACGTGGGAGCTGGGGTCTATAAGCATATCCTTAAAAGGTCCCTAGTCGTGAGAGTTTCGAGACAGGGCATCGATACTCCAGAGTAGACTAGTGTATACAGTCGAGACCCTGACGAGGGGCGGTGGCTGGTCTCACAAGCCACTGGTGTCAGTTGGTTCACCTAAGATATATACAGGTGCTCATTGGGTTATGAGTACACCGGACAGGACTCGCCGGGAACATGCTAGTTGGTCTTATACCTGACGTCAGATAGCAGTTCCCTGGTGACATGTGTACAGGTTAGCTCATCGACCTGAGACCATCATTTGTCTCGTGTGGGTTCCCACTGTACTTTGATTACTACCCTACCACGGCTCAAAGGAGTCGTGCAAACAGGTTTTAGTTGGGTACAGTCCTGAGCCATATGGAGGCAGTGAGCGGATCTGCAGGGGTTCGTCTCTCCCGGTATTGGGGGTGAGGTCGCACTGTGTCTAGGAGAGCCATTACACAAAGCCCTCAGCCGAGGCAGGAGATTTATTGGTAAGCATTCCAGTAGTATCTCAGGGTGTTCTGGGCTACACTCCGACACGACTTATACCGCTTTTGGGGGTCTGACTTTTACCAACCCCCTAGGCCCGCCATGCGATGCTCATAGACGAACGGACCGGACTGTACGGATATTGTCACTGACAGGCTCAGTAGGGTGTCAGGATGAGTTCGCTCATCGACGTCCCTTTTGGTCAATACCTGGTAGCCCGTTACGTATGGCTAATACCTCTGACGTCCTAGTGGTTAAATCTACAGCCAAAAGTATTGACGAGTCTTTAGAGTCCCCCACAGACAGTTACTCAAGTTTCGGGTGAAACGCTGTAGAGGTCGTACGGAGATATGGCAGGGTTCGATCATATACGTGCTGTATTGCACGGATCATGATCGGACGGATAATACTAGCGGGCTTTGGTTTAAGCCGGATCCTAGTATTGTACAGTGTAGATTTTGTCTCATTGCATTTGTATTCGGTCGGAATACAAATGCGGGTATGTATATACAGTCACGGGGTTTTCCTGTAATTTATTACTGGATCAGTTTTCTGAAGTTGCCAGTTTACTTTCCGTTTCGTCCATTTTCCTTTGTTTCTTTCCTTGGCTGAAAATTGGTGGAGGAGGGCTTATTTGCAAATGTGCAATTTAGCATTGTGGAGGGTGGTCTTTGTATATTGTAGCCTCATGATGGTTCAACCATCATTTGACTTCTTTCTTCATGATTGCTTGACTTTTGGAGATATGATGGTTGATGGAGTGTTGGACTTTGTTGTGATCATTTGATTCTCTCATCATCACTCATCATTCCTTCTTGCATTATTATTGATCCAATCACTCCCCCTTCTCATTTCTTCTTGCTATGGCCGGCCAAGCTTGCAAGGGGGCTCTCCCATATTTTTGGGTGGGGTGGTTCTCATTTTGGTTTGCACAAAAATCCCATTGCTCATCCAAAAGGTTCATATCTCCTTCCCACTTCCAAATGGCAACTAAGAATGACCCCATGAGACAAAAGAGTTCTACACTTAGCCTACAGTATTCTTGGACACGTCGGCTAGCACACTTCATGCCCGAGTTGCTTCGGACGAAGCGGGAGCCCGTAAAAAGACTCGTAGATGTGGTGCCCTTTCTGACGAGGAGATCAAGACCGGAGTTGCCGCTAGGAGCTTGGGATGGTGGCCAAAGACCGAAGGACACGGATCGATCGGTATAGATTTCCAACCCTCTCTCTAGATAGCTAGTAGTAGGTTAATGGTTCGATCCGGGTTTTAAGCATACGATAGCGCCGGTTTCTAGTTTAGAAAAAAATTTGTTTCCGCATTTTGGCCTCGGAAAGACGGCCGGGGCGCTACCGTAGACTTACACTGCCGACTCTCCCTTGAACTGCGAATTGCCAGACGAACACGCGTTTGACACGATCGACGGGGAGAGAAGAAAGAATGATACCCAATGGGAACTCTACTTCGATGGAGCATCTTCCATGAAGAAGCACAAACAAAGCACCCCCATAATCAAATCAGGGGTAGGCCTCATCTTCGTGACTCCACAAGGAGGGATAATGCGCTTTGCCTTCTCCTTAACAGAGCCGAGGACGAATGATGAAGCCGAATATGAAGCTTTGATAGCAGGTCTCGAGATCGCTATCGACATGGGAATTGAAAACCTCCTCATATACGGAGACTCCCAACTGGTCGTTAGTCAAATAAACGGCGACTATCAAACGTGCAAGCCAGAGTTGGTAAAGTACGGCGAGAGAGTACAGCAACTGCTGACTCAAATTCCTTCCTAGACACTGGAAATTATACCGCGTGCGGAAAACAGCAAAGCGGATGCATTGGCCAAGCTCGCTAAAGAATTGGCCGACGAGAACCTCGATGACGTGAGGATCATTGTGCAGAGCCGTCGGGTTCTTGCACCGGAAGAAATATCTCCAGAATCGTCCGAAGAAAAAAGAGAGACACAAATAAAAGACCAGGAAAAGGCTAAAGATTGGAGTGAAGTCTTTATAGACTACTTCAAATCCCGTCGAACGCCTGAAGATGCGTCCTCAAAACATCAGCTCATGAAGCGTGCTCTATCTTTTGCCTTCGTCAATGATACTTTGTATAAGAGATCATTTGATTCTCTGTGGCTAAGATGCCTAGGGCCTGAAGAGGCAAAAAGAGTCGTCTAAGAAACTCACGATGGACTCTGCGGTTCTCACCAAGCCGGCCCGAAGATGAAGCTGAAGATCAAAAGGATGGGATACTATTGGCCCACGATGATCCAGGACTGCCTCGAATACGCCAATGCCACTCGTACCAGATTTACGGGGACTTTATCCATCAGCATCCAAATCCATTGCATCCAACGGTGGCTAGCTGGCCGTTTGAAATGTGGGGAACCGACATAATCGGCCCCATCGAACCAGCATCGTCCAGAAGACATCGGTTCATTTTGGCAACAACTGATTACTTCTCCATATGAGCAGAAGCAATACCGCTAAGGGAAGTGAAGACCGAGAATATCCTCCATTTCTTCAAGACACACATCATTTATCGGTTTGGCACTCCGCGACGGATTATCTCCGATAACGGGCCAGCTTATAGAAACCACAAGATCAGCCGCTTTGCACAACAGCATAACATAGACTGGAGATACTCTTCAGTCTATAATCCCCGAGCTAATGGTCTGGCTGAAGCTTTCAACAAGGCCTTGACGAAGATCGTGAAAAAGATGGTGTCTCGAAATAAGAAGGACTGGCAAGAGAGACTGCATGAAGCTCTCTGGGCGTATCGAACTACGTTCAAAACGGCTACGAACACAACGCCATATGCATTGGTGTTCGGCACAGAAGCGGTACTCCCCCTCAAGATAGAGTTACCCTCTCTACGAATGGCGGTTCACTATGAACTAACAGACGAAGAAAATGCTCACCTTCGGCTTGAGGAGCTAGACGCCCTTGATGAAACTCGTCTCATGGCGCAACAAAATCTGGAGGCTTATAAAGCAAAGATGACGCGCTCATATCAGAGATTGATTAGACCTAGAACATTCCGCCAAGGCGAACTCGTACTAGTGGTCAAAAGACCTATGATCCCTAATCGTGCCAAACGAGGGAAATTCGAGCCGAACTATGAAGCCCCGTATATCATAGACAAGGTTTACCAGGGTGGAGCCTATCTACTCATGGACATGCATGGTGAAAGACCTTTCAGGCCAATAAATGGTCGCTTCCTGAAAAAGTACTACGCCTGACGAGTCACGGCCTAGGTCAACGATAGATAACGATGACTATGTCCGTTCGCTATCTTCCTAATCCTAAACTCTATAAGTAGTATCCGTCTGCGGACTGAAACGTCCTTAAACTAACAACGGACCGAAATGTCCTAAAACTAACGACGGACCGAAACGTCCTTAAACTAACAATGGACCACTATGTCCTAAAACTGGCTGTTGACCGAGAAGATAAAATATTGTGGACTGCAGCATCCCATGGCTGACAAAAAAAAAAGAAAAATAAAAAAAGAAAATGGTATGTCCATAAGCAAAATAGGCACGGATGAAACCCCGAAAGGGCTCCGTGAGTAAAAACAGCAGAGCTACCGGAGAGTTTTTGTGAAAACCCGAAAGGGCGCAACCTCGTTAAAAGACACTTGCAAGGTCCTCTCGACCTTGTGAGGAGAAACCACCTCCATGAGATCCTTACGACTCACAAGGGAGCAACACACTTAGGGATCCCCACGATTCCTAAGGAGAAATTACACTTGCGAGATCCTCACGACCCGTAAGGAGAACCCTCTTATGAGACCCTCACGGCTCATAAGATTCAAAAGTCTTAAGCTACAAGGATCTGAACCTGTTCTTAAGCGGCCACCACAACCTCCCATCCTGCCCTACAAGCGGCTCAATGCTGACCCTTGTAGACAATCCACGGGCGCGAATAAGCATTTCCCTAACAAAGTCCCATCCGTGACTAGGGATATATTTGCGCAGGGAACAGCCCTTGTAAGTCCTCTCAACTTAGAAGGAGAAAATACTCTTATAAGATCCTTACGACTTACAAGAAGCCATACACTTGGAAATCCTCATGATTTCTAAGAAGAAAACGCACCTATGAGATCCTCACGACTCATAGGAAGAAATACCTTTATGAGACCCTTACGGCTCATGAAGTCAAAAGCCTTAGTCAACAGGATCCTAACCCTATCTACTAAGCCACCTTTGTTCGACATCAACGAAGGCAAATGATGATTCGCTCCTGGCGATATCCCAGTTGTAGCGGTGCTGATGCCGAAATCAGTGTCAAATCCCAAAATTCGCAGCGAAAAGCCAGGGAGCCACAAATGCATACGAAATAGCCAAAATGATGGGGCAACTTGCAAATCAGCAAGTAAAAATGTATGCATACGAAATAGCCGAAATGATTGGGCGACTTGCAATAAAAAGCAGCGAGTAAGAATAAAACAAATAGCCGAAATGATTGGGCACCGCGAAAAATAGCCGAAATGATTGGGCAATCGCGACTTTCGCGATATAAAAAGCTGAAATGATAGAGCATCGCGGAAAGAAAAAAAATTGATAAAATGAAACTTTTTGCCCTACAGGTGAGATCACATCAATCCCTGTATACAATCCAGGGGCGCAAACAAAGAGGGAATCACACCTTCTCTCCCCAGGCTCCATCAGAAGAAGAAGCCAAATCTCAACGGTTCACAGACAGCCTGGAGATCATCTCAACATTCGTCTCATTACAACAGACGCAACATCAAGTAAAGCGGAACCGCGACAATTCTCAGTTCCATGACTCGGCGGTGCATAGATGAACGAGAGTCAAACCCCGACTCCGTGAAATGCGGATAAAGTCAACCCTTCCTGGTTTCGCTGAATACGGCCTATGTCAATCCTGACCCCGTGAGAAGCATCCAGAGCGGAGCCTGGTCCTCACAGAATACGGCTATGTCAATCCTGACCCCGTGGGAAGCATCCAGAGCAAATTTCTGGTCACGTGGAATACGGCTTATGTCAATCCCGACCCCGTGGGAAACGTCCAGAGCGGAGCCTGGTCCTCGCAGAACACGGCTATGACCCCGTGGGAAGCATCCAGAGCAAATTCCTGGTTTCGTGGAACACGGCCTATGTCAATCCTGAACCCGTGGGAAGTTTCCAGAGCGGAGCCTGGTCCTCGCAGAACACGGCTATGTCAATCAGACCCCGTGGGAAGCATCCAGAACAAATTCCTGGTTGCGTGGAACACGGCCTATGTCAATCCTGACCCTGTGGGAAGCATCCAGAGCGGATCCTGGTCCTCACAGAACACGGCTATATCAATCCAGACCCCGTGCGAAGCATCCAGAGCAAATTCCTGGTCACGTAGAACGCGGCTTATGTCAATCCTGATCCCGTAGGAAACATCCAGAGCGGATCCTGGTCCTCGCAGAATACGGCTATGTCAATCAGACCCCGTGGGAAGTATCCAGAGCAAATTCCTGGTCACGTGGAACGCGGCTTATGTCAATCCTGACCCCGCGGGAAACATCCAGAGCGGAGCCTGGTCCTCGCAGAACACGGCTATGTCAATCAGACCCTGTGGGAAGCATCCAGAGCAAATTCCTGGTCATGAGAAACATGGCTTATGTTAATCCTGACCCTGTGGGAAACGTCCAGAGCGGATCCTGGTCCTCGCAGAACACGGCTATGTCAATCAGACCCCGTGGGAAGCATCCAGAGCAAATTCCTGGTCACGTGGAACGTGGCTTATATCAATCCTGACCCCGTGGGAAACATCCAGAGTGGAGCCTGGTCCTCGCAGAACACGGCTATGTTAGTTATGTATATGCCCTAGAGGCCATTGTTGTACATATGATGTATATTATAATGGATGCTTGGATATATATAGAGAGGACTTTCTTGCTCGTCATGATAGTATGCTATTTGGTTTCACTTTATCTTAACATGTTGACTTGTAATCGTTTACTGTCTTACTCTCACATGTTGATAAATCCCTTAGGATCTGTACTCGACTACTGGGACTATGATGAGATCAGACTAGTGGGGCCACGGTAGTCGATGAGTACATCCTATAATTGTTCCTAGTTGAGGGTATATCGAAACAGGGCATCGATACACCAGAGTAGACTAGCGTATACGCATCTTGACCCATATGATGGGCGATGGATGATCCCATATCCATCGGTGTTTGACATCAAGGATGGTGTACGGGTGCTCAGTGGAGACTGGGCACACTGGACGAACTCGCCGAGAACTCCCAGATGGTGATATACCACATGTCAGATGGCAGTTCTCCGGTGACACTGGTACAGGGTAGTCTGTAGACCCGAGATCGTCATAGAGTCTTGTGTGATTCCCACTGTGCTTTGATTTCCACCTTACCACGTCCAAGAGGGCGTGCAAAACGGTGGCTTTTGGGTGCAGTCTCGAATCACATGGAGGCAATGAGCGATAGGAGGGGATTCGTCTCTCCCGGTATAGGGAGTTGATGTTGTGCTGTGTTCGATTGGCTATAACTGGAAGTCCCTGGCCATGGCTGATATAGAGATTTACTGGTAAGTGTTACCACTAGTTTCTCGACCCGTTATAAGCCTCACATCGACACGACTTATCGGTTATTGGGGTCTGACGTATACCACCCCTAGACTTGATATGCGACATATCAGACGAACAGACCGGACTGTACGGGAGTGTTACTGATTGGATTCACAGGAGAACGTACAGGCTAGCTTGTTCAGCTTCTGATCGCTCAATACCTGGATGGCTGTTATGTTTAGCTGACCGCTTGCAGCTTGTGGGTGTTTGATATGATCATCACCTGCTACCGGCGTATTGACGATTCTTTAGAGTCCTACACAGAGGTTTCTTGACTCAGGCAAAACGGAGTAGGGGCACATATGTGATATGTGCAAGACCGAGGATAATGCGATATGAGATACCGTATTATATTCTCGCGATATTTAGATATGTGCCAGGTCATCGGATCAAGTGTTGATTCGATGAATCGGTACATGATATATTAGTCGGTTATATTTGATATAGCCGGATTGTCGGATCAAGTGTTGATTCGATAATTTAATGTATAATAATATATATGATATATTGCATTACATTATCTAATATTGGCTCGCTTTATTATTTCATTTTCTCACTGGATAATACATTGATATATATGCGATATATATTAATTGTATTATTTTCTTTTGTTACAAATATATAATATATATGTGATATATATTATAGTAACATGATATGATAAATGATGAAACATGTTTAGTGGAGATTAAACAAGGTTAGGGTTTGATTTGGGTTAGTTTCTTCTTGCACCTTCTAGAAGGAATTTCTTTTGTCATAAGTTAGATATTATGGTTGATATTTTCCTATTTCTCATTCTTTAACCCAACCAAACCCTAGCCTTAGTTAATTCTCTACAAGGGTTATCCTAGTCATCCTTAACCATGGTTCCATTATTAATCATATATTCATTTCATTATTCATCACAAAAGGTTTAATTCATTTTTCATCATCTTCTTCTCTCTTGAGCTTTAAGAAAGCTTACTAGTTTTTCCTTTTGTGATGTTTTCATGTGAAAATTTGATATAAAAAGAAAGCATAAATACTACTCCATCATCCTTATCTAATCTAGCCAATTAGATTAGGGTGTTCACCTCATTAGAGTGAGAGAGTTTGAGTTATAGCAACTTCGACGTAGATCATCGGAGAAAAGGAATACTACAAGCTAGCATGGATCGTTCAAGTTGTGGAGCCTCTCTTGAGTCCGGGAGATCGTGGATCGCGGTGAAGGGAATTCTACTCGGAGCTTATAAAGCGAAGGAGCGGACTACAAAGGTTGTAATCCCTCACTTTTAGTTGTAAAGATGTTTACTTGCATGTTAAACCCTAATAATCTAGCAAAGATCCCGGGTTTGGGTTGTTCAGCACGTCTAAATTTTTATTCGGGCATGGTTGACGCCTTATGAACCCTCACAAGAGTGCCTATGAACCCTACAGTGGTATCAGAGCCTAACTAAAGCATTAGGCGACGTGTATACGAAGTTAAAACTCCGATCGAACCCTGAAACGACGATTTGAACCCCTCTCTGGACATTTTTTAAAACTGTGATTTTTTCTGAATTAAAAATACCTAAAAAAATCAGCAGGTAATTTTAAGAATAACTGTGAAAAACGATGACGTAAGACGTACGGACCGCCGCGGAACCGCGGCCATACCTTGCTTGGGCCGCGGATCTGCGGCCGTACAGTTACATTTGACTTTTTATTTTGCACAGTAATGCCCTTATCTACTAGTGTGTATTTCTGGGTATTTTTAAACTAACTCAAGTGTTGAGTGTTTTGGGGATTATTTTGTATTCGTTGATTCGATCGGAAAATTTAATTTCGTTTTGTTTTCCGGATATTTAGAAACTGTTAAAATGTTCGAACGGATATCATTAACTCATTTTTTCCCGGCACGAAAAACTTTCAAGTGTTGAATTTTTCTTGGGTTTAAATCTTTCGGAAAAATGTGCAAGTAACGCGGCGGTCCCTCTAGAAGAACACAAACCTTAACTCGATTATGTGACCGTATGAACCACCTCTAAACCTTAGGGTTTGGGGCAGTACGGCGTGCCACATGTGAGGCGTTGGCTTGACCCTTCTACGGCTGGACCTTCGGTACTGTGACATATTCTGGGATTATTTGAACTCCGCTCAAGTGTTGAGCTATTTAGGAAATCTTGGGTATTTGATTATTCGATCGGAAAGTTTAATACTGTCTATTTATCTGTAATGTGATACAATATGTGGAATTCATATAGTTAGGCATGAAATGCGAAGTATGTGATATTTCGGATTTACGATGTCTAAAGTGATTGTGGATTCCAAATGTTGTACTTTTACAATTTCTTTTCTGTGACTGTAAGTGTAGTATGTAGTTGTATTGCCGGTTTTCGTTGCTATACATCAACGACGATCGGTGTATGCATACTTCCTTACGTTGATGATATGAGATATTATGTATTGCTGTGATATGTTATATTGGATCGTCGTATTCTGAATAGCCGGGGGTTTTATGTGAGATGAGGGTTTTTATTTTCATTCATGTAAAATTCATTTGTATGTAATATTCTTTTATTGGGGCACTTCCGGGATGAGGTTGATGTCACCAGTGTATATTATTTACTTTTCCGCATTAGGTAGACCCAAGGAGGGGAGCACAAGTAACCGGGTTCTAGGGTCCAGTGGGAGGCCATCTCGAGGAGTCGAGACCGGGTCTCCTAACCCTGGAATTGGCAGTGTTACTTGTCGCTCTCGTAGGGGTCTAGGGATGTGGGTTTGGCTATTCATCGCGACCGTGGAATCCGTGTTTTATACCGGCTCGTATTAAAAACACGGACATCCTAGTATATCCAATATTTCATATATGTTCTTCTGCTGCAATGTTCTGTGATGAGATCATATTACTGCCTGGAATGAATGCTTATACTATATATATGCTGATATATAAATATTACTGTTTTCGTTTCTTCTGTGATGCTTAGGAAGTATAAGCTGATGGGATTTATTAATGAGATTAATAAAAAGAAAAGAAACCTAAAAGATGTTGTAGAATCAAAACTTTATAAAAAGGGTAGCTACAGTTTTGCTTTGCATAGCGGTATATATGATATACCCTGCACCTTATTCGATAAGGAAAGAGCCGAGATCTCTTCACCGGGAGTGACCTCTTTAGCGAAACTGACAGATGCTACAAACTCGCGGTTTAGTTTTTGACAGCTTCTATAGTTCTTGCTTTGCACAGTGGTATATATGATATATCCTGCACCTTATTCGATGAGGAAAGAGCCGAGATCCCTTCACCGGGTGTGACCTCTTTAGCGAAACTAGAAAAGCCTCAAAAACACTCCTTTTCAAAATCACTTGTTTCTACAACGATATCAAGTTCATTACGCTCATGGTTTTCTAAAAAACCTGCGTAGCTCTCCGACATTTCAGATAGGTAATACTTAGTATTCGTGCTGCGTTTGTTGGCTTTCGTCAAGGCGTAGTGTGCGGTAGCTAACTATTGCTTATCTGTAACATATGATGAGATTGGGTTAGGGTAGTTGGCTTTCGTCAAGGGACGTACGGCTGGGTTTAATTCAATCAAGAAATATACGGGTTGAACTTGACTAGCGGACTATGGTTTGTTGGCATTCGTCAAGGTCATAGCACGTTAGGGGTAAAAGCATTATCGGGAATTTCAAGTGTTGAAATTTGCAATGAGATTGCATACCTCCTATGAGATAGTTGGATCCCAATACCCACTGCGAGTAAGAGTTACTCCTGGGAGAATTTTACACAGGACAATTAGTCGATCAAGTAGGTGTCTACAAAGGTGTTAACGGGGTTATGCCTCTGGGAAAACGAGGTTTATTTTAATTAGGTCCGTGCGAAAGCACGGGGAACCTCCCTCAAGTACCGACACTGATCTGGCTGAAAAATTGACGAAATTGTAGGGTGTAATTAATCCCGGCTAATCTTACCTTTTAGGGTTTGAAGGAAGATTTGATAAAAACAGTGGGAGACATCCTGATTAGATAAGATAATAACCAATCTAATCTTGCAAGAGCATACGCTAAAGTGTTTCCTTCTCTCTCTCTCCAGGTAGCGACCATGTCAGGACTTAATCAAGATAATAAAATGGATATATTGACTGAACCCGCTTATTATACTGAGCAGGGGATCGTTGGTCCCGTTCTTTCTTATAAGAGTTATAAGACTGAACAGGAAACAGGAAAATATCTGGATTCTCATGCCACCCAAACAAAGAACATGCATGCTGATGCATCTTCTTCGGGTGTGTTAGTTATTGAGAACTGTTTCTCAGTTCACCCTACGTCCTGGGTATTAGATACCGGATCGGGATCCCACGTATGTAAATTGATACATAGGCTACATAAAGGTAGAGAACTGGGAAAAGGTGATCATTCCGTTCAAGTAGGGAATGGTGCAAGTATTGCAGCCAAAGCAGTTGGCGAATATCACCTTCTATTACCAAGTAATAATACACTGATTCTGAATGAGTGCTATTATATACCGAACATAATGTGCAACATTATATCAGTTTCTTTATTAAGTAAAGAAGGATATAATTTTGTAGTACAGGATAATGTTATGAACATATTCCTGAATAAAAAGTTGATTGTATCAGGCTCGTTACATAATGACATATTCATTCTCAATCAAAATACAGTCCTTAATATACAAAACACACACAAGAGGAAAAGTTCAGAAATGAACGAATTCTTCTTGTGGCATTGTAGACTTGGTCATATCAATGCGACACGACTGGCTAAGTTACATAAGGATGGATATTTGAATCCATTCGAATTATCATCTTATGATACTTGCCATTCATGTCTCAAAGGAAAAATGACCAAAACTCCGTTTAGTGGACACGGAGAAAGAGTTACCGAACTCTTAGGACTGGTACATAGTGATGTATGCGGTCCCATGTCTACGCATGCCAGGAACGGTTCTTCCTACTTTATTACATTCACTGACGATCTCTCTAGATACGGACATGTGTTCCTGATGAAACACAAGTCTGAAGCTTTTGAGAAATTCAGAGATTATAAGCACGAAGTAGAGAACCAAACGGGGAAAAGTATTAAGATCCTTCGATCTGATCGAGGAGGAGAATACTTGAGCAATGATTTTCTGGATTATCTAAAAAAGAATGGGATTCTCTCTCAGCTTACTCCTCCTTATACACCATAGCACAACGGTGTATCGGAACGGAGGAATCGCACCCTATTAGATATGGTGCGCTCTATGATGAGTGAAGCTAAATTGCCTATTTCCTTCTGGGGGTATGCGCTTGAGACAGCCATACACCTATTGAATATGGTTCCTACCAAATCAGTGCCTACCACTCCATATGAGATATGGAAAGGGAAGAGACCATCTCTTAAGTATGTTAAGATATAGGGTTGTCCGGCCTATGTCAAAAGGATAAATCCGGACAAACTCGAAGCAAGGTCTGTCCTATGTAAGTTTGTAGGATATCCCAAGAACTCACAAGGGTATATCTTCTACCACACTGAGGAACAAAAAGTGTTTGTTTCTCGACATGCCACCTTTTTAGAAAAGGAATTTCTCGCAAAAGAAATTTGTGGCGAGGAGGTAGAACTGGAAGCAGTTCCAGCAACACAAACTAAAACAGAAGACTTGGTAGAACCAGAAGATTCAGTAGTACCCGACAAACCCTAGCCTCTCCGCTGACCTAGTAGAGTTTCTCATCCACCTGAGAGATACTACGGTTTTCTCATTGATGGTGGAAGCGAGGATTGCATCATGGAAGATGATGACCCGACTAGTTTCGAGCAGGCCATCATGAGTGGTGACTCTGTGAAATGGCTGGATGCAATGCGATCTGAGATGGAATCCATGTACACCAATAAAAAAAGGACTTTGGAAAATGCTCCTGAAGGGGTAAAACCCATTGGGAGCAAGTGGATCTTTAAAAAGAAAATTGGTGTAGATGGAAAAGTTGAGACTTTCAAAGCTAGACTTGTTGCAAAGGGTTTTCGTCAACGACCAGGTGTGGATTATGACGAAACCTTTTCTCCAGTGGCTATGCTTAAGTCCAACCGGATCTTACTTGCCATTGCTGCATACCATGACTACGAAATCTGGCAAATGGATGTTAAGACCGCCTTTCTAAACGATGATTTAGAAGAGTGCGTGTACATGACTCAGCCAGAGGGCTTCGTAGATAGTGGGAACAGCGGAAAGGTGTGCAAAGTGCTTAAATCCATTTATAGATTAAAGCAAGCATCGCGGAGTTGGAACATCTGCTTTGATGTTGTGGTCAAAGAGTTTGACTTCATCAAAAATATAGATGAACCTTGTATTTATAAGAAGGTTGCAGAGAGTAAGGTTGTCTTCCTCGTGTTATACGTCGATGACATACTCTTGATAGGAAATGATGTTCCTATGCTGCAATCAGTCAAGCTTTTCTTATCACAAAGATTCTCAATGAAAGATCTAGGCGATGCCTCCTGCATACTGGGAATTATGATCTATAGAGATAGATCTAAACGGATACTGGGATTGTCCCAATCCAGGTACATTGACACCATACTAAAGAGGTTTAGTATGGAAGAATCCAAGCGTGGGAACCAACCCACAATCTCTGGACTCACTCTCTCCAAAGAGATGTCTCCCAAGACTGATTTGGAGAGAGCTCGCATGCAAGGGATACCCTATGCTTCGGCAGTAGGCTCTATCATGTTTGCGATGCTATGTACCAGACCCGATGTAGCATACTCACGAAGTGTAGTGAGTCGGTATCAAGCAGATCCTGGAGAGAATCACTGGACAGCTGTGAAGAACATTCTCAAGTACTTACGAAGGACTAAGAAGATGTTCTTGGTGTATGGTAACGGAGAACTCCAGGTGGAGTCCTTTACCGATTTGAGCTTCCAAAGTGATAAGGACGACTCTAAGTCGCATTCGGGATTTGTCTTTACCCTCAATGGAGGGGCGGTATGTTGGAAGAGTTCCAAACAGGATACCGTTGCAGACTCGACGATGGAAGCTGAATACATCGCTGCCAATGATGCTGCCAAAGAGGCTGTCTGGATAAAGAAGTTCATTAGTGAACTTGGTGTGGTTCCATCCATTGAACATCCAATACCTCTGTATTGCGATAACAATGGAGCTGTGGCTTTGGCCAAGGAACCCAGGTCCTATCAAAAATCCAGACATATTCTGAGGTGGTATCACCTCATCAGGGAGATAGTTGATCGCCGGGAGATCGAGGTCAGGAGAGTAGATACGAAGGACAACACTGCGGATCCATTCACGAAGTCCATTCCCCATATACTGTTGGAGAGATTATTCGGGATGCTAGGTATGAGATACTAAAGCAGCTGGCCTTAGTGCAAGTAGGAGATTGTTAATTATGTATATGCCCTAAAGGCCATTGTTGTACATATGATGTATATTATAATGGATGCTTGGATATATATAGAGAGGACTTTCTTACTCGTCATGATAGTATGTATTTGGTTTCACTTTATCTTAACATGTTGACTTGTATTGGTTTACTGTCTTACTCTCACATGTTGATAAAGCCCTTAGGATCTGTACTCGACTACTGGGACTATGATGAGATCATACTAGTGAGGCCATGGTAGTCAATGAGTACATCCTATAACTGTTCCTAGTCGAGGGTATATTGAAACAGGGCATCGATACACCAGAGTAGACTAGCGTATACGCATCTTGACCCATATGATAGGCGATGGATGATCCCATATCCATCGGTGTTTGAAATCAAGGATGGTGTACGGGTGCTCAGTGGAGACTGGGCACACTGGACGGACTCGCCGAGAACTCCCAGATGGTGATATACCACACGTCAGATGGCAGTTCTCCGGTGACACTGGTACAGGGTAGTCTGTAGACCCGAGATCGTCATAGAGTCTTGTGTGATTCCCACTGTGCTTTGATTTCCACCTTACCATGTCCAAGAGGGCGTGAAAAACGGTGGCTTTTGGGTGCAGTCCCGAATCACATGGAGGCAATGAGCGATAGGAGGGGATTCGTCTCTCCCGGTATAGGGAGTTGATGTTGTACTGTGTTCGATTGGCTATAACTGGAAGTCCCTGGCCAGGGCTGATATAGAGATTTACTGGTAAGTGTTACCAGTAATTTCTCGACCCGTTATGAGCCTCACATCGACACGACTTATCGGTTATTGGGGTCTGATGTATACCACCCCTAGACTTGATATGCAACGTATCAGACGAACAGACCGGACTGTACGGGAGTGTTACTGATTGGATTCACAGGAGAACGTACAGGTAAGCTTGTTGATCTTCTGATCGCTCAATACCTAGGTGGCTGTTACGTTTAGCTGACCGCTTGCAGCTTGTGGGTGTTTGATATGATCATCACCTGCTACCGGCGTATTGACGATTCTTTAGAGTCCTACACAGAGGTTTCTTGACTCAGGCAAAACGGAGTAGGGGCACATATGTGATATGTGCAGGACCGAGGATAATGCGATATGAGATACCGTATTATATTCTCACGATATTTAGATATGTGCCGAGTCATCGGATCAAGTGTTGATTCGATGAATCGGTACATGATATATTAGTCGGTTATATTTGATATAGCCGGATTGTCGGATCAAGTGTTGATTCGATAATTTAATGTATAATAATATATATGATATATTGGATTACATTATCTAATATTGGCTCGCTTTATTATTTCATTTTCTCACTGGATAATACATTGATATATATGCGATATATATTAATTGTATTATTTTCTTTTGTTACAAATATATAATATATATGTGATATATATTATAGTAACATGATATGATTAATGATGAAACATGTTTAGTGGAGATTAAACAAGGTTAGGGTTTGATGTGGGTTAGTTTCTTCTTGCACCTTCTAGAAGGAATTTCTTTTGTCATAAGTTAGATATTATGGTTTATATTTTCCTATGACTCATTCTTTAACCCAACCAAACCCTAGCCTTAGTTAATTCTCTACAAGGGTTATCCTAGTCATCCTTAACCATGGTTCCATTATTAATCATATATTCATTTCATTATTCATCACAAAAGGTTTAATTCATTTTTCATCATCTTCTTCTCTCTTGAGCTATGAGAAAGCTTACTAGTTTTTCCTTTTGTGAAGTTTTCATGTGAGAATTTGATATAAAAAGAAAGCATAAATACTACTCCATCATCCTCATCTAATCTAGCCAATTAGATTAGGGTGTTCACCTCATTAGAGTGAGAGAGCTTGAGTTATAGCAATTTCGACGTAGATCATCGGAGAAAAGGAATACTACAAATAGCATGGATCGTTCGAGTCGTAGAGCCTCTCTTGAGTCCGGGAGATCGTGGATCGCGACAAAGGGACTTCTACTCGGAGCTTATGAAGCGAAGGAGCGGACTACAAAGGTTGTAATCCCTCACTTTTAGTTGTAAAGATGTTTACTTGCATGTTAAACCCCAATAATCTAGCAAAGATCCCGGCTTTGGATTGTTCGGCACGTCTAAATTTTTATTCGGGCATGGTTGATGCCTTATGAACCCTCACAAGAGTGCCTAGGAACCCTACAGGCTATGTCAAACAGACCCCGTGGGAAGCATCCAGAGCAAATTCCTGGTTTCGTAGAACGCGGCTTATGTCAATCCTGACCCCGTGGGAAACGTCCAGAGCGGAGCCTGGTCCTCACAGAACACGGCTATGTCAATCAGACCCCGTGGGAAGCTTCCAGAGAAAAATTCTTGGTCATGTGGAACACGGCCTATGTCAATCCTGACCTCATGGGAAACGTCCAGAGCGGATCCTGGTCCTCCCAGAATACGACTATGTCAATCCTGACCCCGTGGGAAGCGTCTAGAGCAAATCCTGGTCCCGTGGATCACGGCTAAAGTCAATTTTAACCCCGTGGAAAATGCCCAGAGCAACTCCTGACTCCGCGAAGTGCGGATAATAGCAACACCATCAATCACTTACAGGTCCTCTCGACCCGTAAGGAAGAAAACTCTCTTGTAAGATCCTTACGACTTATAAAAGAAAACGCACTTAAGAATCCTCACGATTTCTAAGGAGAAAATACACCTACGAGATCCTCTCGACTCGTAGGGAGAATAGTCTTCATGAGACCCTCACGACTCATGAAATTGAAAAGTCTTAGGCAGCAGATCTGAACCTGCTTTCTAAGCCATCACTACCTCTCGAAGAATTCAAAACGGAATGCTCTCTCTATCATCTGCAGGCTATGCTTACTAGAGTGACATGCTGATAACAAAGAAAAGGAGAAAGCAAAGAGATGACACAAGACATTGCGAAAGACATGTATCTTTTATTCATAAATTCAATTGGATACAAAATACATCTTATGAAAGAATAAAAAAATGGATACGTTTTATTCAAAATTTCAAATGGTACAAAAACAATTATTGAGAGGGAAGCGTTTTCAATGGACCAATTAACCGCTCGCGCACTTCCCTCAGCCCCTTTTCATGGTCAGCTGCCACGGCCAACTCTGCTTCAACCTGAGCACGTTGCTGCAGATAAGATGAAAGTTGCTCGTCAACGACCCGCTGAGCCACCTCACGACCTTGTGCATCTCGTTCAATGAGGTCGAGTTTCTGCCTCAGCGTTAGCCCGTCAGAAATATATCGTAGAAGGCTTTCAAAGATGACTTTCAGCTGTGCAGCGTTTGCATCAACTTGGGCATTCAAACGAGCAGATTCACTTAAAGTCTCATCGTGCTCCTTACGCCTCAAAGCCGCTTTTTGTTCAAGATGGTGGAAGTAAGGGGTGCTCTCCTCGACCCATGTAGCCCGCTGGGAGTTCACAACTAAGACCTCGGGGGCAGGATGTCTAAACTCAAGCTCATGCAGACAGGCCTCGATTTTTCTGCAATGATTAACCCAGGACTCCACGACGCCTTCATTATGAAAGTGCACGAACGTCGCCAGCATGGGATTAACCTCAGCAGCGAAATCTGCAGTAAGGGCAGGAGTCTCCGCATCAAGCTCCTCGAGATGATCGATCAACGTGCGCAGGCTATTCAAAGCACCTTTGGAAGAGGGGTGTCGAGAGAAAAGGCCTGCTGGCATTATAACTTGAGACTCAAACGGAGCTGAAGTCGGTGTCACAGCTACAAAGCAAATCACAGTCAAATAACGGTTCAAGAAATAAAGGAGGTTCATGAACAACAGAGTTTACTATACCGGCTGCAGCAGGTGGCAAGACCGGGAGTACCGGTTGTGCAACTGTTCTTTCGTCTCCTCCTTCGATCTGTAGGGATGCAATTAAAACAAAGAAGAATTAGAAATGATTTGACTGCCCGTAAAATAAAAAGAAAAGATGTTAACTAAAGGCAGTACTTACTAGCTCCGCTGGAAGAGGCAATCTCTGACTGAAAGGAGAAGTGGGTGTAGCACCTGATATAGGTGATAAAAAAGGACTTCTGCAAGAATATAATAATGCAATGTCAGTACATAAAATATACTACCTACAATAAAGCTGATGGGTCACAAATCTGCACCTTCCAGCATTTGAGAGGGTACGAGAGAAGGTAAAGGAGCGGTCATCGTCAAAGCAGCAACTGGAGACGCTTCCTCGAATGGCACAACCCCATCGCTCATCACAACTGCATTAGAAATAAGAGAAACGCTGTCAAAAGAAATTGAAAGGATTGCAGAATAAAAGGGAGAGTAATGACCCCAAAATCTACCTGGCGAGTCACCGGTCGAGACCGCGACAAGGGCGTCACTGGATGCAGCGAATGCTTCACCTTCCTCCATCGGAACGGTCTCGCCACCCGTAGCCTCATCCTCCGATTCCACGAGAATCGTCGTGACACTCGTAGCGCCCGGCAGCGGCAAGGAGCCGCAAGGGGAAAGAGTGACGATTGGAGCAGTGCCCGACTCTTGAGAAAGAGTGGCTACCTCGGGCTCGGCGATTGTAGCCATCTCACCCACCACTACCTCGGGCTCGGCGATTGTGGCTGTCTCACCTACCGCTACCTCGGGCTCGGCGATTGTGGCTGTCTCACCTGCCACTACCTTAGGCTCGGTAGTTGCCGCCACGTCACCCACCACTTCCTCGACAAGACTCGGCCCTGCAGGATAGGATACATGAGAACCTGAAAATTAAAACTTTGACAAAAAAACCCAATATCACGTTACCTTGGGTCGGTTTTTCGATTGCCTCCCGAGCCGCATGGGCTGCCTGTCTGTGGGCGGTAGACAAGGCAACCGAAGTATCCTCTGAAGGAGTAAGGGCAGGGGTAACAGCGCTTAGACCTGCACCCGCATCCAAGGTGGCGTTACGCTCTCTTGCCGCGCGCATTCTACGCTTCCTTTCTGCCCGAGCCGTGAGGGCAGATCTTCTCAAGACCTCCGTCAACGGGACGTCATCGTCCGCGCCAATAGTTACCTCTGGAGTCGTTATGGCATCCATCATCGGTCGTTTGAGTAAAGCCTCTTTCGGCAGTACTGAGGAGGCCGGGACTTCGATGGCTGGCCCTGGAAGCATCTCCGCATCACCCTGCGAGATTGACATTGTAGTCCCTGCGATAAAATAAGAAGGGGTCAGATTGTCCATAAGAAAGGCGAATGAGGGCGCAATGAGCCGAAATATACCAACACCCAGTGAAGCGCGAATCCTCTCCTCCTCCTCGAAAGTCTTGAGGGAAGCCGCCAGAGCCTCTTCAGTGTAAATGCCTGTTAAAGATGAGGTGTTAGTCAAGGCATGATAATAGAAAAATATGTAACAGCAAAAAAGATGCAACTAAAGATTACCTGACTCAGCAAGGATGATCATTCCTACTTTGTGGCTTGCTGATCGTACAGAAGCTGCAATAGCAGCCTCCAAATCCGTATCATCCGGAGCTACGAATAGGCCATCGTTGGTCCCATATTCGCCCAAGCCCTCACTATAAGGAGCATGAGGCTCCTGACCAAATACAACGTCGGCAGAGAGAATCGACTTCTTCTTCCTCTTCTGCGAGCGAGCACCGGTCGCCGCCAGCACAAGCCTACGCTTGGTGGGCACCTTGGGACGACGAGTCCCGATATCTGAACCCACACCAAAATCAGGAGAAGCTACAGTCACCGTTTCTATAGGAGCCCGGGGTATCGGTAGCTCGGGCCTGTCATGCGGGACTTCGATCACGGCAGCTTCTCTTAAGGGAGGTGGGACAATGGTCCGTCGCTTCAGAGGGACATTTCGATCACCAGCAGGGGATGCACCTTTGCGATCGAGCAGCAGTCGCTTCTCCTTCCTGATGACGGCGCCCATTGAATGCTGATACCACGCCACGTACACACTAAGGGCCTTCGGGACATGGCTCGGTTCGCTGATAAAGAAGTTGGACCCCGTGTTCACGCGCATAAAATGATGCAGCGCGTTTCGCATTCCCTCTTTGGTGACAGCAGGTTCTAACAAGAAAGCCTCAAGCGGGACTCCCTATTTGTAGCTCAGCTGCTGGGCGAAACGATGCGGATTGTATCTCATGAATAACGCCGCATCATTTTGCCTAAACACTAGAAAGCCCAGTCTGATAAAATATAAATGAATGATTTCCCGAGCTTTCAAAACAGAGGCTCCATCTTTAAAAATGTCCCGCAATGGCTGCACCGTTGTCGCGGACTCTTTGCCGATAGTCAGGATCTTGTCGGTGAAAGTCATGCCATCTCCAACCATGCAAGGACGAAGGAGCAAACCTCTAGCTTCCCGTGGTGACGGATTTACAATAGATGCGTCAACTAATCGTATAATCCGGGGGAAGCTGCACCTGTCATAGAAGGACGGCCTTTTATGGATACCGAAAATGCCAAGTGCATGTAGCTCAAGCCATGACATGAAATAATGCATCGCAAAGTTCAAATGCTGCACTCCTGGTTCAGTAGTATCTGCCGCTTGGCTGAGGCTGTAATACAGGTGATCTAACCCGGCAACCCCGACAGCTACTTTCACCCTAATAATCATTCGGTGAGCCGGATAGAAGACAGACGACCTCATATGGCGAGAGTGCATCGGGAGCGCAAACCAGCTCAGTCATAGCCCAAGAAACCCCAAAAAGAACGTTTCCTCATCAATCCCAGGGACTGCGACCTCCACGAAAGAAACAACTGGAGTGTTGGGAAGGAAGAAACTCTTTTGATCTGCTTCCGCCATTGAGAAGTTGTTTAACCCTAAGCCGAAAGGGTCGTCAAGTTTGGCGAATTTAGCAGCCTCCCTCGAGAGGACTTCCAGATGGAGAAAACGAGCAATGAAATCCTCGAAATTAACCCCGCGGCTCCCAGATTCGAGAAAAAAGGCCTTCATAAATATTCAACACTTTGATTAAGCTAAGGAACTGGTTTTGAATGGCGTTCTCCGGGGTAAGGCCTGTCATCACTGGCTTGGCACCAAAAACGTATTCATCTGTAGGAAGCAGTTCCTCATAATGCTCTCCCATAACCGGTAAGATAGAAACTTCTGCAAATTCCTCTAAGAAAATAGATACTTCCCGGTCCAGCAAAAGGAAGGTGTGAGTAGGAATGTTCTGCTGCTCCAGAAAGGCCTTAACCCACCAGGCGGGAAGCGTAGAATACTGAAAGAGAGAAGCATAAATGGAGGGATACAACCCAAGCCTCAACAACGGTGACTTCTTCGCTGACAGAATGTAGCGGGCCCATTGCAGATAGCCAGCTGGATGACGAGGAATTAGCCCAATCATATATGGTTGTCCCCATGGTCGCGCCTCGCCTTGACAAATACTTCGCCCCAGGGTATCCAAAGCTATTGGAGGCTGAGCAGGTATCGAAGCCATAGCAGGCTGAAGAAGACCTCCCGAAGTCCAGTTGACTTCTTCCACGGTATAGTTCACCGGGGGTGGGTCGGCGTAATGGATCGCAATGATGGGCTCTGAGGGTACCGCGCACGAAAAGCTCTGCCGACCCCTAATAATCTGATTGTACCATGTCCCCCAGAAGTGAAGATTCTTATGTTCCGGGTCATGATCTTTGATCAATGCTAAGACTTCCCGGTCCACAGGCGCTCCAGAGAATCCTCCCTCTGAACGAACAAACGGGAAAAAGGGATCGAAAGACATGTCGCCTGCGCGAAAAGGGAAAAAAGTCAACTGTTAATGCTATAATTTAATTTAAATTCTAACACTTGGTACTTTAAAATTTGTACCGCACTGCAATGCAGTAGAGAGGGACCAAAGGGGGCCCACAAAATTTAGATGACAGTTCATCATTAATAAAACAGCCTCATCATTTGATAAGACTGTTGATTAAATGAGGAAATCCTCAATTGATTCTCATTAAATTAGAAATCCCTCGGGCAGAAGAGTAAATCTCCCTTTGAGAGTCTATGACAGAGTGACACTTGTCAAACTCTAATCATGAAGGAATAAAAATTTCTCAAGAGCCTTGCTCTGGAAGAAAATGATGGAATAATCCATCAAGAAAATTAAAAACAATTTTTTTATATGAATTAAAAAATTCTGAGATCTTCAAGATCCATGAACAAACTCTTAAGAGTTCTTCCTAAGAGATTAATAAATCTACATGATTTGAAGAGAGCAAAGCTCTGTCAATGAGTCAAGAAACCCTGAAGGAGATCTCTTTAGATCTATGATTCCAAGAGAGCAAAGCTCTGTTAATGAAACTCTAAAAGGGTTTTCTTTAGATCAAAGATCTATGAAGAGCAAGGCTCTGTTAATGGGTAAAACCCTAGATTATTAAAAGATTTAATCTTTACCTAAATTTTGACAGAGTTTTTGTCCTTAAGAAAATTCTTAAGATGGAGAGCTATGCTCTGTGAGAGAATAAAAATTCTCAGAAAATAAGGAAGAAGATGAACAGAAATCATCCTAAGGACCAAAGGTCCTATTTATAGGCACAGAGTGCCGTTTCAACTTCTATGTTGATCCAAGGGCGCAGATGCTGCCACCGCTGCACTCACATGTGGGCCACGTGAGTGCAACGGTGGAGGGGCATTTGTTTCCCCCAATCAGAGCAAAGCTCTGTTTAAAATTCAAATTTTTGAAATGAAGCAACGCTTCAGATGCAGCGGTTCCCCTCCGAAAGACGCAGCGGAAGACGCGATGGACGTCTTGCCTGAAATTCGGGGCAGATGTTAATTGGTGCTATCCGTCCACCTCTCCGAAGATGCCAAGTTGATTTATGGCATCATGTATCGAAGGTTTAAACGGATGCGGCTGATATAGCAGACTTCGTCAGATTCCCCCTCATCTGAGGGGTTTTTGATTGTGGGGACGCTCTTCCCTACAGGCGCAAGCCCCTGCAGTTAATTACGCTACCGCATCGCGGTAACAACTTTCTCTTTCTCCAGATGGTCACTTCGTGTCGTGGGTGTTTGTTTTGTGTTTGGTTGCCCGTAGATTGTATACGAAGACTAAGTAATGTTGTCGCCCGTAGGGCGTGGACTAGTCCAAATCCGTATCTTTCTTAGATTTGGGTTTGGGGGATGAGTTTAAGGATACGTTAGTCTCGTTTGGGACTAAGATCAACTTAAACGTTTGTTAAGGATACGTTAGTCTGATTTTAGACTAAAATCAACTTAACGGGATCGTTTAGATCCAACAAGAGAGCAATTGGGCTCCATTGTTTAGTTTAGTAACATTGCGGTCGATAATTAGTTTGAGAACATTATGGTCCATTGTTAGTTTAAGAACATCTCGGTCCAGGTTAAGGACATCATAGTCCATGAATTTAAGGACCTCACAGTCCAATGTTAATTTTAAGACATCACGGCCGAGGTTAAGGACATCATAGTCCATGAGTTTAAGGACCTCACAGTCCAATATTAGTTTTAAGACATCACGGTCGAGGTTAAGGACATCGTAGTCCATGAGTTTAAGGACCTCACAGTCCGATATTAGTTTAAAGACATCACGGTCGAGGTTAAGGACATCATAGTCCTTGAGTTTAAGGACCTCACGGTCCAATGGTAGTTTTAAGACATCACGGTCGAGGTTAAGGATATAATAGTCCGTGAGTTTAAGGACCTCACAGTCCGATATTAGTTTAAAGACATCACGGTCGAGGTTAATGACATTATAGTCCATGAGTTTAAGGACCTCACAGTCCAATGTTAGTTTTAAGACATCACGGTCGAGGTTAAGGACATCATAGTCCATGAGTTTAAGGACCCCACAGTCCATGAAATGTATAATTGTCGGGACCCGTCACCTCTTTGAAGACGTTGAAGAATTACAACGACAAATATCAAAGGAGTGAAGAGATGTACCCTTAAACCAAGGTGGATTAAATGATCTGTAACCCAGTTTGGAACTAAGACCAATTAATTATATAATGAGCACATTGGCTCAGTTAAGTCTGAATTGAGGACTTATGGCCTACTTGGGCTAAGTCCAATTAAGTTTGAAGTGTTGGCCCTCTGTTGGTCCATTAGACATTTGTCTGGGTTCAAGCCCATATTATTTAGCAATGCTAAACAAGAGTTTGAGGGCTTCGGCAACATTTTTATCTTTGATTTCCTCAATTTTGAGATTCATTTGGAGGAGGGACTTTTGCCTCTGGAAAATTAGCCAATTTGGGTAAAAGTAGTGTTAAACACTAAAGAACAACAATGTTAAACACTGGAGACAGAACTCTCAATTTAGTGTTAAACACTAAAAGACAATCAGTGTTAAACACTGGAAATATAGAATCCCAAATTAGTGTTAAACACTAGACAATAACAGTGTCAAACACTGGAAATAAGGTTCTCAAATTAGTGTTAAACACTAAAAGATAATCAGTGTTAAACACTAGGAATAAAGCTCTCGAATTAGTGTTAAACACTAAAGAAAAAGGGGTCACGTGTGGACACGTGAGGGCGTCCAAAGGTGGGACCAGATTCCTCTTCTTCGTTCTGCAATTAAGTGTTAAACACCTTTATATATTTTTATTTTGAGCATCACGTGTTGACACGTGATGGAGATTTATGCGCTGACTGTTAAAGCGTTTGCCAAGGGGTCACGCCCAAAGCCTTCATTTCCTTTGCTTTTATCTTCTGCGTTTTGGAGGTCACGTGGGAACACGTGAGGCATTGCCTCAGAGCCGATTCCTTCTTATTTTTATGGACCTTTTCAGGGGTCACGTGGGGACACGTGACCTTAGTTCTTTTGCATGCTTGAAGATCTTTTAATTCTCTTTATCTTTAAGAATTAAATTCTCTGTAAGGTTAAACCCTGATTAAGATTTTGGGGGAAATAATTCTTGTTGTGAAAGAATTAACTTCTTATGTAGGATTAACCCTAATTTTCTTAAGAGGAATTAAATTCCTATATATGTAAAAGAATTAAATTCTCTGTATAGGGTAAAACCCTAATTTCATTTTAAGAGGAATTAAATTCCTGTAAATTTGAGAGAATTAAATTCTCAATTAGGGTTCAGCCCTAGTTTTGTCCATCTTAAAAGAATTAAATTCCTATAATTGCAAGAGAATTAAATTCTCATATAGGGTTAAACCCTAATTTGTTATGAAGGAATTAAATTCCTGTGAGTTTTGGGAGAATTAAATTCTCAGATAGGGTTTGAACCCTAATTTATCTTGGAGGAATTAAATTCCTGTAAATTGGAAGAATTAAATTCTCTGAACTCAGTTCTCCCTCTAAATCTTGGATCTGCATGGCAAAATCTCAACCCGATGAGAATTAAATTCTCAACCTATGGGGAGATTTGCTTCTGCAGATCTTCAACTAGAGAAAGAACTAAGTTCTTTTTTGCAGAAGAGTTAAACTCTTAGATTTGAGAATTAAATTCTCTTTTTCAAGTTTTGATCCCCTTTCTTTTCTCACCTAGGGTTTTCTTTGCTAAGAATTAAATTCTCCTTTCTTTTCTCTCTGAATTTTCAAGATACCAAAATTCTCTCCTTTTTTCCTCCTCTTGGCTCCTATTTATAGGAGAAGGAAATGAATCAATTTGTTTAATAAATCTTTCATTGAAAGATTTTGTTTGTTTTCATAATTAATATGATCCTTTAGATCATTCAGTGAATTTTATTCACCATTGGATTTTCAATCCAGAGATATTCTGTTTGTTATTTCGGTGAGATTTGGGGAGAACTTTCCTTGTTTAGGATTTTTTCATAAATTAGTGATTTTTAATCACCCTTGGATTTTTAATCCAACGGTCCCCACTAATCTTTTCCATTTGGAAAGATTTAGAAACTTTTAGAATTTAATTCTATTAAACTATAAGGCTTTTAAAGCCAGTCACATGCTAACACGTGACCCTTGGTCACGTGTGAGCACGTGACCCCCAATTGAGTCCATTTCTCAGCGCTTATTTACGCTGCTGTTTTAACCATCACGTGTCAACACGTGACCATTGGTCACGTGTGAGCACGTGATACCTTATTGAAGTTTTTCCTGATTTTTAATCAGGGAACAAATGCCCCCACAGCACTGCTCTTACGTGTCTGCACGTGAGTGCAACGCTGTCACTTTTGTGACCGTTGGATCCATCTAGGAAATCGGGGAGATGAAGCATTTCCATCACATCCTATAAAGGCAGGGGTCTCTTCAGAAGCGCCTCCACTCTTTCATCTTCTTCCTTGCAAACTTTTTATAGGGTTACTAGGAACTCTCACAAGGGTCTACAAGGCATCAACCATGCCCGATTTAAAATTTAGACATGCCGAACAACCCTAACCAAGATCTTGGACTAGAGATTAGGCGAAACAAAGTATGTAAACAACTTTACATCTAAGAGTTTGAGATTACAACCTTTGTAGTCCGTTCCTTCACTTCATAAGCTCCGTGTTGTGGTCCCTTCGCTGCGATCATCATGTTCCCGGACTCTAGAGAGGCTCCACGAAGAGAAAGATACATGATTGCTTCCGATCTTCGATAACAAAAATGATCTACCTTGAAGTTTCTTTAACACAAGCTCTCACTCACTAATCAAGTGAACACCCTAATCTAAATGGCTAGGATAGATTAGGATGATGAAGTAGGAATTTAGCTCTCTTTTATTTTCTTAATCTCACTCATTTTCATCACCTCTCAAAAAGCTAGAAAGCTTTTCAAGCAAGAAGGAAGAAGAAGAAGAAGCTAATTTTGTGATGAATAATGAATAACTCAAGTGTGAGGTTAGAAATGCAACCATGGTATAAGAGAGAAGAACTAACCCTTGTAGAGATTGAACCATGGTTAAAAGGTTTGGTTGGGTTAAACAAATATCTATGCAAAAATATCAACACATAATATCTTTGCAAGAAACAAAAGCAAAGCTTCTAGAAACTTCTAGAAAAGTTTAACCCAAATCAAACCCTAACCATGTTTAATCTCCACTAAACATGTTGCATTAGTAACCCTAACATGTTACAATATTATATATCACATATACAATATTTATTGTAACAAAATAAAATAATACAATTAATATATATCGCATATATATCAATGTATTACCCGAGTGTGAAAAAGAATCTTTTAGTGAGCTTATATTAGTTAATGTAATTTAATATATCAAATATATAATTATACATTAAATTATCGAATCAACACTTGATCCGATAATCCGGCTATTTCATAAATAACCAACTAATATAATCTGTATCGGTTCATCGAATCAACACTTGATCCGATAACCCGGCTATATCACATATACCCGGCCGATATCTCATATCGCGAGAATCTAATACGGTATCACATGCACGTATTGTTCTCTGTCCCGCACATATCATATATGTGCTCCTACTCCGTTTTGCCTGAGCCAAGAAACCTCTGTGTAGGACTCTAAAGAATCGTCAATACGCCGGAAGTAGGTGATGATCATATCAAACACCCACAAGCTGCAAGCGGTCAGCTAAACGTAACAGCCACCCAGGTATTGAGCGATCAGAAGATCAACAAGCAAGCCTGTACACTCTCCTGCGAATCCAATCAGTAACACTCCCGTACAGTCCGGTCTCTTCGTCAGATATGTCGCATATCTCGCCTAGGGGTGGTAAACGTCAGAGCCCAGTAGCTTGATAAGTCGTGTCGATATGAGGTCTATAACAGTTCGAGAAACTACTGATAACTCTTACCAGTAAATCTCAGCAACCCTGGCCAGGAATTTCCAATTATAGCAAATCGAACACAGCGCAACATCAACTCCCTATACCGGGAGAGACGAATCCCCTCCTATCGCTCATTGCCTCCATGCGATTCGGGACTGTACCCAAAAGCCACCTTTTTGCACGCCCTCTTGGACGTGGTATGATGGAAATCAAAGCACAGTAGGAATCACACAAGACTCTATAACGATCTCGGGTCTACAGACTAACCTGTACCAGTGTCACCAGAGAACTGCCATCTGACGTGAGGTATAATACCATCTGGGAGTTCTCGGCGAGTCCGTCCAGTGTACCCAGTCTCTACTGAGCACCCGTATACCTTCTCTGATGTCAAACACCAATGGATATGCGATCATCCATCGCCCATCATATGGGTCAAAAAGCGCATATGCTAGTCTACTCTGGAGTATCGATGCCCTGTCTCGGTACTCCCACGACTAGGAACATTTGAAGGATGTACTTAGCGACTACACTGTCCCCACTAGTATGATCTGCATCATAGTCCTGGTAGTCAAGTACTCATCCTAAGGGCTTTATCAATATTTAACAGCGAGACTATCAGAGTACATGTTAAGATAAAGTGTAACCAGATAGCATACTATCATGTCGAGCAAGAAAGTCCTCCCTATATATGTACAAGCATCCACTACAACATACATCATATGTTCAGTAATGGCCTCTAGGGCATACATATAACTAACACTTTTTTCTTTCTGAGAATTTAATTCTCGTTCTCAGAGCTTAGTTCTCTGTTCCAAAAAAATTTCAGAGTTTAACTCTGTTGAAAGATTCATTTTCCTCAGGTAATAATCTTGAACGAACGAAGAACTTTCACAGAAATCTCCACTGGATTTTAAATCCACACCAAGGGTTTTCCATTTTAACAAGAACCCATTTTTCTTTAAGTTCTTTAACAAGAGCAGAAAACCATTTAACCTTCAAATAGTAGATCTCTTAGGGTTTCGCTAATCTTTAGGGATTGGTGGTGGTGTTTGTCTTTTCCATGGAATTTAATTCCATCATCAAAAAGCTCTGGCTATGGGAAAAGAATTTCTGGGAATTTAATTCCCTTTTTCAAAAAAAAATTTAATTCTTATGAAGAACTCAGTTCTTCCCAGGGGACTTCTTGGGTTTCTTGCCCTGAGTTGTCTTCTTCGCAGCCAAGAAGAAGAAGTTTGCAGTGTTGCTTTCTGGGAATTTAATTCCCTTGATTCTGTTTGATTCGTCATAAAGTCCAAGATGGATTTCTCTTAGGGAAATGTGTAGGGTCATTTGAAATCCACTGTTTATTTAATGAGAATCTTCCTTTTGTCTCATTATAATTACTTTGCCTCATCATTAGCCAGCCGCCATCTTGATTTTGTGGGACCCATGTGTTTTGTAACCAGTGGTCCCATAAAATGAATCTGCTGTCGTTTTCTCTCTCTCTCTCTCTCTCTATATATATATATATATATATATATATATATATATATTCTTATAATCATATATATATATATACACACTGTTGGCTTTGCTCTAATGGTTTCCCTTCATTTCATTTCAGGTACCATGATGTCTGTTCCGTATTTCCCCTTCACTCGCTCGGAAGCCGTTTTTCCCCAATCGCCATCTGATGAGGAGGTGATGGCGATGATCAGGGCTCACGACCCGAACTGCACCAACTTACTTTTATGGGGGACCTGGTACAGCCATATCATCCGGGGTCGCCGGAGTTTCCTTTGCGAAGTGCCGACGGAGCCCACCTTTCTGTTCTTGCCGATGGATCCTCCAAAGACAGTCTTTGCCGTGGAGATGCCGAATTGGACCCCAATGGGACGGCTCGAGCCTTCGACGACTGGCATTCCGAACCATCCGATCCCGGCCATAGATATTCTGGGACGCCGTATTTTCTAGGGCGAGGCCCAACCATGGGGGCAGATCTATAAAATAGGGCTCACCCCTCGACACCCCGCGGGCTATCTCCTTTGGGCTCGCTACATCCTTCCGCCCATCGCGCGCGACTGCAGAGGGTTGGGCTTTACCAGGCGATATACGCATCGCTCTTCCACTACCAATCCCCGCACGTCTGGTGGGTTAAGGCGTTCTTGAACCAGTGGAATCTCCCCACCAACACTTTTCTCCTAGGAGGCCGCGAAGTTTCGATCTCCTTGGAAGAATTTTACGAGATCTCGAGGCTGCCAATCAGGGGGACACTTTATGAAGAGCTGCTGCCTCCCGACGAGTACGTCTTTGAGACTGAGCCCGCGATGCTCGACGGCTTGTCCACCGAGAACGCCGTCCACCACAAGCGTCCGAGTTTGATCAAGGCGCTGGGCATCTTTGACAAACTGTTCACAGAATCTGAGGAGCAGGGAGTCACTTTTAAGAGCTTCATCGCTTGCTTCCTTCACGAGGATGTCCTGTCGAAGACGGCTCCGAAGTTTGCAAGCATCAATGACCCCTGTGGGTTTGGTCTGAAGAGGCGGCCAACTAAAGAATCGGATTTACCGCAGTACTATATTCCCATCATGTCGCCGGTATCTTTCGAATCGATTGCAGTTCCCGGCATGGATGAGGAGACATTCTTTGTGGGTTTTATCAGTGTCTGGCTCAGCTGGTTCGTCATCCCTATGCATCGCCGCTTTATGAGAGTCTCGGTTATCTACCCAGCTCATCGTATCGTTGAGGGAATACGGTTGGCCGTAGGCATCCCAGCGCTGGCACATCTCTATCATGGGTTAGGCACCGCGGCCAATACCTCAACTCCCGGTGTGGATGTAGTAAACTTCTCCCTTCATTACTTCACATCCTGGATTGAGATGCACGTCTTGGGGGCTTTTGCTGCACATGAGAGACCCGCATTTTACGACGCCTACACTTTCCCGTGACTCATGCGGCTAGTGGATGCTTCTGCCCCTGACCCGACTCAATTTAGGGCCATTCGCTTGTTGATCGCTCCTTATGCTAGAGCGGGCGGACTGGTATTCGTTGATTGGGTTCTATCTTCCCCTTCAGGTCCAATTCAGCAACTCTGCGATCAGTCGAAAAATGAGGTGCCTTCTCTGAAGCCCCGGGAGACCACGCATTTGTACACGATTAGACCAGGTTATCTGGTATTCCGTCAGGACAGTGCGGCCCTTTTTATGCGGTACAATCCGCATCGCTTCGCCCGGCAGCTTGGATATGATCAGGGTGTTCCTTTCGAGGCTTTTACAGTCGCGCCGGTCCCTTGACCTGAAGCTGTTCGTGATGCTGCTCATCACTTCATGAGGCTGAACACCGGTTCCCGCTTCATGATCCCTGAAGCTGACCATATTCCCCGATGCGTAGGGTCCTTTACGGGCCGGTACCTTCATCGGGTCAACCCGATTATTGCTGAGGAGAAAAGGGTGATTCTTGGATATGGTACTCCTGCTCAGGTTCAGGCCACAGGAGTTCCGCTGCGACCGCGCGCACCGATCCGCTTTCCCCTGAGGGATACCGGTGTTGCACTTATTCCGGGGGAGTCGGAGGTGGACCTTACTCCCATAATTGGTATGCCCTTGGGTACTCGGGCTCAGTCGAGGGGTAAAAGAGCGCCGGTAGCAGTACCACCGCCCGTGGCATCGACAATGGCCGTGTCGTCCTCAGTCGCAGCACCAAGCGAGGGTGTTGAGGGTGAAGTGGGTCAGCGTCGGACCAAGGCTCCTCGAGGGAGGAAACGGTCGTCCTCGGCGGCCGGTTCTGGATCTAAACGACGGAGGATGACGGCTACCAATTTGCTCGACTCCTTAGTAGAGTCTGAGCCCATTCTTCAGGATGAACCATTGGCTCTGCAAGGATCGGATGCTGGCGTACTTTTTCCAAGTTCAACTGCCGAGGAAGCCGCACAATTGGCTGAGGCTATAAGACGTTCTCAAGACGAGTCGGAGAACGTAAGAATTCCGAAGAAGCCTTATCCCGCCGTCATCTTTTATGAAGACCCTCCATGGATCCGGCGACGATTCATCGGCCCCCTGGAGGAATGGGGTGAACGGGCCCTTAAACAGGCCGATTCGGACGATGCCGCGGACGCTCTTTCATTGTGGACCGGAGGCCATGAGTCCACCCTTGGACCTCGGCGAGCACACCTCCTTAAGAAGGAGCGTCGGCTTGAGCAAGCTATATTGCAAGCTTCCTTGCACATTGGTATGTTCCTGTATTTCCTTGTGATACTTCATATTGTCTGCACTCATATATATGTATTCTTCTCCTTGTGTAAACTATGCAGATACTTTGGCGATGGCGAAGGCTTCAGGCCGTATTCTGGCCGTAGAGCCTGCTGATACCCCCAGTGAAACACTACTCGGTGTGGAGGGGGTTGATGAAACTGTCCCTCTCGCGATAGAGCCTCCTGCGGTGGTTCCTGCGCCCGAAGCTCTTGCTCCCTCAGGAGAGGCACCTTTGGTGGTTTCCATTCCAATGGGTCTACCTGATGGTGGCCCAGAGGCTAGGATGGAGGTAGTCGAGGCTACCCTCCTTTCATTGGAGCCCGCAGCGGCAGCCGCTGCTCCTTCCTCAGAGGCCGTTACACCAGTCCGAGTTCCTGATATTGTGCCCGAGGTTGCGGCGGAGGCCGTTGAAGCTGTTGTCCCTCCAGCTCAGAATAGGAGGAGCGTTGAAGGTAACCTTCTACATTTTAAATCAGTAATCTTTCCATTATCTGAACTCTTTTGTCTTCTCAGAATTGCGCGGGTTAGCGGCTTCGATTGCCGACTTGTCTCCCAGGCAGTCTTTTCAGCGCCTGTTGGAGATGGCCGCTCCACAAGCGATATCTCCTCAGCGCATCGTCCTCTTTTCTGGGCAAGGTTAGTGTTGTCCGCCTTCTTTTCACAGCATTATCACTATTTCATAAAATGACATTGATGTCTTTTACAGTTCTGGAGGCCGACGACGAGGTTGAGGTTCCTTAAGGGCCAGGGGAGTCTTCCGCTCCTTCTTGCATGACTGTGGGTAAGTAAAGTCCCAACATTGTTCCTTTTGTTCTTGATTCACAAGTTTCGCTGACTGTTTATAAATCTGAATAGCCCTGCCAGTTCTCACCGCGCTGGAGTCACGCATCACTATGACACCCGGCCCCTATACTCTGCGAGCCTCGAAACGTTTGGCCAAGTTAAGCCTCGCATCTCTGTCATCTTTGATCGAGGAGCTTCGTGCTGGCAGCGTAATTACGGCCGAAGCATTTGCTGCCGAAGCTAACGGCTCCCTTCCCTTTCTTGCCACCTATCATAGTGAAGCGGTGGTGCAAGTCTGGGTTGAGTTCTGCCAGCAGATGGAGGCTTGCTTGCATGTGCTAGAGTGTACCCGCCTTTCTTCGGAGGCTATGGCTGTGAAGGCGAGCTTGCGGGGTCTGATAGAGCAGTGTGCGGTGAACATGGTGTCGTGCGAGAAGAGGCTCGGCCGCAAATTCTCGGAAAGGGAGCTGGATCTAAGGCGCTGAACGAGCTCCAAGCCAACCTTACAGCCAAACCCAACAAAGCGTATGAACTCTGGCGAGTACTTCAAGAGGCCATCAAGGAGGTAGTGGCCATCGACAAAGCCGTCGTGTTCACTCGTGAAAGGGTTGAGGCCCACAAGGCTACTGAGAAAGAGCTCGAAGGTCGGCTTGCCTCATATCAGGTGGAGGCCCGTCTTTTAGTGATATTGAATCATGAAGGTGAGGCGCAGCGAAAGAGGGATGAACTGGCAAATCTGCTAAACCGCCCGCCTACTTGAAGAATTGTAGATATATCTTTTTCATTCTTTATTTGTACATACTCCTGAATAAGAGTATATTTTTTTTCAAGAATTGTACTTTGTATTCATTTTGGTTCATGAATAAAAGATATATTTTTCTTCACAATGGTGTGTCTTTTTTATTGAATGTATTCTGTGAATAGTCTATCTCGGACTTTTTACAGGACAACGATAGCTTAGGATTCAGGGTTAAGATCTGCCTCCTAAGACTTTTCAACTTTATGAGCCGTGAGGGTCTCATAAAGAATTTTCTCCCTACCGGTCGAGAGGATCCCGTAGGTGTAATTTCTCCTTAAGAATCGTGAGGATTCCTAAGTGTGTTTTCTCTCGAAAGTCGTAAGGATCTCACAAGAGAATTTTCTCCCTTACGAGTCATGAGGACCGCAAGTGATGGATGAAGTTGCCCTTATCCACATTTCACGGAGTCAGGGATTGCTCTGGATGCTTCCCACGGGTTCACTGCCGTGTTTTGCGAGGACCAGGCTCCGCTCTGGACGTTTTCCACGGGGTCAGAGTTGACATTATCCGCGTTCCACATGACCAGGAATTTTGCTCTAGATGCTTCCCACGGGTTTACTGCCGTATTCGGCGAGGACTAGGCTCCGCTCTGGATGCTTTACACGGGTTCACTGCCGTGCTCTGCGAGGACCAGGATCCGCTCTGGACGTTTCCCACGGGGTCAGGATTGACATAAGCCGCATTCCACATAGCCAGGAATTTTGCTCTGGATGCTTCCCACGGGTTCACTGCCGTGTTCGGCGAAGACCAGGCTCCGCTCTGGATGCTTCACACGGGGTCATTGCCGTGCTCGGCAAGGACCAGGATCCGCTCTGGACGTTTCCCACGGGGTCAGGATTGACATAAGCCGCGTTTGTTCACATCATAATATTGCATTATTATATTCCCCTTTCTTATTCGTTTTATAAATAAACAATTGTTTTTGACGCATGTCTGCTACATATTATAGGTTACAGGTTCTTGGACAGAAAACAGTGAAAACGATGAAAAGACGATACAAAAGTAGACTTTGACCAACAAACAGAAGACTCTTGATCAAGCCTACATCAAAGATAAAATTCATAAAGTACAAGGCAATGCAAGGTCCAAGATTACAAAGCGAACGGTTAAAGGTCCACCGCAATTGTTCACTAGAGATCTGGAAGAAACATAGAAGCTATTTTAATAAAAGAACCAAATAATAAGGAATCCCAAAAACAGAAGAGCCAACAAAGGAAATTTCAAGGCCCAATACTTCAGAGACATAAAATTTTACCAAAGCTTGGAGTCTACTTTGACTGGGTCTTCCTAAGGATATTTTGGTAAATGCAGACGTGCGAATCAATTGTAACCTCGGGTTTCTATGTCTTATAAATAGAAACTCTAAATCATTGTATTCTTTTCATGCCTCCCTATACCTCTTTCTATGAATAAAATTTAGAATTCTTTTGGAGAGCATCGATGCCTCTTTTCATTTCAGAAATTCAGATCTGACAACCCTGCGTTGATGTTTGGAGAGAGCCATCTGTAAAGTAAGTAATTCATTTCAATTCTTGCCCTAGGTAATTTTTTATTCTCTGCCCTAGTATAAATTTAATTCCTTGCCCTAGATAATTTTTCATTCTCTGCCCTAGTATAAATTTAATTCCTTGCCCTAGTTAGATAGTTAGATCTTTAATTCAATTGCCCTAGATTAATTTAGTTTTTAGATTTAATTAATCCATTCACACCGTTTGGAATTAACTCGTAAGAGCGATTAGGAAATTCACAACATCCCTGTGGACCGACCCGTACTCACCGGCTAGCAGCAAAGCGACGCCGTTCTTGATTGCGGTTATTAGATAGTTTTTGAGATTAACCAAATGGCGTCGTTGCCGGGGATGGCGTGCTATTTTCTTTTTGCAATTCCAGGTTAATATAAATTAAAAAATCATAAAAATCTGAAAAATCACAAAAAAATATAAAAATATATCATCTGTTATTTTTGGAAAGGGTATTCTTGTTTGAATCTTGCAGGATTTGCACACATATTCGGATCTGGAAATCTACAGAAAGCGAAACAGAAAACAACAGATCATAACAGAGGGAGATTTGAAAATCAGAGCAGCAGAATTTTTCCCGAGACCCGAGCCCTCCATTGCGCCGCCCTTCCGCCGCGCTAACCCACTTAGGACCGCGGAACCGCCGCCATCTGGTCAACGCAGAACGTCAGAAAATTTTTGGGGATCCGCACCGGTCACTTGACCGCCTTTCCGCGGTGGGATCCATGTTAGGACCGCGGAAACGCGGATGCATGGTGTATTCAGTTCATAAAAATTGCTCTGTACGTTTCCCTGTTCCTCCTCTGTAACTCTTGATATATCTTCTGAAAAATTTCTGCAGGATTCTTTGCGCTTAAAAATCTTTTACCTTCCAAATAACAAGTCTTGTGCAGGATTTTTGTGCCTTGCTTAAAATAGAAATTGATTGCAAGTAATATTTTCTGTTTGCATATCTTTTCTCGAAAATCTTTTTGCAAAAGAGAAATTTCCAAATATAGAGCAAACGGAAAAAAGAAATTTTTTTAACAACTTGCACATTTTTGCCGCTAGGAAATCCTTGCACCACCCAACCTTCCTTCTTTTCCCCTTTCTTCTAACATGAATTGTTATGCAGGATTCTTTGTGATATGCTTAACATAATAATTGTTTGCAAGTAATCTTTCCTGTTTGCATATCTTTTATCAAAAATCTTTTTGCAACAATTTCCAAATAAAGAAAAAGGAAAAATCTTTTTTAACAACTTGCAAATTTTTGTCACTAAGAAATCCTTGCACCACCTACATTCTTTCTTTTCCCCTCTCTCTAACATGGGTACCCCACATCATAAATCACTTTCCGAACTTTGGTATCCCGAACCTAATTTTGCGTCGTACGTCAATTGTTTCGGTCGATTTAAAGAAAATCCCTCCATGCCAAAAATATCCTTGAAAGATCAAATAGAAGCGTTTAGGAGAAACAGTTTGACTTTGCAACCCACTTTATGTCAACCAAGTCAACCTTTACCACCTTCATATGTTGATACCACTTTTTCAAGTCCTGCTGTAACTCCTAAACCGATGTCCATTGCTGAGCATATTGCTCAATCTCGTAGCCGATCTTTCACCCCTCTCCACACATCTAGTTCTAGGGATCAACAAGTCCATTCACCTTTTTATCCACATGTTAACCCTACTCCTGTTCAACCATCAAATTCCTACCAGTCCTACCGGACTTTCCCACCTACACTAGACATTGCTTCTCTACAGCCATTTGGGAGTTTCACGTATCCAAACAATTTCGAATCTTTTACCGAAACCCCTTCACAACCCATGTCTAGTTTGGAACAGTCGTTGGAGGCGTACATTGCAGCAACAAACAAAATGGTAAGGAATGTGGATGCGTCCATTGCCGCCCTTAGACAACCTAGTAAACCGGTAGCTAGTTTCCCGCTAGCTCCAAATTTTTCAATGTATAAGGAGGCGGTTGGACAGAGTGAGAATGTGAGAGGATTTCCAGATCAAACCTTCCCTTAACCAATTGAAGCCCACAACTCCAGTTTTCCATCGAATGTCCTAAATGATTCACAAGTTCAAAATAAAAACGAGTTGTGTGATTTTGTAATGCTTGATTTTCCAAATTGTGAAGAACCCCTTTCGAGTGAAACCACACTTAATCCTTTCGATCTTTACACCTCCACTCTAGAACCTAAATAGATAAATATCCATGCTTTTGATGAGGTGTCAGAAAAAATTGATTTTCACTTGATTGAAGATATAGACGCCGGGAATATTTCGGATGATGAACCTGTCGATTTGATTGAAATTTTATGTCCAATTCATCATCCCGAGTCATTAGATGTTTCTCCCGAACTTCATATGCGTCTTGACTTTGATGATAATAGCATGGATAAGTTAAATATTGAGGAGAATTATGAGGATAGTATTGAAGAGAATATTGAGGAAATTATTGAGGATGAACCAGTTTTAGTTAATGAGTTGGATTTCCCAATTCATAATGTCCCTTCCACTGATTGTGTACACCCTCCTAAGTCTTTAACTGATACCCTTCCTCACTCACTTCCTTCTGTCCTCGTTCCGACCGTGCAAGAGACCGTTACGCTTTCATCTCCTATACCAAGTTCGACGTACCCATGTTTGCTCACGAATCTTGAGGGATTTAATCTCATTTTTCTGCGGGTTGATAGATTAGCACAATCGCTTTCTACACATCGGTCATTACAAATTGTGCTAATTTATACGCCCCATCTCCACCCTCAAGTTCGTATTCCCACCTTCTTTGGTTCTTCTAATCTTCCTTTACTGATACCGAATGTTGATGAATCACAATCTGATATTTTGAGTTCGGTAATTTTCAATTGGACCTTCGATGAAAGTTTCTAAGATATTTTCGCCGACGAACTCGCATTCTTAAACGATACGAATTTTGTGATTAATCAACCTCCACTCGAAGAAGTAGAACCACTACCATTTCTTTTTCCCTTCCGTCATTCTTCTCCTCCACCAAGACCGTATACCGTTTCTACCTGCACACGGTCTCGTGTGCTTCTCATCTCTGTTCTTTCCACTCCATTCTTTCACCAACTCGACCATTACCACGATAAGATTTTTGAATGGTCGGTGCTAACTTTTGGCTTGTGTAAGACCAAGCTTAAGTTGGGGGGAACCTTGTTGTATATATGTATATATATTTTTGTTTTCTTTTTCTATAAAAAATAAAATAAAAAAAATTTCAAAACATTAAAAAATAAAAAAAATTTATAAATAAATAAACAGGGGAGTGCAGGCATTTTGACCCTCTTGGTGTAGCATGACAGTGAGGACACTGTCAAGTTTAAGTTTGGGGGTATACTCGATACGTCTTCTTCCTTCGCATTCATTTGTACATATTTTTGCATTTGCATACTTATTCTAAAATCCATAAAAATTAAAAAATTTCAAAAATTATAAAAATTATTGTATTCAATTTTGGCCTTATTTTGACTTAAGTTTAACAGATAGGTTAACTAGCTAGGAACAACTAGATCTTAGACTTAGTAAATTAAAAACCCGAAAAATAACCTTTCTTAAAGTTTAACGGTAGAAAGTATATGCCTTTGTAGTTTATTTAGAAATAGGCAAATTTTGAGTTCACTTCTCGGGCTAAGTCGAAACAAAGGAAAAGTATTGATATTTTTATTAGAGTATAAGTTTGAAAAATAATTCCTAGCTTAAGTCTAGATTCTGAAAACGTATACCCTACAAATTGCACAAACACGCACCTTGAAACTTGGAATAGTAGAGGAGACCTTGAAATGCTCTTGTCTAATGTCCTTAGTACAATGAAAATAAAAGAAAAAAAAAGTGAATAAAGGAAAAAAACGAACACTGGTTTTTGTGATTACTTAAGGCTGTAAAAATAGAAAAATATTTAGCGAGGGTGCTTCATCACCTAGTGCCTTAGACCAACTAGTTTGGGAGTCACTGCTAAAGCCTTGGGTGTTGCAAGACTAGGAATTACGCTTTAATGTGCAAACACATCTTGTAATTGGTCGTTGGTACCTCAAGAAGTATTAACGGTCGCATGAAGGATGTGTAAGCAATATTCAATTAAAAATTCACCAATTAATAAGTACTTTGGACAACGGACAAGAGTATGATTGCTTGATTTGAATTTCCAAGTGTAGGGGTGATTCATACACACACGTAGGGATATGTGATTGGAGTTTAAATGAGAGAAAGGAGTGAAGAATAGAACTTGTATCTTTAATAGAGTTGATAAAAATTCCTAAGTGGAGATGGAACCCTAGAAGGAAAACTTAAGAAATGCCGAAAGCTAAGTAAGTCTATAGAACATATATAATTTTAAGTTAAATGATGAGGAAGTGTGAAGAATATGGGTGGATAATTTACAGGTCGACAATAATAGAATTCCTTGTTAGAAAACCTAATTGGAGAACAAAAGTCGAAAAAGCCTAATTGATAGGATTTTGTGGGTAGTATCCGCTGAAACCCTCAGGAGACAACACTCCTCCTACTAGGGACACCTAAAGGTTTAACAGCTTATTGCACGAGCTCAGTGCAATCGCGATTCCCTGCGAAAGTGCGGTTAGGTTTTTGTAGAGAATAAAAAATAAGTTTGCTCGAGGACGAGCAAAAGATAAGTTTGGGGGTATTTGTTCATATCATAATATTGTATTATTATATTCCCCTTTCTTATTCGTTTTATAAATAAACAGGTGCTTTTGACGCATGTCTGCTACATGTTACAGCTTACAGGTTCTTGGACAGAAAACAGTGAAAACGATGAAAAGACGATGCAAAAGTGGACTTTGACCAACAAACAGAAGACTTTTGATCAAGCCTACATCAAAGATAAAATTCACTAAGTACAAGGCAATGCAAGGTCCAAGATTACAAAGCGAACAGTTAAAAATCCACCGCAATTGTTCACTGGAGATCTGGAAGAAACATAGAAGCTATTTTAATAAAAGAACCAAATAATAAGGAAGCCCAAAAACAGAAGAGCCAACAAAGGAAATTTCAAGGCCCAATACTTCAGAGACATAAAATTTTACCAAAGCTTGAAGTCTACTTTGACTAGGTCTTTCTAAGGATATTTTGGTTGTTAGGTTAGTATAGCACCCTATGAAGAGTTTTGAAGCATCACATGACCCAAAGTTTTAATTTTTAAGGTGCTAAACTAACATGCAAGTGGATCGATCCTAGAAATTAGGGTTAACAAACTATAAGTAAGTAAAGATTAGGGTTTGAAGGCTACAACCTTTGTAGCTCCCGTTTTTGCTTCACTCCTTAGGCTCTTTGGGTGTTGGATGAAGGTCTGCTTGTACTCCTCCCACGTCCACGACGATCCACCCGGAGTTTTCCCGTCCAAGCTTGCAACTTTGAAAAACAAAGAGAACACTCTAATCAAGTTGGCTAAACTTGATTAGAATGATTTTGTGGCTATGGATCTCACTTCAAAATCCTATTTTTATGAGTATTTTACTCTCTTATAAGAACTAGAGAGCAAAGCATGGAGGTTGATGAAGATGGTGGAAGAAGAGAATGAATTATCTTGTGAAAGAGAAAAGAAAAATAGCTATATATATTTTCCTCTCTCTTAACCAACCATGGTTAGATATATAGATATCATTTTATTTTAAATTAAAAGCATGATAATAAAATAAACTATGGGTTAAATGTTAGGTGAGCATGGTTGAGTTAGAAGAGTGTAGAAACTCTTAAGTGATTTAACCCATTTTTCATTTTCTTTTGCTTTAATTTAAATCCAACAATTATCCAAATATAACCATGGTGTAATTCTTATACATCCACCATTCTCATTGTATAAACAACCATGATAAAAATTGATGTATGTATGCATGTGTGCTTGCACATCAATATGTGCATGAACAAGAATGAATGCATACATGCATGCATACATCCAAAATAAGCAACATAGGATTTGTAGTGAGAAACTAATAATGAATCAACACTTGATTTACCAATCCGGTCATATCACATATGACCCGACCATTAGCAAGCCGCCCAATTAATATACGGTATCCCATACACGCATTTTAATCGGGTCCAAGCGCATATCGCATATGCGCACCACAACTTTTCGCCTGGACTAGGTAACTCCTATGTGGGACTCTAAGACTCGTCAATACGCCGGCAGTGGGTGATGATCATATCAAGCACCCCCAAGCCGCAAGCGGTCAGCTAAACGTAACGGCCACCCGGGTATTGAGCGATTAGAAGAAAACAAGCGAACCTGTTACAACTCCCGTCGAGCCATCCGGCAACACTACCGTACAGTCCGGTCTCTTCGTCAGATATGCTGCATATCGAGCCTAGGGATGGTCACGTCGACCCCAATAACTCAATAAGTCGTGTCGGTGAATGGTCTATAACAGATCGAGAAACTACTGATAACACTTACCAGCAAATCTCAGCAGCCCTGGCCAGGGACTTGCTGTTATAACCAGTCGAGCACAGCACAGCATCAACTCCCAATACCGGGAGAGACGAAACCCCTCCTATCGCTCATTGCCTTCGTGTGTCTCGGGACTGTACCCAACGGCCACCTGTTTGCACGACTCAGTAGAGCCGTGGTAGGGTGGCAATCAAAGTACAGTGGGAGAACACACAAGACTCCATGACGATCTCGGGTCTACAGACTAACCTGTACCAGTGTCACCTGAGAACTGCTATCCGACGATAGATATAATTCCATATAGGAGTTCTCGGTGAGTCCGTCCAGTGTACCCAGTCAGCACTGAGCACCCGTATATGATCTTGATGTCAAACATCGATGGATGTGGGAACATTCATCGCCCATCACATGGGTCTAGTATCATATACGCTAGTCTACTCTGGTATATCGATGCCCCGTCTCGATACACCTCCGACTAGGGACATTTCAGGATATGCTTATAGACTACAAATGTCCCACTAGTATGATCTCTATCATAATCAGAGTAGTCAAGCAGATATCCTTGGGGCTTTATCAGCATGTATGAATGAATAAAAGCATGATCAAATCAACATGTCAGATAAAGAATAACCAGATAGCATACTATCATGTCGAGCAAGAATGCAAACTGAATATATATACATGTATAGATACATCCACTATCACATAATGGCCTCTAGGGCATACATATATCCAACAATCTCCCACTTGCACTAAGGCCAGTTATTGGCGTATCTCATACCCAACATCTCAAAAAGTCGCTCATGCTGTGGCTGAGGGAGGGCCTTGGTGAGTGGATCCGCGGCGTTGTTCTTTGTGTCTACTCTCTTAATCTCGATCTCGCGGCGATCAACAATCTCCCGGATCAAATGAAAGCGCCTCAGGATATGTCTGGACCGCTGATGGGATCTGGGCTCCTTGGCTAACGCCATCGCCCCATTATTGTCACAATACAAAGGTATTGGATCAATAATGGTTGGAACTACTCCTAGCTCCGAGACGAACTTCTTCATCCAGACGGCTTCCTTGGCGGCATCATTTGCAGCAATGTACTCAGCTTCCATCGTAGAGTCTGCAACGGTATCTTGTTTGGAACTCTTCCAACTCACCGCCCCTCCATTGAGGGTAAATACAAACCCTGAGATAGATTTGATGTCATCCTTATCGCTCTGGAAGCTCGAATCGGTAAAGGCCTCCATTTGGAGATCTGTATTACCATACACCAAGAACAATTCTTTAGTCCTTCGTAAGTACTTAAGAATGTTCTTCACAGCTGTCCAGTGGTTCTCCCCTGGGTTGGATTGATACCTGCTTACAACACTAAGTGCATAAGCTACATCTGGGCGTGTACATAACATCGCATACATTATAGATCCTACTGCCGAAGCATAAGGTATAATGCTCATGCGAGCTCTCTCTTCATCGGTCTTTGGACAAGAATCCTTGGAGAGAGTGACTCCATGGCAAGCGGGTAAGGCACCCCGCTTGGAGTCTTCCATACTAAACCTTTTTAGGATGGTGTTGATGTACCTGGTTTGGGACAATCCCAATAACTTTTTGGATCTATCCTTATAGATCCTTATGCCCAGGATGTATGTGGCATCACCCAGGTCCTTCATGGAGAACCTTAGTGATAAGAATGATTTGACCGACTGTAGCATAGGAATATCATTTCCTATCAGAAGAATATCATCCACGTACAATACGAGAAATGTGACAGCTCTTCCTACAGCCTTCTTATAAACACAAGGTTCATCTGGATTTTTGATGAAATCAAACTCTTTGATAACATCATCGAAACAGATGTTCCAACTCCGAGATGCCTGCTTTAACCCATATATGGATTTAAGCAATCTACATGCTTTCTCGCTGCTCCCACTGTCAATGAAGCCCTCTGGCTGATCCATATAAACGCATTCTTCTAAATCTCCATTTAGAAATGCTGTTTTAACGTCCATCTGCCAGATTTCATAGTCGTAGTGAGCAGCAATAGCAAGTAGGATCCGAATGGATTTAAGCATGGCTACGGACGAAAAAGTTTCGTCATAGTCCAAACCTGGTCTTTGACGAAAACCTTTCGCCACAAGTCTTGCCTTATAGGTCTCTACCTGCCCATCTACACCAATCTTTCTTTTAAAGATCCATTTGCACCCTACAGGTTTTACCCCAGGGGGTACAACGTCCAAAGTCCATACTTTGTTGGTGTACATAGACTCCATTTTGGATCTCATGGCATCCAGCCACCTCACAGAGTCACCACTCGTGATAGCTTGCTGAAAACTGGTAGGATCATCATCATCCATGATACAGTCTTCTCTGTCACCATCAATGAGGAAACCGTAGTACCTCTCCGGTGGGCGAGAAGTCCTACCAGACCTACGGAGTGGCCGAGGTTCTTCTGTTTCTGTTGCAACAGACGGTTCAACCAAATCGTCATTTGTAGTTTGTGTCTCTAGAACCTCTTCTAGATCTACCACTTTGCCATCATCTTTATCTGTGAAAAACTCTTTTTCCAAGAATGTGGCATGTTGAGAAACAAACACTTTTTGTTCCTCTTTGTGGTAGAATAGATATCCATAGGAATTCTTTGGATATCCTACAAAGTTACACATGACTGACCGTGTCTCGAGTTTGTCCGGATTCTGCTTTTTAACATAGGCCGGGCAACCCCAAATATTAATTCTCTTAAGAGATGGTCTCTTCCCATGCCATATCTCATATGGCGTGGTAGACACGGCTTTGGTTGGAACCCTGTACGCTGCAGTCTCCAATGCATGCCCCCAAAATGAGACTGGTAACTCAGCGTCACTCATCATCGACCGGACCATATCTAATAGGGTCCTATTCCGTCGTTCTGACACACCGTTGTGCTGTGGTGTGTAAGTAGGAGTGAGCTGAGAGAGAATCCCATTCTCTTTTAGGAAGTTTGCAAATTCTGTACTGAGATACTCACCACCTCGATCTGATCGAAGCATCTTAATACTCAAGCCGGTTTGTTTTTCTACTTCTTGTTTATATTCAATGAATTTCTCGAAAGCGTCGGACTTGTGCTTTAATAAAAATACATGACCGAATCTTGAGAAATCGTCAGTGAATGTAATGAAGTATGAAAAACCGCCTCTAGCCTGTGTAGACATAGGCCCACATACATCACTATGTATGAGGCCCAGGAGCTGAGTAGCTCTTTCTCCGTGTCCGGTAAACGGAGTTTTGGTCATTTTACCCTTGATACAACACTGGCAAGTCGCATAAGATTTATATTCAAAAGAATTTAAATATCCATCTTTGTGTAACTTGTTTAGTCTTGTTTCGTTAATATGACCAAGTCTACAGTGCCAAAGAAAAGCTTCATTTAATTCTGAAAGTTTTCTTTTATTAGTGTGTTGTATACTGAAAACTGTGTGTTGATTTAGGACATATATTCCGTTATTAAGTGTACCATACCCAACCAACATTTGATTTAGGTGAATGTTCATAACATGGTTCTGCAACACAAAATTATACCCTTCATTGTCAAACAAAGAAACGGATATTATATTACATAGCATAGTTGATACAAAATAATATGGATTCAAAATCAAAATACATCCAGATGGCAACCCCAAGTGATACTCTCCCACTGCGACTGTATGTACATTGGAACCATTTCCAACGCGGAGAGTATGGTCACCTGTCCTCAAAACCTTGCTATTTCTCAGCCCCTGCATAGAATTGCAAATGTGAGAACCTGAACCGGTATCCAATACCCAGGAAGCAGAGTTTATAGAAAAACAGTTTTCAGTCACAAACGCACCTGAAGCAGAAGCATCACCATGCTTCTTCTTGAGACTTAAGTACTCTGTGCAATTGCGCTTCCAATGTCCTGTCTTGTGGCAATGAAAACACTCGCCTTTCCCCGGGTCTCCAGCCGTGGACTTTCCCTTTCCCTTCACCTTTTTGACTCCGCCCTTAGGATTAGTGGGTTTCTTCTTTTTCTTTCCCTTGGCCTTAGCTTTTGGGCGAGAAGAAGAAGACTGTCCAATGGTCATAACGGGAGTCTTTGCTGACTTCATAGTGCTCTCTGCACTCCTTAACATATTAAGGAGTTCAGGGAGGTCCTTCTCCATGCCATGCATGTTGAAGTTCACTATGAACTGAGCAAAAGTGGAGGGGAGGGACTGCAGAATAATATCTATATATTGTTCATTGTCCATTGTCCATCCAAGGTCCTCAAGCTCTTCTATAAGAGCTATCATCTTCAACACATGGTCTCCTACTGGTGTGCCAGGGGCCATTCGCATCTGAAACAGTTTCTTTGATGCTTCGTATCGTAATACGCGGGATTGCTCCCCATACAACTCCTTTGTATGGAGCAATATACCGTGAATGTCCATGTCCTCGTGCTGCTTTTGATGTGTGTTATCCATCGATGCAAGCGCGAGGCATGTGGCCATGGCACAGTCAGCGTCCCATGTCTTGCGGACTTCAATGTCTGCAACTGAGGATTTTGGGCCTGGGACGGGCGGGGCTGAAGCCGTGAGGACATATGATACTTTATCATAAGTCAAGGAGATCTTCAGATTCCTTAGCCAGTCTTTATAGTTGGTCCCATTCAGTTTGTTTTTATCTAGTAGAAGCTTAAGTCCAGTCATTGGTATCTGCCATTAAGAGAGAGAAAAGAATACACTCAGCGAAAGCTCTTGCATAGATTAGATTGGTTTATTATCTTGTCTAATCGATATTTCCCACTGCTTTTTATCAAGTTTTCTTTCAAACCTTAAAAAGAAAAACTAGCCAGGATTAATTACAGTCTACAACTTCGCTAACCGTTCAGCCAGGCCAGTGTCGGTACTTTGAGGGAGGTTCCCCGTGCTTTCGCACGGACCTAATTAGAGTAAACCTCGTTTTCCCAGAGGCGGAGCCCCGTTAACACCTTTCTAGACACCTAATGAGTTAGCTAATTGTAAACTGTAAAACTCTCCTAGGAGCAACTATTGCCCACAGTGGGATCGGGATCCAACCATCACATGGAAGGTATGCAATCTCATTGCAAATTTCAACACTTGAAATTCCCGATGTGGTTTTTACCCCTAATACTCGTGACCTTGGCTAAGGTCAACAAATCACGAGCACTAGTCAAGCTCAACCCGTCATTTCTTGATTAATTAGACCCGTTCACATGACCCTTGGCTAAGGTCAACAAAGTCATATGCCCGTCCTAATTAATCTGCATCATATGCGTTTGTAGGAAGACATCACTTAGCTACCGTACACTACGCCTTGGCTAAGGTCAACAAACGTAGCACGAATACTAAGTACTCTACTTCCTAAAATGACGGAGGGTTGCGGATGATTTTTAAGAAAATCTTTAACGCTTTGAGCTTGATATCGTTGTAGAATCAAACAGTTTTTCAAAAGGAGTGGCTTAAGCTCCGCAGTTTTGAAATGTACCTTTTTCATAAATAGCCGAGTAGTTTTTAAATCCGATTCTACAACATCTTTTAGGTTTATTTTCTTTACATTAATCACATTAATGTAATCCCATCATTTAAGTCCTAAAGCCAATCACAGAAAAGAAACGAAAATAACACGTACGCTTATGCCATCCGCATTCGCCGCAATGTTCCGTTATGTACCGTTAGGTTACTTAACTAACGACATACCGGGACGGGACTAGCGCGGGTGTAAAACATAAGCAACGTCTACTATATATCATATATATAATATGTCATTCGTCTCAGATATCACAGAACACAGGCAGCAGAAACATAGATATAATGTGGGATATCCTAGGACGTCCGTATTTAGTACTTAGCCAGAATAGAAAATACGGATTCCACAGTCGCGATGAATAGCCAAGCCCACACCCTGGACCCCTACGAGAGCGGCAAGTGACCCTACCAATTCTGGAGTTTAGGAGACCCGGTCTCGACTCCTCGAGATGGCCTCCCACTGAACCCCAAAACCCGGTCACCTGTGCTCCCCTCCTTGGGTCCATCCTAATGCGGAAAAGTAAATAATATACAACACTGGTGACACAACCGCAACCTGGAAGTGCCCCAAATAAAAGAATATTACATTACATTTGAATTTACATGAATGAAAATATAAAACTCTCATCTCACAAAAAACCCCCGGCTATTCGATCGCGACAATCCTGCACATCATATCTCAGCAACACATAATATCACATATCATCAACGTAAGTAAGTATGCGTACCCCGATTTTCGTTGATGTATAGCAACAAAACCGGCGATATCGTACATACTACACTTACGGTCACAGAAAAGAAAGTGTAAAACTACAATATTTGGAATCCAGATTCTCTTTAGACATCATAAATGCGAAATATCACATATTTCGTATTTCATGCCTTAACTATATGAATTCCACATATTGTATCACATTCCAGACAAACAGACAGTATTAAAGTTTTCGAACGAACATTCAAGCACCCAAGATTCACTAAAGCTCAACACTTGGGCAGGGTTCAAAAGATCCGGAGTGTGGCACAGTAGCGGCGGTCCAGCCGTAGAAGGGTCAAGCCAACGCCTCACATGTGGCACGCCGTACTGCCCCAAACCCTAGGGTTCAAAGGGCAGTTCGAGACGGTCACATAATCGAGTTAAGGTTTGTTGTCTTCTAGAGGGACCACCGCAAAAAAAACTTGCACGCATCTCCAAACTATTTAAACCCCGTGAATAGTGAGTAAATGATATTCGTTCAAACACTTCAATACTTTCTAGTTTACCCGGAAAAGAAAACGAAATGAAAATTCCGATCGAAACCACGAGTCCAAAAATATCTCCAGAATTTTTTAACAGCAGATTCAGATTAAACATACTCAAAATACACTATAGCAGGTAAGGAAAAATACTGTGCAAAATGGAGTAAACGACCCCCTCTTATGGCCGCGGAACCGCGGCCTAAGCCTGCTTAGGCCGCGTTTCCGCGGTCGAAAGTACTGTTCATGGCCACGAATTTTCCAGATTGTCTAATATTTACCTGCTCTATTTTTTGAGAATTTTTAATTCTGAAAAAAGTCAGTTTTTAAAAAATTTCCAGAGAGCACCTTTAAAAGTCGTATTTTGTTTCGATCGGACTTTTTACTTCGCAAAAAGGTCGCCTAATGTTCTAGGTCGGCTCTGATACCAATGTTAGGTTAGTATAGCACCCTATGAAGAGTTTTGAAGCATCACATGACCCAAAGTTTTAATTTTTAAGGTGCTAAACTAACATGCAAGTGGATCGATCCTAGAAATTAGGGTTAACAAACTATAAGTAAGTAAAGATTAGGGTTTGAAGGCTACAACCTTTGTAGCTCCCGTTTTTGCTTCACTCCTTAGGCTCTTTGGGTGTTGGATGAAGGTCCGCTTGTACTCCTCCCACGTCCACGACGATCCACCCGGAGTTTTCCCGTCCAAGCTTGCAACTTTGAAAAACAAAGAGAACACTCTAATCAAGTTGACTAAACTTGATTAGAATGATGTTGTGGCTATGGATCTCACTTCAAAATCCTATTTTTATGAGTATTTTACTCTCTTATAAGAACTAGAGAGCAAAGCATGGAGGTTGATGAAGATGGTGGAAGAAGAGAATGAATTATCTTGTGAAAGAGAAAAGAAAAATAGCTATATATATTTTCCTCTCTCTTAACCAACCATGGTTAGATATATAGATATCATTTTATTTTAAATTAAAAGCATGATAATAAAATAAACTATGGGTTAAATGTTAGGTGAGCATGGTTGAGTTAGAAGAGTGTAGAAACTCTTAAGTGATTTAACCCATTTTTCATTTTCTTTTGCTTTAATTTAAATCCAACAATTATCCAAATATAACCATGGTGTAATTCTTATACATCCACCATTCTCATTGTATAAACAACCATGATAAAAATTGATGTATGTATGCATGTGTGCTTGCACATCAATATGTGCATGAACAAGAATGCATGCATACATGCATGCATACATCCAAAATAAGCAACATAGGATTTGTAGTGAGAAACTAATAATGAATCAACACTTGATTCACCAATCCGGTCATATCACATATGACCCGACCATTAGCAAGCCGCCCAATTAATATACGGTATCCCATACACGCATTTTAATCGGGTCCAAGCGCATATCGCATATGCGCACCACAACTTTTCGCCTGGACTAGGTAACTCCTATGTGGGACTCTAAGACTCGTCAATACGCCGGCAGTGGGTGATGATCATATCAAGCACCCCCAAGCCGCAAGCGGTCAGCTAAACGTAACGGCCACCCGGGTATTGAGCGATTAGAAGAAAACAAGCGAACCTGTTACAACTCCCGTCGAGCCATCCGGCAACACTACCGTACAGTCCGGTCTCTTCGTCAGATATGCTGCATATCGAGTCTAAGGATGGTCACGTCGACCCCAATAACTCAATAAGTCGTGTCGGTGAATGGTCTATAACAGATCGAGAAACTACTGATAACACTTACCAGCAAATCTCAGCAGCCCTGGCCAGGGACTTGCTGTTATAACCAGTCGAGCACAGCACAGCATCAACTCCCAATACCGGGAGAGACGAAACCCCTCCTATCGCTCATTGCCTTCGTGTGTCTCGGGACTGTACCCAACGGCCACCTGTTTGCACGACTCAGTAGAGCCGTGGTAGGGTGGCAATCAAAGTACAGTGGGAGAACACACAAGACTCCATGACGATCTCGGGTCTACAGACTAACCTGTACCAGTGTCACCTGAGAACTGCTATCCGACGATAGATATAATTCCATATAGGAGTTCTCGGTGAGTCCGTCCAGTGTACCCAGTCAGCACTGAGCACCCGTATATGATCTTGATGTCAAACATCGATGGATGTGGGAACATTCATCGCCCATCACATGGGTCTAGTATCATATACGCTAGTCTACTCTGGTATATCGATGCCCCGTCTCGATACACCTCCGACTAGGGACATTTCAGGATATGCTTATAGACTACAAATGTCCCACTAGTATGATCTCTATCATAATCAGAATAGTCAAGCAGATATCCTTGGGGCTTTATCAGCATGTATGAATGAATAAAAGCATGATCAAATCAACATGTCAGATAAAGAATAACCAGATAGCATACTATCATGTCGAGCAAGAATGCAAACTGAATATATATACATGTATAGATACATCCACTATCACATAATGGCCTCTAGGGCATACATATATCCAACATTGGTAAATGCAAACGTGCGAATCAATTATAACCTAGGGTTTCTATGTCTTATAAATAGAAACTCTAAATCATTGTATTCTTTTCATGCCTCCCTATACCTCTTTCTATGAATAAAATTTAGAATTCTTTTGGAGAGCATCGATGCCTCTTTTCATTTCAGAAATTTAGATCTGACAACCCTGCGTTGATGTTTGGAGAGAGCCATCTGTAAAGTAAGTAATTCATTTCAATTCTTGCCCTAGGTAATTTTTCATTCTCTGCCCTAGTATAAATTTAATTCCTTACCCTAGGTAATTTTTCATTCTCTGCCCTAGTATAAATTTAATTCCTTGCCCTAGTTAGATAGTTAGATCTTTAATTCAATTGCCCTAGATTAATTTAGTTTTTAGATTTAATTAATCCATTCACACCGTTTGGAATTAACTCGTAAGAGTGATTAGGAAATTCACAACATCCCTGTGGACCGACCCGTAGCCAGGAATTTTGCTCTGGATGCTTCCCACGGGTTCACTGCCGTGTTCGGCGAGGACCAGGATCCGCTCTGGATACTTCACACGGGGTCATTGCCGTGCTCTGCGAGGACCAGGATCCGCTCTGGACGTTTCCCACGGGGCCAGGATTGACATAAGCCGCGTTCCAAGTAGCCAGGAATTTTGCTCTGGATGCTTCCCACGGGTTCACTGCCGTGTTCGGCGAGGACCAGGCTCCGCTCTGGATGCTTCACACGGGGTCATTGCCGTGCTCTGCGAGGACCAAGATCCGCTCTGGACGTTTCCCACGGGGTCAGGATTGAAATAAGCCGCGTTCCACGTAGCCAAGAATTTTGCTCTGGATGCTTCCCACGGGTTCACTGCCGTGTTCGGCAAGGACCAGGCTCCACTCTGGATGCTTCATACGGGGTCATTGCCGTGCTCTGTGAGGACCAGGATCCGCTCTGGACATTTCCCACGGGGTCAGGATTGATATAAGCCGTGTTCCACGTAGCCAGGAATTTTGCTCTGGATGCTTCCCACGGGTTCACTGCCATGTTCGGCGAGGACCAGGCTCCGCTCTGGATGCTTCACACAGCTTCACTGCCGTGTTCTGCAAGGACCAGGATCCGCTCTGGACGTTTCCCATGGGGTCAGGATTGACATAAGCCGCGTTCCACGTAGCCAGGACTTTTTCTCTGGATGCTTCCCACGGGTTCACTGTCGTGTTCGGCGAGGACCAGGCTACGCTCTGGATGCTTCACACGAGGTCATTGCCGTGCTCTGCGAGGACCAGGATCCGCTCTGGACGTTTCCTACGGGGTCAGGATTAACATAAGCCGCGTTCCACGTAGCCAGGAATTTTGCTCTGGATGCTTCCCACGGGTTCACTGCCGTGTTCAGCGAAGACCAGGCTCCACTCTGGATGCTTCACACAGGTTCACTGCCGTGCTCTGTGAGGATCAGGATCCGCTCTGGACGTTTCCCATGGGATCAGGATTGACATAAGCCGCGTTCCACGTAACCAGGAATTTTGCTCTGGATGCTTCCCACGGGTTCACTGCCATATTCGGCGAGGACCAGGCTCCGCTCTGGATGCTTCACACGGGTTCACTGCCATGCTCTGCGAGGACCAGGATCCGCTCTGGACGTTTCCCACGGGATCAGGATTGACATAAGCCGCGTTCCATGTAGCCAGGAAGGGTTGACTTTCTCCGCATTTCACGGGGTCGGGGTTTGACTCTCGGTCATCTGTGAACCGCCGAGTCATGGAACTGGGGGTTGCCACTATTCCGCTTTGCTTGATGTTGTGTCCGTTGTAATGAGACGAATGTCGAGATGATCTCCAGTCTATCTGTTAACCGTTGAGATTTGGCTTCTTCTTCTGATGAAACATGGGGAGGAAATGTATGATTTCCTCTTTGTTTGCGCCCCTGGATTGTATACAGGGATTGATGTGATATCACCTGTAGGACCAAAATTTCATTTTTTCATTTTTTTCTTTATTTCCGCGATGCTACATCATTTCAGCTTTTATATCGCGAAGGTCGCGATTGCCCAATCATTTCGGCTATTTTTCGCGGTGCCCAATCATTTCGGCTATTTGTTTTATTTTTACTCGCTGCTTTTTATTGCGAGTTGCCCAATCATTTCGGCTATTTGGCATGCATACATTTTTTTACTTGCTGATTTTGTTGTAAGTTGCCCCATCATTTCGGCTATTTCGTATGCATGTGTGGCTCGTTAGCTTCCTTGCCGCAAGCTTGGAATTAGACACCGATTTCGGCATCAGCACCGCTACAACTGGGATATGGCCAAGAGAGAATCATCATTTGCCTCTGTCGATGACGAACAAAGGTGGCTTAGTAAACAGGGTCAAGATCCTGTTGACTAAGGCTTTTGACTTCATAAGCCGTAAGGGTCTCATAAAGGTATTTCTCCCTGCGAGTTGTGAGGATCTCGTAGGTGTGTTTTCTCCTTAGGAGTCGTGAGGATTCCTAAGTGTATGATCTCTTATAAGTCGTAAGGATCCTACAAGAGTGTTTTCTCCTTATAAATTGAGAGGACTTATAAGGGCAGTTCACCGTGCAGACATATCCCCAGTCGCGGATGGGACTTTGTTAGGGAAATGTTTATTCGTGCCCGTGGATCGTATACAAGGGTCAGCATTGAGCCGCTTGTAGGGCAGTATTGGAGGTTGTGGGGGGCTGCTTAAGAACAGGTTCAGATTCTTGTAGCTTAAGACTTTTAAATCTTATGAGCCATGGGGGTCCCATAAGAGAGTTCTCCTTACGAGTCGTGAGGATCTCGCAAGTGTAATTTTTCCTTAGGAATCGTGGGGATCCCTAAGTGTGCTGCTTCCTTGTGAGTCGTAAGGATCTCACGCAGGTGGTTTCTCCTTACAAATTCGAGAGGACCTTGCAAGTGTATTTTAACGAGATTGCGCCCTTTCGGGTTTTCACAAACTCGCCGGTAGCCCTGCTGTTTTCACTCACGGAGCCCTTTCGGGTTTTCATCCGTGCCCATTTTGCTTATGGACATACCGTTTTATTTTTTCTTCTTTTTTCTTATTTTAACGAGGTTGCGCCCTTTCGGGTTTTCACAAAGCTCTCCGGTAGCCCTGCTGTTTTTACTCACAGAGCCCTTTCGGGTTTTCATCCGTGCCCATTTTGCTTATGGACATACCGTTTTCTTTTTTCTCTTTTTTTTATTCTTATTCTTTTTTTTCTATCAGCTTTGGGATGCTGCAATCCACCGTAGTTTATCGACGTCTCGGTCAACAACTAGTTTTAGGACATAGTGGTCCATCGTTAGTTTAGAGACGTTTCGGTCCATTGTTAGTTTAAGGACGTTTCGGTCCGCTGTTAGTTTAGGGACGTTTCGGTCCGCTGTTAGTTTAGGGACGTTTCGGTCCACTATTAGTTTAAAGACGTTTCGGTCCATTAGCCGGCTACTACTTATAGAGTTTGGGCTTAGAAAGATAGCGAGCGGACATAGTCGTCGTCATCTATCGTTGACCTAGGCCATGACTCATTAGGCATAGTATTTCTTCAAGAAGCGATCATTTATTGGCCTGAAAGGCCTTTCGCCATGCATGTCCATGAGTAGATAGGCTCCACCCTGGTAGACCTTGTCTATGATATACGGGCCTTCATAGTTCGGCTCGAATTTCCCCCATTTGGCACGATTGGGGATCATAGGTCTTTTCACCACTAGCACGAGTTCGCCTTGGCGAAATGTCCTCGGCCTAATAAATCTTTCGTATGAGCGCGTCTTCTTTGCTTTATAAGCCTCCAGATTTTGCTGCGTTATGAGCCGGGTTTCATCAAGGGCATCGAGCTCCTCAAGCCGAAGGTGAGCATTCTCTTCGTCCGTTAGCTCGTAGTGAACTGCCACTCGTAGAGAGGGTAGCTCTATCTCGAGGGAAAGTACCACCTCTGTACCGAATACCAAGGCGTACGGCGTTGTATTCATGGCTGTTTTGAACGTCGTTCGGTACACCCAAAGAGCTTCATGCAGTCTCTCGTGCCAGTCCTTCTTGTTTCGGGACACCGTCTTTTTCACGATCTTCGTCAAGGTCTTGTTGAAAGCCTCGGCTAGACCGTTAGCTCGGGGATTATAAACTGAAGAGTATCTCCAGTCTATGTTATGTTGTTATGCGAAGCGGCTGATCTTGTGGCTTCTGTAGGCTGGCCCATTATCGGAGATAATCCGTCGCGGAGTTCCAAACTGATAAATGACGTGTGTGTTGAAGAAATGGAGAATATTTTCCGTCTTCACTTCCCTCAGCGGTACTGCTTCTGCCCATTTGGAGAAGTAATCAGTTGTCTCCAAAATGAATCAATGTCCTTTGGACGACGCTGGTTCGATGGGGCCGATTATGTCGGTCCCCCACATTTCGAACGGCCAGCTAGCCACCGTTGGATGTAGTGGATTTGGATGCTGGTGGATAAAGTCGCCATGGATCTGGCACGAGTGGCGCTGCTTCGCATAATTGAGGCAATCTTGGATCATCGTGGGCCAATAATAACCCATCCGTTTGATCTTCAGCTTCATCTTCAGCCCGGCTTGGTGAGAACCACAGAGTCCGTCGTAAGTTTCTTGGACGACTCTCTTTGCCTCTTCAGATCCCAGGCATCTTAGCCACAGAGAATCAAATGACCTTTTATACAAAGTATCATTGACGAAAGCGAAAAACAGAGCTCGTTTCATAAGCTGATATTTTAAGGACGCGTCTTCAGGTGTTCGACGGGATTTGAAGTAGTCTATAAAGACTTCTCTCCAATCCTCAACCGTTTCTTGGTCTTTTACTTGTAGAGCCATTTGCTCGGTCGCTCCCTTTTCCTCGGACGACTCCGGAGATATTTCTGCCGGTGCAAGAACCCGACGGCTTTGCACAACGATCCTCACGTCATCGAGGTTCTCGTCGACCATTTCTTTTGCGAGCTTGGCTAATGCATCCGCTTTGCTATTTTCCGCATGCGGTATGCTTTCCAAGGTGTAAGAAGGTATTTGGGTCAGCAGTTGTTGTACCCTCTCGCCGTACTTCACCAGTTCTGGTTTACACGTTTGATAGTCGCCGTTTACTTGACTGACGACCAATTAGGAGTCTCCGTATATGAGGAGGTTCTCAATCCCCATATCGATGGCGATCTCGAGACCTTCTATCAAAGCTTCATACTCGGCTTCATTGTTTGTCCTCGGCTCTGTTAAGGAGAAGGCAAAGCGCATTATCCGTCCTTGTGGGGTTACGAAGATGAGGCCTACCCCTGATTTGATTATAGGGGTACTTTGTTTGCGCTACTTCATGGAGGATGCTCCATCGAAATAAAGTTCCTACCAGGTATCATCTCCGTCGATCGTGTCAAATGCATGTTCGTCTGGCAGTTCGCAATTCAAAGGAGAATCGGCAGGTATTGGATGCTCAGCGAGGAAGTTGGCGATAGCCTGGCTTTTCACTGCCTTAAGAGGCTGATAAGTTATTGAGAACTCCATCAAGAGCAGGGCCCATTTAGCGAGCCGCCCTGTCAATATGGCCTTTGACATCAAATATTTGAGGGGATCCACCTTCGATATGAAACGGACTTCATGCGCAAACGCATAGTGCCTGAGCTTCGTTATTGCGAAGATCAATGCCAGGCAGTGTTTTTCAATGGGAGAATACTTGCTTTCTGCCCCCAGTAGAATTCGACTCAGATAGTAGAGGGCTCTTTCCTTCCCTTGGTCGTTTTCTTGTGCCCATAATGCACCTAAGGAACCTTCAAGGGCGGTTGTATACAGAACGAGAGGCTTTCCCTTGACTGGAGCAGCCAGCACTGGCGGGTTCTGCAGGTATTGCTTGATTTCGTCCAGTGCACTTTGGCATTTGCGATCCCAGACGAAAGGGGTTCCTTTCTTCATCAAGTGGCTGTAAGGACGACACTTGCCCGAAAGATTGGCTATAAATCGCCGGATATATGCGAGCTTCCCTTGGAGAGACCGCAACTGCTTGAGAGTCCTCGGCGGGGGCATCTCCATAATTGCTTTGATCTTTGACGGATCTATCTCGATGCCTCGGTGTCAGACGATGAATCCTAGGAACTTGCCTGAAGAAACTCGGAATGCGCATTTCAGAGGGTTCATCTTCAAGTTGTATTGCCGGAGGCGTTGAAATACTATCTTCAGATGCTCTAGATGTTCCTCGTTTGATTTGCTTTTCACCACAAGGTCGTCGATATAGCATTCGACGATTTCATGTATGAGGTCATCGAAGATCTTCGTCATGGCCCTCTGATAGGTAGCACCAGCATTCTTTAGACCGAAGGGCATCACTTTGTAGCAAAATATACCCAAAGGGGTCCGGAAAGCTGTATGCTTCTGGTCCTCAGGATGCATTTTTATCTGATTGTATCCTGACGAGCCGTCCATGAAGGAGAAAACTTCATGAGTGGACGTATTGTCTATCATCAGCTCGGTGACTGGTACTAGGAAGTCATCCTTCGGGCAGGCTTTATTGAGATCCCGAAAGTCCACACATATGCGCATTGTCCCATTTTTCTTCATCACCGGGACGATATTGGTGATCCAGTCAGGATACTGAATCTCTTGGATGAAGCCAGAGTCGATTAGTTTCTTGATCTCGGCGTTGATGCTCATCTCAAGCTCGAGCCGCATTCTTCTCGATGCTTGTTTGATTGGCTTAACGTCCGGGGATATTGCCAGTTTATGCACAGTAACCTCTGGATCTAGTCCTGGCATCTCGGAATAGTTCCAGGCGAAACAATCCTTATGCTGCATAAGCACGTCTTTTAGTGTAGCTACATTTTCTTCAGACGGCAGCTCACTGACGAATGTCGGTCTCGAATCACTTGTCGTCCCCAAATCAATTTTCTTGAGATCATCTGCAGTAGTATGTATTCCATCTTCCAGCTCTTTCGGCGCCGGTGGAAACTCCGAGATCACCTCGTCGTCATTGTTTTCAAAGCACCAGGAGAGGTCATCTATACTCTCGGGCTCTTCTTTTGATAACGTTATCATATGACAAGTACGAGCTCGCTTCCAAGACGGATATTGATTCGGCTCTACTTTTGTGGATTTGGGTTCATGCTTCTGCGGTGGGGTTACCCTCCAGCTGCTGGATAGAGCGAACCTGCCAAGCTGATATTGGTCTTCGACCCAGTTCTCTAAGGTGAAGCAGTCTTCGAGAGGATGCCCTATTGCTCGGTGATAAGAGCAATAGTCTGGGTGAGAGATCTAGTTAACTTGCTCGGGGTGTCTGGACTCTGGAAGTGTAATCATTTGATGTCTTATGGCGTGATCAAGTATCTTCCATGTTTTGTTCTGAGGAAAAGAGTATGCTCGACTCATCTTCTTTATAAGAGACGACTCCGGATTGCTCGATTCCCGATCGTGTGGCTTCTTGGTCCCGCTTTGTCGCTCTCGAACACTTTTCCCGCTCTTTGATTTATTTTTGCCTCTGCGTCGGGCCTTTTGTATGACGGGTTGATAAGGAAGAGCATTGCCATTCTCCGCGGCTTGTTGAAAGAGGCGCTGTGTCGTTGCTTTTTCGTAAATGGCCATCTCGCGGTTATGGTCTTCTCAGATCTTTTGACCCGCTTCCCTTACTAGCCTGTCCATTCGTTCTTCAAATGACGGACTCGGCGCTTTGATGACCGGACCTTGTTTTGGTTCAGGATCAGCATCTTTTAACAGGGCGTCCTCTTCTTCATCGAAATCATATATGACGTAGCTACGATGGACTCGTTCCCGTTTCCTGGATTGGATATATACGAGCCCAACCGTTTCCATTCTCCCGTTGGGCAGCTTTCGTTGAGTCCCGGGGACGTCCCAAATCCTATTGTAGAATCGAGCTTGTCGAGTAGTTTGTCTGAAGGGTACCCCTTGACGCTTCAATAGCCTTTTCAAGCCTTCCGTGTAATATCTAGGCAGACAGATGGGGTGGAGTTTGTCGAGCGTAGAATCGGCGCCATGCCAAACTTCTTTCTCCACTTTAGTTTCCGTGGATCGATAAAAGAGGATCGCCTTTTCATCTCTTCGCCTGGGAGGGACGTAGAATATCTGCAGTTCTTGCACACTACAAGTTTCAAGTGTATCGAGATCTTTGTAATGCTCTTGTGGAACCAAGGTAATTTGCAGATTCTGATTATCGCCAGCGAAGGCTTGTATTGATGGCCGAGCAGAAAATGTAGCGTTAACCTCGTCTTCTAAGTCGCTGCCGAATATCAACATGGGGGCGGACGGTCCCGGGTTGTTGCGCTAAGGCGGTCCTGAGTAAACTATCTCTTCTTCATCCTCGGTATCACTCCCGAAGACTGGAATAGTGGTGATAGCTTTGTCCTTCGGCTTGTGACATCTCTCCGTGTCCTCGAAATCTGGTAAAAAGTATTTTGCGTCTTCGTACTTTCGGACTTTGCTCACAGAAAATGGGTTCAACTCCTCTGTCACAGTGCACTCAAGACCATCCTTGAAGTATTTCAAACACTGATGTTGTGTCGAAGGGATGATGTTGTACTCGTGTAACCAGGGCCGGCCGAGCAAAGCATTGTAGCATGTCTTGGCGTCAATGACATGAAATTTAATATCCGTGACAAGTAGCCCAAAACGCAGCGTCAGTATTACAGACCCGAGAGTCTGTGATGACTGGGAGTCGAAACCAGAGATGGTGATTTTATCACGAGCGAGGTGTTGAACACTCATGCAGATTTCCTTCAACACTCGCACGTTGAGGAGATTGACGAAAGACTCATTGTCGACCAGGATTTTACCGATCTTGATGTCATGACAGTACCCGGAGACATAAAGGGGACGGTTGTGGTCGCACGTCCCAAGGAGGAGATCTTCATCGCCGAAGGTGATATCGGCTGTATACGCTTCTTCCAATTCGTCTTTCATCTTTTCTTCAGCGAGAAAAGCTTGGAATTGCTCTTGCTCTTGTAGCGCCTTGATCAATGAATCTCTTGCTTCTTTTGATAGTTAAAGGGCATTGAGAATACCGAGCTGTGAGGGTAACATCCTTAAGTGCGCCAGAATGTTGTAGTCCACTTTACTTTTCTTTGGCGGGTCCTAGGCGGTCAGCTCTTTTATGACTTGGTCATCTAGGGCGATATCCTCAGAGACCTTTTCTTTTCCCTTATCTTTTTTGTTCGACCCACTGTTCGAGGGCCCAAGATTCTTTTCGGGCAGCGTACGGTTGCGCATCTGAATATTTTCACAGGCCTTCGGTTCTTCCTCTTTCCCCGAGGTGGATTCTTTGGAGAGAGGGCCAAGAGTCATCTCTTCGTCGAAGTCGCTCCCGAAGGTGAGAACCTGTGATTCGCCGGCGCTGACCGTGCGACAGTTGCCGGTCGTTCTTCTAAGCTCTTCGGTCGTATTCCTTCGCTCCCGACGAGTTTTGCGTTTCATCCACTTGAAATGTTGCCGGTGAGCGACATACCCTTGACACCATCTTTTAAAAGCGTCGCACTCTTCGGTGGGGTGCGAAATCTTTCGATGATATGAGCAGTAGTTAGGATGTGTCTCTGCTTCACCGAGGATGTTCCCTTCGGAGGGTGGTAGCTTCATCCCCATTGATATGGATTTAGCAAACCTTTTCCTCGTCTTGAACTTGTTTTTATTCGCGACGGATGTCCCTTGATTCGGCGGAAGTGTCTCGACTCTTTCATCCGGTCGCTGGCATTTTGCTTTTTCAAATATGGCCATCTCACGCTCCCGATCGGCTTTACTTTTCAGATGAATTTCATTCAGGAAGGCGTCGATCATTTCGTCTGACGGCCATAGAAGTTCCGGCTCGGGACCTGCTCCCAGTCTCTCGGTGCAAAGGGCTTCTTCATCGTTTATTGATGAGTGAGAGATCACATGGCAACTTGCTACGTAATCCTCAGATTCATCCAACGAGTCCTCTTCATCATCTTCGTCCTCAAGGACGTGACCGAGGAACTCTTGGAGCGTGATTGGAGTCCGCGCCTTCTGGTTATACTCTTCCAGCGTGTCAATTTGTTTTTGCAGATCCATGCGCTTGTCGCCAGGCTTCACGGGCTTCTTGGATTTCTTTTTCTTCTTCGAAGATTTCGACGGCTGGGTGTGCGAGCTTTGGCTATCGCCACCAATCTTTAGAGTTGGGCACTGTTACCCGCCGGAAGCCGGGAAGACTGAACGTCTTGCCTGAATCTGGGGGCAGATGCTAATTGGTGCTATCCGTCCACCTCTCCGAAGATGCCGAGTTGATTTATGGCACCATGTATCGAAGGTTTAAACGGATGCGTCCGATGTAGCAGACTTCGTCAGATTCCCCCTCGTTTGAGGGGTTTTTGATTGTGCGGACGCTCTTCCCTGCAAGCGCAAGCCCCTGCAGTTAATTACGCTACCACATCGCGGTAACAACTTTCTCCTTCTCCATATGGTCACTTCGTGTCGTGGGTGTTTGTTTTGTGTTCGGTTTCCCGTGGATTGTATACGGAGACTAAGTTATGTTGTCGCCCGTAGGACGTGCATTAGTCCAAATCCGTATCTTTCTTAGATTTGGTTTTAGGGGTTTGTGTTTAAGGATACGTTAGCCTTATTTGAGGCTAAGATCAACTTAAACGTTCGTTAAGGACACGTTAGTCTAATTTTAGACTAAGATCAACTTAACGGGATCGTTTAGATCCGACAAGAGAGCAATTGGGCTCTATTGTTTAGTTTAGTGACATTGCGGTCGATAATTAGTTTAAGAACATTGCGGTCCAATGTTAGTTTTAAGACATTGCGGTCAAGGTTAAGGACATCATAGTCCGTGAGTTTAAGGACCTCACAGTCCGGTATTAGTTTTAAGATATCACGGTCGAGGTTAAGGACGTCATAGTCCGTGAGCTTAAGGACCTCACAGTCCGATATTAGTTTTAAGACATCACGGTCAAGGTTAAGGACATCATAGTCCGGTATTAGCTTTAAGACATCACGGTCGAGGTTAAGGACGTCATAGTCCATGAGTTTAAGGACCCCACAGTCCGTAGCAGTGTGTGGTTGTTGGGACCCGTTACCTCTCTGACGACGTTGAGGAATTACAACGACAGATATCAGAGGAGTAAAGAGATGTACCGTCAAACCGGGTGTAAATTGATTGGAAGAGCAGTTGTGCTCAGTTCAATTTATATTGAGGACTTATGGCCAAAATTGGGCTAAGTCCAGTTAAAAATGTTTAACATTTTATTCATGCTTGACCTGTTAGGCCTTTATTTGGGCTCTGCCCTTTTAATAATGCATAGCATTGGGCTCTGTAATTAAATGCATAGCATTGGGCTCTGTAATTAAATGCATAGCATTTATCAGGAGCAAAATAGTGGTCTGATAGTGCGCCACGTGGCTTGTCAGGCACTTTGCGCCAATCAAAGAGCGCAATGCGCTAGCGCATGTGAAGGTGACACGTGTCACGCTCTGCGCTAAGCGCAAGTCTGTTAGCGCACTGCGCTTTCTGAGTGTGCTGCTCCAGTGCGCTGCGCCAGTGAATGACACGTGGCGTGCTCTGGCGCTATGCGCCAGTCCAAGAGCGCAATGCGCTATATTTAGAAGCGCAAAACGCAAACCGTTCTGTGGTTGACACATGGCGCGTTTTGGCGCAGTGCGCCAGTCCAATAAGCGCGAAGGCGCAATTCAAAAGTGCAAGGCACTGTCCAATAGCGCAGAGCGCATTTTTGATCAAATTAAGATCAAAGAACAAGTTTTTTATTCTTCAAAAGAGGCATTGCCTCAAGATCCAAGAACCAAAGTTCTTGTTCTCATCAAAAGGCTCTGCCTTTATAGATCAAATGATCTGTGAATGAAGTAAATTACTTCTTTTTAATCTTTTTTCATTAGATCTTTTTGATCTTTTTTCTTTTTTATTGAAGATCTTGATCTTGTTCTTAGATCTTTTGATCTTTTTAGAAGATGGTTCTTCTTTTTAATGAGATGATTTTATCGCTGTTCTTCCAAGAATTTAATTCTTTACCTTTAAAGATGAAGAAAATGATCATCTTTCTTCAAAGGCATGCATTTTCTTTTTTCCTCTTTGAGATTTTTCTCAAAGTTTACAGAGGGTTCTCTCTATATGAGACTTGAAGTATTGGGGCATTTATATAGGGCCAATTGATTTGTTAAGTTAGTTACAGAGATTTTTCTCTGATTGATCTGGAGATATTTCCCCACCGTTGGATTTTTGATCCTAAGGCCTCTGTTTTATAGAAGATAATCTTCTTATTTTAATAAAATTGGAAAGATCTTTTTAGAACAGAATTTTAATTCTAATTAATTAATAATTTATTATTTAAATTCCAGTGCTGGCGTAATTGGCGCGCAATTGGTGCTAGCGCGCCTGTATTTGACACGTGGCGCGCAGCGCAGGGCGCAGCGCAACTGCACTAGCGCGCCTGTGTTTGACACGTAGTGTAAGTCCACGGCGGCGCCCCGGCCGTCGATCCGACGCCGGAAACGCGGAAACAAAAAACTTTGCAAACTAGCAAGCCGGCACCACCGCGCACTTTTAACCCGGATCGGGCCATTAACCTAGCTACTAGCAAAATACAAGATGGGTAGAGAAGTATACCAAGCGATCCGTGTCCTTCGGTCTTCGTCTCCACTCCGATCTCCTCGCGGAATCTCCGGTCGTCTTCTTCTTGTCGGAAAGGGCACCACGTAGCCGGATACTTTTACGGGCTCCCACCTCTGGACCGAGGCAACTCGGGCGCGAAGTTGGCTAGCCGACGCGTCCAAGATTTGCTGTAGGCTAGTGTAGAATTGCTTTGTCTCTTGCGGGTAGTAGTTGCCATGTATGGAGGAAGATGATGAACAAAAGAGATGAACTTTGGTGTATCAAGAATGAGATGATAATTTCCCCTTTGTCACCAAAAATGAATCACTCTCTCAACTCACTCATGAAGTGGCCGGCCATTTCTTGGAATGGTGGAGGAGAGAAAAACCAATATTATCAAGTGGAGGGAAAAAGGAATGAAAAAAGGAAAAGAAAACTCACATCAATTTCTTCTCTCAATCTTTCCACAAACCATCACCATAAATGCAAGGAATGGACTAGAAAAGAATCTCATGATGAATAAACAATCATGAAGCCACACATGTGCAAGAAACCCCTCCATAAAAAGTAATTTGCACAATTGCAAATTACCCACTCCAACGATAAAGTCCGGCGGTGAAGGAACAAAGGAAAACCGGCCGGAAGGGAATGCAAACTGGCAACTTCAGAAAACTGATCCCGTAATAAATTACAGGAAAACCCCACTACTGCATATACATGCCCGCATTTGTATTCCCACTGAACACAAATGCAAAGAGACAAAATCTACACTATCAAATACTAGGATCCGGTTTAAGCCAAAGCCGGCTAGTAAAAACCGTTCGATCACGATCCGTGCAATACCGCACGTATCTGATCGAACCGTGCCATATCTCCATACGGCCTCTACAACGTTTCGCCCGAAACCTGAGTAACTGAGTGTGGTGGACTCTAAAGACTCGTCAATACTATGGCTGTGGATTTAACCACTAGCACGTAAGAGGTATTAGCCATACGTGACGGGCCACCAGCTATTGACAAAAAGGGACGTCGACGAGCGAACTCATCCTGACACCCTACTGAGCCTTTCAGTGACAATATCCATACAGTCCGGTCCATTCGTCTATGAGCATCGCATGGCGGGCCTAGGGGGTTGGTAAAAGTCAAACCCCCAATAGCGGTACAAGTCGTGTCGGAGTGTAGCCCAGAACACTCTGACATACTACTGGAATACCTACCAGTAAATCTCCTGCCTTGGCCAAGGACTTTTCATGTACTGGCTCTCCTAGACACAGCGCGACCTCACCCCCAATACCGGGAGAGACGAACCCCTGCAGATCCGCTCACTGCCTCCATGTGGCTCGGGACTGTACCCAACTAAAACCTGTTTGCACGACTCCTTTGAGCCGTGGTAGGGTAGTAATCAAAGCACAGTGGGAACTCACACGAGACAAATGACGATCTCAGGTCGATGAACTAACCTGTACACATGTCACCAGGGAACTGCTATCTGACGTCAGGTATAATACCAACTAGTAGGTTTCCGGCGAGTCCTGTCCGATGTACTCATAACCTAATGAGCACCTGTATACATCTTAGGTGAACCAACTGACACCAGTGGCTTATGAGACCGGCCACCGCCCCTCGTCGGGGTCTCGACTGTATACACTAGTCTACTCTGGAGTATCGATGCCCTGTCTCGAAACTCCCACGACTAGGGACCTTTTAAGGATGTGCTTATAGACTCCAGCTCTCACGTATATGATCGCCCTCATACTGCTGGTAGTCAAGTAAGAATCCTAGGGGCTCTATCAACGTGTAATAGCGACTCGTAAGGTCACCTAAAGCAGTACACGATGATAAAGATAAACCAGATACATACTATCATCTCGAGTAAGACTGTCCTACCGGTATAGGTCCTCCCTCAATCATTGCAATCACGTGCCTGTGATCCAATAATTGACTCTGAGGGCACTATATCCAACAATCTCCCACTTGCACTCAAGGCTAATTATTGCGATGTCGCATACTCACAGCCCGTGTGATACCGAACACCCAACTCCTCTACTAGTCAGTCTCACAAAACTTGTTTCCGAAACTATTGCATTCGAGGAATAGCCTCAGTGAGTGGATCCGCTGTGATGTTTCTTTCTATGTCTCTCTATATCCCATGTTCGCGGAGAAAGCCATCTCCCGAAATGAGCAATACCTGTCTTAGAATGTCTGGATGTCTGATGGGACCTAGCTCATAAATGAACTCCAAATCCAAACTTCTTAGACTGTATCGTCAACTGAACTTAATCAGTATCCTGCGCCGTCCTTCCCTCAGTATCCACCTGGACCACCTGTCCAAAATACTGCCCCTCGTCAGAGGGAAAACTAAAACTCTGACGGCCACTCTGCCGTCCAGGTCACCTTGGAAGCCTGGAATGATAACCGTCTCCTAAATGAGGCTGCCGTTATCATTTCCCTAGAACATCCACTTATGTTCTAAAACTGCTTCCGATTGTTTCTCCAGGATTGGATTAATATCAACTTATTGAATCTACCGCAAGAACAACATCTGGTGTGGCACTTGACATCTCATGATTGACTCAATTGCCTAAGCAAGTGATCTGCCAATCATACACATCCCTCTCTACTTTAGTCTGTAAGACACCTTTAGAGAGGGTGACTCCATCACCTGTAGGTATACTACCATGCCAGGAGTCGTCCATTCTAAATACTCATAGAATGCTGTCTAAGTACCCAGATTGAGAAACCATCCAAATCTAGATCTAAAACCATAGATCCAGTGACCAGAATGTCTGATATAATATCCAAGTCCTGTGTGGAGAAACCACTGTATGACGACCAAAGTTTAACCGATCGTAGTATAGGAATTTCACTTCCTACTCTGTGTATGTCATCAAATACCAGGACATCACACCCTACTACCTTCTTAACAGATCCATCCCCTATTCTGATGAAGTTAAACCTATGACTGTCACATCAGAAATAGATGATCTATCTCCGCTATATCTGCTTTAGTCTATAAATAGACATAAGCCAACTGTCCACCAATGCTTCCGCTGCTCCCACTGACTACAACAACCCTCTGGCAGAGTCATATACACGTGCACTTCTAAAGCTAGTTTAGAACGACGCTATACTCATCCTCCTGCCGGGTCTCACAGTCTGGAACAACAGCAATGGCAAGTCTGGGTAAACAAGAACCTCCCTGTCACCGTCCTTGAGGCTACCGGAGTACCTCTCGAGCGCCTGAGGTTACCCACCATATCTGCGGAGTGGCCAATGGAATGTCAAACCATATTGAATCTTTAGGTTCTTTATCAAATCTTCAGTAATCGTTTGCGGTTCTGGAATCACTTCCAGTTCTACCATACTCTCACTACTGTTTTCTGAAAAAATCCATTTTTATTAAAACTGTGGCGAGCCAAGAACAATATCACTATTGATCTTCCAGATGGTAGAAAGTCAACCCTCGTCATAGTCCGGGTCAACCCACAAACAGCCATTACAGAAACGTGCCTTGAGTTATCCAGAGTCTGGTTTTAAGCATAAGCTGGACAACTCCCCGTATCTTAACAATGTCAAGATATGAACTGTTCTATATCCAATACAGGAACAGAGACACTGATTTAATTGAACCAGATTCAAATCATGCAGCTGTCTCCAGTGAATGTCAACTGAATGGAGAGAGGCCGATCAGCGTTACTCAACTTAGGAATACTTCCAATTATGAGTAACCTGGAAGAGAAGCCAGTTCTCTTAATCATTACTATCAACTGAATACCATTCACAAGTATCTACATTTTCGATCACCTTGAAGAATCCCGATACTTGCAATACCTGGTTCTCTACTTTAATCTTATACTTATAACTTCTCAAAACTCAGACCCTGTGTTTCTACGAAACACTTGTCTAAACTAGAGAAGTCATAAGTAAACCGAATATAGTACGAGGACCAACCCCTCTGTCCTAATGGACACTGGACAATATACAATACTCTGTATAAGTCTCCTGAGTCTAGTAACTCATTCACTGTGTGTCGTAGGTTGAAAACTGTACTTATGGTTAAGAAGAATTACACCGTTGTTCAATGCTCCTTACCTAACCATCCACTGATATAGGTAAATGTCATAAACATAATTTCAAAAAGGTATATCTCACTCTATAAAAATAGACGTACAGATATATCAATTTGAAATTGGTGCATAACAGCGGATATTCAAAACCAAATATTTGCCGTCCGGCAAACAACCCAGGTGACTTCCTCAAATATCATCAATTACAACGAATTCCGATATAATGAGGATGATCACCTAATTCCCAATAACTTACTCCCACTCATCATCTGTAAAACCATACAGATGTGAAAATCATACCTGGTAAATACATACCCTGGAGCAAGTGTCTAATTGGGAAATCAGTTTTCTTTTAACAGTACACAGTGAAACTGAAACATTAAAATGTTTCGATGGGGTATCCCGGTATTCCTAGTAATGCCTCTTCCATTATCCTGATTCACAACTGTAACCATATAATTCTTTGCCACCTCTCCAAATCCCTTTATATGTCTTTAGTCATTACCTTCTGTACACCCTTTTAGGCCAAATGGTTTTCTTCCTTCCCTACCGTTCGGCACCAGCCTATGGTTTGGAAGAAGACTATCCAATAAGCATAATGGGTGTACTGTCCTAATCCTAGGAGCACTCGCGATGCGAGAGAAGGTGAAGATAAAAGACAACCGAATAAACCTTATTCCTATTTCTCCTGAACCAGGATCCATCCCCGAACTGGAACAAGTTCCTTTCGAGTTCGTATATAACCATACGATGGATTATCCAATAAACTTGGGATCTTCGTAGTGATATAGAGTGTCCTGGAGAAATGCAAAGGTGATTTAGGATTGGCGAAGAAATACTTGGTTTGGTCGTGAATAGCAGTCGTAATTTACTTTGCCCTCTTACTAATCCCTTTATTTGTCTTAACTTAATACCTTCTGTACACCGTTTAGGCTAATTGGTTTTCCTCATTCTCTACCGGTCGGCACCTGCCTATGGTTTGGAAGAAGACTATCCAATTTGCATAATAGGTGTACTATCTCCTAAACCAAGGAGTACTCACAACCTGAGAGAAGGTAAAAGGAAAAGACAACTGAATAGTCCTATTCGTTTTCTCCAGAACCGGAAACCATCCTCGAATTCCTTAGAGTCCGTATATAACCATATGATGGTTTTGTCCAATGAAAGTGGACGTTCGTAGTAATACGGGGTGTCCTGGAGAAAAGGGTAAAAGTAGGAGTGGCAATGAGGTCTGCAACTCTGACAATCCAAAAGCCAGTGTTAAGAAGGTTCGGTCAACTTGGTCACTGAGTCATAGTCTAGGGTCGGGTCAATGGTCGCTGCCAAAGAGAGAGAGAAAAGAAACACTCAGCGTGCACTCTAACCTAGATCAGAATGGTTATCACTTTATCTAATCTGGAAACCTCCCACTGTAACGTCAAATTCTTCCCCAAACCTGAAAGAAGAATTAGCCGGGATCACCCGAGGAGTAAACCAACTCATCAGTGGGAATCGGGATCCAACTATCATCGCATGATAACGTGACGGAATCCGCTCATGCTATCATACTCCAGAAGGTATGCGCATATCTGGCAAGTTTCAGTTTCTTTTGAAACTCCCGATGTGGATTTTTGCCCCATGCTCTTATGACCTTGACTTTGGCCAACATATCATAAGTCACATGTCAAGTTCTACCCGTCATTCTCCAGGTTAATTTGAACTCACCCGTACAAGCCCTTGACTTTGGCCAACAAGGATATACGACTGTCCCAAACCAACGCATCTATCTATGTTGCATATGAATACCCAACAGCTACCAAATACTGTGCCTTGACTTTGGCCAACATACACAGCTTGAATACTATTGACTATCCATATGAAACGACGGAGGGCTACGAATGGTTTCTGGCGAAAACCTTTAACGTAATGAACTTGATATCGTTGAAGGAACTGATAGCTTTATAAAAATATAGTAACGAAAACCTTTGCTAAAGAGATCACTCCCGATGAAGGGATCTCGGCTCTTTCCCCGTAGGATGGGGTGCAGGATATTCCAACTGAATACCACGATGCAAAGAAAAAGTAATCGGCTATAGTGAAGTTATTGCCCTGATGCAAACTTTTGTCTAAGGGGTCACTCCCGGTGAAGGGATCCCGGCCCTTGCCTCGTCGACTGAGGAGCAGGATATTCCAACTGAATACCACTGTGCAAAACAAAAGAGAACGCCCTTGCAATAACAGCATTTTGAAAAGTGTTCCAACAATATCGGAATAGGTTTGTTTATCTTGCATTGATCCGAATCAACGCAGTCCCATCAATTGATCACACCAATAAAGAACGAAAATAATGACGTACGTATATGCCATCCGCATTCGCCACTGGGTCCCGTCATCACCCGTTAGGTTAGCTAACTAACGACAGAGCGGGGACAGGACTAGCGCGGATGCAAAACATATACAACATCTACTAGTATATATATCAATATATAATATTTCGCTCAAGGCGTGATAAAAATGCAGTATCACAGAAATGTACAGCATCTCAGAACAATACAGATATCTGGGATCCCCGGGTTTCACAGAGCCGCTACTGAAACCCGACGTTCCCCTGGTCGTGTGGATAGCCTGTGCAATGAAAACCTAGACCCCTACGAGCGCGGCAAGTTACCCGCCAAAACCTGAAGCGAGGCAGCCCCCTTCAGCAACGTGAATGGACCACCCAGCACTTCACGGAATCCGGTAACTTGGGCACCCCTCCTGGGTCAATCCTATACCCCCTAAGAGTGCGGCGAATAGCCCGCCAATTCTAGAGTGAAGCCCCCTCCGTCTCAATGCCATGAGATGCGGGCCCGTTTCCCTCTAGAACCCGGCTATCCGTGCACCCCTCCGCGGGGCAATCCTAGTACAGAAAGTAAATTATACATACAACGGGTACATCGACCGCAACCTGGTCGTGCCCCAAAAGAATAATACAAACAGGCAGTGACGGCAGTCCACATGTCGGACGCTCGCCCCGCAATATCAAATGTACATAAAACCAAACTGTACTAACATTGCTTCCAGGCTATCCCCACGACCGATCCGCAACATCACAGCATAACACAGAACATCAACGTGAATGTCACGTTCGCAAATCCTTCTAAAAGGGCTATAGCAGATAGACTGGATTTACCGATCGAGTGACATTCACGGTCGCAGATATAATGTAAATACTGTGAACTAGCATGTTTAAAATATCCGATCGAGCAAATTTATCGAAGTGGGCCCCAAGCAGTACTGTAGCACTTACAGAAAATCTGGGCCCAAAAAGAATGTCCCAAAACCCCTATTTTCTATTCAGGAGCTCTCTGTAAAAATTTGGTGCGCTGAACAGTTAAAAGTGCGGCGGAACCGTGGCCCAAGCATGGGTTTGGCCGCGGTTCCGCGGTGATATGGTGAGATCTCGCGACCAAATTTTCACAGAGTGCTTATAATTCCCTGCACATCATTCTAAAACAACCTGAAAATTTTTCGGAGCTAAAAAAATTTGGACAGAAACCAGATGCAAGGAAAAATACGGTTTTTAGGGTTTTATTGTTCGATCGAGTTCTAAACACGTTAGAGCAAGCTAGGCTAAGTTAATGGCGTGGCTCTGATACCAATGTAAGTCCGCGGCGGCGGCCCGGCCGTCGATCCGACGCCGGAAACGCGGAAACGAAAAACTTTGCAAACTAGCAAACCGGCACCACCGCGCACTTTTAACACAGATCGGGCCATTAACCTAGCTACTAGCAAAATACAAGATGGGTAGAGAAGTATACCAAGCGATCCGTGTCCTTCGGTCTTCGTCTCCACTCCGATCTCCTCGCGGAATCTCCGGTCGTCTTCTTCTCGTCGGAAAGGGCACCACGTAGCCGGATACTTTTACGGGCTCCCACCTCTGGACCGAGGCAACTCGGGCGCGAAGTTGGCTAGCCGACGCGTCCAAGATTTGCTGTAGGCTAGTGTAGAATTGCTTTGTCTCTTCCGGGTAGTAGTTGCCATGTATGGAGGAAGATGATGAACAAAAGAGATGAACTTTGGTGTATCAAGAATGAGATGATAATTTCCCCTTTGTCACCAAAAATGAATCACTCTCTCAACTCACTCATGAAGTGGCCGGCCATTTCTTGGAATGGTGGAGGAGAGAAAAACCAATATTATCAAGTGGAGGAAAAAAGGAATGAAAAAAGGAAAAGAAAACTCACATCAATTTCTTCTCTCAATCTTTCCACAAACCATCACCATAAATGCAAGGAATGGACTAGAAAAGAATCTCATGATGAATAAACAATCATGAAGCCACACATGTGCAAGAAACCCCTCCATAAAAAGTAATTTGCACAATTGCAAATTACCCCCTCCAACGATAAATTCCGGCCGTGAAGGAACAAAGGAAAACCGGTCGAAAGGGAATGCAAACTGGCAACTTCAGAAAACTGATCCCGTAATAAATTACAGGAAAACCCCGCTACTGCATATACATGCCCGCATTTGTATTCCCACTGAACACAAATGCAAAGAGACAAAATCTACACTATCAAATACTAGGATCCGGCTTAAGCTAAAACCGGTTAGTAAAAACCGTCCGATCACGATCCGTGTAATACCGCACGTATCTGATCGATCCGTGCCATATCTCCATATGGCCTCTACAACGTTTCGCTCGAAACCTGAGTAACTGAGTGTGGTGGACTCTAAAGACTCGTCAATACTATGGCTGTGGATTTAACCACTAGCACGTCAGAGGTATTAGCCATACGTGACGGGCCACCAGCTATTGACAAAAAGGGACGTCGACGAGCGAACTCATCCTGACACCCTACTGAGCCTATCAGTGACAATATCCGTACAGTCCGGTCCGTTCGTCTATGAGCATCGCATGGCGGGCCTAGGGGGTTGGTAAAAGTCAGACCCCCAATAGCGGTACAAGTCGTGTCGGAGTGTAGCCCAGAACACCCTGACATACTACTGGAATACCTACCAGTAAATCTCCTGCCTTGGCCAAGGACTTTTCATGTACTGGCTCTCCTAGACACAGCGCGACCTCACCCCCAATACCGGAAGAGACGAACCCCTGCAGATCCGCTCACTGCCTCCATGTGGCTCGGGACTGTACCCAACTAAAACCTGTTTGCATGACTCGTTTGAGCCGTGGTAGGGTAGTAATCAAAGCACAGTGGGAACTCACACGAGACAAATGACGATCTCAGGTCGATGAACTAACCTGTACACATGTCACCAGGGAACTGCTATCTGACGTCAGGTATAATACCAACTAGTAGGTTCCCGGCGAGTCCTGTCCGGTGTACTCATAACCCAATGAGCACCTGTATACATCTTAGGTGAACCAACTGACACCAGTGGCTTGTGAGACCGGGCACCGCCCCTCGTCGGGGTCTCGACTGTATACACTAGTCTACTCTGGAGTATCGATGCCCTGTCTCGAAACTCCCATGACTAGGGACCTTTTAAGGATGTGCTTATAGACTCCAGCTCTCACGTATATGATCGCCCTCATACTGCTGGTAGTCAAGCAAGAATCCTAGGGGCTCTATCAACGTGTAATAGCGACTCGTAAGGTCACCTAAAGCAGTACACGTTGATAAAGATAAACCAAATAGTATACTATCATCTCGAGTAAGACTGTCATACCGGTATAGGTCCTCCCTCAATCATTGCAATCACGTGCCTGTGATCCAATAATTGACTCTGAGGGCACTATATCCAACACGTAGCATGCAGCGCAGAGCGCGGCGCAACTGTTTGACACGTGGCGCAGCGCAACTGCGCTAGCGCACCACTGTTTGACACGTGGCGCGCAGCACAGAGCGCAAGGGATCTGAAGCGTTGCTTCATTTTAAAATTTGAATTTTGAAACAGAGCTTTGCTCTGATTGGGGGTGTGCTGCCTAGGGCGCAGCGCTCTTGGCACTGGCGTGTCTGCTTTTGACACGTGGCGCTCAGCGCGCAGCGCAAGGGATCTGAAGCGTTACTTCAATTTTTGAATTTTGAAATTCAAAACAAAGTTTTGCTCTGATTAGGGGAAACAAATGCCCCCCACCATTGCGCTCACGTGGCGCACACGTGAGTGCAGCGGTGGCAACATCTGAGCCATTGGATCAACTCAGAAGTTGAGGAGGCGCTTCGGCACCTATAAATAGGACCCTTGGTTCTCAGATGATTATCATCTTCAAGAATTTTTATCTCAAAGCCTTGCTCTCATTTCCAAGAACTTCAAGAGTTAAAACTCTAGAAAATTTTAGGTAAAAATTAAATTAAATTAAATTAATTTTAATAACTTAGGGGTTTTACCTATTAACAGAGCCTTGCTCTCATAGATCTTTTGATCTAAAGATTGACACGCGGCGCGCAGCGCAACTGCGCTAGCGCGCCTGTGTTTGACACGTGGCGTGCAGCGCAACTGCGCTAGCGCGCCTGTGTTTGACACATGGCGCAACGCAATTGTTTGACACGTGGCACAACTGTTTGACACGTGGCGCAGCGCAACAGCGCAGCGCAACTGTTTGACACGTGGCGCAGCGCAACTGCGCTAGCGCACCACTGTTTGACACGTGGCGCGCAGCTCAGAGCACAAGGGATCTGAAGCGTTGCTTCATTTTAAAATTTGAATTTTGAAACAGAGCTTTGCTCTGATTGGGGGTGCACTGCCTAGGGTGCAGCGCTCTTGGCGCTGGCGTGTCTGCTTTTGACACATGGCGCTCAGCGCGCAGCATAAAGGATCTGAAGCGTTGCTTCAATTTTTGAATTTTGAAATTCAAAACAGAGCTTTGCTCTGATTGGGGGAAACAAATGCCCCCCCACCGTTGCGCTCACGTGACGCACACGTGAGTGCAGCGGTGGCAACATCTGAGCCATTGGATCGACTCAGAAGTTGAGGAGGCACTTCGGCGCCTATAAATAGGACCCTTGGTCCTCAGATGATTATCATCTTCAAGAATTTTTATCTCAGAGCCTTGCTCTCATTTCCAAGAACTTCAAGAGTTAAAACTCTAAAAAAAATTTAGGTAAAAATTAAATTAAATTAAATTAATTTTAATAACTTAGGGGTTTTACCTATTAACAGAGCCTTGCTCTCATAGATCTTTTGATCTAAAGAAAACCCCTTTAGGGTTTTATAAACAGAGCTTTGCTCTCAAGAACCCATAGATCTAAATAGATCTTTCCTTAGGGTTTCTTAGCCCATGGGTCAGAGCTCTGCTCTTTTGACAATGTATAGATCTTTTGATGAAGAACTCTTAAGTGTTTTTTCATGGATCTTTAAGATCCCAGAACTTTAATTCTTAGGAATTATTTTTCATTAACTTTTGATGGATTTTCTATCATCATTACAGAGCTAGGCTCTTTAAGGAATTTTATTCCCTCGTGACCAGAGTTTGACAAGTGTCACTCTGTTATAGAGCTTTGCTCTGAAAGGGAGATTTTCTCCTTATCTCGAGGGATTTCTCATTTAATGAGAATATTCTTTGAGGATTTCCTCATTAATTGACAGTCTCGTCCAATGATGAGGCTGTCTTATTAACTGACGCATTGTCATCAGGATTTTGTGGGTCCCCCTTTAGTCCCCTCTCCACTGCATTGCAGTGTGGTACAAATTTTAAAGTACCAAGCGTCGGGATTTTAAAATTAAATTATGATACTGATAATTGAATTTCGCTTTTTCTTGCAGGCAACATGTCTTCTGATCTCTCGTTCCCATTTTTCCGTTCAGAGGGAGGATTCCCTGAGGCACCGGTAGACCGGGAGGTTCTTGCTCTCATTAAGGACTACGACCCGGAGTACAAGAACCTTCACTTGTGGGGTAGGTGGTACAACGAAATTATCAAAGGTCGCCAAAGCTTCTCTTGTGCGACGCCGTCAGAGCCGATCTCATCGATCTCATATGCAGATGTACCCCCGGTGAACTATGCCATGGAGGTCGTAAACTGGAATTCGGAGGATCTTCTTCAACCTTTGATTGCTGCCATACACATGCAGCTTCCGGCAGCCGTGGATATTTTGGGACGGCGCATATGCCAGGGCGAGTCGCGCCCTTGGGGACAACCCTACAATATCGGATTGACCCCTCGACACTCGGCAGGGTATTTGCAGTGCGCCAGGTATATTTTGTCAGCGAAGAAGACGCACCTGCTGAAGATCGGTCTATACCCCGCAGTTTACGCCTCGCTGTTCGAGTACTCTGCTCCTCCAACATGGTGGATTAAGGCGTTCGTGGAGCAATGGAACATCCCCACCCATACCTTTCTTCTAATGGACAGGGAAGTTTCCATCTCTTTGGAAGAATTTGCTGAAATTTTCGGTCTACCGGTGAGGGGAGAGCACTATGAGGAGCTGCTTCCTCCTGACGAATATGTCTTCGCCACTAAGCCATTCGTGATAGACCTAACGCCGGAGAATGCTATTCAGCACCGGTTTTCGAGTCTAGTAAAGGTGCTGAATATGTATGAAAGTCTTTACTTGGAATCGGGAGGCCGGGGAGTTAGTTTCGCAGACTTCATCGCCCGCTTTCTTCGACCGGAGATTCTATCGCAACGGGGCGAAAAATTTGCCAAGCTTGATGACCCCTTCGGCCTTGGCTTAGATCGTCGACCAGCACTGGAAGACGATCAAAAGGGCTTTTACCTCCCCGATGCTGCAATCATCCCCTTATCGGAAATCGCCGCTCCGGGCATCGACGAGGAGACTTTCTTTCTCGGGTTTCTGGGGTTATGGTTGTGCTGGTTCGCGCTCCCCATGAACCCTCGTTATATGAGGCCATCCATCTTCTACCCAGCACATCGAATGGTGGCTGGCATACAATTGGCTATCGGGATTGCCGGGTTGGCCTATCTGTACCATGGTCTTAGCATGGCGGCGGACGCAACTGAACCGGGGGTGCAACCTGCCAATTTCCCGACGCACTACTTTACTTCGTGGATGGAAATGCATGGTGATAAGAGTAATAGTGGCCAATTTCCCGACACACTACTTTACTTCGACCCAATTCTTGAAGGGGAAGCAGTCTTCGAGAGGATGCCCTGTCGCTCGGTGATAAGAGTAATAGTCTGGGTGAGAGATCTCGTTGGCTTGCTCAGGGTGTTTGGACTCCGGAAGTGTAATCATTTGATGTTTTATAGCGAGGTCAAGTATTTTCTTTGTCTTGTCTTGAGGAAAAGAGTATGCTCGACTCATCTTCTTCATAAGGGATAAATCCGGACCGCTCGATTTCCGATCGCGTGACTTCTTAGTCCCGCTTTGTCGCTGTCGAACGCCTTTTCCGCTCTTTGACTTGTTTCGGCCTCTGCGTCGAGCCTTTTGTACAACAGGTTGACAGGGAGGGGCATTTTCATCCTTCGTAGCCTATTGAAGAAGGCGTTGCGTCCTGGATTTCTCGTAGATGGCCATTTCGTGATCATGGTCGTCTTGAATTTTTTGACCAGCTTCCCTTATAAGCTTGTCCATTTGTTCTTCGAACGACGGACTGGGCATTTTTGCGTCGGGGACTTTTTCTGGTTCAGGATTAGCACTCTCCCATTGAGCATCTCCTTCTTCATCAAAGTCATGTACAACATAGCAGTCGCGGAGTAGCTCCCGTTTCTTGGACCGAACGTATCCAAGCCCGATTGCTTCCATTCTCCCATTGGGCAACTTACACTGAGTTCCGGGAACGTTCCAGACCCTATCATAGAACTTAGCTTTTCGAGCGATCTGTTTGAAGGGTATCCCTTGGCGCTTCAACAGCCTTTTCAAGCCTTCTGTATAATATCTAGGCAGACGGATAGGCTAGAGCCTGTCAAGTGTAGGATCCGCGCCGTGCCAGATTTCTTTCTCCACTTTAGTTTCCCCGGAGCGGTAGAATAGAATCGCCTTTTCGCCTTCTCGCCTGGAAGGGACATAGAACGTCTGTAGCTCTTCTACACTGTAGGTATCAAGGGCGTCCAGTTCTTTATGATGTTTGGGCGGAACTATGGCAACTTGCAAACTTTGCTCTTCATCAATGAATATTTGTATTGAAGGCCGAGCAGAAAATATAGCATGGACCTCATCTTCCGAGTCGCTGCCAAAGATCAACATAGGAGCGGACGGTCCTGGCTTGTCGTACTGGGGTGGACCCGAGTAAACTATCTCTTCCTCCTCCTCGGTATCACTCCCGAAGACCGGAATGGTGGTGATAGCTTTGTTCTCTGGTTTATGACATCTCTCTTTGTCTTCAAAGTCTGGTAAGAAGTATTTTGCATCTTCGTACTTTCGGACTTCGTTCACGGAGAATGGATTCAGCTCTCCTGTTACGGTATACTCAAGGCCATCCTTAAAGTATTTCATAAACTGATGTTGTGTAGAAGGGATGATGTTGTACTCGTGTAACCAAGGCCGTCCGAGTAAAGCATTATAGCATGTCTTGGCGTCAATGACATGAAATTTAATATCCGTAACAAGTGGCCCGATTCATAATGTCAATATCACAGACCCGAGAGTCCGCGATAACTGGGAGTCAAAACCAGAGATGGTGATTTTATCACGAGCGAGATGCTGGACGCTCATGCAGATTTCCTTCAACACTCGTACGTTGAGAAGATTGACGGAAGACCGATTGTCGACCAGGATTTTGCCTATCTTTATATCGTGGCAGTATCCTGAGACATAGAGGGGACGGTTGTGTTCGCACGTCCCAAGGAGGAGGTCTTCGTCGCCGAAGGTGATATCGGCTGTGTGTACTTCCTCTAGCTCGTCCTTCATCTTCTCTTCGGTGAGAAAAGCTTGGAATTGTTCTGGCTCTTGTAGCGCCTTGATCAGTGAATTTCTCGCTTCTTTAGATAGTAGAAGGGCGTCGAGAATACTGAGTTGCGAGGGTAACTTCCTCAAGTGCGCCAGAACGTTATAGTCCACATTACTCTTCTTTGGCGGGTCCTTGGCGGTCAGTTCTTTCATGACATGGTCGTCCAGGGTGATATTCTCGGAGACCTTTTCTTTTCCCTTATCTTTTTTACTCGTGGATCCGAGATTCTTTTCCGGAAGCGTGCGATTGCGCAACTGGATATTTTCACAGGCCTTCGGTTCTTCCTCCTTCCCCAATGTGGATTCTTTATAAAGGGGGCCAAAAGCCATTTCTTCGTCGGAGTCGCTTCCGAAAGTGAGAATTTGCGATCCCCCGGTGTTGACCATGCGACAGTTACCGGTATCTCTTTTATACTCCTCATTCGCACTTCTTTGCTCCCGCTGAGTTTTGCGTTTCATCCGCTTAAAATTTTGCCGGTGAGCAACATATCCCTGCCACCATCTTTTAAAAGCATTGCACTCCTCGGTGGGGTGCGAAATCTTTCGATGATATGAGCAGTAGCTAGGATGCATCTTTGCTTCACCGGGAGTGTTTCCTTCGGAGGGTGGTAGCTTCATTCCCATTGATATGGCTTTAGCAAACCTTTTCCTCGTCTTAAACTTGTTTTTATCCACAATAGATGTCTTTTGATTTGGCGGGAGTGTCTTGACTCTATCGTCCAGTCGCCGGTGTTTGGCTCTTTCAAATACGGCCATCTCACGCTCCCGATCGGCTTTACTTTTCAGATGGATTTCATTCAGGAAGGCGTCGATCATTTCATCTGATGGCCCTGGAAGTTTCGGTTCAGGCCCCGCCACCAGTCCCTTGGTGCAAAAGGCTTCTTCATCGTTTATTGATGAGTGAGAGATCACATGGCAGATTGCTACGTAATCCTCAGATCCATCCGACGAGCCTTCTCCATCATCTTCGTCCTCAAGGACGTGGCTGAGGAACACTTAGAGCATGATTGGAGTGTGCGCCTTCTGATTATACTCTTACAGCGCGTCGATCTGTTTCTGCAGGTCCGTGCGCTTGTCGCCAGGCCCCACGGGCTTTTTGGATTTCTTCTTCTTTTTCGAAGACTTCGACGGCTGAGCATGAACTCTTTGGCTATCACCACCAATCTTTGGAGTTGGGTGCGGCTTCAGCATCTCTTCGATGATCTGGGGTTCCAGCGGGTTCTTCCACCTGATCTCCGGGCATGTCTGAAGATCATTCAGCATCCTTTTGGTCTTGGCTGAAAGCGCGACCTCCCATGGAGTTTCTTCAACAAAAGAGCACGTTGCCCCCGGTGTGTCCGTCTTCTTAGGAGTGTGCGGTTGTGGTGGGTTTACTTTCCACTTCTCAGACAGTGCAAACTTGCCTTGTAGGTACTGATCCTCGATCCATCCCTTAAAGACGAAGCAATCCTCGATCGGGTAACTTACCGTTTGGTGGTAAGGGCAATAATTGGGATTATTCACTTCGTTGGGTTGCGGTGGTCGCCTTGGATTTGGTAAGTTGATAAACCTGTTGCGCACTGCCAGTTCGAACAACCTCTTCGTTTTGTCCCGCGGGAATGAGTAAGGACGCTTCATTTTCTCATTGTAATAGCGTCGTCTTTCTTCCAACTGATCTTCTAGCTTTGGGGCATTGGGCTGCTGTTGGGTGTTCGCAACGAAGGTCGCCTTCCCTTTACCCTTGTCGTTTCGCGGTTCTGGCTTCGGGGGAGACGGTCTGTGACCCATTTGATCCATATGGGCTAGCTTATCGATTAAAGCTTGGAATGTCGTCGGTTTAAGGAACATCATGAACTGTGAAATAGTTGCATGAGGGTCTAGGGTGCCCACGAACATGCCCACCGCTGGTGCTTCTTCGATGCGCTGTTCGCACTTCGACCACAGATTTCGCCATCGGATCGCATATTGAACCCAAGTTTCACCCGGCTGCACCCTTGCATTGATCAATGATGTTATTGGGGTGCGTTTGCTGGCGCTCGCGAATCGCTGGGTGAACAGCAACTCCATCTCTGCGAAAGTTTTGACAGAGTCATTTGGAAGCTCGGAGTACCACTCAAACGCCGTCTCCGATAAGCTGCCGACGAATTGACGAAGCAAGAGCTTATCATCACCGTCGGTGTTACCACAAAGAGCCCTGAATTGGGCGACATGTTGATGGGGATTGCCTGTCCCCTTGTACACGTGGAATTTCGGGATCGTATAGCCCGACGGGTATTTTATCTGATCATACCAGCCTGGATACGGTCGCCCAGTCTTCACGACCTGGCCAGCCGCTTCATTTTCCTGGTGAACTCGTATTTGTTGAGCAATATAATCATCCAGAGCGGCCTTGGAGATAGTTTCCTCTTTGGCTGTTGAAAGAGCCGGAGGTGGATTTGATGTTTCTCCTCTGTCGTCTTCGAGGATAATCGGAGGATCTTCAACTGGAGGGTCCTGCTGGATCATCATACCCACCATGTCTTGGAACAGAAGAGTCATTTGCTTTATATTGGCCGCTTGTTCCGCAGCCTCCTTGTCCTTCTTTTCGAGCATTATCCGAAGGAATTCAGCATCAGTCTCGTGTTCATGACGTTGTTCCGATGACGCCTCCGGGCTTTCTTTTGGCCCGGTGAGTGTAGCCATGGCAGTCAGCATCTCCTGAAGCTTCTGCTGTTGCTGTTCCTGAGCTCTTGTGATGGATCGGGTGAGTGGTCGGTGGCCCATAGAAACGCGGCTATCCTCCTTCCCGGATGCCATGTAGACGGTATACACCACCATGCCCCCAGACTTAGAGCGTTTTGGTTCAGTGCCTTTGATATTTATCGCAGGCACGGGGATCTTCTCCGGCCTTCTCTTCTTATGAGCGGTCAAAGTTGAGGGGGCCGTCGCGGTGGGCACCCAGATAGCTTTTTGTGTCTTAGCAGGATGGTTTTCTTCTTGTTGAACCTTTGCCCTTTTTTGTCGGCGAGGGTAATCTTGATCAACCACTGAGTTCCGGACCTGCCGCCAGACTTTGTAGATCTTGGAGGACAGCCGCTGAGGGGACTCTTCTAGCTTTGCTTCCGCAACATTCTCCACCGGAGGAGGAGATCTTTTCAGTACGGCGGTAGGAGAATTCTTACGCACCTTATTCAGCAGCTCAAAGCTGTTCCCGGTTGGAACAGCAGTATTAATTTCCGCCGTTGGGGCTGGTGGAGTTAGCCCAGACGGGGAGTTTCCTCCGGCCTTCCTCACTCGGCGCCAGTGGCGACGTCGAGCGTGTCGAGCTCGGTGACGAGGATGGCCTTGTCTTGCCCCCTGTTCAGGTGAAGGGCCGTTGCCGGCGTCAGCCTGTTGAAGACTGATGTCCTTTGAGTAGCAGGAGCGGGAGTTGGGACAGTCAGTCTTGTAAAGACCGACCCCTTGGCAGGAGAAGCCGCCTTGACGACTTCGGGAGCAGGGTTGGTTACTCTCTTCGGAATAACCTTCTCTGGGACTGCAAGCTTCATTGTGGGCCCGCAGGAATTTTGGCCCAGTCTGGAGAAGACCGAGGCGCTGGTGTTGAAGACCCGTTGAGAGGGACCGCAGTAGCTGTAAGTCAATCGAAGACCGACTTCTTGGGAACTTCTGGTGCGGGCACGGGAGCAGTAAAGCTCGTTGGCGGGAGCATGGTCCCGAAAAACAGCCCTGTGGTGGCTTGAGTAATCTGCTCCACGGGCATCATGAACAAAGAAGCCGCTTGGGGCCCGTAGGTTATGCCCCCAGTTGAGGCAGGACGCGAGTTGCAGCTGCAGTTGGAGCACTTCGAGCAGGTGAATGCCATTGCTGTTTTGCTTTCTGCGCCAAGCAAGAGACCAAATCTTAGTAACTTGAAACCCAAGAGCAACCATTAACAAACCGCGATTCGTTCGCGAATACGACACACGAAGTGTGGAGTGGAAAGAGGAAAAGGTCCCACCGGGCGTGCCAGAATCTATTACCCGCCGGAAGCCGGGAAGACTGAACGTCTTGCCTGAATCTGGGGGCAGATGCTAATTGGTGCTATCCGTCCACCTCTCGGAAGATGCCAAGTTGATTTATGGCACCATGTATCGAAGGTTTAAACGGATGCATCCGATATAGCAGACTTCATCAGATACCCCCTCGTTTGAGGGGATTTTGATTGTGGGGACGCTCTTCCCTGCAGGCGCAAGCCCCTGCAGTTAATTACGCTACCGCATCGCGGTAACAACTTTCTCCTTCTCCATATGGTCATTTCGTGTCGTGGGTGTTTGTTTTTTGTTCGGTTGCCCGTGGATTGTATACGAAGACTAAGTTATGTTGTCGCCCGTAGGACGTGGATTAGTCCAAATCCGTATCTTTCTTAGATTTGGGTTTGGGGGTTTGTGTTTAAGGATACGTTAGCCTTATTTGAAGCTAAGATCAACTTAAACATTCGTTAAGGACACGTTAGTCTAATTTTAGACTAAGATCGCCTTAACAGGATCTTTTAGATCCGACAAGAGAGCAATTGGGCTCTATTGTTTAGTTTAGTGACATTGCGGTCGATAATTAGTTTAAGGACATTGCGGTCCAAAGTTAGTTTTAAGACATTGCGGTCAAGGTTAAGGACATCATAGTCCGTGAGTTTAAGGACCTCACAGTCCGGTATTAGTTTTAAGACATCACGGTCGAGGTTAAAGACGTCATAGTCCGTGAGCTTAAGGACCTCACAGTCCAATGTTAGTTTTAAGACATCACGGTCAAGGTTAAGGACACCATAGTCCGGTATTAGTTTTAAGACATCACGGTCGAGGTTAAGGACGTCATAGTCCATGAGTTTAAGGACCCCACAGTCCGTAGCAGTGTGTGGTTGTTGGGACCCATTACCTCTCTGACGACGTTGAGGAATTACAATGACAAATATCAGAGGAGTAAAGAGATGTACCCTCGAACCGGGTGTAAATTGATTAGAAGAGCAGTTGTGCTCAGTTCAATTTATATTGAGGACTTATGGCCAGAATTGGGCTAAGTCCAGTTAAAAATGTTTAACATTTTATTCATGTTTGACCTGTTAGGCCTTTATTTGGGCTCTGCCCTTTTAATAATGCATAGCATTGGGCTCTGTAATTAAATGCATAGCATTGGGCTCTGTAATTAAATGCATAGCATTTATCAGGAGCAAAATAGTGGTCTGATAGTGTGCCACGTGGCTTGTCAGGTGCTTTGCGCCACTCAAAGAGCGCAATGCGCTAGCGCATGTGAAGGTGACACGTGTCACGCTCTGCGCTAAGCGCAAGTCTGTTAGCGCACTACGCTTTCTGAGTGCGCTGCGCCAGTGAATGACACGTGGCGCTCTCTGGCGCTCTCTGGCGCTATGCGCCAGTCCAAGAGCGCAATGCGCTATATTTAGAAGGGTAAGCACAAACCGTTCTGTGGTTGACACGTGGCGCGTTTTGGCGCAGTGCGCCAGTCCAATAAGCGCAAAGGCGCAATTCAAAAGTGCAAGGCACTGTCCAATAGCGCAGAGCGCATTTTTGATCAAATTAAGATCAAAAAACAAGTTTTTTGTTCTTCAAAAGAGGCATTGCCTCAAGATCCAAGAACCAAAGTTCTTGTTCTCATCAAAAGGCTGTGCCTTTATAGATCAAATGATCTGTGAATGAAGTAAATTACTTCTTTTTAATCTTTTATAATTAGATCTTTTTTATCTTTTTTCTTTTTTATTGAAGATCTTGATCTTGTTCTTAGATCTTTTGATCTTTTTAGAAGATGGTTCTTCTTTTTAATGAGATGATTTCATCTTTGTTCTTCCAAGAATTTAATTCTTTACCTTTAAAGATGAAGAAAATGATCTTCTTTCTTCAAAGGCTTGCCTTTTCTTTTTTTCCTCTTTGAGATTTTTCTCAAAGTTTACAGAGGGTTCTCTCTATATGAGACTTGAAGTCTTGGGGCCTTTATATAGGGCTAATTGATTTGTTAAGTTAGTTACAGAGATCTTTCTCTGATTGATCAGGGGATATTTCCCCACCGTTGGATCTTTGATCCTAAGGCCTCTGTTTTACAGAAGATAATCTTCTTATTTTAATAAGATTGGAAAGATCTTTCTAGAACAGAATTTTAATTCTGATTAATTAATAATTTATTATTTAAATTCCAGTGCTGGCGCAATTGGCGCTAGTGCACCTGCGTTTGACACGTGGCGCGCAGCGCAGAGCGCAGCGCAACTGCGCTAGCGCGCCTGTGTTTGAGCACAGCGCAACTGCGCTAGCGCACCTATATTTGACACGTGGCGCACAGCGCAGAGCGCAGCGCAACTGCGCTAGCGCACCACTGTTTGACATGTGGCGCGCAGCGCAGAGCGCAAGGGATCTGAAGCGTTGCTTCATTTTAAAATTTGAATTTTGAAACAGAGCTTTGCTCTGATTGGGGGTGCGCTGCCTAGGGCGTAGCGGTCTTGGCGCTGGCGTGTCTGCTTTTGACACGTGGCGCTCAGCGTGCAGCACAAGGGATCTGAAGCGTTGCTTCAATTTTTGAATTTTGAAATTCAAAACAGAGCTTTGCTCTGATTGGGGGAAACAGGCACGGCTTCAGCATCCCTTTGATGATCTGAGGTTCCAGCGGATTCTTCCATCTGATCGCCGGGCATGTCTGGAGATCACTCAGCATCCGTTTAGTTTTGGCCAAAATGGCCACCTCCCATGGAGCTTCTTCAACAAAAGAGCATGTTTCCCTCGGTGTATCCGTCTTCTTAGGAGTGTGCGGTTGTGGTGGGTTTACTTTCCACTTCTCAGACAGCGCAAACTTGCCTTGTAGGTACTGATCCTCGATCCATCCCTTAAAGACGAAGCAATCTTCGATTGGATGGCTTACCGTCTGGTGGTAAGGGCAATAATTAGGATTATTCGCTTCGCCGAGTTGCAATGGTCGCTTTGGATTCGGCAAATTGATAAGCCTGTTGCGCATCGCTAGTTCGAACAGCCTCTTCGTTTTATCCCGCAGGAATGAGTAAGGGCGCTTCATTTTCTCATTGTAATAGCATCGTCTCTCTTCCAATTGATCCGTCAGCTTTGGAGCACTGGGATGCTGTTGGGTGTTTGCAACGAAGGTCGCCTTCCCTTTACCCTTTTCGTTCCGCGGTTCCGGCTTCGGAGGAGACGGTCTATGACCCATCTGATCCATCTGGGCTAGCTTGTCGATTAAAGCCTGGAATGTGGTCGGTTTGAAGAACATCATGAACTGTGAAATAGTTGCATGAGGGTCTAGGGTGCCCATGAACATGCCCACCGCTGGTGCTTCTTCGATGCGTTGTTCGCACTTCGACCACAGGTTCCGCCATCGGATTGCGTAATGAACCCACGTCTCGCCTGGCTTCACCATGGCACTGATCAATGCCGTTATTGGAGTGCTTTCACTGGTGCTCGCAAATCGCTGGGTGAACAACAACTCTATTTCTGTGAAAGTTTTAATGGAGTCGTTTGGAAGTTCGGAGTACCACTCAAACGCCGTCTCCGACAAGCTACCGACAAATTGGCGGAGCAAAAGCTTATCATCGCCACCAGTATTGCCACAGAGAGCCCTGAACTGAGCGACATGTTGATGGGGATTGCCTGTCCCCTTGTACACATGGAATTTCGGGATCGTGTAGCCTGGCGGTACTTTATTTGATCGTACCAGCCTGGATACGGTCGCCCAGTTCTAACAATTTGCCCAGCCGCTTCATTCGCCTGGTGAACTCGTATCTGCTGAGCGATATAATCATCCAGGGCGGACTTGGAAATAGTTTCCTCCTTGGCTGCTGAAAGAGCCGGAGGTGGATTTGATGTTTCTCCTCTATCATCTTCAATTATTACTGGAGGATCTTCGGCTGGGGGATCCGGCTGGATCATCAAGCCCACCATATCTTAGAATAGAAGGGCCATTTGCTTTATATTGGCCAGTTGTTCCACAGCCTCTTTGTCCTTCTTCTCAAGCATTCTCCGAAGGAACTCGGCATCAGCTTCCTGCTCGTGGCGTTGTTCCGAGGATGCCTCTGGGCTTGCTTTCGGTCCTGTGAGCGCAGCCATAGCAGTCAACATCTCCTGAAGCTTCTGCTGCTGCTCTTGGGCTTTTGTCACGGATCGCGTAGGCGGTCGATGACCTGTGTAGATACGGCTATCGTCTTTTCCGGATGACATATAAACAGTATGCACCACCATGCCCCCAGACTTAGGGCATTTGGGCTCAGTACCTTTGACATTTGTCGCAGGCATAGGGATTTTCTCCAGCCTTCTCCTCTTATGAGCTGTCGAAGTTGAGGGGGCCGTTGCAGTAGGCACCCAAGTAGCCGTCGTCTTTTGTGGATTAACAGCACGGTTTTCTTCCTGTCGGACCTTCAACTTCTTCTGCCGGAGGGGATAGTCTTGATCAACCACCGACTCTCAGACTTGTCGCCAGATTTTGTAGACTTTAGAAGACAGTCGTTGAGGGGACTGTTCCGGCTTTGTTTCTGTAACTTTCTCCATGAGTGGAGGAGATTTTTTCAGTACAGCGGTAGGCGAGTTCCTGCGCACCTTATTCAGCAGCGCAAAGTTGTTTCCGGTTGGAACAGCAGCATTAATTTCCACCGTTGGAGCTGGTGGAGTTAGCCCAGAGGGAGAGTTGCCCCCGGCCTTCCTTACTCGGCGCCAGTGGCGACGTCGAGCGTGTCGAGCTGTTGGGGTTGGTTCGGCGATGGGGATGGCTTTGTCTTGCCCCCTGTCCAGATGAGGCGCCGCTGGTGCCAGCCTCTCGAAGACTGATGTTCGTTGAGAAGTCGTATCCAACCGGTCAAAAAACAGACTTCTGAGCGGGAGCGGGAGTAGGAGCAGTCAGTCTTGTAAAGACCGACCCTTTGGAAGGAGAAGCCGCCTTAACGAATTCAGGAGCGGGGATGGCTATCTTCTTTGGAATGGCCACTTCAGGTATCATGGGCTTCTTGGCAGGCCCATCGGAGTTCAGGCTCAGTCTGGCGAAGACCGAGGAGTTGGAGCTAAACGACCCGTTGAGAGGGGCCGTGGTAGCAGCAAGCCGATCGAAGACCGACTTCTTGGGAGCTTCCGGTGTTAGCACAGGAATGGTGAAGCTCGCTGGCGGGAGTATGGTCCCGAAAAACAATCCTGTGGTGGCTTGGGTGACCTGTTCTACCGGCATCGTGAACAGGGAAGCCGCCTGGGGCCCGTAAGCTATGCCTCCAGTTGAGACAGAACTTGGGTTGCAGTTGCATTTGGAACACTTCGAGCAGGTGAACGCCATTGATCCTTTGCTTTCTGCACCAAGCAAAACTACAAATCTTAGTATCTCGAAACCCACGGGCAACCATTAGCAAACCGCGATTCGTTTGCGAACACGACAAACGAAGTGTGGAGTGGAAAAAGGAAAAGGTCCCACCGGGCGTGCCAGAATCTGTTCCCCTCCGAAAGACGCAGCGGAAGATGCGATGGACGTCTTGCCTGAAATTCGGGGTAGATACTAATTGGTGCTATCCGTCCACCTCTACGAAGATGCCAAGTTGATTTATGGCACCAAGTATCGAAGGTTTAAATGGATGCGGCCGATGTAGCAGACTTCGTCAGATTCCCCTTCATCTGAAGAGTTTTTGATTGTGGGACGCTCTTCCCTGTAGGCGCAAGCCCCTGCAGTTAATTACGCTACCGCATCGCGGTAACAACTTTCTCCTTCTCCAGATGGTCACTTCGTGTCGTGGGTGTTTGTTTTGTGTTTGGTTGCCCGTGGATTGTATACGGAGACTAAGTAATGTTGTCACCCGTAGGGCGTGGACTAGTCCAAATCCGTATCTTTCTTAGATTTAGGTTTGGGGGGTGAGTTTAAGGATACGTTAGTCTTGTTTGGGACTAAGATCAACTTAAACGTTTGTTAAGGATACGTTAGTCTGATTTTAGACTAAGATCAACTTAACGGGATCGTTTAGATCCAACAAGAGAGCAATTGGGCTCCATTATTTTGTTTAGTGACATTGCGGTCGATAATTAGTTTGAGGACATTACGGTCCATTGTTAGTTTAAGGACATCTCGGTCCAGGTTAAGGATATCATAGTCCATGAGTTTAAGGACCTCACAGTCCAATGTTAGTTTTAAGACATCACGGTCGAGGTTAAGGACATCATAGTCCATGAGTTTAAGGACCTCACAGTCTAATGTTAGTTTTAAGACATCACGGTCGAGGGTAAAGACATCGTAGTCCGTGAGTTTAAGGACCTCACAGTCCGATATTAGTTTAAATACATCACGGTCAAGGTTAAGGACATCATAGTCCGTGAGTTTAAGGACCTCAGAGTCCAATGTTAGTTTTAAGACATCACGGTCGAGGTTAAGGACATCATAGTCCGTGAGTTTAAGGACCTCACAGTCCGATATTAGTTTAAAGACATCACGGTCGAAATTAAGGACATCATAGTCCATGAGTTTAAGGACCTCACAGTCCAATATTAGTTTTAAGACATCACGGTCGAGGTTAAGGACATCATAGTTCATGAGTTTAAGGACCCCACAGTCCGTGAAATGTATGGTTGTCGGGACCCGTCACCTCTTTGAAGACGTTGAGGAATTACAACGATAAATATCAAAGGAGTGAAGAGATGTACCCTTGAACCAAGGTGGATTAAATGATCTGTAGCCCAGTTTGGAACTAAGACCAATTAATTATATAATGAGCACATTGGCTCAGTTAAGTCTGAATTGAGGACTTATGGCCTACTTGGGCTAAGTCCAATTAAGTTTGAAGTGTTGGCCCTCTATTGGTCCATTAGACATTTGTCTGGGTTCAAGCCCATATTATTTAGCAATTCTAAATAAGAGTTTGAGGGCTTCGGCAACATTTTTATCTTTGATTTCCTCAATTTTGAGATTCATTTGGAGGAGGGACTTTTGCCTCTGGAAAATTAGCCAATTTGGCTAAAAGTAGTGTTAAACACTAAACAACAACAGTGTTAAACACTGGAGACAGAACTCTCAACTTAGTGTTAAACACTAAAAGACAATCAGTGTTAAACACTGGAAATATAGAATCCCAAATTAGTGTTAAACACTAGACAATAACAATGTCAAACACTGGAAATAAGGTTTTCAAATTAGTGTTAAACACTAAAAAATAATCAGTGTTAAACACTGGAAATAAAGCTATCGAATTAGTGTTAAACACTAAAGAAAAAGGGGTCACGTGTGGACACGTGAGGGCGCCCAAAGGTGGGACCAGATTCCTCTTCTTCGTTCTGCAATTAAGTGTTAAACACTTTTTATATTTTTATTTTGAGCATCACATGTTGACACGTGATGAGGATTTATGCGCTGACTGTTAAAGCGTTTGCCAAGGGGTCACGTGGTAACACGTAAGAGCGCCCAAAGCCTCCATTTCCTTTGCTTTTATCTTCTTCGTTTTGGAGGTCACGTAGGAACACGTGAGGCATTGCCTCAGAGCCGATTCCTTCTTATTTTTGTGGAACTTTTCAGGGGTCACGTGGGGACACGTGACCTTAGTTCTTTTGCATACTTGAAGATCTTTTAATCCTCTTTATCTTTAAGAATTAAATTCTCTGTAGGGTTAAACCCTGATTAAGATTTTGGGGGAAATAATTCTTGTTGTGAAAGAATTAAATTCTTATGTAGGATTAAACCCTAATTTTCTTTAGAGGAATTAAATTCCTATATTTGTAAAAGAATTAAATTCTCTGTATAGAGTAAAACCCTAATTTCATTTTAGGAGGAATTAAATTCCTGTAAATTTGAGAGGATTAAATTCTCAATTAGGGTTCAGCCCTAGTTTTGTCCATCTTGAAAGAATTAAATTCCTATAATTGCAGGAGAATTAAATTCTCATATAGGGTTAAACCCTAATTTGTTATGAAGTAATTAAATTCCTGTGAGTTTTGGGAGAATTAAATTCTCAGATAGGGTTTGAACCCTAATTTATCTTGGAGGAATTAAATTCCTGTAAATTGGGAGAATTAAATTCTCTGAACTCATTTCTCCCTCTAAATCTTGGATCTGCATGGCAAAATCTCAACCCGATGAGAATTAAATTCTCAACCTATGGGGAGATTTGCTTCTGCAGATCTTCAACTAGAGAAAGAACTAAGTTCTTTTTTGCAGAAGAGTTAAACTCTTAGATTTGAGAATTAAATTCTCTTTTTCAAGTTTTGATCCCCTTTCTTTTCTCACCTAGGGTTTTCTTTGCTGAGAATTAAATTCTCCTTTCTTTTCTCTCTGAATTTTCAAGATACCAAAATTCTCTCCTTTTTTCCTCCTCTTGGCTCCTATTTATAGGAGAAGGAAATGAATCAATTTGTTTAATAAAACTTTCATTGAAAGATTTTGTTTGTTTTCATAATTAATATGATCCTTTAGATCATTCAGTGAATTTTATTCACCGTTGGATTTTCAATCCAGAGATATTCTGTTTGTTATTTCGGTGAGATTTGGGGAGATCTTTCCCTGTTTAGGATTTTTCCATAAATTGGTGATTTTTAATCACCCTTGGATTTTTAATCCAACGGTCCTCACTAACCTTTTCCATTTGGAAAGATTTAGAAACTTTTAGAATTTAATTCTATTAAACTGTAAGGCTTTTAAAGCCAGTCACGTCTGACACGTGACCTTTGGTCACGTGTGAGCACGTGACCCCCAATTGAGTCCATTTCTCAGCGCTTATTTACGCTGCTGTTTTAACCATCATGTGTCAACACGTGACTATTGGTCACGTGTGAGCACGTGATACCTTATTGAAGTTTTTCCTGATTTTTAATCATGGAACAGCAGTGCCAAGCGCGCTGCGCCCTAAGCAGCGCACCACGTGCAAAGCATGTGGGCGCTAGCGCTGGGTGCGCTGCGCTCCAAGTAGCGCACTACGTGTCAAACACAGGTGCGCTAGCGCAATGTGCGCTGCCCTTTAATCAGTGCACCACGTGCAAAGCACGGGTGCGCTAGCGCTGGAACTAAAAGCTCCCCACCGTTAGATCAAAAATCTAATAATAATGATAAATCATTAATTAATCAGAATTAAATTCTGTTAAGGAAAGATTCCTCAAAATCTTTCCAAATAACAAGATTGTGCTCTGTAAATCAGAGCACCGTTGGATCAATGATCCAATGGTAAATAAAAATTACCAAGAAAACAGAATAAATTCTGTATGGAAAGATTTTCCAATCTTTGTAAAAACAAGAAGATTTCCTTCTGTAAAACAGAAGCCCTAGGATCAAAGATCCAATGGTGGGGAAACATCCCCAAATCAATCAGAGAAAAATCGCTTTAACTGATTCAACAAATCAGCCTACCCTATAAAAAATCCCCTAGACTTCAAGTCTCAAGAGACAGAGAAAAAGAGAGAGAGAGAAACCTCCTCAAAAACTTTGAGAAAATTCAAAGAGTAAGCTCTTGCAAGAAGATCTTTCTTCAAGGTAAAAATGATGATGATGAACACAGAGATGAAATCATCTCATAATTAAGAAAGAAGAATTCATTTCTTTAAAAGGATCATAGATCTACAAAGACAAAAGGTCTTTCACAAAGAGATCAAAAGATCTCATCATAAAATAAAAGAAGAACTTACTTCTCACATATCATAGATCTATAAGACTAAAGTCTTTTTCAAAGAGATCATGAACATCTCATTATAAAAAGGAGAATAATTCAATTCCCTTAAGGATCATAGATCCATAAAGGCAAAGCCTTCCATCAATATAAGATATTGAAACAAAATAAGAACGGTTGTTCTTAGATCTTGAGACAAAGTCTCTTTTAAAAAGCTCAGATCATAAAATTGATCAGATGCGCTTTGAGCTCTTGAACTGCGCTTCTGCGCTCTCTGGACTGGCGCTCGGCGCCAAATGCGCCATGTGTCAATCACGTATGCGCCAATTAACAACTAGCGCACTGCGCTCTTGAAATAGCGCACTGCGCTCATGGGCTGGCGCTCAGCGCCAAGCGCACCACATGTCACTCACGTGTGCGCCACTAAACTGAAAGCGGAATGCGCTCATGAATTAGTGCTCTGCGCTCATAAATTGGCATCATGCGCTCATCATCTGGCGCCTAGCGCCAAGCACGACACGTGTCCCTTATATGTGCGCTACTTGGCAGAAGCGCACTGCACTCTTTGACTGGCGCAAAGCGCCAAGCGCACCATGTGTTGCGCTGACAGAACATAAATTATTCTCTAATAAATCCTAGAGCTATGATTGAATGCTCAGCATTCAATAAAAGACAAAATCATTGTCAAGATAAAAATCAATGCTCAGCATTGTCAAAAGGGGTCGAGCCCAAATAAAAGCTCAACAGCCCAAAAAAAATATTAAAACATTTTAACTTGATTGGACTTAGCCCAAGATTGGCCATAAGTCCTCAAATTCAGATTAATTAAGCCCACATGCTCATAAATCTTTGAACAGATCTTAGATCCAAATTGGACCACAGATCTTTCAACCCAAAATTGGTTCAAGGGTACATCTCTGAACCCCTCTGATATATGTCGTTGTAATCCTTCAACGTCTTCAGAGAGATGACGGGTCCCGACAACCATACATTTCACAGACTATGACGTCTTTAAACTGGACTGTGGGGTCCTTAAGCCCATGGACTTTGATGTCCTTAACCTTGACTGTGAGGTCTTTCAACTCACGGACTATGATGTCCTTAACCTTCACTGTGAGGTCTTTAAACTCACGGACTATGATATCCTTAACCTGGACGTAGATGTCTTTAAACTAACATTGGACCGTAATGTCCTTAAACTAATCGACCGCAATGTCCCTAAACTAAACAATAGAGCCCGAATGCTCTCTTGTTGGAGCTAAACAATCCTGTTAAGTAGATCCTAGTCTAAAAATTAGACTAACGTATCCTTAACATACGTTTAAGTTGATCTTAGTCCCAAATGAGACTAACGTATCCTTAAACCCAACCCCCAAACCCAAATCTAAGAAGATACGGATTTGGACTAATCCACGCCCTACGGGCGACAACATAAATTAGTCTCCGTATACAATCCACGGGCAACCAAAAACAAAACAAACACCCATGACACGAAGTGACCATCTGGAGAAGGAGAAATTGGTTACCGCGATGTGGTAGCGTAATTGTTATATATGTATGCCCTAAAGGCCTGTATTGTATAGGATGCTAGGCATGTATAGATTCAATCTTTGCTCGAAATGATAGTATGCTATCTGGTTTATCTTCATCTTAACATGTGTTGTGTTGTGTTATATTTCATATCTTTATATGCATGTTGATGAAGCCCTCAGGATTATGCTTGACTACCAGGATTATGATGAGATCATACTAGTGGGGCCTAGACAGTCTATAAGTATATCCTTTAATAGTTCCTAATCGAGAGTATATCGAGACAGGGCATCGGTATTACCAAATTAAACTAGTGTGTACGTTTCCTGACTCTGGGGGCGATGGTTGATTCCATAACCATTGGTGTTTGACATCAAAGATTGTACACAGGTGCTCATTGGAGAATGGGTACACCGAACAGGACTCGCCGAGAACTCCTAAATAGTATATATACCTATTGTCAGATAGCAGTTCTCTGGCGACACTTGTACAGGTTAGTCTGTAGACCCGAGATCATCATAGTGTCTTGTGTGATTCCCACTGTGCTTTGATTTCCTCCCTACCGCGGCTCTGCCGAGTCGTGCAAACAGGTGGATTTTGGGTACAGTCCTGAATCGCATGGAGGCAGTAAGCGATAGGAAGGGTTTCGTCTCTCCCGGTATAGGGAGTTGGTGTCGCGCTCTGCTTGATCGCCCATAACATCAAATCCCTGGCCAGGGTTCTCGAGATTTACTGATAAGTGTTATCAGTAGTTTCTCGAACCGTTATGGGCCGTAAATCAGCATGACTTATAAAGTTACTGGGGTTTGACATTTACCACCCCTAGACTTCATATGCGACGTATCAGATGAAGAGACCGGACTGTACGGTAAGTGTTGCTTGTAGGCTCATTGGGGTTGTGATGAGTTCGCTCGTCGGCCACTTTTTCGCCATGTACCTGGGTAGCCGTTACGCACAGCTAGTGTCGCTGACGTGCTTGTGGTTAAACCCACTGCCAGCGTACTGTCGAGTCTTTAGAGTCCCACACAGAGGGTTCCCTCGTTCAAGCGAAAGATGTAGAGGCCGTAAGTTGTTACGGCAGCCGTAAGTTGTTACGGCAGCCGTAAGGTGTTACGACAAGGTTTCGATTATGTTCGTGTAATTGTTACAGGAATAATAATCGGAAGGATAATACTGGTAGGTTTTGGTTTAATCCGGATACCGGTATTATATTATTGGATTAATAGTATTCGTATTTTTAGGAATTTGGATACGGGAATACGGCATACGGTATACGGAGGAGGGGTATTCTTGTAATTGTTACAAGAATACCTTCTAGAAGGTGCCACCTTATAATGACATTATTTATTTTATGAAAATAAATAAATGAGGTGGAAATAAGAAAGTCCAAGTATGGTTGCAAAAATGGGTTGTTTAATTTTATATTGTTTTGGAATTACTATTGAAGCATGGTGCTAATTTTATATTATATGCTTCAATTATTTCATTTGCAATATATCATTTTTTTCTCATGCTTGAACTCTCTCATTATCACAAACACTTTCTCTCTCCTTCTTCTCTCCTCCTTCTTCTTCCTGGCTTTAACCCTCACATGTGATGTGAATCCAAAGCTTAGGACCTTAAGTTAATCCAATACACTAATCTCTACATAATCCTAGTGATCTCTTCTAGCAAACTTGGTCTCTAGGTTAAACTCTTGTGAAGAGTTTCTAGCTTGTATGAAAACTCTCGCGTGGATCATCTAGGTCTTAGGGTGGCTGGAGATCGTGCACATTGGCAACATCCAAAGGAGCTAAGGAGTTCATCAAAAGAGAATGCAGGGAGCAAAGGAGTTGCACCAAAGAGAAGACCCGAAAGACCGTATCATCGAGATATAATCCCTAACATAGTAGATAAGATCTCTAGTTAGGGTTTTCTAGTTATGGTTTAGACAAGATCTTTTGAAAAGTGCGTGTTGTATGCAAAGAAAATTTTTGTTTATCGCTTCCGCCGCCTCACAAGAGTTGTGGAAGCATGCAACATGCGCTAACAGTAATTAACAGCAGGGGCTTGCGCCTGCAGGGAAGAGCGTCCCCACAATCAAAAATCCCTCAACGAGAGGGAGTCTGACGAAGTCTGCTACATCGGCCGCATCCGTTCAAACCTTCGATATATGGTGTCATAAATCAACTTGGCATCTTCGGAGAGGTGGACGGATAGCACCAATTAGCATCTGTCCCGAAATTCAGGCAAGACGGACCCGCGCGGTCGCGTCTACGTGTTTTCGGCGGAGAACACCAATATTTTTCAATTGAACTCCGCCCAAACCTTACGCAAGCGCTCTGTTAGGCACTCTACCCTACCAAGGTATCGGTGATCCCTAACCGCGACCGGTTGCGTCTGGTTTGGCCGGAGGCGAAAGCCAAGCGACAAGAACGGACGGACAATGGGCAAAAAGCCGGATTTCACAGATACCGTTCTTAAGCACCCTAATCCATGTTGTTGTCGATTGCTCTAGCTTTATTGGTCTAGTTTGCTCAAAAGATTGAGTACGGAAATCCAGAACTTACACTAACCTAGTTATTCCTAACAAACTTATTCTTGCATATAAACACTAAGGTTAGAAACGAACATTCCGCCATGCGCATTAACTCGTCATAACAAGAACTTACAATGCTCTGTCTCCCTGTGGACGACCCGTACTCATCACGGCTAGCTACACACAACGCCGTCCTGATTGCGGTTAAACTTTAGAACTTTAAAACTCGATACGCCAAAAGCGTGCAATCAAATGGCGATTTGCCGGGGAGACGGTAACGTTTTTATTCTTGTTATTTCGGTTTAATCTTGTTTATATCATCTAACACCATTTTTAAAAACAAAAAAAAACAAAAATTTTCAAAACCAAAACAAAAATTAACAAACATAACATTTTTGTTCTCTGGATTTCTGACCTGCAAGCACTCTGGAACTAAACTGAAAAGATAAACAATACCTGTGAGACACTAGTAGAACACTGTGACAACAGAAGAAATTTGGAGCCCAAACTCCAAGAGAAGTCCAGCGAGAACCCCCAATTATCCGGCACCGCCGGCCTAAGAGCCTCCATTTGCTCCAAAAACTTCTTCTGTGCTCCAGTGTTCTAATTTTGTCCCAATTTTATTGTTTGCTTTTTATAATTTTGGGGGTGCAGGTATTTGGGCATTCATATCGCTTTTTCGCACTAATAATCCTTTTTCGATATTTGTAGATTTTGACGGATTTGCGAACTGCGATTGTGTGGAGCAAAGTGTATATTCAAAGTTAAGGTGATTGCGAAGTACAGTGCCAAAGATCCGGGTAGTTTGACCCGTGCAAGCAAACTTTCAAAGCTATTCGGATTCACTTCAACAGGGGTTTCTTAACCTGAAAATTTATCGGTACCTACTTTACTAACACCTTCTTCTCAAATCCGACGCATCCAATATACTATCTTTGCAGGATTCTTTGCAAGTTCGCCGTCAAACGACAAAAATAACTTACCCATATTTGTTTCAGTGCCGTGCTGAACATAAAAAACGATTGTTTGATTCTTTAAATAATTCTTTTTCATTAATTTACGCATTGCATCCATTAATACGGACTTAAGAGCAAGCGAACCCCACAACATACGGTAAAGGATTTCATCGTCTTTTCCGTGGCCCACAAATCACGAAATTGAGCACAACGTTTACCCACACAAATTTTTAAAAGAAACTAGACTTTAATACTTTAAGAACTTCACGCTCATTAGGAGAAGTTAACTGTGTTTAAAACACCGCTTAATGGTATATCGTTCAAGGGGTGTCTACGAAAGTGTTCACGGAGAAACTGCCAAAAGAGAAAGAGTTATCTAATTAAGGACCTTCACGAAAGCGTTGGAAAACCTCCCCTTATCTCTGCACTTACCTGGCCTCGTGATCAGTATATCTTGAGCCCGTTTCTCGATAGGGTTTTACTTCGACAATCAAGTTCTTGAGCAGGTCTAGTTGACCAGGTGAACCCTAGACCGATTAGGTGTGTGGTATTTTTGTGTCGTGATTTTTTTTGTTTATATTTCATTCTTCTGTTCATAACTAACTTTAAAATAAATAATAAAAAAATCACATTCTTTTTCCCCTCCTACTCGTCTTTTTCTTCCTCTTCTTTTCATATCATGGGTACCCCACCTAGAAAAACTCTTGCTGAACTTTGGTACCCGCAACCAGACATTACTTCTTACGGTTCTTGTTTTGGTCAAACTTCGAACGATCCATCCATACCCAAACTTTCTTTGAAAGATCAGATAGACGCGTCTAGGACAAACAATTGGACTCCGCAATCCACTTTGGATTAATCGTTTCAACCTACCCCGCCTTCTTACGTTGATACCCCTTTTGAGAGTCCTGTTGTAACTCCGAAACCCATGTCTATTGCTGAACGTATTGAACAATCTCGTAACCGATTTTTCACTCCTTTCACCACTGCAACTTCTTTTGATCAACAACTCCATTCACCTTATTATCCAAATGTTGATCCTACTCCTGTCCCACCATTCGATTCCTACCAGTCCTACCCAACATTTACACCTTCCCTATACATTACTTCTACACAGTCGTTTGGGAGTTTCATGTATCCAACCAACGTTGAATCTTTAAATGAAACCTCTCCACAACCCATGTCTAGTCTGGAACAGTCATTGGAAAACTTTCGGGTAGCGTCATGCCAACAGATGATAGATTTGAATATGTCAATGGCCGCCCTCATATAACCTAACGAACCGGTAGCTAGTCTTCAACTAGCTCCAAATTTTCCAATGTACGATAAGGCGGTAGGAAAGATTGAGGAATTGAGTCATGAGAGTGAGCGGTATACCCTTACAAATCAAACATATCCATTGTAAATTGAATTCCACAACTCCGGTTTTGAATGTCTATCAAGTGTCCCGAACGATTCACCAATTGAAGATAGAACGTTTAATGAGTTGTGCGAGTTTGTAGTGTTTGATTTACCAGATTGTGAAGGGTCCATTCCAACTGAAACCAATCACAAACCTTTTGACCTCTACACCTCCATCTTAGAACCACAATTGATAGAAATCCATGTTTTTGATGGGGTGTCTGAAAAATTTGAGTTTAGGGTGATTGAGAATATTGACGCTGGGAATATTTTGGATGATGAAACCACAGTTTTGGATGAGTTTTTCTCACGAATTCATCATTTACTTTCACTTCCGTGTAGACATCATCCTGAGCCATTAACTGTTTTTCCCGAACTTTATATGTGTCTAGATATTGATGATAAAGGTATGGATGAGCTAATTTTTGAGGAGAATATTGTGGAAATTCTTGAGCATGAAACAGTTTTACTTGATGAGTCGGATTTTCCAATTCATCATGTCCCTTTCATTGACTGTGTACACCCTCCTAAACCTTTAGCTGATACCCTTCCTCGATCACTCCCCTCCATCCTTTCCATCGTTCCGACCTTGCAAGACACCGTATCACTTTCATTTCCAGTGTCCGGTATACCAAGTTCAGTCTACCCATGTTTTCTTACGAATCTTGAAGGATTTGACCCCATTTCTCGACGGGTTAATAGATTAGTACAATCGCTTTCTACACATCGGTCATCACAAATTATACTAATTTATTCACTCCATTTCCACCCTCAAATTCGTATTCCACTTATTTCTTCCTTCCGCCATTCTTCTCCTCATATACCTGGACCGTATACCACTTATACCCCCATACGGTCTCACGTATTCTCCATTTCTTTCCTCTCGACATTCTTTCACCAACCTGCATATTATAGCGATAAAATTTTTGAATGGCCGGTGCTCACTTTTGGCCTGTGTAAGCCCTTGTATAGATTGATACTATTCTCATCCCCCCTAACACTGAACTTTAACACCTAAACAGTTGAAACACTGTTTCACTTAAGTTTGGGAGGGGCTTTTTATGTATATATTTTTTTTCTTTTTTTGTTCATAAATAAATTAAAAAAACAAACAGGGGAGCGCCGACAATTTTGACCCTCTTGGTGTAGCCTGACAGTGAGGGCACTGTCAAGTTTAAGTTTGGGGGTGTGCTCGGTAACCTTTATACCTTCACATTCATTTGTATATTATGCATTTGCATACATATTTTAAAACCAATAAAAATCGAAAAATTTTACAAAAATATAAAAACTTTGTCGTCAAGTTAGCTAAAAGGGTAACTGAGATTTTTTATTCCGAAAGTTTAGTTGATACGTTAGAAATAACTAAATCTCAGGCTTAGGAATTGAAAACCCTAAAAATAACCCTCCTTCTGTTTAACCTTGGTAATTATACGACCTTGCAGTTTTATTTTAGATGTAGGTAATCTTGAGTTCAGTTCTTGAGTTAAGTCGAGACGAAGGGAAAGTATTGAAAGCTTTACTGAAGGATAAGTCTGAAAAATAGTTTCTATTCTTAAGTCCAAATTTAGAAAGTATATACCCTACAAACTGCACATACACGCACCTTGAAACTTGGGATAGTAGAGAATACCTAGAAATACCCTTGCGTGAAAACCTAGTATGAAAGAAAAAAACGGTATTTAAAGCTAACCACCTGAATAGCACCATTGAAAAATATATCCGGTCTTGAAAAAGAAAAAAATAAAGAAAAAAATAAAAAATAAATAAATAAAGTCAAGACCTGGAAACTGCTATTTACGCTTTAAGCTCACACATTCAGTAATCAGCTGTTAGTGCCTCAAGAAACATTAATAGTCGCATGAAAGGTGTGTGAGCAAAACCGTCCATCTTTTAATGAAAAGAAGTAGTATTAGGTATTAGGGCAAGGGTACTATAGCTTGAATTGAATTCTTGAGTGTAGGGGTGAAATTATACACACACGTAGGGGTATACAATCGATATTTGGAGAAAAGATAGGAATAAAGAATAAGACTTATGTTTCCGTAAAGATGATAAAAATCCCTGATTTGAGACCGGACTTTAGAAGAAAAACTCAGGAGAGACTGAAATCTTTCTAAACTGTAAAACGTATAGGATCTGGGGTTGAATAAATAGGAGGCGTGAAATATAAAGGTTGAAAATTTCTAACTTAGGATAATAGAATTTCTAACTTTGATACCAAACTGTAGGAGTAGAATTAACGTTAACTTATGAAACTAGCTTGACGGGATTTTGTGGGTGTAATCCGCTGAAAAACCTCATGAGACAACACTCCTCCTACTAGGGACACCTGGAGGTTTAATGGCTTGTTGCACGATCTCAGTGCAATCGCGTTCCCTGCGAAAGTGAGGCTGGGATTTTTGTTTTGCTCGGGACAAGCAAAAGATAAGTTTGGAGGTATTTGTTCAGCTCAGAAAACTGCATTTTAATACCACTCATTCATTATCTATTTTTTGTATATATCGGTACTATTAACCAGTGTCTGCTCAGTAAATACAGATTACAGGTATCCATGACAAAATACTGGAAACAGATTCTAAAACACGAATATTACATTGGTGAGCCGACACCGCAATCGGAACTGCAAACCGATCAATATTTCAAGAGTTTCTTTTTGCGACATGCATGTGTACACTCTTTTTATCCAAATGGTCCAACACATACAAGTGTGTACACTAGCTTGTTGGTACATAGACCTAGAGAGGGGGCTGCCATGGCATATGGTGGACACACATGGGGAATAAGAATGTTAAATGCAAAAAGGTGTGATGTGATATAAAGCATCATGTCTCCCTCCAATCTACTGAGTACAAACCAGGTTTATAAAAAGAAATCAAGCAATACCAGGAGAATGGTGGAGAGCACACAACTTCACACAACAAGCACGAGCCCCAGACTCATCACCAAAACCGGCGAGACCCCACCATAACCCGGCGCCGCCGGTTTTCTTGTCCCCAAAGCCCCCCTAATTTTCTCTGGCCTTCCCTTGCAGTCACATCAACTCATTTTTATTGCTTGTTTACTCTTATTTTATGCCTATATAAGGCAGATCAGCGAGCAAGGGAAGGGCTCTCAAATTCTCTTATATTGTCACACATTTTCTCATTTTCTTTATACTTCATACTCTTTTTGTTTTTGTCCTTGTACATAGCTAGTCTCCCTTGAGTTTTTTGCCTTCTCTTGATCTTGTAACCTCTTCATTGAGCTTGCAAGTTTAAGTTTTGGTTATTGAACTCAAGGGTTTGTATCATTATTTGGAATCAATAAAGCTTTCATTTTGCCTTCATGTTGCCTTGAGTTCTTAGCCTTCTCTTGATCTTGCAACCTCTTCATTGAGCTTGCAAGTTTAAGTTTAGGCTATTGAACCCATGGTTTGTAATATTGCTTTTGGTTCTTAGTATTTCTCTTTTTTTACTTACTTGCATTTTAATTCTTGCCCTATACTTACTTGCCTTTTATTACCTTGCAATTTACTTTCTTGTAATGTTGTGTATTCTTTTCTTTGTATCTTTTCATTTGCTCTTTTTCTCTTGTTGTTTTGATGTTTGTGAATAATGGTGTTGTTAGGAAAGAAAACGATATTGTAAGTTAAGGTTTCCTTTCTCATTTTCTTTGCCCGATATTTTTCCATTGAACTCCGCCCAAAGCTTACGCAAGCGCTCTGTTAGGCACCTTACCCTACCAAGGTATCGGTGATCCCTAACCGCAACCAGTTGCGTTCGGTTTGGCTGGAAGCGAAAGCCAAGCGAAAAGAACGGACGGACAAGGGTCAGTAGGCCGGATTTCACTGATACCGTGCTTAAACACCCTAATCCACGTTGTTGCCGATTGCTCTAGTTTCATTAGTCAAGTTCGGCTCAAAGGATTGAGTACGGAAATCCAGAACTTACACTAACCTAGATATTCCTAACAAACTTATTCTTGCATATAAACACTTAGGTTAGAAACGAGCATTCCGCCACGCACATTAACTCGTCATAACAAGAATTTAAAACGCTTCGTCTCCCTGTGGACGACCCGTACTCATCGCGGCTAGCTACACGCGACGCCGTTGTTCTCCACCGAAAGACACGACCGGGACGTTGGGACATCAGGCCTGAATTCGGGGGCAGATGCTATTTGGTTTTATCCGTACACCTCTCCGAAGATGCCAAGTTGATTTATGGCACCATGTATCGAAGGTTTAGACGGATGCGGCCGATGTAGCAGACTTCGTCAGATTCCCTCTCATTGTGAGGGGTTTTTTGATTGTGGGAACGCTCTTCCCTGCAGGCGCAAGCCCCTGCAGTTAATTACGCTACCGCATCGCTGTAACCACTTTCTCCTTCTCCAGATGGTCACTTCGTGTCGTGTATGTTTGTTTTATTTTTGGTTGCCCGTGGATTGTATACGGAGACTAATTTATGTTGTCGCCCGTAGGGCAGGGATTAGTCCAAATCCGTATTTTCTTAGATTTAGGTTTGGGTTGGGTTTAAGGATCGTTAATCTCATTTGAGACTAAGATCAACTTAAGCGTTTGTTAAGGATACATTAGTCTAATTTTAGACTAAGATCTACTTAACAGGATCATTTAGATCCAACAAAAGAGCATATGGGCTCTATTGTTTTAGTTTAGGGACATTATGGTCCATAAGTTTAAGGACATCATAGTCCATGGAGTTTAAAGACATCATAGTCTAGTTTAGAGACATCATAGTCTATAGGGTTTAGTTTAGGGACGTTACGGTCCATAATTAGTTTAAGGACATTACGGTCTAGTTTAAAGACGTTATAGTCTGTAAAGTTTAAAGACATCATAGTCTATGAGTTTAAGGACCTCACAGTCCATAAAGTTTAAGGACGTCTTAGTCCGGTTTAAAGACATCATAGTCTATGAGTTTAAGGACCTCGCAGTCCATAAAGTTTAAGGACATCATAGTCCATGAGTTTAAGGACCCCATAGTCCATAAAGTTTAAGGACATCTTAGTCCAGTTTAAAGACGTCATAGTCTGTTTGGTTTTGGTTCAACCGTTTGGGGATGCACCAAAAGTTATCGGTTATTGGGACCCTCCACCTCTCTGAAGACGTTGAAGAATTACAACGACATATATCATAGGTATGAAGAGATGTACCCTTGAACCAATATCTCAATTTGGGGAATAGGATGAACATCAGTTTAAATGTCATCTGTTAGGAGAACGCTAGTCATCTTTGGTACTAGGATTAGTTTGAGGAGACCTGAACATGGGGGCTCGGTTGATTGGTGACAAAAAGGGTCTTGGCTTCAGAAGACTTGGCTAATTTGAGCTAAGGTTGATTTCCCTTAGTCACCCCATAGTGCTAAGCACTGAATCAGTATTAAACACTGAACTTTGGAGGAGCTCACGTATGAACACGTGAGGGGCCCCGAAGTGGGCATTGTTCCTTGAGCTTATTCCCTCATATATATATAAAAGTGCTAAACACTTAGCTCACGTGTGAGCACGTGAGGCGCCCGAGGTGAGAACTGTTCTCTGGATTTTATTCCTCTTTCATTTATAAGTGCTAAGCACTTGGTTCATCAAACAGTCACGTGTAGAAACGTGATGTGCCTTCAAAATACGAGCGATGTCTTTGGAATTTTATCCCTCTGTTATACACCACTGTTTGGGGGTCATATGGAAACACGTGAGGTGCCCCCAAAATGGGAGATATCTTGGGTTTATTCCCTTTTTCTTTTTCTGAGTGCTAAGCACTATTGGGTCGCGTGAGATCACGTGAGGCACTCTGAAGAATGAAAATTGCCTTTGTTTTATTCTCCTTTTCTTTTTCAAAGTGCTAAGCACTATCAAGGGATCACGTGAGGTCACGTGAAACGCCCCCAAATTGAAATATATTTTAGATTTACTTCCCTTTTTGAAAAGCTTATTCGGTGGTCCGCCAAGAGTTATTGGTTATTGGGACCCTCCACCTCTCTGAAGACGTTGAAGAATTACAACGACATGTATTAGAGATGTGGAGAGATGTACCCTTGAACCAAATTCCAGATCGAAGGGAGAGATCATGATGGAATGAACATCATCTTAGATGCCAGGAGTTCATTAGCTATCTCTGGGACTAAGATCGGTTTGGGGGACCCTGAGCATGGGGGCTCGATTGATTGCCCTCGGAAGATTTGATCTAAGTTTGGGTAATATTGGCCTCTCATAGTGGTAAACACTAATATATAATTGGCACTCGCGTGCTCCCACGTGAGGCCTTAAAGTAGTGTTAAACACTAGTGAATGATCAGCGCTCACGTGCTCCCACGTGAGGCGCTTGAAATAGTGTTAAACACTAAGAATTTGAGGCGCTCACGTGGGATCACGTGGGGCGCTTGAAATAGTGTTAAACATTAAGAATTTGATGCGCTCACATGGGGTCACGTGAGGCGCTCTAAGAATGGAAACTGCCCTTTGATTTATTCCTTTTCTGCTTTATAAAAGTTAAGCACTGCTCAGGGGTCACGTAGGGTCACGTGAGACACCCTAAAAAATAGGGTTTATTCCCTTTCTACTTTATAAAAGTTAAGCATTGCTTGAGGGTCACGTAGGATCACGTGAGGCACCCTAAAAAAATAGGGTTTATTCCCTATTCTCTTTTATAAGTGCTGAGCACTTCTCAGGGGTCACATGGGGTTACGTGACTAGATCTCATTCTTTCTCTCTTTTTTCCTCCAAGGTGCTCACGTGGGATCACGTGAGCTTTAATTTAGCGTTTGAATGCTAATAAATCATCAGGCTGTTCTTCTATGGTTCTGAGGGATCACGTTCTCTTTTTGTTCTTGTAGGGATTAAATTCTTTTTAAAAGGGTTAAACCCTAGTTCCAGAGAATTAAATTCCTATATGTTTTGTAAGAGTTAAACTCTTTTGGATTCAGTTCTTTCCCCTAACTTTTGAATCTGCATGACAGAATCTTCCCGATGAGAATTAAATTCTCAACTTATGGGGAGATCTACTTCTGCAGACCTTAACCAGAGGAAGAACTAAGTTCTTTGAGAAGAGTTAAACTCTTAGTTTGAGAATTAAATTCTCTTTTTGTGGGAGCTTTTGGGAGGGGTTCCTCTTCTTTAGAGAATTAAATTCTCTTTCTATTTTTCTTCCCCTCTCCCTGCTCCTATTTATATGAGAAGAAAAAGAATCATTTGTTAAGAAAATCCCTCATTGAGAGATCATGATTGATTCCATGATCTTTTAGATCAATTGGTGAATTTTATTCACCGTTGGAATTTTAATCCAAAGGCTCTCTGTTTAACAGAGAAGATTTCTTGTTTGTTTAACAAGATTATGAATATCTTATTGGTTTTAACAAGATTAGAATTTTATTCTATCATATCTTTTTAGTTTAACAAGATCAGAAATGTATTTTCTTAATATGGATATCTTGTTAATATAGAATTTTATTCTTGTTATAAGATTAGGAAAATATTTTCCAATGATAGATTTTTATTCTATCAAATGATCGCCACTGGATCTTTGATCCAAGGGTCCTCTATTTAACAGAGAAGATCTTTCTAGTTTAAGAAAGATTAAGAAAATATTTCCCAAAATAGAATTTAATTCTAGAATTTGATAGGAGCATTTTAAATTGGGATGCTCACATGCTTTGCATATGAGAGGCAAGAGAACTCATATGTTTAACATGTGACCCCTGCTGTGGGTTTTAGCCTGTTTATGTTCAGCGCTTATATGCTTTGCATATGAGCGCTCACATGTTTTACACGTGAGGCCTATTTGGCCATTGGTGATTTATGTTCAGCGCTCATATGCTTTGCATATGAGCGCCCACGTGTTTTACATGTGATGCATGTTTGGCCATTGGTGATTTATATTCAGCGCTCATATGCTTTGCATGCGTGCGCCCACGTGTTTTACACGTGATGCCTGTTTTTTGAGGATTCTCCCCCTTTTTTTGTAAGGGAACAAGTAGCTATTGGCCGAAAATTTTGGCGGGAACAAATGCCCCCCACTACTTTGCCCACGTAAGCATGTACGTGGGTGAAGTAGTGCAGAGTTATGCATGGAAATAGAATTGATGGCTTAGGGGACAAGTTTAGAGTTCTTGTAGCCTAAGACTTTTTTCATCTTCATGAGTCGTAAGGGTCTCAAGAAGGTTTTTTCTCCCTATAAGTCGAGAGGATCTCGTAAGTGTAAATTCTCCCTAGAAATCGTGAGGATCTCTAAGTGTTCATCGCCTACGTGAGTCGTAAGGATCTCACTCGGGTATATTTCCTTACGAATCGTGAGGACCCGTAAGTAGCTTCTTTATTTCATTGGCAAATGTGGCTTTGGAAAATGTGGCCCGCAGATGGTCCATCTTGACCTTCTTGTAGAGCAGCAATGGCTTAGGAAACAGATTCGGATCTACCGCCTAAGACTTTCCAACTTTATGAGCCATGAGGGTCTCATAAAGACTTTTCTCCCTACGAGTCGAGAGGATCCTGTAGGTGTAATTTCTCCTTAGGAGTCGTGAGAACTCCTAAATGTGTTTTCTCTTGAGAGTCGTAAGGATCTCACAAGAGAATTTTCCCGCTTACAAGTCGAGAGGACTTGTAAGTGGTTGTTTCCCTCCTTATTGATATTTGACTTCGGGAATGTGGCCCGTAGATAGTCCATCTTGACCTCTTTGTAGGGCAGTGATAGCTTAGGAGACAGGGTTAGGATCTATCACCTAAGACTTTTCAATTTTATGAGCCATGAGGGTCTCATAAAGATTTTTCTCCCTACGAGTCGTGAGGATCTCGTAGGTGTATTTTCTCCTTAGGAATCGTGATGATTCCTAAGTGTGTCGCTCCTTTGTGAGTCGTAAGGAATCGTGAGAATCTGTTCTCCGCCGAAAGACGCGACCGGGACGTTGGGACATCAGACCTGAATTCGGGGGCAGATACTATTTGGTTTTATCTGTCCACCTCTCCGAAGATTCCAAGTTGATTTATGGCACCATGTATCGAAGATTTTAGACGGATGCGGCCGATATAGCAGACTTCATCAGATTCCCCCTCATTGTGAGAGGTTTTTTGATTGTGGGGATGCTCTTCCCTGCAGGCGCAAGCCCCTGCAGTTAATTACACTACCGCATCGCGGTAACCACTTTCTCCTTCTCCAGATGGTCACTTCGTGTCGTGTGTGTTTGTTTTATTTTTGGTTGCCCGTGGATTGTATACGGAAACTAATTTATGTTGTCGCCCGTAGGGCGGGCATTAGTCCAAATCCGTATTTTCTTAGATTTGGGTTTGGGTTGGGTTTAAGGATCGTTAATCTCATTTGAGACGAAGATCAACTTAAACGTTTGTTAAGGATACGTTAGTCTAATTTTAGACTAAGATCTACTTAACAGGATCATTTAGATCCAACAAAAGAGCATATGGGCTCTATTGTTTTAATTTAGGGACATTGTGGTCCATAAGTTTGAGGACATCATAGTCCATGGAGTTTAAAGACATCATAGTCCATGGAGTTTAGAGACATCATAGTCTGTAGGGTTTAGTTTAGGGACGTTGCGGTCCATAATTAGTTTAAGGACATTACGGTCCAGTTTAAAGACGTCATAGTCTGTAAAGTTTAAAGACATCATAGTCTATGAGTTTAAGGACCTCACAGTCCATAAAGTTTAAGGATATCATAGTCCATGAGTTTAAGGACCCCATAGTCCATAAAGTTTAAGGACATCTTAGTCCAGTTTAAAGACGTCAAAGTTTGTTTGGTTTTGGTTCAACCGTTTGGGGATGCACCAAAAGTTATCGGTTATTGGGACCCTCCATCTCTCTGAAGACGTTGAAGAATTACAACGACATGTATCAGAGGTATGAAAAGATGTACCCTTGAACCAATATTGATTGAAAGGCTCTGGGAATTACTTTGAATGTCATATGGGATGATCAATTTTGGAAGACAAGAGTATAGTTGGGGTTCAGTTTCAGGGGATCTTGCCTCTTGAAGACTTAGCTAATTTGGACTAAGATTGGCTCGAATATAGTGTTAAACACTAGAGTACATTCGGCGCTCATGTGCTCCCACGTGAGGCGCTTAAAGTAGTGTTAAACACTAAAACTGAAGCGCTCACGTGGGGTCACGTGAGACGCCTGAAGATTGGGCCTTGCTTCTTTTATTTTACCCTCAGAATATGCATATAAGTGTTAAACATTTGACCTTTATGACCATCACGTGTGGGCACGTGATGCGTATCCATGCGTTGGATATTAAAGTATTTGTCAAGGGTCACGTAGGAGCACGTGATACACCCTAAAAGAGAATCTATCTTGGTTTTACTCCTTTTTATTTTGAGGAGCTTTTTAAGGGTCACATGGGAGCACGTGATACACCCTAAAAGAGAAACTGTTTTTATTGTTTTCCCTTTTCCCTTTTAAATAAGTGTTAAACACTTTGGAAAATCTCTTTTTCTGGTTCAAAGAAAGGGGATCACGTGTTGCCACGTGATCATCAATATGCATATAATTCTGAGTTTCAAGTCCCTTACTAACTTCTCTTCCTTTTTTTATAGGAATTTAATTCCTCGGAAATTTGCATGGCGGAATCTCCCCAATGAGAATTAAATTCCTATATATTTTTGTGGGAGAATAGAATTCTCTGAACTTAGGTCTTCTCTTAGGTTTTAGATCTGCATGGCAGAATCTCTCCGATGAGAATTAAATTCTCAACTTATGGGGAGATCTGCTTCTGCAGATCTTCAACCAGAGGAAAAACTAAATTCTTATTTAGAAGAGTTGAACTCTTGGTTTTGAGAATTAGATTCTCTTTTGTTTTATGGAATGATCTCCATCCTTCTCTTACCTAGAGTTTCTTTCTTCTCTGAAGAAATCTTCTTCTCTCTGGAGAATTAAATTCTCTTTTTCTTTTATTTTTAGGGAGAGATTTTTCTCTTTTTCTCTGCTCAATCCTCTCTTCTGTATTCTCTTCTGTATTCTTCCTTCTTGGCTCCTATTTATAGGAGAAAGAAAAGAATTAGTTTGTTCAGCCAATCTCTCATTAGGAGATTTTGATTGATTTTATAACCAACATGATATTTTAGATCATTCAGTGAATTTTATTCACTGTTGGATTTTTAATCCAAAGATATTTTATTTGTTGTTCCTGACAAATTTTAGGAAAATATTTCCTTGTACAGAATCTTTCTATAAATTGGTGATTTTTTAATCACCATTGGATTTTTAATCCAACGGTGCTCCACTTTACAGAGTGCAATTTTTTTTGTTTGGAAAAATCTAGGGAAATATTTTTTTCAATTAGGGCTTTTGATTCCTTTTAATTAGAATTTAATTTTATTGGCTCAAAGGGTTTAAAAGTCTATCACGTGTTGGCACGTGACCTTACCAATTAAGCATTTAATTAGAATTTAATTCTATTGGTTTAGACTTCAGAGGGATCAGGAACCCATCACGTGTTGGCACGTGACCTCACTGATTAAGTATTTAATTAGAATTTAATTCTATTAGTTCAGAGGGCTCAGAAACCCATCACGTGTTGGCACGTGACCCCACTGATTAAGCATTTCTAATTATTTATTTCATTCAGCGCCTATAGGCTTTGCCTGTAAAAGGTTACGTGCCTGCCCGTGAGACCCGGTCACGTGTGGGCACGTGATGCCCCCTTTGGGGGTTTTCCTTGCTGTTTTATTTGTATTTTATTCAGTTCCCATGAGGGAACAAATGATTTTAATTCCTTTTAATTAGAATTTTAATTAATTCAGTGGGTTCAAGAGCCCATCACGTATGGGCACGTGACTTTATCAATTAGGCATTCAGGCGTAGATAGAATCTGCCCATAAAAGGTCACGTGTTTACACGTGAGGCCCGGTCACGTGTGAGCACGTGATACCCCATTGGGGGTTTTCCTTGCTGTTTTATTTGTATTTTATTCAGTTCCCATAAGGGAACAGCCATCCTAATTGCGGTTAAACTTTAGAACTTTAAAACTCGACACGCCAAAAGCGTGTAATCAAATGGCACCGTTGCCGGGAAGACGGTAACATTTTTATTCTTGTTATTTCGGGTTAATCTTGTTTATATCATCTAACACCATTTTTAAAAACCAAAAAAAAAACCAAAAATTTTCAAAACCAAAACAAAAATTAACAAACCTAACATTTTTGTTCTCTGGATTTCTGACCTGCAAGCACTCTGGAACTAAACTGAAAAGATAAACAATACCAGTGAGACACTAGTAGAACACTGTGACAACAGAAGAAATTTAGAGCTCAAACTCCAAGAGAAGTCCGGCGAGAACCCCCAATTATCCGGCACCGCCGGCCCAAGAGCCTCCATTTGCTCCAAAAACTTCTTCTGTGCTCCAGTGTTCTAATTTTGTCCCAATTTTATTGTTTGTTTTTTATAATTTTGGGGGTGCGGGTATTTAGGCATTCATATCGCTTTTTCGCACTAATAATCCTTTTTCCGATATATGTAGATTTTGACGAATTTGTGAACTGCGATTGTGTGGAGCAAAATGTAAATTCAAAGTTAAGGTGATTGCGAAGTACGGTGCCAAAGATCCGGGTAGTTTGACCCGCGCAAGCGAACTTTCAAAGCTATTCGGATTCAATTCAACGGGGGTTTCTTAACCCGAAAATTTATCGGTACGTACTTTACTAACACCTTCTTCTCAAATCCGACGCATCCAATATACTATCTTTGCAGGATTCTTTGCAAGTTCGCTGTCAAACGACAAAAGTAACTTACCCGTATTTGTTTTAGTGCCGTGCTTAACATAAAAAACGATTGTTTGATTCTTTGAATAATTCTTTTTCATTAATTTGCGCATTGCATCCATTAATACGGACTTAAGGGCAAGCGAACCCCACAACATACGGTAAAAGATTTCATCGCCTTTTCCGTGGCCCACAAATCACGAAATTGAGCATAACGTTTACCCGCACAAATTTTTAAAAGAAACTAGACTTTAAGCCTTTAAGGACTTCGCGCTCATTAGGAGAAGTTAACTATGTTTAGAACACCGCTTAACGGTATATCGTTCACGGGGTGTTTAGGAAAGTGTTCACGGAGAAACCGCCAAAAGAGAAAGGGTTATCTAATTAAGGACCTTCGCGAAAGAGTTGGAAAACCTCCACTTATCTCTGCACTTACCTGACCTCGTGATCAGTATAACTTGAGCCCGTTTCTCGACACAGTTTTACTTCGACAATCAAGTTCTTGAGCAGGTTGAGTTGACCTAGGTGAACCCTAAACCGATTAGGTGTGTGGTATTTTTGTGTTGTGATTTTTTTTGTGTTTATATTTCATTCTTCTGTTCATAACTAACTTTAAAAAATAATAAAAAAATCACATTCTTTTTCCCTTCCTTCTCGTCTTCTTCTTCCTCTTCTCTTCATATCATATCATGGGTACCCTACCTAGAAATACTCTTGCCGAACTTTGGTACCCACAACCAGACATTACTTCTTACGGTTCTTGTTTTGATCGAACTTCGAACGATCCATCCATGCCCAAACTTTCTTTGAAAGATCGGATAGGCGCGTCTAAGACAAACAATTGGACTCCGCAATCCACTTTGGATCAACCGTTTCAACCTACCCCACCTTCTTACGTTGATACCCCTTTTGAGAGTTCTGTTGTAACTCCAAAACCCATGTCTATTGCTGAACGTATTGAATAATCTCGTAGCCGATCTTTTACTCCTTTTACCCCTGCAACTTATTTTGATCAACAATTCCATTCACCTTCTTATCCAAATATTAATCCTACTCTTGTCCAACCATTCGATTCCTACCAGTCCTACCCAACATTTACACCTTCCCTAGACATTTCTTCTACACAGTCATTTGGGAGTTTCATGTATCCAACCAATGTTGAATCTTTTACTGAAACCCCTCCACAACCCATGTTTGGCCTGGAACAGTCATTAGAAGATTTTCGGGTAGTGTCATGCCAATAGATGATGGATTTGAATGCGTCCATGGCCTCTCTCATACAACCTAACGACTGGTAGCTAGTTTTCAACTAGCTCCAAATTTTCCAATGTATGATGAGCCGGTAGGACAGATTGAGGAATTGAGTCGTGAGAGTGAGTGGTATATCCTTCCAAATCAAACCTACCCATTGCAAATTGAATCCCACAACTCCGGTTTTGAATGTCTATCAAGTGTCCCGAACGATTCACCAATTGAAGATAGAACGTTTAATGAGTTGTGCGACTTTGTATTGTTTGATTTACCAGATTGTGAAGAGTCCATTCCAACTGAAACTAATCCCAAACCTTTTGACCTCTACACCTCCATCTTAGAACCACAATTGATAGAAATCCATGTTTTTGATGAGGTGTCTGAAAAATTTGAGTTTGGGGTGATTGAGAATATTGACGCTGGGAATATTTTGGATGATGAACCCACAGTTTTGGATGAGTTTTTCTCACCAATTCATCATTTACTTTCACTTCCATTAGGACATCATCCTGAGTCATTAACTGTTTTTCCCGAACTTCATATGCGTCTAGATATTGACGATAAATGCATGGATGAGCTAATTTTTGAGGAGAATATTGAGGAAATTCTTGATGATGAAACAGTTTTACTTGATGAGTCGGATTTTCCAATTCATCATGTCCCTTTCATTAACTGTGTACACCCTCCTAAACCTTTAGCCGATACCCTTCCTAGATCACTTCCCTCCATCCTTTCCATCATTCCGACCTTGGAAGACACCGTATCACTTTCATTTCCAGTGTCTGGTTTACCAAGTTCGGTCTACCCATGTTTTCTCACGAATCTTGAGGGATTTGACCCAATTTCTCGACGGGTTAATAGATTAGTACAATCGCTTTTTATACATCGATAATCATAAATTGTACTAATTTATTCACTCTATTTCCACCCTCAAGTTCGTATTTCACTTCTTTCTTCCTTCCGCCATTCTTCTCCTTATATACCGGGACCGTATACCATTTATACCCCCATACGGTCTCGCGTATTCTCCATTTCTTTCCTCTCCGCATTCTTTCACTAACCTGCACATTATAACGATAAAAATTTTGAATGGTCGGTCCTCACTTTTGGCTTTTGTAAGGCCTTGTATATATTGATACTGTTCTATTCCTCCTTAACACTGAACTTTAACGTCTAAACAGTGAAAATACTGTTTCACTTAAGTTTGGGGGGGGGGGCTTTTTGTGTATATATATTTTGTTTTCTTTTTCTATTAATAAATAAATTTTTAAAAAAACATGGGAGCGCCGACAATTTTGACCCTCTTGGTGTAGCCTGACAATGAGGGCACTGTCAAGTTTAAGTTTGAGGGTGTGCTCGGTAAGCTTTCTACCTTCATATTCATTTGTATATTATGCATTTGCATACATATTTTAAAATCCATAAAAATCGAAAAATTTACAAAAATATAAAAATTTTGTCGTCAAATTAGCTAATAGGGTAACTGAGATTTTTTATTCCGAAAGTTTAGTTGATACGTTAGAAATAACTAAATCTTAGGTTTAGGAATTGAAAACCCTAAAAATAACCCTCCTTCTGTTTAATCTTGGTAATTATACTTCCTTGCAGTTTTTTCTTAGAAGTAGGTAATCTTGAGTTCAGTTCTTGAGTTAAGTCGAGATGAAGGGAAAGTATTGAAAGCTTTACAGAAGAATAAGTCTGAAAAATAGTTTCTATTCTTAAGTCCAAATTTAGAAAGTATATATCCTACAAACTGCACATACACGCACCTTGAAACTTGAGATAGTAGAGGATACCTAGAAATACTCTTGCGTGAAAACCTAGTATGAAAGAAAAAAACGGTATTTAAAGCTAACCACCTAAATAGCATCATTGAAAAATATATCCGGTCTTGAAAAAGAAAAAATAAGAAAAAAAAAAGAATAAATAAATAAATAAAGTCAAGACATGTAAACTGCTATTTACGCTTTAAGCTCATACATTCAGTAATCGGCTGTTAGTGCCTCAAAAAGCATTAATAGTCGCATGAAAGGTGTGAGCAAAACCGTCCATCATTTAATGAAAAGAAGTAATATTAGGTATTAGGGCAAGGGGGCTATACCTTGAATTGAATTCTTAAGCGTAGGGGTGAAATTATACACACACGTGGGGGTATACAATCGATATTTGGAGGAAAGATAGGAATAAAAAATAAGACTTATATTTTCCGTAAAAATGATAAAAATCCCTGATTTGAGACCGCGCTTTAGAAGGAAAACTCAGGAGAGACCGAGATCTTTCTAAACTGTAAAACGTATAGGATCTGGGATTGAATAAATAGGAGGCGTGAAACATAAGGGTTGAATATTTCTAACTTAGGATAATAGAATTTCTAATCTTGATACTAAACTGTAAGAATAGAATCAATGTTAACTTATGAAACTAACTTGACGGGATTTTGTGGATGTAATCCGCTGAAAACTCTCAGGAGACAACACTCCTCCTACAAGGGACACCTAGAGGTTTAACGGATTGTTGCACGAGCTCAGTGCAATCGCGTTCCCTGCGAAAATGAGGCTAGGATTTTTGTTTTGCTCGGGACGAGCAAAAGATAAGTTTGGGGGTATTTGTTCATCTCAGAAAACTGTATTTTAATACCACTCATTCATTATCTATCTTTTTGTATATATCAGTACTATTAACTAGTGTCTGCTCAGTAAATACAGATTACAGGTATCCATGACAAAATACTGGAAACAGATTCTAATACACGGATATTACATTGGTGAGCCGAAACTGCAATCGGAACTGCAAACCGATCAATATTTCAAAAGTTTCTTTTTGCAACATGTATGTGTACACACTTTTTATCTAAATAGTCCAACACATACAAGTGTGTACACTAGCTTGTTGGTACATGGACCTAGAGAGGGGGCTGCCATGGCACAAGGTAGGCACACATGGGGGACAAGAATGTTAAATGCAAAAAGGTGTGATGTGATATAAAGTATCATGTCTTCCTCCAATCTACTGAGTACAAACCAGGCTTCTACAAAGAAATCAAGCAATACCAGTGGAATGGTGGAGAGCACACAACTTCACACAACAAGCACGAGCCCCAGACTTATCACCAAAACCGGCGAGACCCCACCATAACCCGGCGCCGCCGGTTTTCTTGTCCCTAAAGCACCCCCCCACCCAATTTTCTCTGGCCTTCCCTTTCAGTCACATCAACTTATTTTTATTGCTTGTTTATTCTTATTTTGTGCCTATATAAGGCAGATCAGTGAGCAAGGGAAGGGTTCTCACATTCTCTCACATTGTCACACATTTTCTCATTTTCTTTATACTTCATACTCTTTTTGTTTTTGTTCTTGTACATAGCTAGTCTCCCTTGAGTTCTTTGCCTTCTCTTGATATTGCAACCTCTTCATTGAGCTTGCAAGTTTAAGTTTTGGTTATTGAACTCAAGGGTTTGTATCATTATTTGGAATCAATAAAGCTTTCATTTTGCCTTCACGTTGCCTTGAGTTCTTAGCCTTCTCCTTATCTTGCAACCTTTTCATTGAGCTTGCAAGTTTAAATTTAGGCTATTGAACCCATGGTTTGTAACATTGCTTTTGGTTCTTAGTATTTCTCTTCTTTTACTTACTTGCATTTTAATTCTTGCCCTTTACTTACTTGCCTTTTATTACCTTGCAATTTACTTTCTTGTAATGTTGTGTATTCTTTTCTTTGTATCTTTCATTTGCTCTCTTTCTTTTATTGTTTTGATGTTTGTGAATAATGGTGTTGTTAGAAAAGAAAACGATATTGTAAATTAAGATTTCCTTTCTCATTTCGTTTGCCCGATATTTTTCAATTGAACTCCGCCCAAAGCTTACGCAAGCGCTCCGTTAGGCACCCTATCCTACCAAGATATCGGTGATCTCTAACCGCGACCGGTTGCGTTCGGTTTGGCCGAAGGCGAAAGCCAAGCGATAAGAACGGACGGACAAGGGTCAATAAGCCGGATTTTCACTGATACCGTGCTTAAGCACCTTAATCCACGTTGTTGCCGATTGCTCTAGCTTCATTGGTCAAGTTCGGCTCAAAAAATTGAGTACGGAAATCCAGAACTTATACTAACCTAGCTATTCTTAACAAACTTATTCTTGCATATAAACACTTAGATTAGAAACGAGCATTCCGCCAAGCGCATTAACTCATCATAATAAGAACTTAAAACGCTCCGTCTCCCTGCGGACGACTCGTACTCATCGTGGCTAGCTATACGCGACGCTGTCCTGATTGCGGTTAAATTTTAGAACTTTAAAACTCGACACGCCAAAAGCGTGCAATCAGGGGGCTAATGATGGTGCTCACAAGTGCGGATTCCCCTAATCAAGATACGTGGCGGATGGTAAGTCTCTCGCATGCACCGACCAGCTCTTTGAAGTACCATGTGAAGAGGACATTCCTCGGTGCCTCATCTCCGTGGTATCTTCCGACTTCTGGGGTGGCCTCCCCTGAGTATATTCCTTATTCGCCTAGCAACCGGCCAACAGCCCGCCTCCGAGCTTTCCTACAGCTAAGCTTCCTCAGCCTCCTCGCTCGTCTTCAAGCTATTACAGAGCTGAGCTTTCTCAGTCTCATCTCTCGTCTCCGAGCTATCACAAAGTCGAGCTTCCTCAGTCCCGTCACTCGTCTCCGAGCTATCACAGAGCTGAGACTCCTCAGCTCACTTGCCCGTCTCCGAGCTATATTGTATCTGAGATTCCTCGGTGTTCCTGTTTGGCCGGGAGCACAGAGCCCGAGCGCTCCTATATAACTCCGTGTATCTCGCCACGACGAGATCTCCGCCGCTCCGTGTATCTCGCCACAACGAGATCTCCGCCGCTCCATGTCCCGCATTCCACGCTAGCGTATCTCGCTATTAATGGACGTATCTCGCCATTAATGGGCGTATCCCGCCATCAACGCGAACGTGATACAGTGGCATAACGGACGACGAGAATCTCACATCGGCTCGCTCTATATGACCGCTATATAAACCTTTTTCCATACGACTCGAATATCTCAAACTCATTCCAACATGCCACTACTCTTCTCTAATATTCCTCGGTAGTTACTTGATTGTCGGAGGGTCCTACGATGGTTTCTCACCCTGGGACTTCCCTTACAGGTAGCTCGGCGTCAACAACAACCAATAACCCATTGAGATCCACATGCTCAACTGTCGTCCCAAATCTCAGCCGTTCGGCCTCGCTTGCAACAAAATCGACGGAGCACAACATCTTAGAAAGATTCCGACCTCCATCAGGTAGTTTAGTGAAATTTAGTATATAAGGACTGTAATGGTGAAGTAAGTTGTATGTGTAGGACCCGTGCGAGGGATTGCGGCGTGAGAGCTTGTTGTTTCCTTTATTTCTTGTACACGAGTTTTGCTGGTTTTGCAATTGGAAGCGAACCACTTGTATAATTTATTGCTTCAACGTAATTGTGATGCTTGAACAAGCCTTTCTTTATTGTCAAAATAAAAAGGAAACATAAGAATAATATGTTGTGCTTGCGTTTGATATATGATTATGTTGATCCCTTGGCTTTTTTCCTCTCGTATATCAATTATTGCTCTTTCTTTGCCTCTTGCTTATTGGAGAAAGACGTTAATGGAGGAAAGGTGATATAGGGGGAATTTACTCCTATGGCGTCGGGAAAATACATGCTCCGTGATTTTTTTCAACGATCGGCATACATCACTTTCATCTTTATCATCTAAGATGCGGATACACTAAATTTCATGTGATTATACCATTTTTTTACCGTTGATTTAGTTGGTGCAAAATTAATGATTTACCGACAATAAAACTTTTTATATTGCTAATTCAACGGTGAAAAGTGGCGTAATCACGTGAAATTTGGTGTATGTACATCTTTAGATGATAACGATGATGATGATGGGTGCCGATCGTCGGAAAAAATGGTAGGAGTTGTATTTTTTCGATGCTATAGGAGGAAATTCCCTCCTATGGCCTCTTTCCTCTATTGTTCTTTTCGAGAAAACCGATTTATTTTTGGTTAGAGAAAACCGGAGCATAGGATCTATATCTGGGAAAAAACAGTTAGATGGAGATTTATCAGATGGTATTTCAGTGTTATCGTGTGAGTTGCATTTATGATATTTGAAAGTTGACCAATCTGAATCCCCCATTATTAGATCCACATGTCAAGATCTGCCGCATCAAACATCGCTATAAAAACCCTAGCCAATCTCGCTGACCTCATCTCTCATCAAAGCTCAGAAATTCTTAGGGTTTTGTGTTCGCCTCCGCTTCCGATTCGCTTGGTGCAGGTCTGGCCCGGCCAGATCTGAGGTCGGATCCTGCCTTGCATCAATTGAATCGGAGTCGGATCGCGAGGTCCTGGTCCGGATCCGCCTTGGTTTGTCATCAGAACGGAGGTTCGATCATTTTATTCTCATGATTCATTTTCCAATTAGATTCTTATTTTTTTTTAACGTCGTGATCTGTGATATTGAGTGAATTTTGGGATGGGTTTGAATTTCTCTTTTTATAACCTCTTCTTAAATGCCTTGTGGAATTAGCTAATTTATTAGCTAATTTGAATTTATATACTGCTGATGAAATGATTATTGTATATTAGATGGTTCTGATTGGAAATTTTGGTCATTTTTTCTTCGTATATTTGAAGTGCTCTAAAAGATTTAGATTTGGTCATCTGCCAAAAAGAAGGGAGCTGTGGGCTGGGGTTTAGTTGGGATGGGACCCACCTCCGAGCTGGACCATAAGAAGCATCCGGTATTCCCGGTGCAATGCACTCGGATATGACGAATCTATTAAACCCGTATCTCTATTTATTTCTCTCGGAAAAAAAATCCCGGTCAAGATGACCACATTCATATTTTTGTCATTTGAAATATAGATGGGAAACTAATCACTTCCATGATGTGCATCAAGTTTCTGGTAACAAATCAATTACCTCCACTTTTATGATTGATTAACAAAGAAATAAATTGTGTAGATGGCCTAATCGATGAATAAATTGATGTAGGATGAACGATTGTATATATGTAGAGAGGTTGCGGAATATACAGTGTACCATTATAGGAATTTCTAAAATATTGTGGGGCACATGACAACACAATGATGGTTAATCGACGTCATTTTACCTTTTCCCACTTTAATATGATGGTCCATCATTATGGAACTGTGATGCAGAAATTGTTTTAAAAATATTCCAATGGGATACTGCTAATAAATCTAAATTAATAAAAAAATAAATAGCCAAAATAAAATCTCACGAAATGAGAAGGCAAGTATAGCCCTATTTTTAAGAGTAGTTTCGCACCCCTTATTTAAGAGTAGAAATCGACTAGATGCAGAAGGTAATCAGGCACGCTGCTCGATTCAATGGTCAGCTGCAGCTAGTTTTGCATTTGATTGCTTTGGCTTGTAAATAGTTCTGAATGAGAATAAGCCGATATATTTTTTTGGAAGAAGACTAGAATTGAGAAGAAACCATAGGAGATTAATAATTTTTGGTGTGTTTGAGACCTGATTTCGATATAAACTTATAGAGAACCAGAGGAATAACCTCATTGATTATCTCTACTATTATGATGCAAAATGGAAGGACAGCACGTGACACTATCAACTTTATTTTAGATTAATTCTTTATTTTTAGATGGTCCAGATCATCTATTTTTTGCACGTGTGACGCATGATGGATACTTTGAAAACTTTTAGTTAACAATAGCGTAAATATCAACATCAATCCTTGAAATAGCAAATGAGTCAAAAAAATATTTTTAAAATTCTTATACTTTTGAAAAAATATCATATTGAATGAAAATATATTTTTTTTTCAATTTAATACAGACATGTACCATACATGCAAAATACTAGCTTGAGATAATGGTAACTAATGGATAAAAGGATTAATCACGATTGAACGGCTAGCATTTAACGGGCTAGCCGTTTCAACGCATGCAAAATATATAATAGCTCGGAGAGCACTACCAATCAAGCTCGGAACAAAGATGTAGGCCACTTTCAGGAGCATACATGAGGCCACTACACCATTAATGACTTCAAAACAAGTTTACATCGACCGTGAGCTAGCATAGCTCGGCTGGTCGCTGAGACCCTGGGTTTGTGTATGCGTGGGTTGGGCTTACGAGCCAGTTCCCACAAAAAATAAATAAATAAAATAAAATTTACATCGGCATTTTGAAATCCTTGTTGCAAAAACACTCCTGCCTATTATATTGACTCAAATGAAGATTACAACAACAAAGAGCTTCCTTGACCTTAAAGATTTGCTTTCTCTTCGCAGCTTAGACCCCAACTAGTTTTACACGGTCGGCCTAACTATCAATCTTCGTGTTGTTAACCTCGGTTCTAAACTTTTCAACATAATCTTTTAGACTTGAACTGTGTCAGCATCCCATCAAGACGAAACTCGACTCATTCAGTTTCCGAGTCCTCGTTTTCGCTATCTAGGTACATCTCTACAGCTGCCCTGTCACCTGTTTCATCATCACTTCTCTCGTCTTGCTTCACTCTCTCTGCTGCTCGTGCCATAGCGAGCTCCAGCCTGGAGCTGACAACTTCCCAATTAACAAGTTTCTCCATAAAGACCGACACATAGTCAGCACGACGGTTCTAAACAAAACAGGAAGAATAAAGTCACGAGGAAACGCCCAAGTAACAAAATTGAACGAAGACTGAAATTTTCTGTAAATAGAGAAACATACCTCGTAGTCGAGGTAGTAAGCATGCTGTTGAGACAAATGCACAATTTCACGTATAAGCAGCAGTCAGTGCATGTACATGGATACAGAATAACTAGATAATTTAAAGAAGGCTAAATTGCCGGGAACTCTCACTTTTGCCCAATTAGCATGAATTGCCGACTAAATTTGCAGTTTACCCTCTTGACTTCAGCACTATCACCCTTTTACCTTTCTTATTTTCAAAACACCTTTCAGCTTTACACTTTTTTAATGATGATTCTTACAAATAAAAGCGGATCTCAATTAAATGGTGAGAAGAAAGAAAATGTGAAGTAAAGAGTGAAAAACTTGTAGAAATCCATCTTCGGAGAAGGATTAGCCTTATTGAAGAGATTTGACTGAAGAGTATCATGAAAATGGAAACGGAAAAATAACTGAAAAATAACGGTGTTAGAGGACAAACTACAGCTTCTTCCTTTAGAAGATGGTTTCATGGTAATTGAGCAGAAGGGGGAGGGGGGGGATTTTCTTCTAAGAAAACCATGTTGTGATTGCATACCTCCCAAACATCGATTCCAATGATTGGCTGCACATAATCAACAAATTAATATTTAATTGTAGTAAGATGATTTCTCGGAAATTAACTGGCTATATGTTTGCTCTGGGTTCTACTCATCAAAATTCATAATAGCCACATGAAAGAGAAAACTGGTTTTTCTTTAGAAAAATTTGCAATAATTTTGTTATATGGCATATGTGTGTTGTTTACCAAAAATACGATATAACCCTGCAAATTATCTGTCGTAAAATTAATTGTTTGCCCCCACCAAAAATGACTTGAAAATAAAACTAAACATAGAATCAAATAAGAGCCTCACCCCACCCCACCCCACCCCTAAAAGCATCAAACCCAGAATGTCAGCTAATAAGGGTTCCGAAACAAGGATTTGAAGACAACCTTAGGACAAGGATTTGAAGACAACCTTAAGACGGTGAGTAAATCTTCTGTCATCTCCTAATAAGATAAATTAGGTTTGTCAACATTTTTAACTTAATTATTAACATAAACTAAATATTAGCTAAAACATTGGCCAAAAAAACCTTGATAAAACCAACATCTCACATACCTCAGCAAATCAAAACGCAACATCTCACATACCTCACCAAATCAAAACGCAACATCTCAAAATGTAACTTGCTGCAGTTGAGGCTGCTGCATGATGCTACAGCAGCACGAACCTGCCGTTGTTGCATGCAGCATCACGAAACTGCAGGCTGCTTCTGCACACAGCAGTAGCAGCAGCTGCAGGCTGCTTTCTTTTTAAATACATCCTATAAATATCTTATATATCTCGATATAAAAAAGCAAAACAACAATAACAGAAAAGAAAATACAAACACAACACAAAAGGTTTAAATGAGATGAGATAATTTTAGAATTAACAACCGTGAGAGATCATCAACCAATCGGTACCAACAAACATGATATATCAACTACACAAAACAAACCTTGCAAAATATCGTAGAACAATATTGCTCCCAAATAGATACGGGTTACTATTACACCCTCAAGATTAAGTCTTCGAAAGATTTTGTTATAAAATTGTATGACCATGTGAACAATCGAAACTCCTAAATCTAAGGATTTACTTCATTCTCATCACTTTCATCACCACCATCTCCTCTACCGTCATTTGATGTTACCCGCTTTCAAAGGCAAAGTGCTCCAACCATTATTTTCTCGATTATTCGGACTTCACCATAAATACCTATTATAACAAAGGCCTTCGATTACCTTATCCAACAGTTTTTAAGAGTATTTTTCTCCAATTTCATGCAAAAACTCTAAAAAGCTTCTCGATCCAGTGCATTTGTGCCCTATGCATAGACACGGCAACCTTCTTTATGGTATTCATCACCTTACTCATACACTTGAGATCATTTAATATATTCTTACCTTTGCTCCGAAGATAACTTCCTCGACTATGGACATTTGAAGAGACATGGTAGTTTTTTGGACTTGTGAGATTTTATATTGTCTCATCAACATGTTTATTCTCACTTCGAGTGTCGTGGACTTGCAACCTATCAAAATCATCATACACCGACTATTTGTTAGTCCCGGTCATTTTGTCGTCCCTATATATTAGCTTGAGATCGTCAAAGTGTGTGAGTGCTTTGTTTACATATTTCTTTAGTTTAGGATTAGCCTGCCAAAATTAATTATTCATAAAATTTTAAAAATAATATTTTTATGAATTCAGTAAACGAAACTTTATTCTTGAAAAACTTTTGTACTCGAAATCCTCTATTACTATAATTTTTACGTCAACACATCCTACACGAGTCAAATCGAAACACTTTTGCATCCTTTCATACATCATTAATACTTTCATATGATTCTACACATTATTTAAAGTGTGTGACTCAACAAATTGTTGATTGATGTGCATGGCCGCTGCTGTGAATGCTGGCCTTTTAAAACATTTATCCCCTTTCAATTTTTTATAGCATGTGAAGCTAAAAAGAGGATAAATAAATTATCATGGACCTATAACAAAATTTTATATGCTGACCTCTTCTCCGAAATTGTTTTCTTACGTTTTGCCACGCTTTCTTATCATGCTTCTTCGTTGGCAAAGTATGCCGACCCTCTTCATCATGGCTATGAAATGACTTTCTTTATGCATCGCTCGCGGTATCAGATCCATGGGGATCATTATTTGATGAGCCAATCAATTTGTTTGTAGTTTGGCTCATTGGATAGTGTATGTGTATATCCGGACTGTTGAAGTACAACATGAAACTGTGACTTGTTGGACCCGCTATCATAGACCGAAAGAAACCCTTGTCTTATATAGAAGGATACATGTTCATAAAACAAGACATAGGGTAAAAACCTGCACTTATGGAGAACCTATGAACTATGGTTGAATATTGTTCTCTTGCGAACCCTGGGAATTCCGAGTCTGAAATGTGGAGGAAATGAACCCGTTCACCGGCGGCAAAGATGAAAATCTCGAAGTATCTAACATAGCTAAACCAAGATAACATCACTACCAAAAATGATGAAGCCCATCAAATAGTGATGCTCATGGATCTGGTACTGTGAGAGCATAAACATATACACTATCCAATGCGCCAAAATGCAAACGCATTTATTGATTCATCAAATAGTGATATCTATGGATCTGATACTGCTAGCAGTGCATCAAAAAAGTCCTTACATAGCTTTGATGAAAATGTGTGCATAATTCACCAACAAAAAAACGTAGCAAGAAAGCCGTGGCAAAACGTAAGGAAACAATTTTGAATAAAAGGTCGGCACATAAAATTTGGTTAGAGATTCATGACGATGTACTTATCATTTTTTTAACCTTACATGCTAAAAGGATAAAAAAAGGATGAAGGTTTTAAAAGCCTTGCATTCACGACAGGATTCATACATATCAACTAGCACTTTGGTGAGTAAGACACTTCAGATAATGTGCAGAATCATATGAAAGCATTCAACAGAATGTATGGCAGGATTCGAAATTATTTCAAATTGATTGATGTAAGATGGAATGACGAAAAATTCTAATAATAGAGGATTCCGAGTACAGCACTTTTTCAAGAGTATAGGAAAAAACTAAATTCGTAAAAACATTATTTATTAAATTTTATGAATAATTAATTAATTTTGACATGTTAATCCTTAACTAAAGGAATATGTAAACCAACTATTCACATTTTGACGATCTCAAGCTAATATGTAAGAATGGCAAAGTGAGTGAAGCTGACAAACAGTCGGTGTATGATGATTTTGATAGATTGCAAGACCACGACATTCTAAGTGTGAGAATTTACATGATGAGACACAAAATAAAACCCCACAAGTCCAAATAACCATCAATTTCTCTTCAATTGTCAGTAGTCAATAGTGTCGTCTTAGAAATAAAGATAAGAGTTTATTGAATGATCTTAAGTCTATGGATAAGGTGATGAGCGGCATAGAAAAAGTTTTCATGTCTATGCATGGGCACAAATGCACTGGATAAAGAAACCATTAGTTTTTGCATGAAATTGGAGGAAAATACCTCAAAGACTCTTGGATAACGCAATCGAAAGCTTTTGCCATAACGGATGCTTACAGTGAACTCCGGAGAACTGAGGAAAAAGTGGTTGGAGAAATTTGCTTTTAAAAGTGGGTATGCATCAAATAAGGATGGGAGAGACGGTACTGATGGAAGTGATGAGGATGAAGCAACTCCTCTTTAGATTTAGAAATTTCGATTGTCCACATGATCGAGAAATTATTTTGAGGCTATATATATTTTATAACATAATCTATCAAAGACTTAATCCTGGGGTATAATAGTAGTATGTATCCATTTGGAAACAGCATTGTTCAAGAGATATTTTATAAGGTTCGTGTTCTGTAGTTGATAAGTCATGTTTGTTAGATACGTGTTGTATAAATAGAATTCTTAACTAAGTTAAACTTTCGTCTATTTGTGACATGGGTATTTATAAAAGGTGAATCAAATGAGCTACATGCTTGGCATTTTGAAGTTCTATTATTGTTTGATGATCTCTCATGGTTGGGTTAGTAACTCTAGAATTATCTCAACTCTTATTAACTTTGTGTCGTGTTTGTATTTTCTTTTCTTTTTGGTTATTACTTGTTTCATCCAGATATATCATATATTTATAAGATATATTATAAAATAAAAAAGAGTAACATGTCGCGGTAGGAGGAAGCCAAAGCAGCAGCTTCATGATGCAGCTGAGTGCAGTGGCAATGACAGCGGCATCTTGCAGTAACATGTGCCTCAGTCGAGTTGCATTTTGAGTTGTTGAGCTATGTGAAATATTGTGTTTTGAATTGTTAAAGCATGTAAGGTGCCGGTTTTATCAAATTGTTTTGTCAATATTTTAGCTAATATATAGTTTTACAATCATTAAGTTAAAAATGTTGACGAACCTAATTTTGTCTTATAAGGAGGTGACAAAGGACATATTCACCATCTTAAAGTTACATGCAAATCCTTGTTTTGAAATCTATCATCATTTTTGGTACAACCAAACAAGAGAATGAAAAATTGCAAGTCATCAACTTTTATCTGGTACAAAACAAACAATAGAACTCTATATACATGGGTTTGCAATTTTAAGACTTTGGGAATCCATATTTTAGAGTCAAGCAACCAAACGGCCCCTAAGGTGTGGAGCCGAAGGGGGCAGGCTAAGGCCCGTGCATGAGCCCCCCTAAGGCTCTACAAATTTTCATTTATATGCTTAATCAATTAGATCAATACTGTATTTGCTCTTAGATTCTCTTGTAAACGTGCTTAATTAGCTCTGAAATTCTTTATAAAATACTATGTTTTCTTTTGTAATTATATCAATTCTCTTGCAAAATGTCAAACTACCGTATTTTCCCTTGTAAATAAATCAATACTCTCACCAAATGCGCTTGATTAGATGACATATTTACTTTTAAGGAATATTTTAATTGATTGGTCAAAAGATTAGCAATATCTTAAAATTGCGTTCACTACTTGTCAATTTTGGCTTCTTCAAATTATAAGAGTTAATTATCTACCTAACTTTTGTGATTATACGAGCATTATCAAGTATTTTGACCTTGATATTGCATTAAGTTTTTGTTAATAAAAAATTCAATACGCAACAAAAATAAACAAACAATTGTTTTAAAGCTAATAACAAATTATCATAATAGGTCAAATTCGAATTAGCAGGCAATCAGCCTCGAATTAAAATTAAAGCATTTTATAGAATCTCATTACGACACCATTATGAAACTGGAAAGAATGAAATTATGAATGTAGTACATGAGTTTAATATAACTATCTATTTTAGTGTATGAATATGTTTTTGTTGAACAAATATTGTTTCATGAATATTCTTGCCCCCCCCCCCAACAACAGTTTCTGGTCCACCCTGGTAATATATATGAAGCGTTCATCAAGCAGACTGAGAATCTGATACATGAGGCTGTCAAAAATTGAAGTGTTGTTACCAGGATACATGCATTTCAACATTTGTGCTGCATTTTCAAAGCCTAATGCTTTCCCCAAGTTACTCTAGCGTTTGGTTTATGGAATGGATATGCAATGGGTATAAAGGAACAAATTAAAAATTGCATTTGATATGAATCAAATATACTTACAGAGTAGTCCCAAACAAGGGGATTTACTGCATTTGGTGACTTCACCACCACAAGCTTATTGTCCTTTTCACTTGGGCGAGGATTTACAGCATTTCCCACATCTAATCTGTTTGCTTTGTCTAAACCAATGAAAAAGAAAGAGTAAATCAGTTAAGTAGGATCCTTCTCAAAATAAAGATGGCTATAGTTAAAATGCAAACCCTCATGTTTGCAACTGAATTAGCACCCAACGTTAACTGGAACGCAGAACGTTTTAGTACGCAAAACGAAAACGGGGACGCGGACCCTCATTTGTTGTGGAACACGGTACGATAAGGATGGTCTTCTTCCATATTATTATACGGGATGGTAAATGTATCTCGAAAAAAGGTAACGATTTTGGAACGTTTGTATGTACGTGTCTATGTATGTCTAATATACATAGATATAGTTCAATCTCTTTTGCTAAAAAATAAATATTTTTTAGTATAAATCTCACAAAAACCTGATTATATGCCCCATTTAACTTAAGTTTTGGGGGGAACGGTGATTCTTCCAATCTGGAGCGCTAGTGTTCCCGAATTGGGAACGATCATTCCAACTCACAATTCGCTAGCGGTTTAGCAGTTTTTGGTAAGTCAGCAACAGTTTCTCATTTTCCTTGACCTATCTTTCTTTTCAAATATTTTTACGGCTAATTGATCAAAACACCCGTCCTTAAACTAATATAGCACGCATACCCCTTGAGGTGATTTATTAGCACGAACACCCCTTGTTCATTGCTCAAAGCCCTTCAAAACATTCAACATTGACTCTAAACAACTCAAAAGTAGAATTTTAGTGTTTTTCAGGGTTCTGGTCAATGAATAGGGTGTCATTTTGTTAATAAATTATTTCAAGGGGTACAAGTGTTATATGAGGTGAACCACATGGATGTTCTGTGCAATTAACACTATTTTTTGAATGGTCTTTCCGCCATAATACATTAAAAACTTTTTTTCAAAAAAATAAATTAAAAACTTATATTATATGACTATTACATGTGCATTGCATGTGATCAGAAATCTAGAGATCGAGAGATGTGCTACTTTATTTGATCGTATGAACAAAGATTAACTTGGTTACTTACACACGAGCCATGCCCAGCCGGAACCAAATAGTGCCGATGCAGCTCTCTTAAATTCTTTCACCATTCCATCAAACGAACCAAAGTCCCTCTCGATCAATTCGAGGAGAATTTCAGACGGCTTCCCTCCTCCGCCTGGTTTCATCGAATTCCAGAAAAACTCATGATTCCATATCTGCAACACGAAATCATCATTGTTACCAGCAAAGTCGACCGAAATTAATTATGAGAAATTGTAATTTACCGCTTCTCCCTTAAAAATTTCAAGAAAATTGAAGCCTCTTCCAAGACTATTTAATTCCAAATAGCGAAATCCAATGTATGAACCTCGTGGTTTCTAATTTTCTCCAATTCTTTCCTGAGGTGAACAAATTCTCTTTCTATGTTCTCTCCTTCGCTCTTTTAACTACAATTGTAATTTAGATTTTTTTTTTCAATTACATATAACCAAACACCTGAATTGACAATACAATTCCATGATTTTTGATTGAACAAATTCAAGAAAACCAAACATGCCCATGAACAAATGCTTGAAGCTAAATACGCTCTTCTAAGTATAAATTCTTACAGGCAAATCATCAAACGCATCGTATGCTGTCCAATAATAGAACTTCTGAATTTTACACTACTGACTAAAAATCACAGAATGAGACAGAGATTATCAGTTCTTTACCTGAGCAGCATGATTGAAAGATGGGAGAGGATCCCCTCTGTTATATGAAGAGATCATGAACTCCTCTAAATTATTTACATCAACCTCATTCTCATGTATCAGCTGATTCAAACTCTCAACATGAGCTCTCTGATGCCCTCCCCAATGGTAGTTTAGAGCCTCCCTGCTCATATATGGCTCCAATGAATCCTACATTAATCATCAGAGCTTAATGCCAAAGTGTAGATTATAATTACTAAAAAATTAGGAGTCAAGAGAAGTAGAAACCATTGGATATGGTAATGGGCTCAGCTCAAACTTGGAGTTTATAGTTGTAGGCTTCACTCTGTTTGGTGATGGGCGCCTCCCTTTCTTATGCTGCCAAAACAAAAGAAAGAAATAATTAGATTGGGGGTTGGGGGCTCTGTGTGTGTGTTAGGGTTTAGGGTTTAAGAGGGAGGTAGTTGAAAATGATGCCTTGGAGAATTTCCATGGAGAGAGTAAAGGAGCTCTTAGAGCAGAGGGAGAGTGAACCCCCCATGACAGAGAAGAGAGCATTTTCTTCTCTCTTGCTTCAAATTAGAGAGAGAGTGAGAGAGAGAGAGAGAGAGGGGAACTCCATTATCTAGAACAGTGGAGGAAGTGAAAAGTTTTGGGTTGGGCTGCGATTTTGTGAGCCCAATATATAAAATTTGAGTTTTTTTCCCTTCTGTTTTGCTTGGATTAATTGTGCAAGCTATGAAAATATTATGTAAAATGTTGTGTAAATTAATTAAAAAGCTCGATGTAAAATATTATGTGAATAGCTTAGGCCATGCTATGCTACCGAAGCGTAAACCGACATAAAATAGACATGGCAGTAAAATCGAAAGGAAGCAAAATGCTAACGGCTATATACATTAAAGTAATAAAGTGTTGAGAAGAAAATTATAAAGTATTAAAATGCAACATAAAAGGGGGTACGAGGTGGCAGCCCCTTTTCCGAAAAACGGCCCCGTCTCAAAACACACACACATCCATGTATTTCACCGATCCAAACCGATTATGTTCTATGGATCATGAAACCTCTATGTACAAAAAATCTCGAGATATAAGAACCTCTTGCCTGTCCATCAAGAGACTACATTTTTTTTAATATCGATAAGCCGTTGATTTTTCTATGCACTTGATGAATATGTTAAAGTTCTTCAAATCTCGAGATTTTTTGTACATAGAGGTTTCATGATATGTAGATCGAGATCGCCGGTTTGGATCGGTGAAAACATGAATGATACGTGGGTTTGAGACGGGAGCCCCTTTTAAAAAAAGGGCCGCCACCTCATATACCTTCTCCTCTAAAGTGCAAAAGTGATGAAACATTAAAGTATTATTAAGCAATTTACCCTTAAATTATCGCTAAAAAACACCATTTCATTCACGTTGCGTTAAAACTTTGATCATTCTAAGTTATGATGATAAATTATGTTTGTGTACAGAAAGAAAAACTTACAGTTGTTGTGGTTTCAAATATATATTAGTTTTGTATAGGAAGAGTATTTCCTTCGACTTTTGTCAAATTTTCTTCGTTTGTACTGATTTGCTATCCTTATTTTCTGTTTCATTATATCGTACTAGATTTTTGCACCTGCTATGCATGAGCATTTATTATAATATGGTAATAAATACTAATGTTATATATTCGTATCATATTTGTAATACAGCCTCCAAGTTAATGCGTAGCATATCACGTACCTTCTTTTAAACTTAAATTTTAATTACAACACTGCATAACATATATAAGAAATCATAATTCTAAAAGGGTCAATTTATCTAAATATTTATTATGAAGATGTCTTCTTAAAAAATAATCCTTAAATCTTTGTTTGCTTTTGAATATATAATTTAACAAAATATAAATTAATTTAAAAATTCCATATTTTGCAAATCTTTTTTATTTTTACATTCTTATAGTTTTTATTCCTGCATTTTCAAATCTTAAATATCTTTTAAATTTTTCAGACTTAAAAATATTGGCAGGTGTTTGTAAATCTTTTTATTATTTTATTTTTGAATATATCATAAATTAAAAATAAATATTTTTAAATCCTTTTAGCTTTTATTTATTAATGTTTTTTAAATCCATCTCTATTTAGTTTTAATATTTGGATTTTTAAATCTTTAGAAATTATTTAACATTTTTATTTGTTTTCGGGCTTAGCAATCTTTTTAAGTGTTTGAAATCTTTTTATTTTATTATTTTTGGACAGACTATATCTTTCCGGTTGTATGTAATATTTTTATATTTTTATTTTCAGCATATTAAAAATTTAAGATTTTTAATTGGGATCGGGATCTAGATTTTAAACAGTGATTGTCACGCCTTATTTCCAAAAGACTATGGTGGGACATGATGAGAATCTCAACATAGTTATACCAAGAAACACTTCTCCTTGTTACGACTATGCCAAGCGTCTGAAAAGCAATATAATTATAACAAGAATACTCATAAAATAAAATCCAAAACAGCATTATTATAAAGCAAGAGTTCAACAGAAATATATTGTTCAAAACATAATAGTAATAATATCCAAGCCTTCAAAACAATGAAGCATACCAAAAGTCAAATACTGAAATAATAAAAGAAAGGAAACTAGAATCCAGGCTGAGCTGAAAAGTGTGAGAAGTCGGCCTCTGAGGATTCCTGCTAGGCAGTAGCTACACGATCCTTCTATAGATTTGACGGACAATTCAAAATGAACAACCATCAACGTGCTTAGCTCGGATAAGTCTCTCAAGATTACATTTTAATATAAACAGGAATAAAGCATGAAGCATATAATAAACATGAAGAAAAAAATACATGAATAAAAGATATGCATTTCTAAAATAAGCATGGCAATAGCATTCTCATATCAACATACGTCAAGCCTGACAAGGGTAATGTATGTCGATTTCAAGAGACCGCTATGTCTGTGATTGTTATCATCCCACATGCCTGGGACCGGCAACTGTTCAATTGTGATTATTAGCATCTCATACGTCCGAGACCAGCAACTGTGATAGGTGACCTCTGAAATCCGACTCGCATCTTCATTAGACCACCCAACCCCACGTCACACATCTGAGACCGGCAACTGTGATAAGTGACTCCCGAAATCCGTCTCACTATCTTCATTAGACTACCCAACACGCGTTTTACTATACGTATATATATAACGATCATAATCTATGGCAAGCGATAACATGATAGATGACTTGACCGTGCACTGTGATATCTCTTAACACGATCTCGAATTTATGACATATACCATTCCATCTCTTACCACGAATAATCCTTATATACTATCTCATGTTATAAGAATGCAAGGCAACATTTATCCATGATCATATCATTGTGAGAACATGCATTTCATATACACAAGAAAATCATTAGTTACAAGAACATGATTATTATAGTGTGTAAATAATATCAATGCAGGACAGATTTAGATCAATTTTGAAAGTTTCGAGGCAGTTTTACATAGTTTCTATTTGAAATTAGGGATCCCTCTAAGCCGTACATACGACTTTCATCGAAAACGGCTTTCCATAGAATTCTTGAATAACTAAGAAAAGGTGTATTTTTTGTGTAGAAAATGGTGCATATAGGGTTTATCAGTAACGGACTTCCAGGTTAGAAGATATTGGGGTTTTACTGCATGTATGTCATGTTATTCCAGAAACGTATAGGGTAGTTTCTTATCGCAAGTTTACAGGTCTAAAATTGCTGTAAATTTTTAAGTAAATTATGTAAAGTGTATATAAGGTATAGCCAGGAAAAGCGGTTTTGAAAAATCTTATCTAGATTGGGAATTAAAAATCAAACATGTAACTGATTGGGGACTTTCAGCCTCTGGCCAGCGAACAAGTCTCCGTTTTGAGGGAAGTTTTAAAAGGATTATGTCCGTTTTCTGAAAATACTTTTAGAATAAGAATTGTTCGCTTTTCAGTGTGCAGTAACTACGGAGTTCTCAAACTCCTGTAGTGGCGGCTCACTTAAAAGGCGCCTAGTGTGCAGTAACTACGGAGTTCTCAAGCTCCTGTAATGCCGGTTCACTTAAAAGGCGCCTCTATATTAAAGAGTGGTATCATTCCATTTATAGTACAGATCTGCCCTCTTTCGGAATGTATTCCGAAGAGTCTCCATTGTTCTACAGTGGGTCCCACGGATTCAAGAGGTGGCCCCCACGGATTCAAGAGGTGGACCCCGCACACTTAACACACAACTTAGGATGGCATTTTGTTCCATATGACACTTTGCTCCGTGACTAAGAACCGGGTCCCGACAGGGGCTCTTCAGAGTTCTGAAAGATAAAAAAGGGAAAGGAAGGAAAGAGAGACTATGTTTATTTATAAGATTAGATATTAGGGTTTTTAAAGATCAAGCGCCAGGAATAGATAAGAGGAGATCAAACAGCTTAAAGAGAGGTTTTAAAAAAATCTTTAATTAAGAGGAAATCTAATTAAACTCTTAAAAATACATAATAAATAATTTTATATTAAAAATCATTTTCTAGTGATTCTCTTTTCAAAAATCCCTTTTACCAAATTCTAATAAAATATAAAATCATGATTCCTTTTTTAAAGTATATTTTTTCTCCAATAAAATCTTTTATTAAATCCTTCTCTTTAAAAATGAGATTTCTATAACACAAAATAGTAAAGAAATATATTCCTAAAAACATTTATATTTTTTAAAATACCAAAAAAATCAAACAATTTTTTTAGACAAATTCTTTTTAAAAATCTAACAAAATCCTAAAGATAAATCCGCAATTCTAATTCTTCTCTTTATCTTCTAAATAAGATTCTCTTCAATCAAAACATATCAAATATTTTAGCAAAAAGGGTATAAAGTTTCAACTAATCATTTCCTTTCATATAAATTTAAAAATTGTTTAATGAAAAATACTAACATTAAAATACCATGGAAGACATAATTAATTTCAAAATTAAAATAGGCTTTTATTTACAACATGAAACTTAATGTCATTACAATGATTTTAGTTAGGATAATAATAAATTTTTAAATGTGGATTTTAGTGAGATAGCAAACCGCGATTTTAGTTCGATCCGGATTTTTATAGTTAGGATAGATAATTAGTTGAGCTATGGTGGACTAATAAAAAATAATTCTTAAATTTTTGTTTATTTTAATATATAATTTAACATAATGTAAATTAATAAAACAATTCCATAGCTTGCAAATGAGGATATTCGTGCAAAAGTTGGTGTAGCATCCGTGGAGAAGAAGATACGGGAAAACCAGCTAAGATGGTTTGGTCATGTACGACGTAAACCTATGGAAGCACTGGTTCGACGAATGGATGCTCTTGATACAGGCAATGTCAAAAGGGCGAAAGAAAGACCGAAAAATCATGGATGGAGATGATACGAAAAGATATGGTTACCAAAGGTCCCAATGAAAGTATATTGTTCGATAGGAGTGAGCGGAGGTAGAGGATTCATGTGCTGGATCCGACGTGATTCTCATGTTGGTTCATGTAGCCTACTCCATATGCTAGGGATAAAAGGCTCAGTTGTATATTTTTCAAACAGTTGTAAATATTTTAATTTTTATTCCTGGATTTTCAAAACTTTTAAATTTTTTTGACTTAAAACTATTGGCAAGTGGTTATAAATCATTTTATATTTTTATTTTTGAATATATCAAAAATTAAAAATATTTTTTTTCAAATCTTCTTCTTTTATTTATTATTATTTTTAATTTTTTGAACATTTTAAATCTTTAAAATTTATTTCTTTATTTTCGAGCTCTTTTAATAAGTCCTTCTCTTTAAAAATGAGATTTCTTTTACAACACAAAATAGTAAAGAAATATATTCCTAAAAACATTTATACTTTTTAAAATACCAAAAAAATCAAACAATTTTTTTAGACAAATTCTCTTTAAAAATCTAACAAAATCCTAAAGATAAATCCACAATTCTAATTCTTCTCTTTATCTTCTAAAATAAGATTCTCTTCAATCAAAACATATCAAATATTTTAACAAAAAGAGTATAAAGTTTCAACAAATCATTTCCTTTCATATAAATTTAAAATTTGCTTAATGAAAAATACTAACATTAAAATACCATGGAAGACATATTTAATTTCAAAATTAAAATAGGCTTTTATTTACAACATGAAACTTCCAGTCATTACAATGATTTTAGTTAGGATAATTATAAAATTTTAAATATGGATTTTAGTGAGATAGCAAACCGTGATTTTAGTTCGATGGGGATTTTTAGTTATGATAGATAATTACTTAAGATATGATGGACCAATAAAAAATAATTCTTAAATTTTTTTTATTTTAATATATAATTTAACATGATGTAAATTAATAAAACAATTCCATAGCTTGCAAATCTTTTTGATTTATATATTTTTCAAACAGTTGTAAATATTTTAGTTTTTATTCCTGGATTTTCAAAACTTTTAAATTTTTAGACTTAAAACTATTGGTAAGTGGTTATAAATCATTTTATATTTTTATCTTTGAATATATCAAAAATTAAAATAAAAATTTTCAAATCTTCTTTATTTATTTATTATTATTAATAATATTTCGAATTTTTTAAATCTTTAAAATTTGTTTCTTTATTTCTTTATTTTCGAGCTCGGCGGCCTTTTCTTGTGTTTGAAATCTTGTTATATCATTATTTTTGGACAAACTAAATATTAAAAGTAAATTGTTGGGGTCAAAAATTACACTCCGGTTGACCAAGTCAAAATCAAAGTCAACCCCAAGTAAGCGGGCCCAAGCCCAGCTCAAGTGGGCCCATGCTCAAGTCAAGCCCTGCGGGCGGCCTCCCCCATGCCAAAAATAAAATTATATAATAAATAAGTTTGATGTAATTTTCGTGTATGAATGTAAAATGAATAGGCAAGAAGCCAAATTTTTTGTAAAGCCCATGGCTCATGTGCAAAAAGAAACAAGCACATAAGGCATGGGATGAGCAAAACGCCATTTTGTAAAGTCCAAGGGCTATGTGTAAACTTGTAAGGCTATATAAGGCCACATGATAATGAAATGAGAACAATAATTTATTCCCCTAAAAAATTAGGGTTTCTGTGCCTCCTTCTCATTCCTCAAAGTTTTAAACCTTCTTCTCTTTTTTGAATTAAATCAAGAGTTTAACTCTTTCTTTTTCAAAAAGAAATAGTATTCCACCATAAAACCCACGAAGGGGAGCTCAGATCTCCCATCAAATCTCTAAATGGGAGATTTTTTTAGTCCCGCCCCTTTTTCCCCAAGATCCAGCCAACAGAAAGGAGGAGGAAGGAGATCCATCTTCAAAAATCCCACTTTAAAGAAGATCCGAGGCTTAGAAGAGGATCCAGGACTCAAGGAAGAAGAAAGGGGCCCTCTTTGATCATCTCCGAAGATTTTCGGAAGTTCAACTCTATTTTTCAAAATCTTTTGGAGTTTAACTTCATAAATAAAATTGTTTTGGAAGTTTAACTCCACCCAAAATATGTTTGGAAGTTTAACTCCTTAAAAATAAAAATTCTCCCTTTTTCTGGGAGTTTCTAAAGTCCCTCAGAGTTTAACTCTTAATTCCAGGGCTAAGTCCCTTCTTTTTCTTCCAGGCGTCCAGTGCCCACGTGCAGGACGCGTGAGGCATTGGCGCCCCGCGCCACACACGCTTCCTTAGGACGCTACTCACCCCTCGTTTCCCATACACTCCACGCTCAAAGCATGTCCCCCATTAGAAAAAAAATTCTAACGGAGCGTTGCCCCGCACCCTGCAACCCCCTTATCCCCCAGCCCACTATCCGGGTAGCGGGACCTCCTTAAACTCTGCGAGGCCCCCGATATATCTAAAACCCCTCAAGACATACATACACACACTGCACATTGAGTTCGCATGACTAGTTGACCAGTCAATCGTAGATTCTTTCGCTTCAAAGGCAGGGGGTAATTAACAGCAGCTTAGTTCACGGCTGCCGAAAATTCGGATCCCCACAATCAATAAACTCCGGCCTACCTTAGACAAGGGATCTGTATACGCTTGACAAGCAGTGCGTATTCCCATCTCAATGGGATGACGAAAAACACCCTTGTTTCCCCAATCAGAGTAAAGCTCTGCTCAAATTCCAAGATTGGAAATGAAGCGACGCTTCTGCTTCCCCCGATCAGAGCAAAGCTCTGTTTAAATTCCAAGATTGGAAATGAAGCGACGCTTCTGCTTCCCCAATCAGAACAAAGCTCTATTTAAAAATCCAAAATTTAAAAGTTGAAGCAATGCTTCAGATCTAGCGCTCTGCGTTGCACGCCACGTGTCAAACACAGGTGCGTTAGCGCAGTCATGCTGCGCGCCATGTGTCTATCACTGGTGCGCTAGCGCAGTTGCGCTGCGCTCTGTGCTGCGCGCCACGTGTCAAACACGGGTGCGCTAGCGCAGTTGCGCTGCGCTCAGGGTCAAGATGCCTGGCTTTGTAACGATGATGGAAAAACCCATCAGAACAGAAAATTAAAATCAATTAATTTTTATGAATTAAAAATTCTGGGATCTTCAAGATCCATAAGAAAACTCTTAAGAGTTCTTCATCAAAGATTAAGGAATTTATATATGATTCAGAAGAGCAAGGCTCTGTATTAAAATTCTAAAAGGGAAAAATTGAAGCAACGCTTCAGTTCTGCGCTAGGCGCGCTGCGCGCCACGTGTCAAAATACGAGTGCGCTAGCGCTAGCGCAATTGCGTTGCGCACCTCAAATTAGAGCAAAGCTCTGTTTCCAAGATTGGAAAGCGAAGCAACGCTTCATGAAAGGTACTGATATCAGATGCGCCTATAAAAAAGAGTCAAAAGACTCTGAAGCAGCGCTAACATGCAAAGCACAGAAGCGCTTCACCCTTATAAGAATTATTTGTACCTTATTATAGCAAATCAAATTATGCAGCGCATAGCCATAACAAAGAATTAAAAAATAATAATAACAAAAGAACACTTAACGGATAATAAAATACTTAATTAAAACATTTATTTATTATTACATTTAAAAAAGATCACCAAACAAGGGATCAGTGGCACAAGGGTAAACAAAACAATAAACAAAATTTTCTAACTCCCTCGCCGCCTTCTCCAGCACATCAAAACGACGATTTTCACAAGGAGTGGCTCCCCACCGATTGGCGCCGTGTTCATCCGCAAAAGCAGACATGATAGCCCGCCGGGCTCTTATTTGGCTCAACAGGTGAACCGAGCAATCTTTTAGAGCCCGAATAATCAGGCACACCTCATGGAAACACTCGAGCTTGTCTTCAGCCGCATCGAGCATCGCTAGGGTCATCTCCGCTAGGTGAGGGAGGATGTCATCGAGCACGGCATGAAGAATCATCCGGAGCCAAATGGATCCCATTGGAAGAGGAGACCCCTTACGGATCACAAGTTCATACATCACCACATCACACTCGGCATCCGTGAGAGAAGGATCCACCAAGCGCGCAGCAAACCGAGGAACAATGTCCTCAATGGGCACTTCCCACGGCTGTTTACGAGCATGGGGAAGTTTACAAGTCATAGTTGAGAGGGTTCTTTGGAGATGAAAAAAAAAAGAAGTTTTGCTTCGAGTTATAAAGACCAGGCACAGAAAATTTTGTGCACAATGGAACTATTTCCAAGATTCGGGAAATGAAAGATTATAGGGAATACAAGTTTGACTTAAAAAGGAAGGTGAAAAGACACCTCTGTTGAAGCAACGCTTTAGATCCAGCGCTCTGTTGAAGCAACGCTTCAGAACCAGTGCTCTGCGCTGCGCGCCACGTGTCAAACACGGGTGCGCTAGCGCAGTTGCGCTGCGCGCCACGTGTCGAACGTCGGTGCGCCAGCTCTGGAATTAAAAATCCCCACCGTTAGATCAAAGGATCTAATAATAATAATAATAAATCATTAATTAATCATAATTAAATTCTGTTAAGGAAAGATTCCTCAAAATCTTTCCAAACAACAAGATTGTGCTTTAAGCACCGCTGGATCAATAATCCAATGGTAAATAATGAATTACCAAAGACAGAACAAATTCTGCATGGAAAGATTTTCTCAATCTTATTAAAACAAGAAGCTTATCTTCTGTAAAACAGAAGCCTTAGGATCAAAGATCCAACGGTGAGAAATATTCCCAAATCAATCAGAGAAAGATCCATCAAAACTGATTTAACAAATCATTTGGCCCTATATAAAGGACCCTAAACTTCAAGTCAAAAATATACAGAGAATACAGAAGAAGAGATAGAAAAAAACCCTCTGCAAAAAAAGAGCAAGCTCTTAAGAAAAGAAGAGTTTTCTTCATATTCAAGGTGTAAAAAAAAGAACTATGTTCTTGAAAAACAGAGATGAAATCATCTCATAAAAAGAAGAACCCTCTTCTAAAAAGATCATAGATCTGAAAAAAGACCAAGGTCTTTGATGTTAAGAAAAAAGATCAAAAGATCTAATTATAAAAAAATAAAAGAAGTATTTTTTACTTCGTCCACAGATCTTTGATCTAAAAAGGCAGAGCCTTTTATCAAAACAAGAACTTTTGTTCTTAGATCTTGAGGCAAAACCTCCTTAGAAGAACATAAAAGTTGTTCTGTGATCTTAAAATCGATCAGATGCGCTTTGCGCTATTGAAAAGTGCCTTGCACTCATGAACTGTGCCCTTGCGCTCATTGGACCGGCGCACAGCGCCAGAAATTGCCACGTGTCAACCAGAGACATAATCCGCGCTTTACGCTCCTGAAACAGAGCGCTGCGCTCATAGACTGGCGCTCGGCGCCAAGCGCGCCACGTGTCGCTCGCTAGCATGCCAACGGACTAGCGCAAAGCGCTCATAGATGGAAAGCGCAAATGTTCTAACGAACCAGCGCTTAGCGCTAAGCGCGACACGTGTCACCCTCGTGTGCGCTAGCGCAATGCGCTCTTTAATTGGCGCAAAGCGCCTGATGCGCCACATGGCGTACTATCGGAACACCACTTTGTTTCTGATAAGTGCTATGCATTTAATACCAGACAAAATGACAGAGCCCAATGCTTAGCATTATTCAAAGGGCCGAGCCCAAATAAAGGCTTAATAGCCGGAACAAAAATTAAAATGTTAAAACATTTTAAGTGGACTTAGCCCAGTTCTGGCCATAAGTCCTCAAATTATTTTGAATTGAGCATATCTGCTCTTTCGACCAAATCACCTCGGTTGAAGTATACATCTCTTCACTCCTTTGATATTTGTCGTTGTAATTCCTCAACGTCTTCAAAGAGGTGACGGGTCGCGACAACCACACATTCTACAAACCGTGGGGTCCTTAAACTCATGGACTATGATGTCCTTAATCTTGACCATGATGTCTTAAAACTAACATCGGACTGTGGGGTCCTTAAGTTCACGGACTATGATGTCCTTAACCTTGACCGTGATGTCTTAAAACTAACGTCGGACTGTGACTATGATGTCCTTAACCTCGACCGTGATGTCTTAAAACTAATAGCGGACTGTGAGGTCTTTAAACTCACGGACTATGATGTCCTTAACCTCGACCGTAATGTCTTAAAACTAACACCGGACTGTGAGGTCCTTAAACTCACGGACTATGATGTCCTTAATCTTGACCGTGATGTCTTAAAACTAACAATGGACCGTAATGTCCTTAAACTAATTATCGACCGCAATGTCACTAAACTAAACAATAGAGCTCAATTGCTCTCTTGTTGGATCCAAATGATCCCGTTAAGTTGATCTTAGTCTGAAATTAGACTAACGTATCCTTAACAAACGTTTAAGTTGATCTTAGTCTCAAATGAGGCTAACGTATCCTTAAACCCAAACCTCCAAACCCAAATCTAAGAAGATACGGATTTGGAATAATCTACGTCATACGGGAGACAACACAAATTAGCTTCCGTATACAATCCACGGGCAACCAAACACAAAACAAACACACACGACACGAAGTGACCATCTAGAGAAGGAGAAAGTTGTTACCGCTATGCGGTAGCGTAATTAACTGCAGGGGCTTGCGCCTGCAGGGAAGAACGTCCCCACAATCAAAAACCCCTCAAACGAGGGGGAATCTAATGAAGTCTGCTACATCGGCCGCATCCATCTAAACCTTCGATATATGGTGCCATAAATCAACTTGGTATCTTCGGAGAGGTGGACGGATAGCACCAGTTAGCATCTGCCCCCAGATTCAGACAAGACGTTTGTCTTCCCGGTTTCCGGCGGTAAACAACCCTATATAAATCATCCTTAAAACATTTTAGTATAAATTTATCATTATATTCTTAATTCTGTCTCTTTTTTAGTTTTTATTTTTGGATTTTAGATCTTGTAAATCAGTTAAGATTTTTATATTTATCAAATCTTTGTGAATAGTTTAGTTTTCATTTGAATATATCTTTTATCTTTAAAATTGTTTTAATTTTTCTTTTATTTTCAAAATTCGCCATACGTACATCTTTTATCTTTAACAACATTTTAACCTTTTCTTTTATTTTCGAAATTTGTCATATACACAATTGTTGCTTAACTAACATGAAAAAGTTCTATGTTCTTAATTAAACTTTAGACTTATTTATTCTTCTAATTATATGTCAAAAATATGTCCATATAGAAAGTTGTCATTTTGCTTTAAATACAATTTATAAGAAAAAATAATAAACAATTTTTTTTAGATCTTACAAGTATTAAATTTTTTTAGGTTTTTAATCTTTTGACTTAAAAACCTTTTCCATTGTATGTAATATTTTTATATTTTTATTTTCGGCATATTAAAAAATTTAAGATTTTTAGTTGGGATAGGAATTTGATTTAGTTAGAATAGTGGGATAGGGATTGAGATTTTAAACGGTGATTCAAGTTGGGATAATAATAAATTTTTAAATGGGAATTTTAGTGAGATAGAAAACCGTGATTTTAGTTCGTTGGGGATTTTTAGTTAGGATAAAGAATTATTTGAGATATGACGGACAAAAAAAACATCATTTTGTTTTTAAGAGTGTTGTTGTTGTTGTTGTTATAGACAGATGGATTCATTTCGTGTAAGTACGATACAATCATGAAGGTTGAGTAGTAAAATTTAAGATTAAATTAGGTTAGTTTGAAAGTTATAAGACATAAGTTAAGAGAGCTAACTTTAAAGTAAGGTTGTTAAAACAAGCCAAATGCGCCGCATTTTAGGTTGTTCGGCTTAGCTTAATTATTTAAATGAGCTAAAAATCTTGTTCAAGTTTGGCTCGTTTATTTATCAAACGAGCCCAAGCCGAGCCTTCATCAGTCCGAGTGAGCCTCAATCTTTATTGAGCCTATCTAAAATCTAGAAAAAATGTATAAATAATTACATCAATATATAAAAGCATCATATCAATGTTCAATATTATATATGACAAAGTGAGCAGTGAAGAATGTGTTGGATATATGTATGCCCTAGAGGCCTTCATTGTATAGACTATTAAGGATATGTATGTACATGTCAATCTTGCTTATGATAGTACGCTATTTGGTTTGTCTTTATCTTAAACGTGTGATATATTTTACTTTGTATATACATGTTGATAAAGCCCATAGGGTGTTTTGCCTGACTACCGGCATTGTGATGACAGTCATACTTGTGGGAGCTGGATAGTCAATAGGCACATCCTTGAATGTCCCTGGTCGCAGGAATATCGAGACGGGGTATCGATACTCCAGAGTAGACTAATGTATACATATCTAGACCCTGACGAGAGGCGATGGATTGGTTCCGCAGCCATTGGTGATGTGCACCTAAGATTGTATACAGATGCTCACTTCATGTGAGTACACCGGACAGGACTCGCCGAGAACTGACTGGATGGTATTATACCTAACGTCAGATAGCAGTTCTCAGGTGACATGTGTGCAGATAGTCTGTTGATTTAAAGTCATCATTTGTCTCGTGTGAGTTCCCACTGTGCTTTGATTATTACCCTACCACGGCTCAAAGGAGTCGTGCAAACAGGTTTTAGTTGGGCACAGTCCCGAGCCACGTGGAGGCAGTGAGCGACTGTTAGGGATTCGTCTCTCCCGATTTAGGGAGTTGATATCGCACTGTGATCGGTTGGTCATTACCATAAGTCCCTGGCCATGGCTGATTGAGAATTACTGATGAACTGATCAGTAGATTCTCGGATGGTCTTGAGCCATGCTGGCACGACTTGTACGGTTATTAGGGGTCTGACGTTCACTACCCCCTAGACCATACATGCAATACTCTTAGACGAATAGACCGGACTGCGCGGATATTGTCATGGACGGGCTCAGTAGGATTTCGGATGGGTTACCTCATCGGCTTTCTTATCGACATCTACCTGGGGACCGTTACGCACAGCTAGTGCCGCTTGCGGTCTGTGGTTAAACCCACTGCCAGTGTAGTAGTCGAGTCTTTAGAGTCCCACACAGAGATTTCCCAACTCCAGGCGAAACGATATAGAGGCCGTACGGTTTTACGACAAGGGTTCGGACGCACACGTGTGTTTACACACGTACGACGTTCGGACAGTTTTTACTAGCCGGTTTTGGTTTAAGCCAGATTCTAGTATCAGGTTATTGAATTTATACAGTCTAAATTTTTTTCGTGTTTTCATGGATAGGAGGGACGTTTTCGTAATTTTCCGGGAAGCTTCTAGAAGCATGGTGACTTGAGGGTATAGGTGGCATTGTCATTAAATGATATTGTGACTCATTATGTGTGATTCATCATGTCATTAATGCATTATTAAATACTTAATGACTCACATAATGAATCACTCATAATGCATTTATGTAGCATGATGAATAATCATTTTATTCATTTATTCATTATGTTTCATATATCAAGTGAGAAATAATATCATTATCATATTATCATCTCCACTTTCTCTCTCCTCAAGCTCACTCTTTTTTTAAACCCTAATCCTACTACTAATGAGTTGAGACCAAGGATTAGAATAGACTAAACACTCCATAACCTAACTCTATATCATCTTAGTTCCTTTGATTAGTAATTAGAGAAACTATGTTACCTCAAGTTTAGAGGTGAAGCTTGGATTAGGGTTCTCGGGGTGGATCATCTATCACGGAAAGGAGGCCGAGGAGGATGTAGAGATCGTAAAGACGAAGGACACGTATCACTAGGTATAATCTCTTTACATAGTAGCTAAGAACTTCTATGGTAGGTGTTATTATAGTTTAGTAAAGATCTTCGGTTAGTCGATATTTGCTTAAAGAATAAGATCGTTTTCAAATTTCCGCCTCTCCGCAACTAGTGGGGTGTTGCACATCGATTTACAGTGGTATCAGAGCCTCACTAAACAATAATTAACTCATTTGCAAAGTCGTATGAATTTCGAACGCAAAACAAACCGGAAAATACACGGATATCATATAGTTTCTGTCGATTTTTAAATGAGGTCTAAAAATTTTTCAGGGTCCTCCAAAATAACCTACATGAAAATATAAGAACACGGAGAAAAAATAGGCTCCTGAATCGGCCGAGCCGCGGAACCGCGGCCGATCCCACCGATCCGCCGTGGATCCGCGGCCGAGTTGGGGCCGATTCAGCCCAGTTTTTCCCTGTGCATCTTCTGTGATATTTTGTATTTTCTGGTATATTTTATTTTCTGCTCAAGTTTCAGATTTACAGAGAAGATTTGGAGTAGAATCTAATGTGTTTAATCGATCGAAATTATACGATATTTGCTTGTTTGATTATATCCGTGAACTGTATTATGTGTTCGTAAACCTCCCCTAACTGCTAGTATGTCGGTTGGCAGGGGGTTGCACATATATGTGATGTTGTTTTTAACTGTTTGTGATTATGAACTGTATTGGATTGTTGTGATGATTAGCCGTGTTTTGTGATGGGTTATTGTATTAATTCATTCGATATAATTGTAAAAAGTTATAATATTATTTTGCGGGGCACATCCAGGTTGCGGTTGTAGCCACCGTTGTATTATTTCTTTTTACTGTTTTTGCTCCTAGGATAGCCCCAAGGTGGGGTGCACAAACTACCGGGTATTTCGAAATGTTTGCCTACTCACGTTGTTGAGGGAGACCGCTTCATTTCGGCTACTTGGCGGGTAGTTTGTGTTAGTTGTATGTATGCCCTAGAGGCCAGTATTGTACAGATGATGTATATTATATTGGATGCTTGGACATATATAGAGATGACTTTCTTGCTCGATATGATAGTATGCTATCTGGTTACTCTTTATCTTAACATGTACACTAGTCTCTTTAAACTGTCTTATAGTTACATGTTGATAAAGCCCTTAGGATGTGTACTTGACTACCTGGACTATGATGCAGATCATACTAGTGGGGACATGGTAGTCCATAAGTACATCCTTCAAGGTCCCTAGTCGTGGGTGTATCGAGACAGGGCATCGATATACCAGAGTAGACTAGCGTATACGCTTCTCGACCTATGAGATGGGCGATGGATGATCCCATATCCATTGGTGTTTGACATCAGAGAGGGTATACGGGTGCTCAGTGGAGACTGGGTACACTGGACGGACTCGCCGAGAACTCCCAGATGGTATTATACCTCACGTCAGATGGCAGTTCTCAGGTGACACTTGTACAGGTTAGTCTGTAGACCCGAGATCGTCATAGAGTCTTGTGTGATTCCCACTGTGCTTTGATCTCCACCTTACCACGTCCATGAGGGCGTGCAAAACGGTGGTCTTTGGGTACAGTCCCGAGTCACATGGAGGCAATGACCGATAGGAGGGGTTTCGTCTCTCCCGGTATTGGGGGTTGATGTTGCACAGTGCTCGATTGGCCGTAACAGGGAAGTCCCTGGCCAGGGCTGATCAGAGATTTGCTGGTAAGTGTTACCAGTAGTTTCTCGACCCGTTATGAGCCTCACATCGGCACGACTTATCGGTTATTGGGGTCTGACGTATACCACCCCTAGACTTGATATGCGACATATCAGACGAACAGACCGGACTGTACGGTAAGTGTTACTGGTTGGATTCACAGGAGTGTGAGCGGGCTAGCTCGTCGATCTTCTGATCGCTCAATACCCGGGTGGCCATTACGTTTAGCAGACCGCTTGCGGCTTGTGGGTGCTTGATATGATCATCATCTGCTACCGGCGTATTGACGAGTCTTTAGAGTCCTACACAGAGGTTTCCTGGCTCAAGCGAAACGAAATAGGAGCGCATATGAGATATGTGCGGGACCGAGAATAATGCGTGTATGTGATACCGTATTTGATTCTCACGATTAATGTTTCGATTGGTTGTATGTGATATAACCTAGTTATCGAATCGAAGATCGATTCGATAAGCCGATACATTGAATACTAGTCGGTCATGTGCGACATGGCCGGATCATTGAATCAAATGTTGATTTAATGATTTAATGTATAATTATATATTTGATATATTACTTTACATTAACTAGTATTGGTTCACTTTAAACGGATTTTTCTCACTTGATGCACATTGTATATGTGATATGCTTTTGTGCACATTTTTGTATCATGTTTGATGATACTTGATCATTTGGTTAAATGTATAGAATTAAACCATGGTTAATTTGATAATTAGGGTTTTACATATTTATTTATTTGTTCATTTATTTATTTGAAAATGATTTAAAGAGAATGGTGGCTTTCTTTTGTCTTTAGTTGAAGCTTCATGAAGCCTTGACTTTTGCAACCATTCTTGTCCACATGCTTAACCCTAACTCTCAAAATGACCATGGTTTATTCTCTAAACTTAACCCTAGTTAGATTATGATAAGTATGAATTTTCTTTTCATTTTAAAAAGAACTTATCATAAAACTAGCTTCATCTTCTCCTTCTTCTTCAAGATAGAAACCTTGATGCCATCAATGGCAACTTGAGTTCTAGTGAGAGAAATCCAATTCTAAAGTGAACCCACCTCCTATTTCTTCACCCTCTACCTCTTGCCAAGTTGTTTTGGGTGTTTTCTTCACAAGTTTCACAACTTTGTGAAGTCGGAGCTTGAACTTGTGATGCCTCGACGTAGATCGTCTTTGACACGAAGCCGACGACCTATTCCGCTCGTTTCTCCGATGAAGCCGACGATTGAGTTCGGGATTCATGATGGACAGCGAGAGGACACCCACGTGGAGCTAAGGAAGTGGAGAACCGGATCTACAAAGGTTGTAGCATCTAACTTTTAGTTAAGTAGTTAACTAGTTTATCTTTTCGCCTAAACTTCTAGTCAACGATCCGTATTAGGGTTTCTCGGCACCCATAATTTTTGAAATTGGCATGGTTGATGCCTTGTGAGACTTCATTAGAGTGCCTAGGAACCCTACAGTGGTATCAGAGCCTAGCTAGAGCCTTAGGCGAAGTCTAGACGGAGTTTGAAGTCCGAACGAACCGAAACCCTAACTCACAAAATGCTCTCTGTACATTTTCTAAAATCTGGGATTTTTCCAAATTAAAAATATGCAGAAAAATCAGCAGGTGATTCTAAGAGTTACTGTGAAATTCGACAGCGCAAATTAACCAAGTCGCCGCGGTTCCGCGGCATGAGCATAGCTCATGCGGCGGTTCCGCGGTCGTACGGCCTCATTGAACAATGAATTCTGCACAGTAATTCTTATTTTCGAGTGCTGGTTTTCCTGGGAATTTTTAAAATTTATTCAAGAGTTGCATTTTCTGGGGTTGTTTTGGAGCTTCGATAGTTCGATCGGATTATCAAATTTCGTCTATGTATTTTTCCGGATATTTTAAGAATATGTTAAAAAGTTCGACCAGATGAAAATACCCAACTTTTCCCCTGCCGGAATATTTCCAAGTGTTGGATCTTTCTATGGTTTAAAGACGTTCTGAGTAGTGCAAGTAACGCGATGGTCCCTCTAGAAGACAACAAACCTTAACTCGATTATGTGACCGTCTTGAACTGCCCTTTGAACCTTCGGATTTGGGGCAGTACGGCGTGCCACATATGAGGCGTTGGCTTGACCCTTCTACGGCTGGACCGTTGGTACTGAGGCATGAAATGAATGTCTTTGAACTTATTTCATGTGTTGATCGGTGTCGGGAAAACTTGGGTGTTCGAATGTTCGATCGGAAAGTTTAATATATTCTATTTATCCGGAATTGGATACAATAATTGGAATTCACAAACAGTTATGAGATAACTGAATGAATGTTATAAATCTAGCGGTTTAGTTTCACTTGATATCGAAAAGAGTTTTTGATAATGGGACTAAAATGCGGGGTTTATAACTGTTAGGCATGTGATGTCTAAGTATTTCATTTGATTAGGCATGTGATGTCTAAAGAGGTTGCGGATTCCAACTGTTGTAGTTTTACACTTTCTTTTCTGTGACCGTAAGTGTAATATGTGATATCGCCGGTTTCGTTGCTATATGTCAACAACAATTGAGATACGCATGTTTACTTACGTTGATGACATGTGATGTTATGTGTTGCTGGATATGTTATATTGGATCGTCGTGTTTGAATAGCCGGGGGTTTTTATGTGAGATGAGTGTTTTTCATTTTCATTCATGTAAAAACTTGTATGTAATATTCTTTTTATTTGGGGCACTTCCAGGTTGCGGAAGTTGTCACCTTTTGTATATTATTTACTTTTCCGCATTAGGATAGACCCAAGGAGGGGAGCATAAGTAACCGGGTTCTGAGGTCCAGTGGGAGACCAACTCGAGGAGTCGAGTCCGGGTCTCCTAACCCTAGAATTGGCAGGGTTGCTTGCCGCTCTCGTAGGGGTCTAGGGGTGTGGAATTGGCTATTCATCACGACCGTGGAATCCGTGTTTTATACTGGCTCGTATTGAAAACACGGACGTCCTAGTATATCCAATATTTCATATGTTTCTTCTGCTGCGATATCTGTGATGTGATCATGTGATGTTCTGTGATAGATACTATATATAGTATATATGATATATTATATAGACGTTACTTATATTTTGCACCCGCACTAGCCCTGCCTTGCTCTGTCGTTAGTTACCTAACCTAACGGTGCATGAGGGGACATCGAGGCGAATGCGGATGGCATAAGTGTACGTCGTATTTATCTGTGATGTTTAGGTATTTAAATGATGGGACTTCATTAATGTGATTAATGAAAGAAAAGAAACCTAAGATGTTGTAGAATCAGATTTTAAACAAAACAGGTAGCTACAGTTCTTGCTTTGCATAGCGGTATATATGATATACCCTGCACCTTATTCGATGAGGAAAGGACCGAGATCCCTTCACCGGGAGTGACTCCTTTAGCAATAACTGGCAGATGCTACACACTCGGTTTGCTTTTGATTGTTTTTGAGTTTTGCTTTGCACAGTGATATATATGATATATCCCGCACCTCATTCGACGAGGAAAGGGCCGACGATCCCTTCACCGGGAGTGACCTCTTTAGCAAAACTAGAAAAGCCTCGAAATCACTCCATTTCAAAACTTCATTTGATTCTACAACGATATCAAGTTCATTACGCAATAGGTTTTCAGAAAAACCTGTCGTAGCCCTCCGTCATTTCAGATAAATTACATATAGTATTCGTGCTACATTTGTTGGCTTTCGTCAAGGTGTAGTGTGCGGTAGCTATGTGCTGTTTATCTGTTGCATATGATGCGACTGGATTAGGGTAGTCGTACGGCTTTGTTGGCTTTCGTCAAGGGTCGTGCGGGTGGGTTTAATTCAGTCAAGAAATGTATTGGTTGAACTTGACTAGCGCGCTGTGGTTTGTTGGCTTTCGTCAAGGTCATAGCACGCTAGGGGCAAAAGCATTATCGGGAATTTCAAGTGTTGAAATTTGCAATGAGATTGCATACCTTCTATGAGATAGTTGGATCCCGATACCCACTGCGAGTAAGAGTTACTCATGGGAGAGTTTTACACATTACAATTAGCCGATCAAGTAGGTGTCTAGAAAGGTGTCAACGAGGTTACGCCTCTGGGAAAACGAGGTTTACATTAATTAGGTTCGTGCGAAAGCACGGGGGACCTCCCTCAAAGTACCGACACTGGCCTGGCTGAAAGATTGGCGAACTTGTAGTGTGTAATTAATCCCGGCTAATCTTTCCTTTTAGGGTTTGGAGGAAGATTTGATAAAAAGCAGTGGGAGCCATCCTGATTAGATAAGATAATAACCAATCTGATCTTGCACGAGCATACGCTAAAGTGTTTTCTTCTCTCTCTCTCCAGGTAGCGACCATTTCATGCCCTAATGAAGATAATAATATGGATGTATTGACCGAACCCGCATGTTATACTGTGCTGGGGAACGTTGGTTCCGTTCTTTCTTATAAGAGTTATAGGAATGAACAGGATATAGGGGAATACCAGGATTTCCATGCCACCCGAATGAAGAAAGTACATGTTGATGCATTTTCTTCGGGTGTGTTCGTTACTGAGAACTGTTTCTCCATTTGCTCTACGTCCTGGGTATTAGATACCGGGTCAGGATCCCATATATGTAATCAGTTACATGGGCTCAGGAAAGGTAGAGAACTTGGAGAAGGTGATAAAGACATTAGAGTTGGAAATGGTGCAATTGTTGCAGCTAAGACTGTCGGGGAATATCACCTTGCATTACCAACTGGTAATACATTGGTTCTGAACGAATGCTATTACATGCCGAACCTGATATGCAACATTATATCGGTTTCTTTATTAAGTAAAGAGGGATATAATTTTGTATTACAGGACAATGTTATGAACATTTTCCGTAACCAAAAGTTGGTTGGATCAGGCACGTTGTGCAATGGCATTTATGTTCTAAATCAATCAACAGTTCTGAGCATAACAAACACATACAAGAGGAAGAGTTTAGAACTGAACGAATCCTTCTTGTGGCATTGTAGACTGGGTCACATCAATGCGACACGACTGGCTAAGTTGCATAAGGATGGATATTTGAAACCATTCGAATTTTCATCTTATGACACTTGCCAGTCATGTCTCAAAGGCAAGATGACCAAAACTCCGTTTACGGGACACGGAGAAAGAGTTACTGAACTCTTAGGACTAGTACATAGTGATGTATGCGGTCCAATGTCTACACATGCCAGGGATGGTTCTTCGTACTTCATTACATTCACTGACGATCTCTCAAGATACGGACATGTGTACTTAATAAGACACAAGTCTGAAGCTTTTGAGAAATTTAGAGAATATAAACAAGAAGTCGAGAACCAAACCGGAAAAAGTATTAAAATCCTTCGATCTGATCGAGGAGGTGAATACTTGAGCAATGAATTCCTGGACTTCCTAAAAGAGAATGGGATTCTCTCTCTGCTGACTCCTCCATATACACCACAGCACAACGGTGTATCAGAACGGAGGAACCGCACCCTATTAGATATGGTGCGCTCTATGATGAGCACAGCTGAGTTACCTATTTCCTTCTGGGGGTATGCGCTTCAGACAGCCATACATCTATTGAATATGGTCCCAACCAAATCTGCGCCTACCACTCCATATGAGATATGGAAAGGAAAGAGACCAAGTCTTAACTATGTTAAGATATGGGGTTGTCCAGCCTATGTCAAACGACAAAATCCGGACAAACTCGAGGCACGGTCTGTTCTATGCAAATTTGTAGGATATCCCAAGAATTCTCAAGGGTATATCTTCTACCACCCTGAGGAACAAAGAGTGTTTGTTTCTCGGCATGCCACCTTTTTAGAAAAGGAATTTCTTGAAAAAGAGATTAGTGGTCATGAGGTAGAACTGGAAGAGGTTCCAGCTGCAGAAGCTACAACAGAAGATCTGGTGGAACCAGAGGATTCCGTAGTTCCCGATGAACCCCAGCCACTCCGCCGATCTAGTAGGGTTTCTCGCCAACCTGAGAGCTACTACGGTTTTCTCATGGATGGAGGGAGCGAGGATTGCATCATGGAGGATGATGACCCAACTAGCTTCGAGCAGGCCATCACGAGTAGGGACTCAGTGAAATGGCTGGATGCTATGCGGTCCGAGATGGAATCCATGTACACCAACAAAGTATGGACTTTGGAAGTTGCTCCTGAAGGGGTAAAACCCATCGGGAGCAAGTGGATCTTCAAGAAGAAACTTGGTGTAGATGGGAAAGTGGAGACTTTCAAAGCTAGACTTGTAGCAAAGGGTTTTCGTCAAAGACCAGGTATGGACTATGACGAGACCTTTTCTCCAGTGGCTATGCTTAAATCCATCCGGATCATGCTTGCTATCGCTGCATATCATGACTACGAAATCTGGCAAATGGATGTTAAGACCGCCTTTCTAAATGGTGATTTAGAAGAGTGCGTGTACATGACTCAGCCAGAGGGCTTCGTAGACAGTGGGAGCAGCGGGAAGGTGTGCAAGCTGCTTAAATCCATTTATGGATTAAAGCAAGCATCGCGGAGTTGGAACATCTGCTTTGACGTCGTTATCAAAGAGTTTGATTTCGTCAAAAACCCAGATGAACCTTGTATCTACAAGAAGGTAACAGAGAGTAAGGTTGTCTTCCTCGTATTGTACGTGGACGACATACTCTTGATAGGAAATGATATTCCTATGCTGCAAGCGGTCAAGCTCTTCTTATCACAAAGATTCTCGATGAAAGATCTTGGTGATGCCTCCTGCATATTGGGAATCAGGATCTATAGAGATAGATCCAAACGGATATTGGGATTGTCCCAATCCAGGTACATTGACACCATACTAAAGAGGTTTAGTATGGAAGAATCCAAGCGTGGGAACTTACCCACGATCTCTGGAGTCACTCTCTCCAAAGAGATGTCTCCCAAGACTGATTTGAAGAGAGCTCGCATGCAAGGGATAGCCTATGCTTCGGCTGTAGGCTCTATCATGTATGCGATGCTATGTACCAGACCCGATGTAGCATACTCACTAAGTATAGTGAGCAGGTATCAAGCTGATCCTGAAGAGAGTCACTGGACAGCTGTGAAGAGCATTCTCAAGTACTTGCGAAGGACTAAAGAGATGCTCTTGGTGTATGGTAACGGAGAACTCCAAGTGGAGTCCTTTACCAATTCGAGCTTCCAGAGTGATAAGGACGACTCTAAGTCGCAGTCGGGCTTTGTCTTTACCCTATACGGAGGGGCGGTTAGCTGAAAGAGTTCCAAGCAGGAAACCGTGGCAGACTCGACGATGGAGGCTGAATACATCGCTACCAACGATGCTGCCAAAGAGGCTGTCTGGATCAAGAAGTTCATTACTGAACTTGGAGTGGTTCCATCCATTGAGCATCCAATACCTTTGTATTGCGATAACAATGGAGCGGTGGCTTTGGCCAAGGAACCCAGGTCCCATCAGCGATCCAGGCATATTCTGAGGCGGTATCACCTGATCCGGGAGATAGTTGATCGCCGGGAGATCGAGGTCAGGAGGGTTGACACGAAGAACAACACGGCGGATCCACTCACGAAAGCCATTCCCCAGATACAGTTTGAGAGACTCTTCGGGATGCTCGGTATGCGATACTACAGCAGCTGGCCCTAGTGCAAATGGGAGATTGTTAGTTGTATGTATGCCCTAGAGGCCAGTATTGTACAGATGATGTATATTATATTGGATGCTTGGACATATATAGAGATGACTTTCTTGCTCGATATGATAGTATACTATCTGGTTACTCTTTATCTTAACATGTACACTAGTCTCTTTAAACTGTCTTATAGTTACATGTTGATAAAGCCCTTAGGATGTGTACTTGACTACCTGGACTATGATGCAGATCATACTAGTGGGGACATGGTAGTCCATAAGTACATCCTTCAAGGTCCCTAGTCGTGGGTGTATCGAGACAGGGCATCGATATACCAGAGTAGACTAGCGTATACGCTTCTCGACCCATGAGATGGGCGATGGATGATCCCATATCCATTGGTGTTTGACATCAGAGAGGGTATACGGGTGCTCAGTGGAGACTGGGTACACTGGACGGACTCACCGAGAACTCCCAGATTGTATTATACCTCACGTCAGATGGCAGTTCTCAGGTGACACTTGTACAGGTTAGTCTGTAGACCCGAGATCGTCATAGAGTCTTGTGTGATTCCTAATGTGCTTTGATCTCCACCTTACCACGTCCATGAGGGCGTGCAAAACGGTGGTCTTTGGGTACAGTCCCGAGTCACATGGAGGCAATGACCGATAGGAGGGGTTTCGTCTCTCCCGGTATTGGGGGTTGATGTTGCGCAGTGCTCGATTGGCCGTAACAGGGAAGTCCCTGGCCAGGGCTGATCAGAGATTTGCTGGTAAGTGTTACCAGTAGTTTCTCGACCCGTTATGAGCCTCACATCGGCACGACTTATCGGTTATTGGGGTCTGACGTATACCACCCCTAGACTTGATATGCGACATATCAGACGAACAGACCGGACTGTACGGTAAGTGTTACTGGTTGGATTCACAGGAGTGTGAGCGGGCTAGCTCGTCGATCTTCTGATCGCTCAATACCCGGGTGGCCATTACGTTTAGCAGACCGCTTGCGGCTTGTGGGTGCTTGATATGATCATCATCTGCTACCGGCGTATTGACGAGTCTTTAGAGTCCTACACAGAGGTTTCCTGGCTCAAGTGAAACGAAATAGGAGCGCATATGAGATATGTGCGGGACCGAGAATAATGCGTGTATGTGATACCGTATTTGATTCTCACGATTAATGTTTCGATTGGTTGTATGTGATATAACCTAGTTATCGAATCGAAGATCGATTCGATAAGCCGATACATTGAATACTAGTCGGTCATGTGCGACATGGCCGGATCATTGAATCAAGTGTTGATTTAATGATTTAATGTATAATTATATATTTGATATATTACTTTACATTAACTAGTATTGGTTCACTTTAAACGGATTTTTCTCACTTGATGCACATTGTATATGTGATATGCTTTTGTGCACATTTTTGTATCATGTTTGATGATACTTGATCATTTGGTTAAATGTATAGAATTAAACCATGGTTAATTTGATAATTAGGGTTTTACATATTTATTTATTTGTTCATTTATTTATTTGAAAATGATTTAAAGAGAATGGTGGCTTTCTTTTGTCTTTAGTTGAAGCTTCATGAAGCCTTGACTTTTGCAACCATTCTTGTCCACATGCTTAACCCTAACTCTCAAAATGACCATGGTTTATTCTCTACACTTAACCCTAGTTAGATTATGATAAGTATGAATTTTCTTTTCATTTTAAAAAGAACTTATCATAAAACTAGCTTCATCTTCTCCTTCTTCTTCAAGATAGAAACCTTGATGCCATCAATGGCAACTTGAGTTCTAGTGAGAGAAATCCAATTCTAAAGTGAACCCACCTCCTATTTCTTCACCCTCTATCTCTTGCCAAGTTGTTTTGGGTGTTTTCTTCACAAGTTTCACAACTTTGTGAAGTCGGAGCTTGAACTTGTGATGCCTCGACGTAGATCGTCTTTGACACGAAGCCGACGACCTATTCCGCTCGTTTCTCCGATGAAGCCGACGATTGAGTTCGGGATTCATGATGGACAGCGAGAGGACACCCACGTGGAGCTAAGGAAGTGAAGAACCGGATCTACAAAGGTTGTAGCATCTAACTTTTAGTTAAGTAGTTAACTAGTTTATCTTTTCGCCTAAACTTCTAGTCAACGATCCGTATTAGGGTTTCTCGGCACCCATAATTTTTGAAATTGGCATGGTTGATGCCTTGTGAGACTTCATTAGAGTGCCTAGGAACCCTACAGTTTGCCGTACCCGTAGGGGTCTGGGATGGCGTAATGGCTATTCATCACAACTGTGTAATCCGTCTTTCGTTGTAGGCTCAAAAGAAATGCGGATTGCTTGCATATCCAATAAAATTTATCTGTGATCTGGAATGTCTATTATTGCGTCTGACGAATGTACAATATCTATATATGATAGCAATTTAGACGTCACTTATGTTTTACACCCGCGCTAGCCCAGTCCCCGCTCTGCCGTTAGTTAAGTAACCTAACGGGTGATGACGAGACCCCGTGGCGAATGCGGATGGCATAAAAGGACGTTGTATTTTCGTTGTTATCTGTAATGATAGGTTAATGATAGGACGCATTATTATTAATGCAAAGAAAATAAAACCTAAACTGAATCGTTGGAACAATTTCAAAACCACTCGGTTTTCTTTAAAAAAGCAAATTTTAAATGCGGAGCTTAAACCACTCCTTTTAATAAAGGCTATCATGGTTCCTTCGATTATATCAAGTTCACTACGTTAACGGTTTTTTGCCAAAAACTAGCCGTAACCCTCCGTCGTTTCAAATAGACAGCACATCGTATTCATGCTATGCTTGTTGGCCTGCGTGAAGGCATAGTGTATGGTAGCAGTGTGTTTGCTTATTTGATGTACAGATAGATGCATTAGTTTAGGACAGACGTACAATCTTGTTGGCCTACGTCAAGGGCATGTACGATGTACCTAAATTAATCAGGACAACGACGGGTAGAACTTGACATGCGTCTTATGATTTGTTGGCCTACGTCAAGGTCATAAGAGCTTGGGGTAAAAATCACATCGGGAGTTTCAAACTCAAAAGAAACTTGCAGATTTAGCATACCTTCTGGAGTGTGGTGACTAGAGTGGCTTCCATCAAGGGCATCATGCAATGATAGTTGGATCCTGATCCCACTGATGAGTATGATTACTCTCGGGAATTTTTCTTACTTAACAATCAATGCTATAAGCCAAGTAGGTGTCTGTTTCCTGATTTAAAATCAGGAAAGCTTATGGAAAAAGCTTCAGAAGAGGGTCACGTGCTTACACGTGACCAGCAGTCACGTGTTGGCACGTGACACCCAAAAGTACCGGCAAAGCAAGTTCAGCTTCCTGACTGCATCAAAGAAAAAGGGCTTAAGAAAGGGTCACGTGCTCCCACGTAACCAGGGTCACGTGTTGGCACGTGACATTTTAAAGCGGATTCAAAGGCACATCGGTTCCCTGATCAAGTCAAGGAAAAAGAGTCCAGATCAGGGTCACGTGCTCACACGTGACCAGGGGTCACGTGGTGGCACGTGACGGTTAAGCAACAACCAGAAGACAGCGCAAAAGGAAAGAAGAAGGCTCATTCCAAAGGGGGTCACGTGCTCACACGTGACCATGGGTCACGTGGTCACACGTGACCGGCTTTCAAAGCCCATTTTGTCAACAGAATTAAATTCTGAAAGAAATTCAAATCTTTCCAAAGGAAAGCGGCTATCTGGAACCAATCGAATTAAAGATTCAGAGGTGATGAAATATCATCTATCTATGGGAAAATCTCGGGTTTGGAAAGATTTCCCCTTTAAATCTAACCGAAACAACAAAGGAGAATCCCTGGATTTGAAATCCAATGGTGAATAAAATTCACCTAATAATCCAAAGGTCCAAAACGAATGATGGATGCAAATCAAATCTCTCATGAAGATTCGTCAAAAACTGATTGATTCGGCTGCTTCTCCTATAAATAGGAGCCAAGAGACACAGAGAAAAGATATACAGAGACATGGAGAGAAAAAGAAAAGGAAGAGGGCTTCGATACTTCGAGGAACTTGGATCTTCTGCAAAAGAAAACCCTAGGTAAGAAAGGGAAGGCTTTTTGAAAGAAAGAGAATTTAATTCTCAACAGAGTTTAACTCTGATATATAAAACAGAAGAACATATTTCTTCTCTCTTTGATAGAGGATCTGCAAAGTGCACATCTCCCCTTGAAGTTGAGAATTTAATTCTCAATGGGTCGAGATCCTGCCATGCAGATCCAAAACATAGAGAGGGAATGGCAGCACAAGAATTTAATTCTCACAGAACTATAGGAATTTAATTCCTTTAAAGTAAAACTAGGGCTTGACCCTGTGTTATGGGAATATAATTCCTTCAGAACAAAAAAAAACAGGGTTTAACCCTAATTAAGAACCTAGTTCTGTTGGAACAGCGGGGATTTAATTCCCTTGATCATAATTTAACAAGAGAGTGGGAATTTAATTCCTTAAAAGCTTTTATTAGGGTTTAACCCTATTTGGTTCTTCACATGAATGAAGAATTTAATTCCTACAGAAAATTCAGAGTCCAACTCTATTCAGAATATAAACCTTCGAAAGGAAGTAGGAATTTAATTCCTCTGAAATTACTGTCAGAGTTTAACCCTACGAGGAACTTGATTCCTGGAAAAGATTAACAGATCCTCTAAAACAACATACATAGAGGCAGGGTCACGTGTCACCACGTGACCCCCCCAAGAGATCTACAGAAAGCCCCTTTGAGGCAGCACCCCACGTGACCCACGTGACCCTCGGCAGAAGCTCTAATACATAGGCATTTGAATGCCCATCACGTGATGGCACGTGATGCTCTGAAAGACGCGATAATCTCAGCAGAATAAATGAAGGGAGGGCGCTCTCACGTGCTGCCACGTGACCCCTCTTGCCTTAGTGTTTAACACTAAATTAAAACTCTCGAACCCAGTGTTAAAACACTGTTGGGCCTTAGTGTTCAACACTAATTAAAAAGCTTTATTTGCAGTGTTCAACACTGATCTGTTTTAGTGTTTAACACTAATTTGAAAAGCCTTGTTGCTGGTGTTTAACACCAATTATCTCTTAGTGTTAAACACTAACTTGTCAACCTCATTCCCAGTGTTCAACACTGACTGCTCTGTAGTGTTTAACACTAGGCTTTGGCCCAATTGGCCTAAATGGATAGAGGCAAAGCCTCTCCTGATTGGACTTAGCCCAAGATGGCCATAAGTCCTCAATTTGTGATTAACTGGGCCAATGGACTCATAACATAATTAATTCGTCTTGATCCCAAATTGGGCCAAGGACTATTTAATCCACTCCGGTTCTAGGGTACATCTCTTCACTCCTTTGATACTTGGCATTGTAATCCCTCAATGTCTTCAAAGAGGTGACGGGTCCCGACGACCACACATTGATATGGACTGTGGGGTCCTTAAACCCATGTTTAATGCAAAATTACTGGTTACGTGGAACGCGGATAATGTCACTCTTTGACCCCGTGAAAAACGTCCAGAGCGGAGCCTGGTCCTCGCAGAGCACGGCAGTGAACCCGTGTGAAGCATCCAGAGCACATACCGGACTGTGGGGTCCTTAAACCCATGGACTACGACGTCCTTAACCTTGACCGAGATGTCTTAAAACTAACAATGGACTGTGGGGTCCTTAAACCCATGGACTACGACGTCCTTAACCTTGACCGAGATGTCTTAAAACTAACAATGGACCGCAATGTCCTTAAACTAGACCGCAACGTCCTTAAACTACCCATGGACCGCAACGTCCTTAAACTACCCATGGACCGCAATGTCTTTAAACTAGAACAATAGAGCCCCGTATGCTCTTTTGTCGGATCTAAACGGTCCCGTTTAAGTTGATCTTAGCCTCAAAGATGGCTAACGTATCCTTAAACCTTCAAACAGACTGGACTATGAATCCCCCTAATTAACTCTGGCTCGAGGGTACATCTCTGAACTCCTCTGACATCCGTCGTTGTAATCCTTCAACGTCGTCAGAGAGGTGATGGGTCCCGACGGCCATACATACGATGGACCACTATGTCCCTAAACTGGAACATTAGAGCCCAAAACGCTCTTTTGTCGGATCTAAACGATCCCGTTAAGTTGATCTTAGTCTCAAAGTTAGACTAACGTATCCTTAACAAACGTTTGAGTTGATCTTAGCCTCAAGTATGGCTGACGTATCCTCAAACCAAACCCCCAAACCCAAATCTAAGATAATACGGATTTGGACTAGTCCACGCCCTACGGGCGACGACATAACTCAGTCTCCGTAAACAATCCACGGGCAACAAAATACAAAACAAACACCCACGACACGAAGTGACCATCTGGAGAAGGAGAAAGTTGTTACCGCAATGCGGTAGCGTAATTAACTGCAGGGGCTTGCGCCTGCAGGGAAGAGCGTCCCCACAATCAAAAACCCCTCAAACGAGGGGGAATCCGACGAAGTCTGCTACATCGGACGCATCCGTCTAAACCTTCGATACATGGTGCCATAAATCAACTTGGCATCTTCGGAGAGGTGGACGGATAGCACCAATTAGCATCTGCCCCGAATCTCAGGCAAGACGCCATGTCGCGCCGTCTTTCGGAGGGGAACAGATTCTGGCACGCCCGGTGGGACCTTTTCCTCTTTCCACTCCACACTTCGTGTGTCGTGACTCGCGAACCAATCACGGTTCGCTAATGGTTGCCCTTGGGTTTCAAGATACTAAGAATTGGCCTCTCGCTTATTGCAGAAAGCAAAGGATCGATGGCTTCTACTTCCGTAAAATTCTCCAACTGCTCATACTGCAATTGCGACCAACGCTCTGCCTCGCCAGGAGGTATAGCCTACGGACCCCAAGCTGCTTCGCTATTCACAATGCCCGTGGAACAGGTCACTCGCGCCACCACAGGATTGTTCTTCGGGACCATGCTCCCGCCGACAAACTTCACCGCTCCAGTGCTGACAACGGAAGCTCTCAAGAAGTCGGTCTTTGATCGTCTTACCCCTGCCGCGGCTCCTCTCAACGAGTCGCCCAACGTCAATGCCTCGGTCTTCTCTAGATTGGGCCAGAAATCCTGCGAACTCATCATGGGGCCTACAATCTCAGAGAAGGATGCTTCTAAGAAGGTGGCCGCTCCTGCCCCCGAAGTCGTCAAGGCAGCTTCTCCGGCCAAAAGGTCGGTCTTTACAGGATTGACGGCTCCAGCTCCCGCTCCTGCTGCCCAAAGGACGTCGGTCTTTGACAGGCTAACACCAACAGCGACCCCCCACCTACACAGGGGGCAAGACGAAGCCATTCTTACCGCTGACCCTACGCCGTCCGCTCGACACGCTCGACGTCTCCATTGGCGCCGAGTAAGGAAGGCTGGGGGCAACTCCCCCTCCGGGTTGACTCCATCGGCCCCGGTGGCAGAAGTTAATACTGCTGTTCCAACTGGGAACAGCTTCGAAATGCTAAATAAGGTGCGAAGGAATTCTGCTACTGCAGTGCTGAAGAGGTCTCCTCCCCCATTAAAAAAGGTTGTGGAAATAAAACCCGAACAGCCCCGATCTCCTCAACGGCTGTCTTCCAAAATCTATAAGGTTTGGCGGCAGGCCCGAGACTCGATCATCGATCCAAACTTCTCCCGCCAGCACAAGAAGCTGAAAATCCAACCGGAAGCTGGTCACCAGGCTAAACCCCAAAAGGCTGTTGATCAACTGACTCATAAAAGGAGGAGGCCAGAGAAGACCCCACAGCATGCAACGACGGCTAAAAGCACTGAGCCCAGACGCCCTAAGTCTGGGGGCATGGTGGTGCACACTGTTTACATGGCCTCTGGAAAAGAGGAAAGCCGCAGTTCTACGGGCCACCGACCGCTAACCCGATCCGTGACGAAGGCCCGGGAGCAGCAACAAAAGCTTCAAGAAATGATGAATGCTATGGCCGCGCTCACCGGGCCAAAAGAAAACCCAGAAACGTCCTCAGACGCACGCCGGGAGGAAGAAACCGACGCTGAATTCCTTCGCCGGACACTGGAGAAAAAGGACAAAGAGGCTGCTGAACAAGCGGCCAACATACAACGGATGGGCCTTCTCTTCCAAGATATGATAGGAATGATGATCCAGCAGGACTTACCCGCCGAGGATCCCCCAATCGTTCTTGAAGACGACCGAGGAGAAATGTCAAATCCACCACCAGCCCTTTCAACGGCCAAGGAGGAGGCAATCTCTAAGGCTGACTTGGCTGACTACATAGCCCAGCAAATCCGGGTTCATCACGCGACTGAGGCAGCTGGTCAAGTCGTGAAAACGGGACGGCCGTATCCGAGCTGGTACGACCAAATCAAATACCCGCAAGGCTATACGATACCAAAATTCCACGTGTATAAGGGGACCGGCAATCCCCATCAACATGTCGCCCAGTTCCGGGCCCTCTGCGGTAACACCGGCGGTGATGATAAACTGTTGCTCCGCCAGTTCGTGGGCAGCTTATCAGAAACTGCGTTCGAATGGTATTCGGAACTCCCGAACGATTCTATCAAAACGTTCGCTGAAATGGAGTTGTTATTCACTCAGCGATTCGCAAGTGCCAGCGAACGCACTCCAATAACTGCATTGATTAACGCCAGGGTAAAACCAGGCGAAACCTGGGTCCAGTATGCTATACGCTGGCGGAATTTGTGGTCGAGATGCGAGCAACGCATTGAGGAAGCACCCGCAGTGGGCATGTTCGTGGGGACACTAGACCCCCACGCAACTATCTCCCAGTTTATGATGTTCTTTAAGCCAACCACATTCCAGGATTTAATCGACAAGTTGGCTCAGATGGACCAGATGGGTCATAGACCACCTCCCCCGAAGTCGGAACCTCGGAATGACAAGGGTAAAGGAAGGGCAACCTTTGTTGCGAATGCCCAACAGCAACCTAACGCCCCAAAACCGGCAGATCAACTCGAGGAAAGGCGTCGGTATTATAATGAGAAGATGAAGCGTCCCTACTCGTTCCCACGAGACAAGACGAAACGGTTATTCGAGCTGGCAATACGCAACAGACTTATAAGCCTACCAAATCCAAGGCGACCGCCGCAACTCACCGAGGCAAATAACCCTAACTATTGCCCTTACCATCAAACGGTAGGCCATCCAATTGAAGATTGCTTCGTCTTCAAAGGATGGATTGAAGACCAGTACCTCCAGGGAAAGTTTGTACTGTCCGAAAAGTGGAAGGTGAACCCACCACAGCCGCATGCTCCTAGGAAAGCGGATACACCGGGGGCAACATGTTCTTTTATTGAAGAAGCTCCATGGGAGGTCGTGCTATCAACTAAAACCAAAAGAATGCTGAGAGACCTTCATGCGTGCCCTACGATTGAATGGAAGGACCCTCTTGAACCTCAAGTTATCGAAGGAATGTTGAAGCCCCGCCCAATTACGAAGATTCGCGATAAGGGCCCAAATACTCACGTCCAACCGTCAAAATCTTCGAAGAAAAAGAAGAAAAAATCCAAGAAGCCCGTGAAGCTTGGAAACGAACACACGAACTTGCAGAAGCAAATCAACGCGTTGGAAGAATACAATCAAAAGGCGCGAACTCCTGTCACACTGCAAGAGTTCCTCAACCACATCTTTCAAGAGGAAGACGATGGAGAAAGCTCGTCGGATGAATCCGAAGGATATGTGGCGAGTTGTAACGTAATCTCCCACTCGTTTACCGATGATGGGAAAACTCCTGGCATTAAAAAGCTGGAAGCAGAGCCTGTACCAGAGCGTGCATGGCCAACAGACGAAATGATCGACGCTTTTCTAGACGAGATTCGTCTAAAATGTAAAGCGGAACAGGAGCGTGAGATGACCACGTCGGAAGGAGCCAAATGCGGGCAACTGAATGAAAGAGTTGAACTACCCCTGCCAGAGCGAAAGGCATTCGAAGTAGACAAGAAGATATTCAAGACGAGGAAAAGGTTTGCCAAAGCCATGTCAATGGGAATGAAGCTACCACCCTCGGAAGGAAACACACACGATGGGGTGGAGAGGCACCCTGACTATTGCGCATATCACCGGAAAATCTCACACCCCACGGAGGAGTGCGACGCCTTTAAGATATGGTGGCAAGGATATGTCGCTCGTCGGCAACATGCTAAGCGCATGAAACGCAAGAGCCGTCGGGAGCGAAGAAGTACTATCGATGGGCACGACAGAGCTACTGGCAACTGTTGCATGGTAAACGCCAGGGGGTCACAAGTTCTCACCTTTGGGAGCGACTCTGATGAAGAAATCGTTCTGGGCCCTCTCTTCAAAGAATCCGTGTTGGGGAAAGAGGAGGAATCGGAGATCTGCGAGAACATTCAGCTGCGCAATCGCACACTCCCAGAAAAGAATCTCGGGCCCGGGAATAGAAAGGATAAGGGAAAGGAAAAGGTCACTGAAGATATCACTTTAGATGACCAAGTCATGAGAGAGCTGGCTGCCAAAGACCCTCCTAGGAAGGGTAAAGTGGACTATAACATCCTCGCGCACCTAAGGAAGCTACCTTCTCAGCCTAGTATTCTCGATGCCCTCCTATTATCAAAAGAAGCGCGAGACTCACTAATTAAGGCGTTACAAGAACCTGAGCAATTCCAAGCCTTCCTCGCCACTGAAAAGATGAAGGATGAACTGGAGGAAGTGCATACAGCCGACATCACTTTCGGTGATGAAGACCTCCTTCTCGGGACGTGCGACCATAACCGTCCCCTATATGTCTCCGGATACTGCCATGATATCAAGATAGGCAAGATCCTGGTGGATAATGGATCCTCCGTCAACCTCCTTAATGTTCGGGTGTTGAAGGAAATCTGCATGAGCGTGCAACACCTCGCTCGTGACAAAATTACTATCTCCGGTTTCGATTCACAATCGTCACAGACTCTCGGATCTGTGATACTAACATTACGCTTTGGACTTCTCGTCACAGACATCAAATTCCATGTCATTGACGCTAAGACCTGCTACAACGCCTTGCTCGGCCGTCCTTGGCTACACGAGTACAATATCATCCCTTCTACACAACATCAGTGTATGAAGTACTTTAAGGATGGTTTCGAGTATACCGTAACAGGTGAGTTAAACCCATTTTCCGTGAACGAAGTCCGCAAATATGAAGATGCGAAGTACTTTTTGCCAGATTTCGAGGATACAGAAAGGTGTCGCAACCCGGAGAACAAAACCGTCGCCACCATCCCCGTTTTCGGAAGTGACACCGAAGAAGAGGAAGAGATAGTTTATGCAGGGCCATCTCAACGCAACAACCTGGGGACGCCCGCCCCCGTATTGGTCTTCGGAAGTGATTCAGAAGATGAAGTTAATGCTGTGTTCTCCAATCGGCTGTCAATACAAGCACCCCCTGGCGATGACCATAGTTTGCAAATCACCATAGTACCGCGAGAACACTACAAGGATCTCGACACGCTTCAGGCTCACAATGTGCAGGACCTGCAAACATTTTACGTCCCTCCCAGGCGAAGGGGTGAGAAGGTGATCCTATTCTACCGATCCTCAGAGTCGAAAATAAAGAAAGAGATCTGGTATGGCGTGGATGCTACACTTGACAGGCTCCGACCCATCCGTCTGCCCAGATATTATACAAATGGATTAAAGAAGCTATTGAAGCGCCAAGGAGTACCCTTAGAACAGACCGTTCGGCAGGCTCGGTTCTACAACAGGATTTGGGATGTCCCCGGGACTCAACGCAAATTGCCCAACGGGAAGATGGAAACACTCGGGCTTGGATACGCAAGAGCCGGAAAACGGGAACGGGCTCACAGCAACTACGCTATATATACCTTTGATGAAGAGGAGGACGCCCTGTCAGGAGATGCCAAACCCCCATCAAAACTAGACCCCGCGATTAAAATGCCGAGTCCGTCGTTTGAGGAACGAATGGGCAAGCCTATCAGGAAAGTGGGTCAGAAAGCTTGGGAAGACCACAACCGCGAAATGGCCATCTACGAGAAGGCCAGGACGCAACGTCTATTTCAACGTGCTGCAAAAGACAAAGACGCTTATCCTCGTCAATCCGCTGTACGAAAGGCCCGACGCAGAGACAGAAATAAATCAAGAAGCGGCTCGGGTTTGTCCCTCATGAAGAAGATGAGTCGAGCGTACTCCTTCCCCCGAGACAAGACGGAGAGGTTACTCAACCTCGCTATAAAGCATCAAATGATCACGCTTCCAGAGTCTAGACATCCTGAGCAAGCTAGCAAGGTTTCTCATCCGAGTTATTGCTCTTATCACCAAGCCATAGGACATCCTACCGAAGACTGCTTCACCTTCAAGAACTGGGTCGAGGACCAGTACCGACGGGGCAGATTCGCTTTATCCGACGGCTGGAAGGTAACGCCGCCGCAAAAGCATGAGCCCAAGGCCGCAAGAGCAGAACCGGGTCAACCTCAGTCCAGGGAGCGGGTTCGCACTTGTTATACGATTACGATATTAGGAGAAGAGCCGAGAATGTAGATGACCTTCCCCGGTGCTTTGAAAACAGCGATGAGGAGGTGATCTCGGAATTTCCGCCCGCTCCGAAAGAACTGGAAGATGGTATACATACTACTGCAGATAACCTCAAGAAGATTGAGTTGGGATCGGCAGACGACCCGCGACCGACATTTATCAGCGAGCTGTTATCCGAAGAGAGGGTGGCTGCGTTAAAGGACATGCTTCTACGGCATAAAGACTGCTTCGCGTGGAACTACTCCGAGATGCCAGGATTAGATCCGGAGATTGCTGTGCATAGATTAGCAATATCCCCAGATATCAAGCCAGTCAAGCAGGCGCCAAGGAGGATGCGACTCGAGCTTGAGATGAGCATCAACGCCGAAGTCAAGAAGCTGATCGATTCTGGATTTATCCAAGAAGTCCAATATCCCGACTGGATCGCCAATATCGTCCCGGTAATGAAGAAGAACGGGACGGTACGCATATGCGTGGATTTCAGGGATCTCAATAAAGCCTGTCCAAAGGATGATTTCCCAGTACCAGTAACCGAGCTAATGATAGATAACACGTCCACTCACGAGGTTTTCTCCTTTATGGATGGTTCGTCAGGATACAATCAGATAAAGATGTATCCCGAAGACCAGAAGCACACCGCTTTCCGCACCCCTTTGGGTATATTTTGCTACAGGGTTATGCCCTTTGGTCTAAAGAACGCTGGCGCTACCTATCAAAGGGCCATGACAAAGATCTTTGATGACCTCATACACGACGTCGTCGAGTGCTATATCGATGACCTCGTAGTAAAGAGCACGTCATACGAAGATCATTTAAAGCATCTGGAGACTGTATTTCAACGCCTTCGGCAATATAATTTGAAAATGAATCCCCTCAAATGCGCGTTTGGAGTCTTCTCGGGCAAATTTCTGGGATTCATCGTTCGACACCGAGATATTGAAATAGATCCGTCAAAGATTAAGGCGATCATGGAAATGCCTCCGCCAAGAACCCTCAAGCAGTTGCGGTCTCTCCAAGGGAAGCTCGCATACATCCGGCGGTTTATCGCTAATCTTTCGGGCAAATGCCGTCCTTACAGCCACCTGATGAAAAAGGGAACTCCATTCGCTTGGGATCACAAATGTCAAGGTGCACTAGACGAGATCAAGCAGTACCTGCAGAACCCTCCGGTGTTGGCCGCGCCGGTCAAGGGAAAACCCCTCATTCTTTATACGACCGCCGTCGAAGGTTCTTTAGGCGCATTATGAGCACAAGAGAACGATCAGGGGAAAGAAAGAGCACTTTACTACTTAAGTCGGGTGCTGCTGGGGGCAGAAAGCAACTATTCCCCCATTGAAAAGCACTGCCTGGCGTTGATCTTCGCAATAACAAAGGTTAGACATTACGCATTAGCACATGAAGTCCGTCTTATTTCAAAGGTGGACCCTCTCAAATATTTGATGTCGAAAGCCATATTGACGGGACGACTCGCTAAGTGGGCCCTGCTCTTGATGGAGTTCTCGATAACGTATCAACCTCTCAAGGCAGTGAAAGGCCAGGCCATTGCCGACTTCCTCGCCGAGCACCCGATACCGGCCGATTCTCCTCTGAACTGTGATTTGCCGGACGAGCATGCATTTGATGCGATTAGCTGCGGAAGCACCCGATGGGAACTCTATTTCGATGGAGCGTCCTCTATAAAGAAACAGAAACAAGGTATCCCAATGATCAAATCAGGGATAGGCCTCATCTTTGCAACTCCACAAGGAGGGATAAGGCGCTTCGCCTTCTCCTTAACAGAGCCGAGGACAAACAATGAAGCCGAATACGAAGCTCTGATAGCAGGCCTCGAGATCGCCATCGACATGGGAATTAAAGACCTTCTTATATACGGGGATTCTCAGTTGGTCGTTAGTCAAGTAAATGGTGACTACCAAACGTGCAAGCCGGAGTTGGTGAAGTACGGCGAAAGGGTGCAACAACTATTGACCCAAATTCCCTCCTATACTTTGGAGAACATACCGCGCGCGGAAAACAGCAAAGCAGACGCGTTGGCTAAACTTGCTAAAGAACTGGCTGACGAGAACCTCGACGACGTCAGAATCGTGGTACAAAGCCGTCGAGTGCTCGCCCCAGCAGAAATATCTCCGGAATCATGCGAAGAAAAGGGAACGACTGAGCAGACGACCCTACAAGTAAAAGACCATGAGAAGGCCGAAGACTGGAGGGAAGTCTTCATAGACTACTTTAAGTCCCACCGAATGCCCGAAGAAGCGTCCTCAAGACATCGGCTCATGAAACGAGCTTTATCTTTCGCTTTCGTCAACGATATTCTATACAAGAGATCGTTTGATTCTCTATGGCTGAGATGCTTAGGACCTGACGAAGCAGAAAGAGTCATTCAGGAAGTTCATGACGGACTTTGCGGTTCTCACCAAGCAGGCCCAAAGATGAAGTTAAAAATTAAACGGATGGGTTATTACTGGCCCACGATGATCCAGGACTGCCTCGAGTATGCGAAGCAATGCCACTCATGCCAGATTCATGGAGACTTCATCCACCAACATCCGAATCCACTGCACCCAACGCTGGCTAGTTGGCCATTCGAAATGTGGGGGACTGACATAATCGGCCCCATTGAGCCAGCATCATCCCGGGGACACCGTTTTATCCTGGCGACAACTGATTACTTCTCCAAATGGGCAGAAGCAGTACCACTGAAGGAAGTGAAGACGGAGAATATCCTCCATTTCTTCAAGACGCACGTCATCTATCGGTTCGGAACTCCACGGCGGATTATCTCCGATAATGGGCCGGCCTACTGAAGCCATAAGATTAGTCGCTTCGCACAGCAGCATAGTATAGACTGGAGATATTCTTCGGTTTACAACCCACGAGCTAACGGTCTGGCCGAGGCCTTCAATAAGACCTTGACGAAGATCATAAAAAAGACCGTTTCCAGGAATAAGAGAGACTGGCACGAAAGGCTGCAAGAAGCCCTTTGGGCTTATCGAACTACATTCAAGACGGCCACAAACACAACGCCGTACGCGTTGGTATTTGGGACGGAAGCAGTGCTCCCCCTCGAGATAGAGTTACCCTCTCTACGAGTAGCAGTCCACCACGAGCTGACGAACAAAGAAAATGCTCACCTTCGGCTTAAGGAGCTTGATGCCCTCGACGAAACCCGGCTCATAGCGCAACAACATCTAGAGGCCTACAAAGCAAAGATGACGCGCTCATACGAAAGATTGACCAGGCCGAGGACATTCCGCCAAGGCGAAATTGTACTAGTGGTCAAAAGACCTGTGATCCCCAATCGTGCCAAGCGAGGAAAATTTGAGCCAAACTATGAAGGCCCGTACATCATAGACAAGGTCTACCAGGGTGGAGCCTACCTACTCATGGACATGCACGGTGAAAGGCCTTTCAGGCCAATAAACGGCCGCTTCTTGAAGAAATACTACGCTTAATAAGCCGCAGCCTGGGTCAATGATAGATGACGACGACTATGTCCGCTCACTATCTTCCTAGGCTCAGACTTTACAAGCAGCAGCCGGCCTTCCCATAACGACGGACCGAAACGTCCTTAAACTAACGGCGGACCGAAACGTCCTTAAACTATCGACGGACCGAAACGTCCTTAAACTAACGGCGGACCGAAACGTCCTTAAACTATCGACGGACCGAAACGTCCTTAAACTAACGATGGACCGAAACGTCCCTAAACTACTACCGCAACATCCTTAGGTTGACGAGATGGATAAAAAAAAAAAGAAGAAGATAAAAAATGATTAAAAAAAAACGGTATGTCCATAAGCAAAGTGGGCACGGATGAAAACCCGAAAGGGCGCCGTGAGTAAAAACAGCAGGGCTGCCGGCAAGTGTTCGTGAAAACCCGAAAGGGCGCGACCTTATGAAAAAGAATTAAAAAAAAAACGGTATGTCTATAAGCAAAATGGGCATGGATGAAAACCCGAAAGGGCTCCGTGAGTAAAAACAGCAGGACTACCGGCGAGTGTTTGTGAAAACCCGAAAGGGCGCAACCTCGTTAAAGGACACTTACAGAGTCCTCTCGACCTTGTAAGGAGAAACCACCTGCGTGAGATCCTTACGACTCACAAAGGAGCAGCACACTTAGGGATCCTCACGATTCCTAAGGAGAAAATACACTTACGAGATCCTCACGACTCGTAAGGAGAATTCTCTTATGGGACCCTCACGGCTCATGAGATTTGAAAGTCTTAAGTTACAGAAGCCTGAACCTGTTCTTAAGCAAATCCTCCACAACCTTCGATATTGCCCTACAAGTGGCTCAGTACTGACCCTTGTATACAATCCACGGGCACGAATGAACATTTCCCTAATCAAGTCCCGCCCGTGACTAGGGATATGTCCATACGGTGAACAACCCTTGTAAGTCCTCTCGACTTATAAGGAGAAAACCCTTTTGTAAGATCCTTACGACTTACAGGGGAAAACACAATTAGGAATCCTCACGATTTCTAAGGAGAAAACACACCTACGAGATCCTCACGACTTGTAGGGAGAAATACCTTTGTGAGACCCTTACGGCTCACGAAGTCAAAAGCCTTAGTCGACAGGATCCTAACCCTGTTTACTAAGCCACCTTTGTTCAACATCGACAGAGGCAAATGATGATTCGCTCCTGGCAATATCCCAGTTGTAGCGATGCTGATGCCTAAACTGGTATCAAATTCCAAGTCCTTTCATGGCAAATGATGATTCGCTCCTGGCAGTATTCCAGTCGTAGCGATGCCGATGCCGAGATTGGCATCATATTCTAAGTTTCACACTCGCGATAAGAAAAATCAGCGGGCCACGAATGCATATGACATAGCCGAAATGATGGGGCAACTTGCAACAAAATCAGCAAGTAAAAAAATATATGCATGCAAAATAGCCGAAATGATTGGGCAACTCGCAATAAAAAGCAGCGAGTAAAAATAAAACAAATAGCCGAAATGATTGGGCACCGCGAAAAATAGCCGAAATGATTGGGCAATCGCGATTTTCGCGATATAAAAAGCTGAAATGATAGAGCATCGCGGGAAAAGAAATAAAATAAAAATAAAATATATGCCCTAAAGGTGATGCTACATCAATCCCTGTATACAATCCAGGGGCGCAAACAAAGAAGGAGTCGCACTCTTCCTCCCCAGGTTTCATTAGAAGAAGAAGCCGAAGCTCGACGGGCCACAAGCGACCTAGAGATCAGCCCAACATTCGTCTCGTAACAACGGACACAACTTCAAGCTAAGCGGAACAGCGGCAACTCCCAGTTCCATGGCTCGGTGATATACATATCGCCAACAGTCAAACCTTCACCCCGTGAAATGCGGATATATTCAGCAAAATTCCTGGTTACGTGGAACGCGGATAATGTCATTCTTTGACCCCGTGGAAAACGTCCAGAGCGGAGCCTAGTCCTCGCCTAACGCGGCAGTGAACCCGTGTGAAGCATCTAGTGCAAAATTCCTGGTTACGTGGAACGCGGATAATGTCATTCTTTGACCCCGTGGAAAACGTCCAGAGCGGAGCCTAGTCCTCGCCTAACGCGGCAGTGAACCCGTGTGAAGCATCTAGTGCAAAATTCCTGGTCACGTGGAACGCGGATAATGTCACTCTTTGACCCCGTGGAAAACGTCCAGAGCGGATCCTGGTCCTCGCAGAGCATGGCAGTGAACCCGTGCGAAGCATCCAGAACGGAGCCTAGTCCTCGCCTAACGCGGCAGTGAACCCGTGTGAAGCATCTAGTGCAAAATTCCTGGTTACGTGGAACGCGGATAATGTCACTCTTTGACCCCGTGGAAAACGTCCAGAGCGGATCCTGGTCCTCGCAGAGCATGGCAGTGAACCCGTGCGAAGCATCCAGAGCGGAGCCTAGTCCTCGCCTAACGCGGCAGTGAACCCGTGTGAAGCATCTAGTGCAAAATTCCTGGTCACGTGGAACGCGGATAATGTCACTCTTTGACCCCGTGGAAAAAGTCCAGAGCGGATCCTGGTCCTCGCAGAGCATGGCAGTGAACCCGTGCGAAGCATCCAGAGCGGAGCCTAGTCCTCGCCGAGCACGGCAGTGAACTCGTGTGAAGCATCTAGTGCAAAATTCCTGGTCATGCGGAACGCGGATAATGTCACTCTTTGACCCCGTGGAAAACGTCCAGAGCGGATCCTGGTCCTCGCAGAGCATGGCAGTGAACCCGTGCGAAGCATCCAGAGCGGAGCTTAGTCCTCGCAACGCGGCAGTGAACCCGTGTGAAGCATCTAGAGCAAAATTCCTGGTCACGTGGAACACGGATAACGTCACCTTTTGACCCCATGGAAAACGTCCAGAGCGGATCCTGGTCCTCGCAGAACACGGCAGTGAACCCGTGTGAAGCATCCAGAGCGGAGCCTAGTCCTCGCCTAACGCGGCAGTGAACCCGTGTGAAGCATCTAGTGCAAAATTCCTGGTCACGTGGAACGCGGATAATGTCACTCTTTGACCCCGTGGAAAACGTCCAGAGCGGATCCTGGTCCTCGCAGAGCATGGCAGTGAACCCGTGCGAAGCATCCAGAGCGGAGCCTAGTCCTCGCCGAGCACGGCAGTGAACCCGTGTGAAGCATCTAGTGCAAAATTCCTGGTCACGTGGAACGCGGATAATGTCACTCTTTGACCCCGTGGAAAAAGTCCAGAGCGGATCCTGGTCCTCGCAGAGCATGGCAGTGAACCCGTGCGAAGCATCCAGAGCGGAGCCTAGTCCTCGCCGAGCACGGCAGTGAACTCGTGTGAAGCATCTAGTGCAAAATTCCTGGTCACGCGGAACGCGGATAATGTCACTCTTTGACCCCGTGGAAAACGTCCAGAGCGGATCCTGGTCCTCGCAGAGCATGGCAGTGAACCCGTGCGAAGCATCCAGAGCGGAGCCTAGTCCTCGCCTAACGCGGCAGTGAACCCGTGTGAAGCATCTAGTGCAAAATTCCTGGTTACGTGGAACGCGGATAATGTCACTCTTTGACCCCGTGGAAAACGTCCAGAGCGGATCCTGGTCCTCGCAGAGCATGGCAGTGAACCCGTGCGAAGCATCCAGAGCGGAGCCTAGTCCTCGCCGAGCACGGCAGTGAACCCGTGTGAAGCATCTAGTGCAAAATTCCTGGTTACGTGGAACGCGGATAACGTCACTCTTTGACCCCGCGGAAAACGCCCAGAGCGGAGCCTGGTCCTCGCCAAGCACGGCAGTGAACCCGTGTGAAGCATCCAGAGCAAATACCGGACTGTGGAATCCTTAAAATCCACGGACTATGACGTCCTTAACCTCGACCGTGATGTCTTAAAACTAACAATCAACCACCCCGATTCCCTACGGATTCTGCCTTGGTTTAAGGGTACATCTCTTCACTCCTTTGATGCCCGGCGTTGTAATTCCTCAACGTCTTCAAAGAGGTGACGGGTCCCTGCAACCAAACACCGGACTGTGGAGTCCCTAAATCCACGGACTATGAGGTCCTTAACCTTGACCGTGATGTCTTAAAACTAACAGCGGACTGTGGAGTCCTTAAATCCACGGACTATGAGGTCCTTAACCTTGACCGTGATGTCTTTAAACTACGATACCTTGGTAGACCCCTGACTCCGTGAAACACGGATAAGGATGATCACATCCGGCACTTGCAGGCCCTCACGACCTGTAAGGAAGAAAAACTCTCTTGTGAGATCCTTGCGACTCTCAAGGGAAAACCCGCTTAAGGATCCTCACGATCTCTAAGAAGAACTCACACCTATGGGATCCTCTCGACCTGTAGGAGAAAAAAACTCGTTATGAGACACTCGTGGCCCGTAAAAGGCAAAAGTCTTAGGAAGCAGATCTTAACCCTGAGTCCTGAGCCATTGCTGTCCTGCAAGGAGATCAAGATAGAATATTCGCAGAATACATTCAATGAAAAGGAAACACATCATTGAGAAGAAAAATGTATCTTTTATTTATAAACCGAAATGGGTACGAAGTACAATTCATGAAAGAAACAAAAAGAAAATACTCTCATCCATGAGTATGTACAAAAAGGAAGAAAAAGATACAAATGTTTCAGGCCGGCGGGCGATTCAGCAACTTGGTCAGCTCATCCTGCTTTTGTTGGACCACGGCTTCATGACGCAAGATCTCCAAAAGACGAGCCTCCGCTTGAGCTTGCTGAGCCTGATACGAAGCGAGCCGGGCATCAAGCTCTTTCTCAGTGGCCTTATGAGCCTCGACCCTCTCACGAGTGAACATGGCAGCTTTATCGAGAGCCACCGCCTCTTTGATGGACTCCTGAAGCACCCGCCAGAGTTCATACGCTTTGTTGGTTTTGGCTGTAAGATTGGCTTGAAGCTCGCCCAGCGCCTTGGAGGCTAGCTCCATCTCCGAGAACTTGCGACCGAGCCTCTTCTCACATGACGTCATGTTTGCCGCGCACCGTGCTATCAGTCCCCGTAACTCCGCCTTTGCAGCCACGGCCTCCGAGGAAAGGTGAGAACATTCAAGGGCGTGCAGGCAAGCCTCCACCCACCGGCAGAACTCCACCCAGACTCGCACCACCTCTTCGCTGTGGTAGGTGGCAAGAAAAGGAAGAGAACCGTTAGCCTCGGCAGCGAATGCTTCAGTCGTGGTCGTGCTGCCAGCATGAAGCTCCTCGATCAGAGACGACAAGGAGACGAGGCTTAATTCGGCCAAGCGTTCTGAAGCCCGCAAGGCATAAGGGCCGGGTGGCATCACGATGCGCGACTCCAACGCCGTGGAGACTGGCAGAGCTGTTCAAATTTGGAAGACGTCAACAAAATTCTTAAGCAAAGAACAAGTAAGAGTGCAATGAAATGTCACTCACCGACAGTCGTGCAAGTAGGAGCTGAAGGCTCCCCTGGCCCTTCGAGAATCTCGACCTCATCATCGGCTTCCAGAACTGTAGAAAACATCAATGTCAGTACGCAAAATAACGACGATGCTATGAGAAGGGATGGACGACACCAACCTTGCCCAGACGAGAGGACAATGCGCTGAGGGGAGATCGCCTGCGGAGCTGCCATCTCCAATAAACGCTGAAATGACTGTCGAGGCGACAGATCCGCGATCGTGGCCGCCAAACCGCGCAATTCTGGGAAAGATAAAAGAGTTCAGACTATGAAGGGGTTGCTAAATTAAAACGCAGAGGGATACCTTCAACACTCCTCCCATTCTGAGCCGGGGGGATAGCAGTTTCAACGGTCTCCGCCGTGACCTCAGGCTCCAACAAAGGGAGAGTAGTCCCGACTACCTTGCTCCCAGCCTTTGGGCCGCCCTCAGTAAGAGTCATTGGGGCGGCGGCCCCCAAAGGAGCCTCCCCCAAAGGGGCAAGCACTCCCTGGTCAAGAACTGCCGCTGGAAGTTCCACCGTGAGAGGAGCAGCCTCGTCAGCCCCCTCCACATCCAGCAAGGCTTCATTGAGAATTTCGGCGGGCTTTAGCTTTAATAGGCCCGTAGGGAGCTCCCCCATCGTCGAAGATTCTGCACGATTCAAATAAGAATAATGATACATATGCACAGGCATAAATAATCGGAAAGACTACAAAGGAAGCACAACGTACCTATACGCAAAGAAGCCCTCAATATGGCTTCTTCAAGCCGCTGCTCCTTCTCAAGGAGGTGGGCTCGCCGGGGTTCAAGGGTAGACTCATGACCGCCGGTCCACAAAGAGAGTGTATCAGCTGCGTCTTCTGAAGCGGCCTGCTTCAAAGCCCTTTCCCCCCATTCCTCCAAAGGGCCGATAAATCGCCGCCGAATCCACGAAGGGTCTTCGTAAAAAATTACAGCGGGATAAGACTTCTTCGGAACCTTGGCGTTATGAGACGCGACTTTTGAGCGCCGTATAGCCTCGGCCAACTGTGCAGCCTCCTCATCAGCTGAACTCGGGAAGAGAAGTCCGGCGTCTGACCCTTGCAAGGCCAATGGTTCGTCTTCAAGGATAGGCTCAGACTCCACCACAGAATCAAGCGGTGCAGTAGCCGCTTTCCTCCGCCGTTTAGACCCAGAGCCGGTCGCTGAGGATGACCGCTTCCTCCCTCGCGAAGCCTTAGGGCGGCGCTGGCCCACATCGCCCTCAGCGCCCTCATCCCTGTTACTCTCGCTCGGTGCCACAACCGAGGACGACATCGCCATTATCGACGCCACGGGGGGCGGTGTCGCCACCGGCAAGGGTGCTACTACTGGGGCCCGTTTACCTCGCGATCGAGAACCCAAGGGCATACCAGCTATTGGAGTAAGGTCTACCCCGGACTCCCCCGGAACGAGCGCGGTGCCAATCTCCCTCAAAGGAAAGCGGACTGGAACCCTCGGTCGTAGCTTAGCCCCAGGAACCAGAGGAGGGGTATCGTAGCCGAGAAGCACCCTCCTTTCCTCAAGAATGATTGGGCTGACCCGATGAAGATACCAACCCGTAAACGCGCCCACGCATCGGGGCATGTACTCGGCTTCAGGGACCATGAAATAAGAGCCGGTATTCAGCCTCATAAAATGATGAGCGGCATCGCGAACAGCATCGAGCGAAGGGATTGGGGCAACTATAAAAGCCTCAAAAGGAACGCCCTGGTCGTATCCAAGCTGTCGGGCAAATCGATGCGGATTGTACCGCATGAAAAGAGCTGCACTGTCCTGGCGAAACACCAAGTAGCCCGGTCTAATTGTATACAAATGCGCGGCCTCCCGAGGCTTCAAAGAAGGTGCGTTGTCTTTCGACTGGTCCCAGAGTTGTTGAACGGGACCCGAAGGAGTAGACAAGACCCGATCAATAAAAACCAACCCGCCGGCGGTGGCATGAGGAGAAATCAGCACCCGAATAGCCCCAAATTGAGTCGGGTCGGCGGCAGAAGCATCCACTAATCGCGTTAGTCGTGGAAAAGGGTAGGCATCGTAAAATGAAGGCCTCTGATGCATGGCGAAAGCCCCCAGTACGTGCATTTCGATCCAGGACGTGAAATAATGAAGCGAAAAATTTACCACATCCACGCCAGGCGTAGAGGTATTAGCTGCGGTGCCCAATCCATTATAGATGTCACGCCCCGCTTCCCAGAGTACGCAAGATTGGGCACGTGACATAGCCAACCATGCTACCTGTGGGTAGGAAGTATCCATCCACAGTCACATTACGGCTGTAGAGATATCAAGAACAAGATAAAACTATCTAACACATGTCCACAATCCAGAATAACAAGAGTCAATGATAAATAAATGCGGAAGCAAATGATCCAATACAATAACAGAAAAGTGTGTCCCATAATGCGGGCTCACATCTGGAAATAAAAATGCAGGAAATAAACTAACCACTACAGAACTCACAACTCAGCCTGCTGGCTGAAGTACTCCTGCTCGGACAGCGACAGTGGTAAAGGATCTGGGCCATGCAAAACCCAGACGTCAGCGCGTCATGTCAACCAGTAATATAATATGAACAGTGTAATAGGCAATGCAGAAATAAACATGAATAAAGCAATAGTATGAAACAAGCAGTGCAGGGTAGTGTGCAGTGGGTAACTAAACTGTTCTATCAGGTTTTCTATTCTAAAGTCTTTGAAATCAATTGGTGACTCGTCGATGTAACTCAATAGTATCCCGTGCGTGCCCGGGACCACGGTCAAGATTCTCGGGGCTGAATCCGAGACGTGCCGCTAGGCAGTAATAGGTAGCAGGATGGGCGAGTGATGTCAGCATCATCACTCCGGGGCTGGCCGAGCCCGTAAGACTGATCAGAACAGGTATCGAACTGTTGAGTTACAAGTCGGTTTCACCTTTGATTTCCCCATACCCCCAAGTTATATGTGTAAGTCAAGTCAGGTATCCCGTAATCAAGAAACTAATGCCAACATAGGATCAGGTAAACAGGTTTGTCTGGATAGACAACAGGAACGGTCCATGAGGACTACATGTTAGGTTTGTTGGCATTAGACACACGATCAGGTAACGGGTCAAGTAAAACAGTATACGGTACCATGTCGGGTAGATCCATATACATGTAGTAAGTCAGGTCAAGTTGTGAACAATATCATATGTGAATTCACAGTCAGTTATAGAATCAAGCATGGTCATCAACAACATGATATAAGCTATGAATTAAGCAATAGGCAGATGCACTCAGTTTGCAGTACAGTTATTAGTTGTGTCACAGAGAGGATTTCAACATTACAAGAATGCAGTAAGACAATTATAGCCATTTAATCATGTTAATAAGTTTAAGACTTCATGTATGCAATTATATGCAACTTAAATGCGATGGATGCAAACGGGTATCCGAAAGGTTATAAAACTATAAAATGGTAATGTGGGATGCACAACTAAGCAATATGTGATATAAATATTGATATAATAATATTAATATGGATAGCATATTCAAAGCGATTAATAACTATAAAAGTGGTATTGATTAACCATGCACAAGAAAGTTCCGTTCAGAAATTCAGCGTCACCCTAATTTGTAAAATAGCTTAAAAATAACAAATGTTCTCCAAAAGAGACGTGTCTTATACCAAAACAAAGATAATTCAATAAGGTTTTCAGTTTTATAAGTATAAGCATCTCAGGTTGTCCCTACAAAAAGTTATGAACATTCGAAGTTGAAAGTTTGCTGCTGGAATTTCCTGGACAGCAGTTTGGAAACATTTTCATTTGCATTTTACGTTATTTAAACAATTTATTTTGCCAGTAAATACTTTATAGAGTTATAGTATTCTGAATTAGCTTCGTAACGAACTAAAGAACGTATACTAATGATTTTTCTATGATTTATAATGAATTTTATAAGATAAGGTGTACAGTAAATTTCAGATTTGTCATATCCGATTTTTCTACGACGTTTCATGTGTAAACTATAAGATTTTCAAATGTATAATATTATAAAATGAAGATTATAAAAGTATATAGCATGTAGCAAGATTAACTTGCCTCGATGGGTCGCGAATCGGGAAAACGGAACGTTAACCGTCGGCGGGGAAAACTCACGACGGGCGCACGGTTCACGGAATGAACCCAAACGACGAACAAAGGAACCACACGGGTCGGGGTACCTCATTGGAACGTCGAGAAGCGTCACCGGCACGACGGAATTCCGGCAACAAAAGAACAGTTAAAAAAAAGTGAAACGAGACATGAAGCAAGAAGAGAAAGAATGATAAAAAGAAGTACGAGAGAATATATGAGGGAGAGGGAGAGAGAGAAAAAGTGGAGGGAGAGAGAAAGTGGGGCCCATAGGGTTAAAGGGGAGGTTGCGATTGGCTGAGAGAATAAATTGAGAAGGATATAAAAGATTGTAAAAATATTATATGGTTAACTTAAAGATTTAAAAGATAGGTAATGAACAGTAAGATATCAGGTTAGTTAGAAAATATATGCGATGGTTTTAATAATATTAAAATTTGGGATTTTGGCGCCAAATGAAACATTTCCAAATTGCGCCCGGGTTGGGTCCAAAAATTTGAAATTTAAATAATAGGATTTTAAGCGGGTTCCAAATTTTAAAATGAAATGTTTTATGATAAAAAAGCATACCCCCAAAACGGACACATGTACGTGCACGTAGCCGTCCAAACTCGCCCGTTTCATTGAACGGGATGAGAACACGATGCACGGACGCTACAACAGGGTTAGGAGTGTCAAGCAGGCCAAGATGAATATTTTTAATTTTATTTTAGATGCTAAAATTTGTTATATGTAGAAATGACTTTGCCGGGTAAATTTTACAGTAAGTAACAAACAAGCAAGTTAAATGAAATGAGTACCACATTATGCTCAAACAATAACTGAAAATAGTAGTATTGGGCTCGGGTGTTACAATTGAGGTGCGCCAAGGCCGGGATGCCGATGGCCAACCGCGTCCCCTCAGCAATACGATCAGCCGGGTAGATGACCGAGGCTCTCATGAAGCGGCGATGCATGGGGATAACGAACCAACTAAGCCAAACACTGACAAACCCCACAAAGAATGTTTCCTCATCCATACCGGGTGCTGCAACGGAATCAAAAGACATCGGCGACACGATGGGAATATAATATTGTGGCAGGTCCGATTCAGCGGTCGGTAGCTTCTTCGGACCAAACCCAAAGGGGTCTCTGATGTTAGCAAACTTCGGAGCAGTCTTCGATATGATATCCTCATGAAGGAAGCAGGAAATGAAGCTTTTAAAAGTAACACCCTGCTCCTCAGATTCAGTGAACAATCGATCAAAAATACCCAGCGCCTTGATCAAGCTGGGGCGCTTGTGGCGAACGGCGTTCTCAGCAGACAAGCCGTCAGCCGGTGCAGACTCGGGCTCAAAGACGTACTCATCAGGAGGCAACAACTCCTCATACAGTGCACCCCTGATCGGCAATCCCGAGATTTCATAAAATTCTGCAAGTGAGATCGAGACCTCACGATCTCCTAGGATGAAAGTGTTGGTAGGAAGATTCCATCGGTTTAAAAACGCCTTAACCCACCAGGCATGCGGGGACTTATAATGGAATAGTGACGCGTATATGGCCTGATAAAGCCCGACTTTCTGCAACCGCGCACGATGGGCAGAAAGGATGTAGCGAGCCCAGAGAAGGTAGCCCGTAGGATGCCGGGGAGTGAGCTCTATCTTATAAATTTGCCCCCACGGGTGGGCCTCACCCTGGCAGATACGCCGCCCCAAGATGTCTATGGCCGGGATCGGATGGTTCGGAATACCAGTCGTCGAAGGCTCGAGCCTCCCCGTTGGAGTCCAGTTGGGCATTTCCACAGCAAAAACTGTCCTTGGAGGATCCATCGGTAAGAATGGGAAAGTGGGCTCCGTCGGCACCGTGCAAAGAAAGCTCCGGCGACCCTGAATAATCTGACCATACCAAGATCCCCATTGAAGAAGGTTGGTGCAGTTCGGGTCATGGGCCCGAATCATCGCCATCGCCTCCTCATCAGATGGTGACTGAGGAAAAGCAGCTTCCGAGCGAGAAAAGGGAAAGCGTGGAACAGAAGCCATTGCACCTGAAATCCAGTAAAGGAAGACCGTTAAAAGAAAAGTTAGCAATATATATTCATGCATGAACATAAAGACTAGTTGAAGAAAGCAACAGCAAAGTTTCCTGGGACCATTGGCTACAAAACACATGGGCCCCACAGAATCCGGATGACGGCTCGTTAATAATGAGACCAGATAGTTACAATAAAACAGGGAATATCCTCGTTTAATAAAGAATGATGACCATGCACATTCCCCCAACGGGATCTATCTCGGGCTCTACAATGAATCCAACAAGATCAAGGGAATTAAATTCCCACAGAAGACATCATTACAAAACCCCCATTGCATTAATTGCAGAAGAACAATCTCGGGCCAAGAGACCCCAGGAAGCCTCTGTGTGAAGAAATCTAGTCCTTCATTGGAATTAAAATTCCTTATTGAGAAAAGGGAATTAAATTCCCAAAAACATTTTTGGATGGAATTAAATTCCATGGAATTGAAACGCCATCATCATCTCCCCAAAGATCATCTAAACCCTAAAAGATCTACAGTTTGAAGGTTTCATGTTCTTATGGAAAAGCAGGAAGAAAAAAAAGGGTAAAAACCCTTGTTTTGGATTTAAAATCCAGAGGAATGTGAAGGTCCATCGTTTGTCCAAGAACATTACCTGAGGAAAAGAATTCTTTTCGAACAGAGTTAAACTCTGAAAATTGTTTCAAGACAGAGAACTAAGCTCTGGAAGCGAGAATTAAATTCTCAAGGAAAAAGTTCTCAGAAGAAGAAGATGAGCAAAGTGAAGGCTCCTATGAAGAGACAGAGGTATTTATAGAAGGCAATGGAAACGTTTCATCTCCCCAGATCCCTAAAGGAATCCAACGGTCGCAAGAGGTGACAGCGTTGCACTCACGTGCTGACACGTGAGGACAACGCTGTGGGGGCATTTGTTTCCTGATTTAAAATCAGGAAAGCTTATGGAAAAAGCTTCAGAAGAGGGTCACGTGCTTACACGTGACCAGCAGTCACGTGTTGGCACGTGACACCCAAAAGTACCGGCAAAGCAAGTTCAGCTTCCTGACTGCATCAAAGAAAAAGGGCTTAAGAAAGGGTCACGTGCTCCCACGTGACCAGGGTCACGTGTTGGCACGTGACATTTTAAAGCGGATTCAAAGGCACATCGGTTCCCTGATCAAGTCAAGGAAAAAGAGTCCAGATCAGGGTCACGTGCTCACACGTGACCAGGGGTCACGTGGTGGCACGTGACGGTTAAGCAACAACCAGAAGACAGCGCAAAAGGAAAGAAGAAGGCTCATTCCAAAGGGGGTCACGTGCTCACACGTGACCATGGGTCACGTGGTCACACGTGACCGGCTTTCAAAGCCCATTTTGTCAACAGAATTAAATTCTGAAAGAAATTCAAATCTTTCCAAAGGAAAGCGGCTATCTGGAACCAATCGAATTAAAGATTCAGAGGTGATGAAATATCATCTATCTATGGGAAAATCTCGGTTTGGAAAGATTTCCCCTTTAAATCTAACCGAAACAACAAAGGAGAATCCCTGGATTTGAAATCCAATGGTGAATAAAATTCACCTAATAATCCAAAGGTCCAAAACGAATGATGGATGCAAATCAAATCTCTCATGAAGATTCGTCAAAAACTGATTGATTCGGCTGCTTCTCCTATAAATAGGAGCCAAGAGACACAGAGAAAAGATATACAGAGACAGGGAGAGAAAAAGAAAAGGAAGAGAGCTTCGATACTTCGAGGAACTTGGATCTTCTGCAAAAGAAAACCCTAGGTAAGAAAGGGAAGGCTTTTTGAAAGAAAGAGAATTTAATTCTCAACAGAGTTTAACTCTGATATATAAAACAGAAGAACATATTTCTTCTCTCTTTGATAGAGGATCTGCAAAGTGCACATCTCCCCTTGAAGTTGAGAATTTAATTCTCAATGGGTCGAGATCCTGCCATGCAGATCCAAAACATAGAGAGGGAATGGCAGCACAAGAATTTAATTCTCACAGAACTATAAGAATTTAATTCCTTTAAAGTAAAACTAGGGCTTGACCCTGTGTTATGGGAATATAATTCCTTCAGAACAAAAAAAAACAGGGTTTAACCCTAATTAAGAACCTAGTTCTGTTGGAACAGCGGGGATTTAATTCCCTTGATCATAATTTAACAAGAGAGTGGGAATTTAATTCCTTAAAAGCTTTTATTAGGGTTTAACCCTATTTGGTTCTTCACATGAATGAAGAATTTAATTCCTACAGAAAATTCAGAGTCCAACTCTATTCAGAATATAAACCTTCGAAAGGAAGTAGGAATTTAATTCCTCTGAAATTACTGTCAGAGTTTAACCCTACGAGGAACTTGATTCCTGGAAAAGATTAACAGATCCTCTAAAACAACATACATAGAGGCAGGGTTACGTGTCACCACGTGACCCCCCCAAGAGATCTACAGAAAGCCCCTTTGAGGCAGCACCCCACGTGACCCACGTGGCCCTCGGCAGAAGCTCTAATACATAGGCATTTGAATGCCCATCACGTGATGGCACGTGATGCTCTGAAAGACGCGATAATCTCAGCAGAATAAATGAAGGGAGGGCGCTCTCACGTGCTGCCACGTGACCCCTCTTGCTTTAGTGTTTAACACTAAATTAAAACTCTCGAACCCAGTGTTAAAACACTGTTGGGCCTTAGTGTTCAACACTAATTAAAAAGCTTTATTTGCAGTGTTCAACACTGATCTGTTTTAGTGTTTAACACTAATTTGAAAAGCCTTGTTGCTGGTGTTTAACACCAATTATCTCTTAGTGTTAAACACTAACTTGTCAACCTCATTCTCAGTGTTCAACACTGACTGCTCTGTAGTGTTTAACACTAGGCTTTGGCCCAATTGGCCTAAATGGATAGAGGCAAAGCCTCTCCTGATTGGACTTAGCCCAAGATGGCCATAAGTCCTCAATTTGTGATTAACTGGGCCAATGGACTCATAACATAATTAATTCGTCTTGATCCCAAATTGGGCCAAGGACTATTTAATCCACTCCGATTCTAGGGTACATCTCTTCACTCCTTTGGTACTTGGCATTGTAATCCTTCAATGTCTTCAAAGAGGTGACGGGTCCCGACGACCACACATTGATATGGACTGTGGGGTCCTTAAACCCATGTTTAATGCAAAATTCCTGGTTACGTGGAACGCGGATAATGTCACTCTTTGACCTCGTGAAAAACGTCCAGAGCGGAGCCTGGTCCTCGCAGAGCACGGCAGTGAACCCGTGTGAAGCATCCAGAGCACATACCGGACTGTGGGGTCCTTAAACCCATGGACTATGACGTCCTTAACCTTGACCGAGATGTCTTAAAACTAACAATGGATTGTGGGGTCCTTAAACCCATGGACTACGACGTCCTTAACCTTGACCGAGATGTCTTAAAACTAACAATGGACCGCAATGTCCTTAAACTACCCATGGACCGCAACGTCCTTAAACTACCCATGGACCGCAATGTCTTTAAACTAGAACAATAGAGCCCCGTATGCTCTTTTGTCGGATCTAAACGGTCCCGTTTAAGTTGATCTTAGCCTCAAAGATGGCTAACGTATCCTTAAACCTTCAAACAGACTGGACTATGAATCCCCCTAATTAACTCTGGCTCGAGGGTACATCTCTGAACTCCTCTGACATCCGTCGTTGTAATCCTTCAACGTCGTCAGAGAGGTGATGGGTCCCGACGGCCATACATACGATGGACCACTATGTCTCTAAACTGGAACATTAGAGCCCAAAACGCTCTTTTGTCGGATCTAAATGATCCCGTTAAGTTGATCTTAGTCTCAAAGTTAGACTAACGTATCCTTAACAAACGTTTGAGTTGATCTTAGCCTCAAGTATGGCTGACGTATCCTCAAACCAAACCCCCAAACCCAAATCTAAGATAATACGAATTTGGACTAGTCCACGCCCTACGGGCGACGACATAACTCAGTCTCCGTAAACAATCCATGGGCAACAAAATACAAAACAAACACCCACGACACGAAGTGACCATCTGGAGAAGGAGAAAGTTGTTACCGCAATGCGGTAGCGTAATTAACTGCAGGGGCTTGCGCCTGCAGGGAAGAGCGTCCCCACAATCAAAAACCCCTCAAACGAGGGGGAATCCGACGAAGTCTGCTACATCGGACGCATCCGTCTAAACCTTCGATACATGGTGCCATAAATCAACTTGGCATCTTCGGAGAGGTGGACGGATAGCACCAATTAGCATCTGCCCCGAATCTCAGGCAAGACGCCATGTCGCGCCGTCTTTCGGAGGGGAACAGTGTCTAGAAAGGTGTTAGAGGGGCTACGCCTCCAGGGAAAAGAGGTTCTTTAATTAAGGAACTTCGCGAAAGCGTTGGAAAACCTCCCTCGAAGTACCAATACCGGCCTGGCTGAAAGGTTAAGCAAGTATTGTGACGTGTGATTAAATCCTGACTAGTTCTTCTTTTAGGTTTTGAAGAAGGATTTGAGGAAACAGTGGGAGCCATCCTGTTTAGATAAACTGATAACCAATCTAAACTTGCAAGAGCATATGCTGAGTGTTTCTTTTCTCTCTCTGGCAGCTACCATGACAGGACTAAAACTATTACTCGAGAAAAATATACTGATCGGACAGAACTATAAAGATTGACTAAGAAACGTCAACATTGCACCGACTTATGAAAAAGTAGCATATGTTACCACCGCTGTTCCTCCCCTTATCCCAGGACTAGATTCCTCAGTTGCGGAAAAGGAAGTTCGCAAAACCTGGGATCTAGACTGTGAAAAAGCTAAGTGTATCGTTCTGGCGTCCATGAACAATGAACTCCAGAAACAACACGAGAGTATGGATATTGTATCCATCTTTCTCCATTGCAAGGAATTGTATGGGGTGCACTCCCGTATCGCGAGGTACGAGACCTCAAGGAAACTCTTCCAGATGAGGTTAGCTCCAGGATCACCAGTAGGAGAGCACGTCCTCAAAATGATCAGCCTCGTTGAGGAACTCGCAAAGCTGGGATACGTCCTAGAGAATGATTTGTACATCGACTTAATTTTGCAGTCCCTTCCCCACACCTTCTCTCAGTTCGTGCTGAACTTCAATATGCACGAAATGGAAGCTGATCTTCCAAAGCTCCTCAACATGTTGAGGGTAGCAGAGACCTCCTTAAAAAAGGAGAAGACCCCCGTTATGTATGTTGACCAATCATCCTCTTCTAAATCTAAAGCGAAAGCTAAAGGGAAGAAGAAGATGAAAGCCACCAAACCGAAGGGTGGGGTCAAGAAGGTGCAGGGAACGAACAAGACAGGAAGGGTGAAGGCGGATAAGAACAAATGCTATTATTGTCACAAGCAAGGGCACTGGAAGAAGGATTGTTTGGCCTTCAAAACCAAGGACAAGAAGCAAGCTGTTTCTTCTGCTTCAGGTGTGTTCGTAATCGAAAATTTTCTTTCAGTAAACTCTACATCTTGGGTACTTGATACCGGTTCTGGTTCTCACATCTGTAATTCATTGCAGGATCTGAGAAATAGTAGAGCACTGGGGACATGTGATATGACTCTCCGGATAGGTAATGGAATGCATGTAGATGCAATTGCAATAGGGGAATATCACCTAGGGTTGACTAGTGGGCACATTTTGGTGTTGTACAGCTGTTTTTGTATTCCCAGTATGTTGTGTAATATTATATCAGTATCTTTATTATCTAATGAAGGATATAATTTTGCGCTTGAAAGAAATGTCATGAACATTCTCCTAAATCAAGAACTGATTGGGTTTGGCATACTGGAAAACGACATATACATACTTAATCAACCTCAAATTTTCAATATTACGCATAAAAGAAAGGCTCCAGATTCAAATCAAGCCTTCCTATGGCATTGTAGACTTGGTCATATAAACGAAACAAGGTTGACTAAGTTACATAAAGATGGATATCTAGATCCGTTTGAATATTCATCATATGCAACTTGTCAATCATGTATCAAAAGAAAAATGACCAAATCTCCGTTCACCGGACACGGAGAAAGAGCCACAGAACTCTTGGGACTTGTACACAGTGATGGATGTGGTCCAATGTCTACACATGCACGAAGCGGTCACTCCTACTTCATCACTTTTACTGACGACTTCTCTAGGTATGGACATGTGTTCTTAATGAAGCATTAATCCGAGGCCTTTGAGAAGTTTAAGGAGTATAAAAATGAAGTAGAGAAACAGACTGGTAAAAGCATCAAGACACTTCGATCTGATCGTGGTGGAGAATACTTAAGTACCAGTTTCCTTGAATGCTTAAAAGAGAATGGAATTCTCTCTCAGCTTACTCCGCCTTATACACCTCAGCATAATAGTGTATCAGAAAGGAGGAATCGCACACTATTAGATATGGTGCGTTCAATGATGAGTAGTGCTGAGTTGCCACTTTCCTTCTAGGGTTTTGCTCTAGAATCAGCAGCATACCTATTGAATGGAGTTCCAACTAAGTCTGTGCCTACCACTCCATATAAAATGTGGAGCGGGAAGAGACCATATCTCAAGTATATCAAGATATGGGGGTGTCCGGCATATGTTAAAAAGCATAATCCGGACAAGCTCGAGACACGATCGGTTTTGTGCAAGTTTGTAGGATACCCTAAGCATTCAAGCGGGTATATGGTCTACCACACTGAAGAACAAAAGGTGTTTGTCGCTCGCCACATTGTCTTCTTAGAGAGCGAATTTCTTGCAAAAGAAATTAGTGGGAGCGCGGTAGAGCTGGAAGAAATTCCAGAACCTCAAACTGCTACCGAGGATTTAGTAGAACCTCAGATTTCAATAGAACATGACGAACCAACGCTACTCCGCAGATCTAGTAGGCTTTCTCATCCTTCTGAAAGGTACTATGGTTTTCTTCTGGATGGGGATTGAGAGGATTGCATCATCGATGACGATGAGCCTACTAGTTTTCAGCAGGCTATCACGAGTAGCGACTCGGTGAAGTGGCTGGATGCTATGAGATCCGAAATGGAATCCATGTACACCAATAAAGTATGGACTTTAGAAGTTGCTCCTCCTGGGGTGAAACCAGTTGGATGCAAATGAATCTTCAAAAAGAAGATTGGTGCATTTGGACAAGTGGAAACTTACAAAGCTAGACTCGTTGCAAAAGGTTTTTGTCAAAGACCAGGATTGGACTATGATGAAACTTTTTCACCAGTAGCTATGCTTAAATCCATTCAGATCATGCTTGCCATTGCTGCCTTCCATGACTATGAAATTTGGCAGATGGATGTAAAAACAGCTTTTCTAAATGGATATTTAGAAGAGAGTGTTTACATGGATCAACCAGAAGGTTTCTTAGACAGTGGGCGCAGCGGAAAAGTGTGCAAATTGCTTAAATCCATTTATGGATTAAAGCAAGTATCGCGGAGTTGGAACATCTGCTTTGATGAGACGGTCAAGGAATTTGACTTCATCAAAAATGTGGATGAACCATGTATTTATAGGAAGATTGTAGCAAGAGCAGTAGTCTTCCTCGTTTTATATGTCGATGACATACTGCTGATAGGGAATAATGTCCCTATGCTACAATCAGTAAAGCTCTTCTTGTCACAGAAATTCTCCATGAAAGACTTGGGAGATGCATCATACATTCTGGGCATTAAGATCTATCGTGATAGATCTAATAGAATGTTAGGACTTTCACAGTCCAGGTATATTGACACTATACTAAAGAGATTTAGTATGGAAGATTCCAAGCGCGGTAATTTACCCGCTTGTCACGGGATCACCCTCTCCAAAGAGATGTCTCCAAAGACTGATGAAGAGAGGGCTCGCATGGGCATTATACCCTACGCTTCGGCAGTAGGATCTATAATATATGCGATGTTATGTACCAGATCAGATGTAGTTTACGCATTTAGTGTGGTAAGCAGGTATCAATCTGACCCAGGTGAGAAACATTGGATAGCGGTAAAGAACATTCTCAAGTACCTGAGAAGGACTAAGGAGATGTTCTTAGTTTACGGTAATGGGGACCTCCAGGTAGAGGCTTTTACCGACTCCGGCTTCCAAAGTGACAAAGACGATTCTAAATCCATTTCGGGCTTTCTGTTTACTCTCAATGGAGAGGCGGTATCTTGAAGGAGTTCCAAACAGGATACCGTCTCAGACTCAACTATGGAGGCTGAGTATATAGCTGCTAGTGAAGCCGCAAAAGAGGCTGTCTGGATGAAGAAGTCCATCTCTGAACTTTAGGTGGTTCCGTCCATTGCCAATCCAATACCTTTGTATTGCGATAACGATGGGCTGTAGCATTAGCGAAGGAACCAAGGTCCCATCAGAAATCTAGGCATATCTTAAGGCGGTATCACCTGATCAGGGAGATCGTGGATCGTCAAGAGATCGAGGTGCGGAGAGTGGACACAAAAGACAACACGACAGATCCATTCACCAAGGCCGTCCCTCAAGTCCAGTTCGATAGGCTGTTTGAGATGTTGGGCATGCGGTACGCCAATACTGGGTCTAGTGCAGAAAATGGGTACTCATTGCGCCAATTATAGGCCTTAGTGCAAGTGGGAGATTGTTGGATATATGTACGCCCTAGAGGCCTTCATTGTATAGATTATTAGGGATATGTATGTACATGACAATCTTGCTTATGATAGTACGCTATTTGGTTTATCTTTATCTAAAACGTGTGATATATTTTACTTTGTATATACATGTTGATAAAGCCCATAGGGTGTTTTGCCTGACTACCGGCGTTGTGATGGCAGTCATACTTGTGGGAGCTGGATAGTCAATAGGCACATTCTTAAATGTCCCTGGTCGCAGGAATATCGAGACGGGGCATCGATACTCCAGAGTAGACTAGTGTATACATATCTAGACCCTGACGAAGGGCGATGGATTGGTCCCGCAGCCATTGGTGATGTGCACCTAAGATTGTATACAGATGCTCACTTCATGTGAGTACACCGGACAGGACTCGCCGAGAACTGACTGGATGGTATTATACCTAACGTCAGATAGCAGTTCTCAGGTGACATGTGTGCAGATAGTCTGTTGACTTAAAGTCATCATTTGTCTCGTGTGAGTTCCCACTGTGCTTTAATTATTACCCTACCACGGCTCAAAGGAGTTGTGCAAACATGTTTTAGTTGGGCACAGTCCCGAGCCACGTGGAGGCAGTGAGCGACTGTTAGGGATCCGTCTCTCCCAGTTTAGGGAGTTGATAGCGCACTGTGATCGGTTGGTCATTACCATAAGTCCCTGGCCATGGCTGATTGAAAATTACTGATGGACTGATCAGTAGATTCTCGGATGGTCTTGAGCCATGCCGGCACGACTTGTACGGTTATTAGGGGTCTGACGTTCACTACCCCCTAGACCATACATGCGATACTCTTAGACGAACAGACCGGACTGCGCGGATATTGTCATGGACAGGCTCAGTAGGATTTCGGATGGGTTTCCTCATCGGCTTTCTTATCGACATCTACCTGGGGACTTTTACGCACAGCTAGTGCCGCTTGTGGTCTGTGGTTAAACCCACTACCAGCATAGTAGTCGAGTCTTTAGAGTCCCACACAGAGATTTCCCAACTCCAGGCGAAACGATATAGAGGTCGTACGGTTTTACGACAAGGGTTCGGACTCACACGTGTGTTTACACACGTACGACGTTCGGACAGTTTTTATTAGCCGGTTTTGTTTTAAGCCAGATTCTAGTATCAGGTTATTGGATTTAAAGAGTCTAAAGTTTTTCTGTGTTTTCACGGATAGGAGGGGCGTTCTCGTAATTTTCCGGGAAGCTTCTAAAAGCATGGTGACTTGAGGGTATAGGTGGTATTGTCATTAAATGATATTGTGACTCATTATGTGTGATTCATCATGTCATTAATGCATTATTAAATGCTTAATGACTCACATAATGAATCACTCATAATGCATTTATGTAGCATGATAAATAATCATTTTATTCATTTATTCATTATGCTTCATATATCAAGTGAGAAACAATATCATTATCATATTATCATCTCCACCTTCTCTCTCCTCAAGCTCACTCTTTCTTCAAACCCTAATTCTACCACTCATGAGTTGAGACCAAGGATTAGAATAGACTAAACACTCCATAACCTAACTCTATATCATTTTAGTTTCTTTGATTAGCAACTAGAGAAACTATGTTACCTCAAGTTTAAAGGTGAAGCTTGGATTAGGGTTCTCGGGGTGGATCATCTATCATGGAAAGGAGGTCGAGGAGGACGTAGAGATCGTAAAGAAGAAGGACACGTATCACTAGGCATAATCTCTTTACATAGTAGCTAAGAACTTTTATGGTAGGTGTTAATTATAGTTTAGTAAAGATATTCGGTTAGTCGATATTTGCTTAAAGAACAAAATCGTTTTTCAAATTTCCGCCTCCCCGCAACTAGTGGGGTGTTGCACATCGACTTACAGAATGCGGTTATTTTTGTTGGATATGTATGCCCTAGAGGCCTATATTGTATATGATGCTAGGGATATGTATGTCCAGGACAATCTTGCTCAGTTTTATATAGTATATTATCTGAGTTATTTTTATCTTAATATGTGTATTTTTTCTCTTGCTGCTTTATATTGTTTACACATATTGATAAAGACTCGATATAGCAGTATATTATTTTGATTTGTCTTTATCTTAAAATGCGCATATGTTATACTCGATATCATATATGGCAGATACATGTTGATAAAACCTGTAGGATTTTGCTTGACTACCAGCGTTACGACGGTGATCATACTAATGGGGGTTGGGTAGTCTATAAGCACATCCTTAAAGGTCCCAAGTCGCGGGAATATCGAGACCGAGCATCGATATTCCAGAGTGGGCTTGTGTATACGTTTCTTGACCCCAACGAGGGGCGGCGATTGATCCCACAAGCATTGGTGTGATCACCTAAGATTGTATATAGATGCTCACTGGGGTGAGTACACTGGATAGACTTGCTAAGAACCTCTAGATGGTATTATACTTATCATTAGATAGCGATTCTCAGGTGACATGAGTACAAGTTAGTCTTAGGACCTGAGATCATCATTTGTCTCGTATGAATTCCCACTGTGCTTTGATCACCACTTTACCACGGCCTACTGGGTCGTGCAAATAGGTTTTGGTTGGGTACAGTCTCAAGCCACATGGAGGCAGTGAGTGATTGTCAGGGATTCGTTTCTCCTGGTATTGGGAGTCGATATCGCACTATGTCCGGTTGGCTAGAACCATAAGACCTTGGCCAAGGTAGTTGAGATTTACTGATGGTTAGATCAGTAGTTTATCGGATTGGTCCTGAGTCAAATTGACACGACTTATCGGGTCAGTAGGGGTCTGACGTTTACCATCTTCTAGACCCGGTATACGATACTCTTAGACGAAGAGATCGGACTGTACAGAGATTGTCACGGATAGGTTCAGTAGGGGTTCAGATGAGCTTACTCGTCGGCCTTCTTTTCGACAGGTAACTGGGTATCCGTTACGTACAACTAGTACCGCTGACGTGCTTAAAGTTAAACCCACTGCTGGTGTTAGTTATATGTATGCCCTAGAGGCCATTACTGTACATAGGATGTATATTGTAGTGGATGCTGGGACATATATAGGGAGGATTTTCTTGCTCGACATGATAGTATGCTATCTGGTTGAACTTTACCTTAACGTGTATACTGATTGTCTCTCTGTTACATGTTGGTAAAGCCCTTAGGATGTGTGCTTGACTACCTGGACTATGATGCGGATCATACTAGTGGGGACATGGTAGTCCATAAGTACATCCTTCAAAGTCCCTAATCGAGGGTGTATCGAGACGGGGCATCGATATACCAGAGTAGACTAGCGTATACCTTCTCGACCCATACAGATGGGTGATGGATGATCCCATATCCATTGGTGTTTGACATCAGAGATGATACACGGGTGCTCAGTAGAGACTGGGTACACTGGACGGACTCGCCGAGAACTCCCAGATGGTATTATACCTCACGTCAGATGGCAGTTCTCTGGTGACACTGGTACAGAGTAGTCTGTTGACCCGAGATCGTCATAGAGTCTTGTGTGGTTCCCACTGTGCTTTGATTTCCATCTTACCACGTCCAAGAGGGCGTGCAAAACGATGGTTTTTGGGTACAGTCCCGAGTCACATGGAGGCAATGAGCGATAGGAGGGGATTCGTCTCTCCCGGTATAGGGAGTTGATGTTGCGCTGTGTTCGATTGGCTATAACAGGAAATCCCTGGACAGGGTTGCTGAGATTTACTGGTAAGTATTACCAGTAGTTTCTCGAACAGTTATAGACCTCATATCGACACGACTTATCGAGCTATTGGGGTCTGACGTTTACCACCCCTAGGCAAGATATGCGACATATCAGACGATCAGACCGGACTGTACGGTAGTGTTACTGGTCGGATTCACTGGAGTGTGAGCGGGCTTGCTCGTCGATCTTCAGATCGCTCAATACCCGGGTGGCCGTTACGTTTAGCAGACCGCTTGCGGCTTGTGGATGTTTGATATGATCATCATCCGCTGCCGGCGTATTGACGAGTCTTTAGAGTCCTACACAGAGGTTTCCTGGCTCAAGCGAAACGAAATAGGAGCGCATATGAGATATGTGCGGGACCGAGAGTAATGCGTGTATGTGATACCGTATTTCATTCTTGCGATCAATGTGTCGAATGGTTGTATGCGATATAACCTAATTATCGAATCAAGGATTGATTCGATAAACCGATACATTGGATACTAGCCGGTTATATGCGATATGACCGGATCGTTAAATCAAGAGTTGATTTAATGATTTAATGCATAATTATATATTTGATATATTACTTTGCGTTAACTAGTATCGGTTCACTTAAGATGGATTTTCTCACTCGGATGTGCGCATTGTATATGCGATATACTTTTGTGCACTTGATTGTATCATGATTGATGATACATGTTATGCTAGGGTTTTTGTGTAAAGATCAAACCATGGTTACATGATTATGGTTAGGGTTTTGTTTTATTCACTTATTTATTTATCCATTTCATTTTGGAAAATAAATGAGAAGAGAAAAGAATGGTGGCTTTATTTGTTGTTTAGTTGAAACTTCATGAAGCTTTGACTTTGTCCACCATTCTTATCTCATCCTTAACCCTAACCATTCCTTTAACCCTTGGTTAATTCTCTACACATAACCATAGTTAGGATTATGATAAGTTTGAAAATTCTTTTCTTTTTAAATAACTTATCATAATTCTTTCTTCTTCTTCTTCATCTTCTTCCATGAAGAAACCTCCACTTCATCAATGGTGATTGATGAAGATGAGTGAGAAATCCAATTCTAAAGTGAACCCAACTCCTATTTCTTCATCCTCTACCTCTTGCCAAGTAGTAGAGTGTGTTTACTTCACAAGTTTCTTGACTTGGTGAAGTCGGAGCTTGATTTAGCGATGCCTCGACGTAGATCATCTTCGGCACGTCGTCGATGACCTAGCCCGCTTCTTCTCCGATGAAGCTGACGCAAGAGCCCGGATTTCGGATTTGTACAGCGGAGATGACTTCTTCATGGAGCTATGGAGGTGGAAAAACGGATCTACAAAGGTTGTATATCCGTATCCCTTAGTTAACTATTAACTAGTTAGCTTTTTCGCCTAAACATCTAGCAAACGATCCGTAGTCGGGTCTCTCGGCACCGTTAAAATTTTAATATGGCATGTTCGATGCCTTGTGTGACCTCATTAGGGTGCCTAGGAACCCATCAGTGGTATCAGAGCCTAGCTAGAGCCTTAGGCGAAGTCTAGACGGAATTTGAAACCCGATCGAACCCGAAACACCAAATCAATCTTGCTCTCTGTACTTTTTTGAAAACAGTGAGTTTTTCCAAATTAAAAATTGCTAAAAAATTCAGCAGGGAAAAATAAGAATTACGGTGCAAAAAGTTTCTGGTGAACAGTAAATTTCGCGGCGGATCAGCGGCAGAATCATGGATTCTGCGGCGGATCAGCGGCCCGTTGATGACGTCAGCCCTGTTCCTTTGCACAGTAATTCCTAGTTTAAAGAGCTGAGTTTTCTGGGAATTTTTAATATTTATTCAAGAGTTGAATTTTTCTGCTGTGTTTTTGGAGATTCGGTGTTTCGATCGGAGTATCAAATTTTGTTTGTGTGGCTTTCCGGATAAATTTTAGAATATGTTAAAAAGTTCGACCGGATATAAATACCCAATTTTTCCCCTGTCGGGAAATTTCCAAGTGTTGGATTTTTCCGTAGTTTAACGACGTTCTAAGTAGTGCAAGTAACTCGATGGTCCCTCTAGAAGACAACAAACCTTAACTCGATTATGTGACCGTCTTGAACTGCCCTTTGAACCTTCGGGTTTGGGGCAGTACGGCGTGCCACATGTGAGACGTTGGCTTGACCCTTCTACGGCTGGACCGTTGGTACTGAGGTACGAACTGAATGTTGTTAGACTTATTTCATGTGTTGATCTGTATCGGGAAAACTTGGGTGTTCGATTGTTCGATTGGAAAGTTTAACATTTTCTGTTTATCTGGAATGGGATACAATAATTGGAATTCACAATAAGTTATGAGATAACTGAATGAATGTTATAAACATAGCAGTTTAGTCTCACTTGATCGGTTGCCACGGAATTTTGATGTGATCAAAAGTCCGTCGCAATCACGTAGCGTACGCGGATAATCGCCGGGTAAACTTAATAGATGGCCTCACTCCATAGCCCGACCAAGTGACTGTAGGAGAACCCCGTCGCCGAAAGCATCCGTTCGGGTGCTCGCGGCAGCGGTGTTCCGCCTTGGTGCACTTCGTCGACGGTATCGGGGGTGCGGCCGCCTACTGAAGTTTGCAACGAGTATTCGATCAGGATGTCGGGAATCTTGTTGAATTGCCCGACTTGATATTGAAAAGTGTTTTCGATTTTGAGACTAAAATGCGGGGTTTATAATTGTTAGGCATGCGATGTCTAAGTAATTCATTTGGTCAGGCATGTGATGTCTGAGGTGGTTGCGGATTCCAACTGTTGTAGTTTTACACTTTCTTTTCTGTGACCGTAAGTGTAATATGTGATATCGCCGGTTTCGTTGCTATATGTCAACGACAATTGGGATGCGCATATTTACTTACGTTGATGACATGTGATGTTATGTGTTGCTGGATATGTTATATTGGATCGTCGTGATTGAATAGCCGGGGGTTTTTATGTGAGATGAGTGTTTTTCATTTTCATTCATGTAAAAACTTGTATGTAATATTCTTTTATTTAGGGCGCTTCCAGGTTGCGGAAGTTGTCACCTCTTGTATATTATTTACTTTTCCGCACTAGGATAGACCCAAGGAGGAGGGCACAAGTAACCGGGTTCTGGAGTCCAGTGGGAGACCAACTCGAGGAGTCGAGTCCGGGTCTCCTAACTCTAGAATTGGTAGGGTTGCTTGCCGCTCTCGTAGGGGTCTAGGGGTGTGGGTTTGGCTATTCATCACGACCGTGGAATCCGTGTTTTATATTGGCTCGTATTGAAAACACGGACGTCCTAGTATATCCAATATTTCATATGATTCTTCTGCTGCGATATCTGTGATGTGATCATGTGATGTTCTGTGATAGATACAGTATATAGTATATATGATATATTATATAGGCGTTACTTATGTTTTACACCCGCGCTAGCCATGCCCTGCTCTGCCGTTAGTTACCTAACCTAACGGTGCACGAGGGGACATCGAGGCGAATGCGGATGGCATAAGTGTACGTCGTATTTATCTGTGATGTTTAGGTATTTAAATGATGGGACTTCATTAATGAGATTAATGAAATAAAAGAAACCTAAGATGTTGTAGAATCGAATTTCAAAATAAAACAGGTAGCTACAGTTCTTGCTATGCACAGCGGTATATGTGATATATCCTGGACCTTATTCGATGAGGAAAGGACCGAGATCCCTTCACCGGGAGTGACTCCTTTAGCAATAACTGGCAGATGCTACACACTCGGTTTGTTTTTTGATTGCTTTTAAGAGTTTTTGCTTTGCACAGTGATATATATGATATATCCCGCACCTCATTCGACGAGGAAAGGACCGACGATCCCTTCACCGGGAGTGACTCCTTTAGCAAAACTAGAAAAGCCTCAAAAACACTCCATTTCAAAATTCATTCGATCCTACAACGATATCAAGTTCATTACGCAATAGGTTTTCAGAAAAACCTGTCGTAGCCCTCCGTCATTTCAGATAAGTAGTAGTTAGTATTCGTGCTGCGTTTGTTGGCCTTTGTCAAGGCGCAGTGTGCGGTAGCTAACTGGTGCTTATCTGCTTATGCATATGATGCAGATTGAGTTAGGGTAGTCGTGCGACCTTGTTGGCCTTTGTCAAGGGCCGTGCGGGTGGGTTTAATTCAATCCGGAAATGACGGGTTGAACTTGACTAGCATCCTATGGTTTGTTGGCCTTTGTCAAGGTCATAGGAGGTTAGGGGAAAAATATTATCGGGAATTTCAAGTGTTGAAATTTGCAATGAGATTGCATACCTTCTATGAGATAGTTGGATCCCGATACCCGCTGCGAGTAAGTGTTACTCCTGGGAGAGTTTTATACATTACAATTAGCCGATCAAGTAGGTGTCTAGAAAGGTGTTAACGAGGTTACGCCTCTGGGAAAACGAGGTTTACATTAATTAGGTTCGTGCGAAAGCACGGGGGACCTCCCTCAAAGTACCGACACTGGCCTGGCTGAAAGATTGGCGAACTTGTAGTGTGTAATTAATCCCGGCTAGTCTTTCCTTTTAGGGTTTGAAGGAAGATGTTCCCCTCCGAACGGCGGCCAGGACGTCGCGTCCGTGCCTGAGGTTCGGGGCAGATGCTATTTGGTTTTATCCGTCTATCTCTCCGAAGATGCCAAGTTGATTTATGGCACCGTGTATCGGAGGTTTAGGCGGATGCGGCCGATGTAGCAGACTTTGTCAGATTCCCCCTCAGGGTGAGGGGTTTTTTGATTGTGGGGACGCTCTTCCCTGCAGGCGCAAGCCCCTGCAGTTAATTACGCTATCGCGTTGCGATAACAACTTTCTCCTTCTCCAGAATTTCACTTCGTGTCGTGTATGTTTATTTTGTTTGTGGTTGCCCGTGGATTGTATACGGAGACTTAGTGATGTCGTCGCCCGTAGGACGTGGATTAGTCCAAATCCGTGTTCGCTTAGATTTGAGTTTGGTGTTTTTTAGTTTAAGGATGCATTAGTCGCGTTGCGGCTAAGATCAGCTTAAACGTTTGTCAAGGATACGTTAGTCCTGTTTTGAACTAAGATCGACTTGACGCAATGATTGATTTAATTATCTGGCCGTCGGGACTCGTCACCTCTCCGGCGTCGTTGAGGGATTACAACGACAGGCGTCAGAGGAGTTCAGAGATGTACCCTTGAACCAAAGTTGATTTGGGAGTTTTATTATTTATTTAAATATCTAAGGACGCGTTAGCCGTATTTGGGGCTAAGATCAACTTAGACGGGACCGTTTAGATCCGGCAAAAGAGCGTTTGGGCTCTATTGTGCCAGTTTAAGGACGTGACGGTCCATTGCCAGTTTCAGGGACGTGGTGGTCCATTATTAGTTTAGGGACATTTCGGTCCGTCGCCAGTTTAAGGACGTAGTGGTCCATATTCCAGTTTAGGGACGTAGTGGTCCATTATTAGTTTAGGGACGTTTCGGTCCGATTTTAGTTTAGGGACGTTTCGGTCCGATTTTTAGTTTAGGGACGTTTCGGTCCGATATTAGTTTATGGACATTTCGGTCCACGAGTTTAAAGACCCCGCAGTCCATATCGATGTGTGGTCGTTGGGACCCGTCACCTCTTTGACGTCGTTGAGGAATTACAACGACGGATGTCAAAGGAGTTCGGAGATGTACCCTCGAACCGGATGTAAATTGATTTAGAAGAGCAATTTTGCTCAGTCAATTTAATTTAAGGACTTATGGCCAAAATTGGGCTAAGTCCAGTTGAAATGTTCAACATTTTATTTGCTTTTGCATTGCATTTCTTTTTTTTATTTTTATTTGGGCCTTGCCCAGAAAGGATGCAGAGCATCAATTTGTTTTGGGCTCTGCCCTTTTAGGAATGATGCAAGGCATCAATTTTATTTGGGCTCTGCCCTTGTATAAAGGATGCAAAGCATCAATTTATTTGGGCTCTGCCCATTTATTGCCTTGCAATTTAATTAGGCCCACTAGGTCCTTTTGATTTGGGCCTGGCCCTTTAAGAAATGCTTTGCATTTGTCAGGCGCATTGCGCCAATCAAAAAGCACAACAGTGCAAATTCATAAGTGCAAAGCACTATTAATTTGAGAATTTTTTCTTAGATTCAAGAACCAATGGTTCATAAAAGAAGTGCAAAGCACTATTTGATTTCCTGATCTAATTCAGATCAAAGAAGAACAAGTTTTTCTTTTTATTTCAAGAACCGAAGGTTCATAAAAGTGCAAAGCACTATTTTTTTTATTTCTGTTTTTTTTATTTCTTGTTTTAGAGAGCCAGTGGTTCATAAGAAGTGCAAAGCACTATTAATTTAAAAACCTTTTAGGTTCAAGAACCGATGGTTCATAAAACAAGTGCAAAGCACTATTTGATTTATTTCTAAGAAAAAACAAGTTTTTCTTATCTCAGAGAACCAAAGGTTCATAAAAGTGCAAAGCACTATTTTATTTTATTTTATTTTTATTAAAGATCATTGATCTTGTTTTTTAGATCTATGATCTGTTCATAAGAGAACTTTCTCTTTTTCTAAAGGTTTTTACCTTTTTTGTTCTTGAGGAGTTTCTCAGAGTTCTCTCTCTCTCTCTCTTTTTTTTCTTTTAGAAAAATGTTCCTCCTTTTAATTGAGGTCTGGGGTCCTTTTTATAGTGCCCATAAATTAGTTAAATTTGTTAAAGAAATCTTTTTCTGAGTGATTTGGGAATTTTCCCCACCGTTGGATCTTTGATCCAAGGGCTTCTGCTTTGCAGAAGAAAATCTTCTTGTTTTAACAAGAACAGAAAAGATTTCTTAAATCTTTTAATTCTGTTTGGCGCAGTGCCCCAGCGCGTGACACGTGTCGCGCTGTGCTGACACGTGTCGCGCATTTTTTTTTTTTTTTTTTTTTTTGTCGCGCAGCGCAGTTGCGCTGCGCTGACACGTGTCGCGCAGCGCGCAGTTGCGCTGCGCTGACACGTGTCGCGCAGCGCGCAGTTGCGCTGCGCAACTGCGCTGTACGTTTTTTTTTTTTTTTTTTTTTTTTTTCCGTTCCGCAGCGCAGTTGCGCTGCGCTGACACGTGTCGCGCAGCGCGCAGTTGCGCTGCGCTGACACGTGTCGCGCAGCGCGCAACTGCGCTGCGCGCAACTTCTTTTTTTTTTTTTTTTTTTTTTTTTTAGCAGCGCAGTTGCGCTGCGCTGACACGTGTCGCGCAGCGCGCAGTTGCGCTGCGCTGACACGTGTCGCACAGCGCGCAACTGCGCTGCCTTTTTTTTTTTTTTTTTTTTTTTTTTTTTTTTTTTTTTTAAGAGCTTTGCTCTGAAGCTTTTGTGGAGCATATTTTAACTTTAATTTTAATTTTCTTTTTAATTTTCAAGACAGAGTTTTGCTCTGATTGGAGAAAAACAGAAGCATTGCTTCTTTTTCCATCTTCGAATTTAAACAGAGTTTTGCTCTGATTAAGGTAAACAAATGCCCCCCCACCGTTGCGCTTACGTGGTCTCCTAACGTGAGCGCAGCGGTGGCAGACTCCGAACCGTCGCGCCATCTTTTGGAAGCTGAAAGGGCACTTGATGCCTATAAATAGGACCTTTGGTCCTCGAAAATTTTTTACCACTTCAAGAATTTTGACTCAGAGCCTTGCTCTTGCCTAAGAATTTTCAGAGCCTTGCTCTTGATTTTTTTTTTTTTTATTTTTTTTTTATTTTTTTTTTAAGAACTCCAGAGTTCATAACCATCATAGGTAAAAATTAAATTAAATTAAAGCTGATTAATAGAGCCTTGCTCTCCATAGATCCCTGATCTAAAGAAAACCTATTTAGGGTTTCATTTAGCAGAGCTTTGCTCTAAAGAGGTCCAAAGAGAACTCAGGAGAATCCTGTTAGGGTTCCATTAATAGAGCTTTGCTCTATAAAAGATTTTTCTTATATCTTCATAATTAATGGAGCTTTGCTCCTCCCAACTTATATGACACTCGAGAATATTATTATTATTATATCATTTCATTTTTTTTTCAGAGCGGAGCTCTCAATATTTTCAGGGAATTTTCTTTAAATTCTCCTCATAACTGATTTTGACTGGTGTCGCTCCTGTCTGCAGAGCATTGCTCTCGAGGAGTTTAACTTTTAACTTTCTGTATTTTCTTGTTTATTAATATCCCTGTATTGTTTTCTTCAGGTATTATGGCGGTGCGTCTATACAGCTTGCACGAGTTCATCACTTATGAGGATATCCGTGTACAGGGCCGTTAACAGAACGGACGCTCAATGTGCAGAGGTCATGGGTCGTCTGAATGCCAGCGGTGGCTGGTTGCTACCTCGTCGTTCGGCCCTTTTGAAAGTCGTGCTGGGGTCAATATGGAGAGCACTCCCAGGTCTTCACGAGGCCTTACCGCTCAATGCGCTAGATGATGCCGAAGACAAGGTGCATTCAGTGTACCTGACGGGGTTGATTTCGAAGAAACGGCGAAACAACCTCGTTGACATCCTACATCAAATCTTTCAGCAGACGACAATCGTTGCTGCTTATCGAAGGCCGGAGGGGCTTGCCGATGATATTGACACCGAGGAGCGCGAGAGGCTGCGCATAAGAATAATTAGAAAGGCCAAAAGAAGTTTGGACGGCCTTACTTTTGAATTCCTCAATCCCTGCCCCGGATCTGAAGTTATTCCATTGTAATAATGTTTTCCTTTTACCGCTTTTCAAAATTGTAAGAATTTTTGCCAATATGAATGGAAACTTTTTACTTCAGCTTCTCCTATTTCCCGTCCTGAGTTTTCTGTCCATGCATAAATGAATGCGTCACGCATGCCAGATCAAATGTAGACCGGATATTCTCTCTGTCATCTTCTTTCTTTTAAAGTCAGCAGGCTGTCTTAATAACCATGGTTGATGGATGTCTAAAACGAGTATTCTGACTTCCTCAGGAAATAACGATGGCTTAGGCCGCAGGTTCAGGTCTAATGCCTAAGACTTTTCAATTCTATGAGCCGTGAGGGTCTCATAGAGGCTTTTCTCCCTACGGATCGAGAGGATCTCATAGGTGGATTTTCTCCTTAGGAATCGTGAGGATTCCTAAGTGTGGTTTTCTCTTATAAGTCGTAAGGATCTTATAAGAGAATTCTCCCTCTCACGAATCGAGAGGATTCGTAAGTGGTTGTTTCCCTCCTCGTCGAAATTCGACTTCGGAGAGTGAGACCCGTGAATAGTATGCAAGAGACCAGTTTGGATTGACTTGCAGGGTCCCATTGCTTAGGAAACAGGCTTCTTTTATGCCCACTGCCTAAGGCTTTATCTCACGAGTCGAGCCGCATCGAGAAAATCTCGTAAAGACATCAATTTCCTCACGAGTCGAAACGGATCGAGCAGATCTCGCAAGAACATCTTAACGTCGCATTTAACCTCTGCTCTTTACGACAGAAGCCCGTTAAGGTTGGTGGTACTTAGGGTTTTGGCCATCGTACCGTCGCATAAGCTGATATAGTCCTCGATAGGCAATCGTGCTGTTCGAGTAGCCCTGCGACTGCCGTGTCTCTGATCCCTTCGGGGGCTGGACAAGACGTCTTCAAGTAATCCTTCTTGGCAGTTTGACCGTCGGAAGAGCAAGCGCTAGGAATTTGCCATGCCGCTTTTTACTTGAGGTTAGGCTCATTTTGGAGAGCCCCGATGAGTCATAACCACTCCGCGCTGGTGTGGGAATGATCTCCGATAGTCTTTCGGGCTTTATATGAGTTGCCGTTAAGACCCTGAAGCTAGGAATTTGGCCTTTGCTTCGTTTGCTGGCATTGCGTCCTCTGTATCGAGACGAATGTCATGGTGGGAACTAGGGATTTTGCCGTGGCTCCATTTGTTTAATGACGTTCCGCCGGCTGTGTCGAGACGAACGTTGGGGTGACATCTCGTCTGCTGTATCGAGACGGACGTCGAAGTGGTGACCACTCCACACTGGTGCGGGATGATCTCCGATTGTCTTTCGGGTTTTATATGACTTGCTGTTAAAACCCTGAAGCTAGGAATTTGGCCTTCGCTTCGTTTGCTGGCATCGCGTCCTCTGTATCGAGACGAATGTCATGTTTGTCTCTAGGTTGCTGGTGAAACGTTGAGGTTTGGAACAAGGGATTTTGCCGTGACTCCTTTTGGTGATGTCGCGTCTGCTGTATCGAGACGAACGTCGAGGTGGTGACCACTCCATGTGGGATGATCTCCGGTGGTCTTTCAGGCTTTATATGACTTGCCGTTAAGACCTTGAAGCTAGGAATTTGGCCTTCGCTTCGTTTGCTGGCATCGCGTCCTCTGTATCGAGACGAATGTCATGGTTGTCTCTAGGTTGCTGGTGAAACGTTGAGGTTTGGAACAAGGGATTTTGCCGTGGCTCCTTTTGGTGATGTTGCGTCTGCTGTATCGAGACGAACGTCGAGGTGGTGACCACTCCATGTGGGATGATCTCCGGTGGTCTTTCAGGCTTTATATGACTTGCCGTTAAGACCTTGAAGCTAGGACTTTGGCCTTCGCTTCGTTTTCTTTGGCGCGTCCGAATCCTGTTGGAGGAAGAACGCTGGGGTCGACATCTCGTCTGCTGTATCGAGACGGACGTCGAGGTGGTAACCACTCCGTGCTGGTGCGAGATGATCTCCGATTGTCTTTCTGGTTTCATGTGAGTTACCGTAAAGACGTTGAAGCTAGGAATGTGGCCTTCGCTTCATTTGCTTTATCATGTCTGAATCCCTGCTGGAGGAAGAACGTTGAGGTTGACATTTCGTCTACTGTATCGAGACGAACGTCAAGGAGGTGACCACTTCATGTGAGATGGTCTCCGATTGTCTTTCCGGTTTTATGTGAGTTACCATAAAGACGTTGAAGCTAGGAATGTGGCCTTCGCTTCATCTTCTTTGGTGTGTTCGGATCCTGTTGGAGGAAGGACCTCTCGTCTGCTGTATCGAGACGAACGTCGAGGTGGTGATCACTCTAAGCTGGTGCGAGATGATCTCCGATTGTCTTTCAGGCTTTTTATGACTTGCCATCAAGACGTATGAAGCTAGGAATTTGGCCTTCGCTTCATTTGCTTTGGCCCGTCCGAATCCTGCTGGGGAAAGAACGCTGGGGTGACATTTCATCTGCTGTGTTGAGATGAACGTCAAGGTGGAGCTGGGATTTTGTCATCGCTCCGCTTGATGGTGTAACATCTGTGTCCTGTTGGAATGAGGAGGCACACTGTTGTTGGTCTCTAGGCTGTAGACGTTGACGTCGAGACCCTGAAGCTCGGGATCTTCGTTTGCTTCGTTTGTTGACATTATGTCTGGGATATTGCGACATATGTCGAGGTTGTCTTTGGGTTGTCTATGAACCGTCGAGATTTGGCTTCGCTTTCTGGCGGAGCTTGTTGGGAAAGTATGGTTCCCTCTTTGTTTGTGCCCCTGGATTGTATACAGGGATCGATGTGATTTCACCTGTAGGGCAAAAGTTTCATTCTTTCATTTTTTTTTCTTTCCGCGATGCTCTATCATTTCAGCTTTTTATATCGCGAAAATCGCGATTGTCCAATCATTTCGGCTATTTTTCGCGGTGCCCAATCATTTCGGCTGTTTACTTTGTTTTTTACTCGCTGCTTTTTATCGCGAGTTGCCCAATCATTTCGGCTGTTTCTTTTATTTTTACTCGCTGTTTTTTATTGCGAGTTGCCCAATCATTTCAGCTATTTTGCATGCATACATTTTTACTTGCTGATTTTGTTTGCAAGTTGCCCCATCATTTCGGCTATTTCGTATGCATTTTTTTTTTGGGGGGGGGGCTCGCTGATTTTTTTTTGCGAGTAGAGGATTTAGGATCTGATACCAATCTTGGCATCAGCATCGCTGCGACTGGAATATTGCCAGGAGCGAATCATCATTTGCCGTGAAAGGACTTGGAATTTGATAACGGTTTAGGCATCAGCATCGCTGCAACTGGGATATTGCCAGGAGCGAATCATCATTTGCCTCTGTCGATGTTGAACAAAGGTGGCTTAGTAAACAGGGTTAAGGGTCCTGTCGGCTAAGGCTTTTGACTTCATGGGCCGTAAGGATCTCACAAAGGTATTTCTCCCTACAAGTCGTGAGGATCTTGTAGGTGTATCTTCTCCTTAGGGATCGTGAGGATTCCTAAGTGTATGTTCCCCTGTAAGTCGTAAGGATCTTACAAAAGGATTTTCTCCTTGTAAGTCGAGAGGACTTACAAGTGTTGTTTACTGTACAAGCATATCCCTAGTCACGGATGGGACTTTGTTAGGGAAATATTTATTTGCGCCCGTGGATTGTATACAAGGGTCGGTATGAGTCGCTTGTAGGGCAATATTGGAAGTTTGTGGGGGTTTGCTTAAGCACAGGTTTAGGTCTCTGCGACTTAAGACTTTCAAATCATATGAGCCGTGAGGGTCACATAAGAGAGTTCTCCTTACGAGTCGTGAGGATCTCGCAAGTGTATTTTCTCCTTAGGAATCGTGGGGATCCCTAAGTGTGTTGCTCCTTTGTGAGTCGTAAGGATCTCACGCAGGTGGTTTCTCCTTACAGGGTCGGGAGGATCCTATAAGTGTTTCTTAACGAGGCTGCGCCCTTTCAGGTTTTCACAAACACTCGCCGGTAGCCCTGCTGTTTTTACTCACGGAGCCCTTTCGGGTTTTCATCCGTGCCCATTTTGCTTGTGGACGTACCGTTTTTTTTTATCTTTTATTTTATTCTTTTTTTTTAACGAGGTCGTGCCCTTTCGGGTTTTCACGAACATTCGTCGGTAGCCCTGCTGTTTTTACTCACGGAGTCCTTTCGGGTTTTCATCCGTGCCCATTTTGCTTGTGGACGTACCCCCTTTTTTTTTTAATACGTCAGCCTGAAGATGCTGCGGGTTGGGAGTAGTTTAACGACGTTTCGGTCATTTGCAAGTTTTAGGACATTGCGGTCCGTCGTTAGTTTAAGGACATCTCGGTCCGTTGTTAGTTTAAGGACGTTTCGGTCCGTTATCCAGTTTTAGGACGTAGTGGTCCGTTAGGCTTTCTCTATGAATGAGCATGATGCCCCCGGCGTGTCCATATTTTTTGGAGCATGCGGTTGTGGTGGGTTCACCTTCCAAATTTCGGATAACGCGAACTTGCCCTGTTGGTATTGGTCTTCAACCCAGTTCTTGAAGACGTAGCAATCCTCGATCATATGACCTACCGTTTGGTGGTAAGGGCAATAATTAGGATTATTAATATCGCCTGGCCACAACGGACGTTTTGGACTCGGCAGATTGATGAGTCTGTTGCACACTGCCAGCTCGAACAGTCCCTTTGTTTTATCTTGCGGAAACGAGTAAGGACGCTTCAACTTTTCTTGGAGGGATTGCTGCTCGTTGCTTCGGCGAGCGACCGGTCTAGGGTCACCTGATTGTTGGTGAGCGCTGGCAACGAGGGCCTTTTTTCCTTTTCTTTTATCCTTTTTGTTCGCTCCGTTGTTTGCAGGGCCGGGATTCTTTCCGAGTAGCATGCGATTGCATGGCTGAATGTTCTCGCAGCTTCTTAATTCCTTTATTTTTGAAATAGATTCCCCAAGGGAAGAGTTGGGGGTAGCTTCTTCGTCAGAGTCGCTTCCAAAGGTGATAATTTGTGATCTCTTGAAGTCGGTTATATGACAGTCGGTGGTGACTCTTTTGCGCTCATCTATCGCATTTTTCCGATGTCCACAAGCTTCACACTTTGTCCTGTCGAAGTGTCGCTTTTGAGCGACATACCCTTGCCACCAACAGTTAAAGGATTCGCAGTCTTCGGTAGGGTGTATGATCTTCTGATGATATAAACAGAAGTTAGGGTGCATCTCTACCTCAGAGCAAGGATTTTCTTCGGAGGGCGGTAGCTTCATTCCTACTGATAGAGCTTTGGCGAACCGTTTCCTCGTCTTGAATTTGTTTTTACCCGCAGTGTATGGCTTTTGATTTGACGGGAATACCTTGGTTCTTTCCAGTATGGCCATTTCATGCTCTTGATTGGCTTTTGCTTTCAGACGAATTTCATTTAGGAAGGCATCGATCAAATTGTCTGACGGCCGCGGAATTTCTGTTTCAGGGCCCACCGTTGATTTCCCAGTGCGAGGATCCTCCTCATCATCCGTCAGTGAATGAGAAATCACATGACAAGTCGCTACGTAGTCTTCGGATTCATCCGATAAGTTTTCTCCATCGTTTTCATCCTCGACGAAAGAACAAGTTGCCCCCGGCGTGTCCGTCTTCTTTGGAGAGTGCGGCTGTGGTGGGTTTACCTTCCAGCTTTCAGACAGCACGAACTTGCCTTGCAGGTATTGATCCTCGATCCATCCCTTAAAGACGAAACAATCCTCAATTGGGTGACTTACCGTTTGGTGGTAAGGGCAATAATTTGGATTATTAAGATCGCCTGGCTGCGACAGACGCTTTGGACTCGGCAGATTGATGAGTCTGTTACGCACTGCCAGCTCAAACAGTCTTCTCGTTTTATTCTGAGGAAACGAGTAAGGACGTCCTAGCCTCTCTTCGAGGGATGGACGTGGACGCACGTTGTTTTGGCGAGCGACCGGCTTTGAGTTGCTTGACTGTTGCTGAGCGTTGGCGACGATGATCGCTTTTCCTTTCTCATTTCGGGGATCGGGTCTTGGAGGAGACGGTCTATGGCCCATCTGGTCCATTTGGGCTAATTTGTCGATCAAGGCCTGGAAGGTGGTCGGCCTGAAGAACATCATGAATTGCGAGATGGTCGCTTGCGGATCGAGAGTGCCCACAAACATGCCTACCGCAGGTGCCTCTTCTATGCGTTGTTCGCATTTCGACCATAGGTTCCGCCATCGTGTTGCGTATTGGACCCAAGTTTCGCCGGGCCTTATCCTGGCATTTATCAGTGCTGTAATCGGGGTGCGTTCACTAGCACTTGCGAATCTTTGTGTAAACAGCAGTTCCATCTCTGCAAATGTTTTGACAGAGTCGTTAGGTAGCTCCGAATACCATTCAAAGGCTATTTCTGCTAAGCTGCCGACGAATTGACGTAGCAACAATTTGTCATCGCCTCCAGTATTGCCGCATAAGGCCCTGAATTGAGCGACATGCTGATGCGGATTCCCTGTCCCTTTATATACGTGGAATTTAGGGATCGTATATCCTGGCGGGTAACTAATTTGGTCATACCAGCTCGGATACGGTCGTCCGGTTCTAACAATTTGCCCAGCCGCTTCATTCGCCTGATGAAGCCGGATCTGCTGAGCTATATATTCGTCTAGGTCGACTTTGGAGATTGCCTCCTCCTTGGCTGTTGATAGAGCCGGCGGAGGATTTGACGTTTCTCCCCTGTCTTCTTCAAGAACGATCGGAGGATCTTCGGCAGGAGGGTCCGGCTGTAACATCATCCCTACCATATCTTTGAAGAGGAGCGCCATCTGTTTTATGTTTGCCGCCTGCTCTGCAGCTTCTTTGTCCCTCTTTTCGAGGACTCTGCGTAAAAAGTCAGCGTCAGTTTCTTGTTCTTGACGCTCATCCGAAGACATTTCAGAGCTTTCTTTTGGCTCAGTGAGTGCAGCCATTGTAGTCATCATTTCTTGAAGCTTTTGTTGTTGCTCCTGGGCTTTCGTCACGGATCGGGTGAGCGGTCGGTGGCCCGTAGAAGTGCGGCTTTCCTCCTTTCCAGAAGCCATATAAACAGTATGCACCACCATGCCCCCAGACTTGGGGCGTTTGTGTTCGGTGTCTTTGCGATTTGCCGAAGACACAGGGGCTTTTTGCGACCTCCTTTTTTGAGTGATTGGAGTTAAGGGAGCCGTTGTAGTGGGCACCCGAGTAGCTTTTGCTTCTTGTGGTTTGACAGAGTAATCCTTCCCCTGCCGAACCTTCATATTTTTCTGTCGTCGGAGGCAGTCTCGATCGATCACCGACTCTTGGACTTGTCGCCAGACTTTGTAAATTTTAGAGGACAGCCGTTGAGGGGGCTGCTCTAGCTTCTTCTTTGGAGTATTCTCCACGGGTGAAGGAGTTCGTTTCAACATCGCAGTAGGAGAGTTTCTGCGCACCTTGTTGAGCAGTTCAAAGCTGTTCTTGGTTGGAACATCAGCATCGATCCTCACCATCGGAGTTGGAGGAGTAAGTCTAGAGGGGGAGTTGCCCCCAGCCTTCCTCACTCGACGCCAGTAGCGACGTCGGGCATGTCGTGCTGATGGAGTTGTTTCAGCTATAGGGGTAACCTCCTCATGCCCCCTGTGTTGGTCATAATATACCGGTACCAGTTTTTTAAAGATCGACGTCCGTTGAACGGGGACGGCCAACTTGTCAGAAGCGGACTTCTGAACATGGGAAACAACCTTGGTGATTTTGCTAGGAACGGGAGTTGGGATGGCTATCCGCTTCGGGATAACGCCTTCTGGTATGGCAGGCTTCTTTATGGGCCCGATGGAGCTCTGGCCTAATCCATTAAAACCTGAAGCAGTGGAGTTGGGCGACCTGTTGAGAGGGGTCGCGGCAGTGGTGAGTCGATCGAAGACCGACTTCTTTGGAGCTTCTTGCAATGTCATTGGGGCGTTGAAGCCCATTGATGGGAGCATGGTCCCAAAAAATAGTCCAGTGGTGGCTTGAGCCACCTGCTCCACTGGCATCTTGAAAAGGGAGGCCGCTTGGGGCCCATAAGTCACTCCTCCAGCAAGGACCGAGCGAGAGTTGCAGTTGCAGGCAGTGCAGTTTGAAGCCATTGATCTTCTATTTTCTGCACGGAGCAAGACACCAAATCTTAGTATCTTGAATCCACTGACAACCACAGCAAACCGCGATTCGTTCGCGAACACGACACACGAAGTGTGGAGTGGAAAGAGGAAGAGGTCCCACCGGGCGTGCCAGAATCTGTTCCCCTCCGAACGGCGGCCAGGACGTCGCGTCCGTGCCTGAGGTTCGGGGCAGATGCTATTTGGTTTTATCCGTCTATCTCTCCGAAGATGCCAAGTTGATTTATGGCACCGTGTATCGGAGGTTTAGGCGGATGCGGCCGATGTAGCAGACTTTGTCAGATTCCCCCTCAGGGTGAGGGGTTTTTTGATTGTGGGGACGCTCTTCCCTGCAGGCGCAAGCCCCTGCAGTTAATTACGCTATCGCGTTGCGATAACAACTTTCTCCTTCTCCAGAATTTCACTTCGTGTCGTGTATGTTTATTTTGTTTGTGGTTGCCCGTGGATTGTATACGGAGACTTAGTGATGTCGTCGCCCGTAGGACGTGGATTAGTCCAAATCCGTGTTCGCTTAGATTTGAGTTTGGTGTTTTTTAGTTTAAGGATGCATTAGTCGCGTTGCGGCTAAGATCAGCTTAAACGTTTGTCAAGGATACGTTAGTCCTGTTTTGAACTAAGATCGACTTGACGCAATGATTGATTTAATTATCTGGCCGTCGGGACTCGTCACCTCTCCGGCGTCGTTGAGGGATTACAACGACAGGCGTCAGAGGAGTTCAGAGATGTACCCTTGAACCAAAGTTGATTTGGGAGTTTTATTATTTATTTAAATATCTAAGGACGCGTTAGCCGTATTTGGGGCTAAGATCAACTTAGACGGGACCGTTTAGATCCGGCAAAAGAGCGTTTGGGCTCTATTGTGCCAGTTTAAGGACGTGACGGTCCATTGCCAGTTTCAGGGACGTGGTGGTCCATTATTAGTTTAGGGACATTTCGGTCCGTCGCCAGTTTAAGGACGTAGTGGTCCATATTCCAGTTTAGGGACGTAGTGGTCCATTATTAGTTTAGGGACGTTTCGGTCCGATTTTAGTTTAGGGACGTTTCGGTCCGATTTTTAGTTTAGGGACGTTTCGGTCCGATATTAGTTTATGGACATTTCGGTCCACGAGTTTAAAGACCCCGCAGTCCATATCGATGTGTGGTCGTTGGGACCCGTCACCTCTTTGACGTCGTTGAGGAATTACAACGACGGATGTCAAAGGAGTTCGGAGATGTACCCTCGAACCGGATGTAAATTGATTTAGAAGAGCAATTTTGCTCAGTCAATTTAATTTAAGGACTTATGGCCAAAATTGGGCTAAGTCCAGTTGAAATGTTCAACATTTTATTTGCTTTTGCATTGCATTTCTTTTTTTTATTTTTATTTGGGCCTTGCCCAGAAAGGATGCAGAGCATCAATTTGTTTTGGGCTCTGCCCTTTTAGGAATGATGCAAGGCATCAATTTTATTTGGGCTCTGCCCTTGTATAAAGGATGCAAAGCATCAATTTATTTGGGCTCTGCCCATTTATTGCCTTGCAATTTAATTAGGCCCACTAGGTCCTTTTGATTTGGGCCTGGCCCTTTAAGAAATGCTTTGCATTTGTCAGGCGCATTGCGCCAATCAAAAAGCACAACAGTGCAAATTCATAAGTGCAAAGCACTATTAATTTGAGAATTTTTTTTTAGATTCAAGAACCAATGGTTCATAAAAGAAGTGCAAAGCACTATTTGATTTCCTGATCTAATTCAGATCAAAGAAGAACAAGTTTTTCTTTTTATTTCAAGAACCGAAGGTTCATAAAAGTGCAAAGCACTATTTTTTTTATTTCTGTTTTTTTTATTTCTTGTTTTAGAGAGCCAGTGGTTCATAAGAAGTGCAAAGCACTATTAATTTAAAAACCTTTTAGGTTCAAGAACCGATGGTTCATAAAACAAGTGCAAAGCACTATTTGATTTATTTCTAAGAAAAAACAAGTTTTTCTTATCTCAGAGAACCAAAGGTTCATAAAAGTGCAAAGCACTATTTTATTTTATTTTATTTTTATTAAAGATCATTGATCTTGTTTTTTAGATCTATGATCTGTTCATAAGAGAACTTTCTCTTTTTCTAAAGGTTTTTACCTTTTTTGTTCTTGAGGAGTTTCTCAGAGTTCTCTCTCTCTCTCTTTTTTTTCTTTTAGAAAAATGTTCCTCCTTTTAATTGAGGTCTGGGGTCCTTTTTATAGTGCCCATAAATTAGTTAAATTTGTTAAAGAAATCTTTTTCTGAGTGATTTGGGAATTTTCCCCACCGTTGGATCTTTGATCCAAGGGCTTCTGCTTTGCAGAAGAAAATCTTCTTGTTTTAACAAGAACAGAAAAGATTTCTTAAATCTTTTAATTCTGTTTGGCGCAGTGCCCCAGCGCGTGACACGTGTCGCGCTGTGCTGACACGTGTCGCGCATTTTTTTTTTTTTTTTGTCGCGCAGCGCAGTTGCGCTGCGCTGACACGTGTCGCGCAGCGCGCAGTTGCGCTGCGCTGACACGTGTCGCGCAGCGCGCAACTGCGCTGTGCGTTTTTTTTTTTTTTTTTTTTTTTTCCGTTCCGCAGCGCAGTTGCGCTGCGCTGACACGTGTCGCGCAGCGCGCAGTTGCGCTGCGCTGACACGTGTCGCGCAGCGCGCAACTGCGCTGCGCGCAACTTTTTTTTTTTTTTTTTAGCAGCGCAGTTGCGCTGCGCTGACACGTGTCGCGCAGCGCGCAGTTGCGCTGCGCTGACACGTGTCGCACAGCGCGCAACTGCGCTGCCTTTTTTTTTTTTTTTTTTTTTTTTAAGAGCTTTGCTCTGAAGCTTTTGTGGAGCATATTTTAACTTTAATTTTAATTTTCTTTTTAATTTTCAAGACAGAGTTTTGCTCTGATTGGAGAAAAACAGAAGCATTGCTTCTTTTTCCATCTTCGAATTTAAACAGAGCTTTGCTCTGATTAAGGTAAACAGAAGATTTGATAAAAAGCAGTGGGAGCCATCCTGATTAGATAAAATAATAACCAATCTATTCTTGACAGAGCGCACGCTGAGTGTTTTCTTCTCTCTCTCCTGGTAGCGACCATATCACGCCTTAATCAAGATAATAATACGGATTATTGACCGAACCCGCTTGTTATACTGAGCTGGGGAACGTTGGTCCCGCTCCAACTTATAATTGTTATAAGACAGAGCAGGAAATAGGGGATTACCAGAATTCCCGTGCCGCCCAAACGAAGAGAGTGCATGATGATGCATCATCTTCGGGTGTGTTCATTATACAGAACTGTTTCTCAGTATCCTTTACGTCCTGGGTATGTGATACCAGATCAGGATCCTAGATATGTGATCTGTTACATAGGGCTATAGAAAGGTAGAGAACTGAGAACGGGTGATAAGTTTCATGAGGCAGAAAACGGGGCAAGTGTTGCAGCCAAGTCTGTTGGTCACTGTCACCCCGTATTACCAATACATTGATTCTGAACGAATGTTATTAGATATCGAACCTGATATACCAAATCATATCACTCTCTTTGTTAGAAAAGAAAGGATATAATTTTGTATTGATGGATAATGTTTTGAACATTTCCTATATCAAAGGTTGATCGGTTCAGGCACGTTATCTAAAAGCATTGATGTTCTAAATCAAACTACAGTTCTTAGTATATGGAACACACACAAGAGGAAGAGTTCAGAAATGAACGAATTCTTCTTGAGGCATTGTAGACTAAGTCAGATCAATGTGACCCGACCAGCTAGAGTTACATATAGATGCATATTTAAATCAGTTTGAATTTACATCTTGTGAAACTCGCCAGTCATGTCACAAAGATAAGATGACCATAGCTCCGTTTACTGGAAATAGAGAAAGAGTTGGTAAACTCTTGGGATGATACATGTTGATGTATGTAGGTCCCCTGTCTACACATGCCAGGACTGGTTCTTTATACTTTATTACATTCTCTGATGATCTTTCGAGATTCAGACCTATGTTCCTGTTGAAACACAAGTCCGAACCTTTTGAGATATTCACAGAATATAAGTTAGAAGTAGAGAACCAAAATACGGGTATAAGTATTATGTCCCTTGATGTGATCAAGGAGGAGAATACTTGAGCACGGAAATCCTGGACTATTCTAAAGGAGAATGAGATTCTCTCTCGGCATTACTCCTCCGAATACACCATAGCACGATGGTATATCGGGGCGGAGCACTCACACCCTATATGATAAGGTGTGCTCTATGATGAGTACTACTGAGTTACCTTTTTCTTTTTGGGAGTTATGCACTTGAGAAGCTGCATACCTATTGAATAGGGTTCAAATCAAATCAGTTGCCTACCACTTCATATGTGATATGGAAAGGGAAGAGCCCATCTCTTAAGTTGGTTAAGATTTGGGGTTGTCCAGCCTATGTCTGAAAAGTATAATCCGGACAAGCTCGAGGCAAGGTCTGTAATGTAGGACTGGAAATGTTCCAGCTATACAAACTGCAGCTGATAATTTGAAAGAACCAAAGGATTCGATAGTTACCAACGAACCTCAGCCTCTCCGCCGATCTAGTAGGGTTCCTCACCCACCTGAGAGATACTTCGGTTTCTCGATGACAGTGGGAGCGAGGATTGCATCATGAGATGATGACCCAACTAGTTTCGAGCTGGCCATCAGGAGTGAGACTCTGTAAGAATGGCTGGATGCTTAGCGATCTGAGATGGAATCCTTATACACCAACAAAGTATGGACTTTGGTTGCTATATCTGAAGGGTTAAATCCCCATCAGTAGCAAGTATATCTTGAGAAGATTACTTGGTGTAAATGGAAAAGTTGAGACTTTCAAAGCTAGACTTGTTAAAACTTTTCGTCATCGACCAAGCGTGGATTATGATGAAACCTTTTCAAGTGACTATGCTTAAGTCCATCCAGATCCTACTTGCCACGGCTACATACCATGACTACGATATCTGGTGGTTGGGTGTCATGACAGCTTTTCTAAATGATGTTTTAGAAGAGAACGTCTATAAGTACACAGCCAGAGGGCTTCGTAGTCAGTGGGAGCAGCGGAAACGTGTACAAGATGCTTTATAGGATAAAGCAGGCATCGCGGAGTTGGAACGTCTGTTTTGATGAAGCGGTCAAAGAGTTTGACATCATCAAAATGGTAGATGAACCTTGTATATACAAAAAGGTAGTAGGGAGTATGGTGACGATCCTCGTAGAGTACGTGGATGACATACTCTTGATAAGAAAGGAGTTTCTTATGCTACGCTCGATCAATCTCCGCTTATCACAAAGATTCTCCATATAGGATTAAAGTGATACCTACTAAATCCTGGATTTTGGATTTATGAGATAGATCTAAATGGATGTTAGGATACTCACTAGATGTAGTGAGATGGTGTCAATCGATCCTGAGGAGAATCACTGGAAGGGTTCCAGGGTGATAAAGACGACTGAATGTCAGTCACAGGCATTGTCTTTACCCTCAGTAAAGGGACGGTATGTTGGAAGAGTTCCAAGCTGGATACCGTGACATACTAGACGTTAAAGGCAGGATACATCGCTACTTAAGATGCTACCAAAGAGGATGTTTGGGTGTATATTAGTTCATGAGATGAACTACGTTCCTACCATTGTGAGACAATGGAGTTGTGGCTCATGCCGAGGAACGCCGGTCCCATCAGTGATCCAGACTTATTCTAAGGCAGCATCGCCTGATCATGGAGATAGTTGATCTCCAGGGTGATCGAGGTTAGGAGAGTAGACTCAGAGGACAACACAGCGGATCCACTCACAAAGGCCTGTTCCCAGAGAGAGACTTTTATGGGATGGTTGAGTATGAGATACTGCAACCACTGCTATCAGATGGCCCTAGTGCAAGTGGGAGATTGTTAGTTATATGTATGCCCTAGAGGCCATTACTGTACATAGGATGTATATTGTAGTGGATGCTGGGACATATATAGGGAGGACTTTCTTGCTCGACATGATAGTATGCTATCTGGTTGAACTTTACCTTAACGTGTATACTGATTGTCTCTCTGTTACATGTTGGTAAAGCCCTTAGGATGTGTGCTTGACTACCTGGACTATGATGCGGATCATACTAGTGGGGACATGGTAGTCCATAAGTACATCCTTCAAAGTCCCTAGTCGAGGGTGTATCGAGACGGGGCATCGATATACCAGAGTAGACTAGCGTATACCTTCTCGACCCATACAGATGGGCGATGGATGATCCCATATCCATTGGTGTTTGACATCAGAGATGATACACGGGTGCTCAGTAGACTGGGTACACTGGACGGACTCGCCGAGAACTCCCAGATGGTATTATACCTCACGTCAGATGGCAGTTCTCTGGTGACACTGGTACAGAGTAGTCTGTTGACCCGAGATCTTCATAGAGTCTTGTGTGGTTCCCACTGTGCTTTGATTTCCATCTTACCACGTCCAAGAGGGCGTGCAAAACGGTGGTTTTTGGGTACAGTCCCGAGTCAGATGGAGGCAATGAGCGATAGGAGGGGATTCGTCTCTCCCGGTATAGGGAGTTGATGTTGCGCTGTGTTCGATTGGCTATAACAGGAAATCCCTGGACAGGGTTGCTGAGATTTACTGGTAAGTGTTACCAGTAGTTTCTCGAACAGTTATAGACCTCATATCGACACGACTTATCGAGCTATTGGGGTCTGACGTTTACCACCCCTAGGCAAGATATGCGATATATCAGACGATCAGACCGGACTGTACGGTAGTGTTACTGGTCGGATTCACTGGAGTGTGAGCGGGCTTGCTCGTCGATCTTCAGATCGCTCAATACCCGGGTGGCCGTTACGTTTAGCAGACCGCTTGCGGCTTGTGGATGTTTGATATGATCATCATCCGCTGCCGGCGTATTGACGAGTCTTTAGAGTCCTACACAGAGGTTTCCTGGCTCAAGCGAAACGAAATAGGAGCGCATATGAGATATGTGCGGGACCGAGAGTAATGCGTGTATGTGATACCGTATTTCATTCTCGCGATCAATGTGTCGAATGGTTGTATGCGATATAACCTAATTATCGAATCAAGGATTGATTCGATAAACCGATACATTGGATACTAGCCGGTTATATGCGATATGACCGGATCGTTAAATCAAGAGTTGATTTAATGATTTAATGCATAATTATATATTTGATATATTACTTTGCGTTAACTAGTATCGGTTCACTTAAGATGGATTTTCTCACTCGGATGTGCGCATTGTATATGCGATATACTTTTGTGCACTTGATTGTATCATGATTGATGATACATGTTATGCTAGGGTTTTTGTGTAAAGATCAAACCATGGTTACATGATTATGGTTAGGGTTTTGTTTTATTCACTTATTTATTTATCCATTTCATTTTGGAAAATAAATGAGAAGAGAAAAGAATGGTGGCTTTATTTGTTGTTTAGTTGAAACTTCATGAAGCTTTGACTTTGTCCACCATTCTTATCTCATCCTTAACCCTAACCATTCCTTTAACCCTTGGTTAATTCTCTACACATAACCATAATTAGGATTATGATAAGTTTGAAAATTCTTTTCTTTTTAAATAACTTATCATAATTCTTTCTTCTTCTTCTTCATCTTCTTCCATGAAGAAACCTCCACTTCATCAATGGTGATTGATGAAGATGAGTGAGAAATCCAATTCTAAAGTGAACCCAACTCCTATTTCTTCATCCTCTACCTCTTGCCAAGTAGTAGAGTGTGTTTACTTCACAAGTTTCTTGACTTGGTGAAGTCGGAGCTTGATTTAGCGATGCCTCGACGTAGATCATCTTCGGCACGTCGTCGATGACCTAGCCCGCTTCTTCTCCGATGAAGCTGACGCAAGAGCCCGGATTTCGGATTTGTACAGCGGAGATGACTTCTTCATGGAGCTATGGAGGTGGACAAACGGATCTACAAAGGTTGTATATCCGTATCCCTTAGTTAACTATTAACTAGTTAGCTTTTTCGCCTAAACATCTAGCAAACGATCCGTAGTCGGGTCTCTCGGCACCGTTAAAATTTTAATATGGCATGTTCGATGCCTTGTGTGACCTCATTAGGGTGCCTAGGAACCCATCAGCTGGCGTACTGTCGAGTTTTTAGAGTCCTACACAGAAGATTTCCCTGGTTTGGGTGAAACGATGTGGTGGCCGTATGTTTATGTGTACAGGTTCCGATCGAATGATAACACTAGCCGGTTTAGGATTGAGTCGGATTATTAAATCAGTTATTGATTTAATAATTTACATATACATATTTCGATATGTATATTCTAATGTAATCCAGGTTTTCGATCGGGCAGGGTTCCGATCAAATGATAATACTGGTCGGTTTAGGATTAAACCGGATTATTAAATCAGGTAACGATTTAATAATTTACATATACATATTTTGATAGTGTTATCCAGGTTTTCGATCGGACGGTTGATAATACTGGCAGGCTTAGGATTAAGCCGGTTTCAGATATTGATTTAATACTAGTATTATTTTAGTGGTATTATTCTTTCTCTTGGATATTCGTATTTTGGTATGAATACGGGTATGTATATACGGTAGAAAGTATTTTGTATTTATACAAAATACATTCTAGAAGATGACACCGCATCATGCATTTTTTATATTTTATTGAAAATAGAAAATGAGGTGGAGAGGGTGAGATGGTATGAAGCATGGGTTTGGTATTTATTGCATACACTATTGGAGTATGCTTGTGGTTTTAAAAAAGGAAAAATACTTCATAAGAAAAACCTTAGCCATTCTTCATTCAAGACTTGATCATTTTCTTCATTTGCTGTTCCCTTTTCATCTTCTTGAGCTCACTCTCTTGTTCATCTCTTATTACTCTCATGTGTTGAGAAACAAAGGGATTTGAGATAGAAAATTAGTACTAAGCCAAACCACATCGTGTAAGCAAACTTGTAACACCCGAGCCCAATACTACTGTTTTCTATTACTGTTTGAGCATTAGTGTGGTACTCATTTCATTTATCTTGCTTGTTTGGGTCTTACTGTAAAATTTTATCTGGTAAGGTCATTTCTGCATATAACAAATTATAGCACCTAAAATAAAATTAAAAATATCCATCTTGGCCTACTCGACGCCCCTAGCCGCGTGGTAGCGTCTGTGCATCGAGTTCTCGTCCCGTTCGGTGAAATGAGCGAGTTTGGACGGCTACGCGCGCGTTCAGGTGCCCGTTTTGGGGGTATGCTTTTTAATCATAAAACACTTAATTTTAAAGTTTGGAACTCGCTTAAAATCCTATTATTTCAATTTCAAATTTTTGGACCCGATCCGGGCGCGATTTGAAAATGTTTTATTTTGCGCCAAAATCCCAAATTTTAATATTTCAAAACCACCGTATAATTCTAACTTAACCATAAAATATTATATAATCCTTTAAAATCTTTCTCAATTTTAATCCATCAACCAATCACATTTCTTTCCTTATTTCCCATGGGCCCTATCTCTCTCCTCTCTCTAACTCTCTCTCTCTCCGTCTCTCTCTATCTCTCTCCACTATCTCTCTCTCCCTCTCTCTCATATATATATTCATCTTCCTCATCCTATATTTCTCTTTCACGTAACCTAAACCCAACCTCGTCGAACCCCTGCCGCGTGCCCCTTGCCGCCGCAGCCCCAAACGCCGGCACCACCCTCGCCAGCCTCCTCGCCTCCTCGCCCTCATCACAGCCACACCCACCTCCTTCCTCCGTTTTCCCCACGTCCCGAACGCTTGCACACCCCGACGATGCCACCCTCGTACAACCCCGCGAGCCCAACCTCACCGGAAACTTCACCGCCGATCACCACCCGACCTCGTCACTTCCTCACCTCCCTCTCCAATCCCCAACACCACAAACCACCACCACCATCAACCTCACCACCTTCCCGAGCCCTCACCTGCACATGGCGGAACCCTCTCTCATCGCCGTTCCTTCACCTCCGACGACCCTAACCTTTCACCACCATCATCACCATCTCCTTTCTCTCCCTAGCTCCTCAGTCCTTCCTCCTACCACCTAGCAATGTCCCTGCACTCAACCCAAACCCTAACCGAACTCTAACAGCAAGATCCCATCGCCGGAGCTCCGTTCGCCGGCGTTGACCCCTTCACATCCCATCTCTGCACACACAGGAAACCTCTACGGTAATCCCTCTCTTGTACTTCTCTTCATCATCCTTCTCTTCTTGCTTCATGTCTTATTTCTCAATTTTTTTAACTGTTCTTGTGTTGCCGGAATTCCGTCGTGCCGACGATGCGTTCCGACGTTGTAACACCCGAGCCCAATAATACTATTTATATTACTGGTTGAGGGTTATATATTGCTCTTTCCAATTATCCTGATTATCTGGTGGTTATTGCTAAATTTTAACCGGTTAAGTCATTTTGGCACATAACAAATTTTAACTCCTAAAATGAAATTTAAAATATCCATGTTGGCCTACTCGTCGCCACTAGTCGCGTGGTAGTGTCCGCGTGTCGAGATTCCGTCCCGTTTGGCTAAACGGGCAAGCTTGGACGACTACGCGCGCGTGCAAGTGTCCGACTTGGGGGCATGCATTTTAATCATTAAACACCTCTTTTCAAAATTTGGAACCCGCTTAAAATCCTACAATTTGAATTTGGAACATTTGGGCGCAACCCGGGCGCGATTTGGAAATGTTTCATTTCGCGCCAAAAAGGCCCATTTTAATTTAAATATCTTAAACTAATTTATATACGAATTCTTCCCTCAACTGTTAATAATCTTTCACAAATCCTTCAATTCCTTTTCGAATCTCGTGATCAGCCAATCACGAGCTCAGAATCTCTCGTGGGCCCCTACTCTCCTTCTCTCTCTCACTCTAAATCTTTCCCTCTCTCTCTCCAATCTCTCTCTCTCTCTCTTCTCCTATTTAAACTATCCCATGCAGCCGCCTCCCTGCTCATCTCCCCATCACGAGAACCCACGAAACCCTAACCCTAGCTCCTCGCGACCTCCACGCCGACCTCCACGCGACCTCGCCGTCGCCGCCCTCGCCACCGTGAGCCCAGCCGCACCTCCTACCTCCTTCCTCCGTTCCTCTTCCCGTGCCTGCACCCAACCCCGACGCCTCCACTCGGCCGCAGAGCGCGACGTCGACGCCGCCTCCCGTCGCCGACGACGCCCGCGACTCCCTCTCACCCTCCTCGTCCCGACCTCGTCGTCGCTTCCCTCCTCCCCTCGCCGGACCACCACCAACCCGAAACCTAACCCCATCACCTACCCTCTGCAGTTCGCCGGAGAACGCGCCGACGATCCTCGCCGTCGTCACCAGCGCCACCTCCGTCTCCCCCTCGACCACCGGAGCAGACCAGCACTCCTCCACTCGTCGCAACACCCTCTCCAGCGAACCCCGAGGCCGTTCAAGTCTTCGCAGCCGCCGTCGCTGCCTCGCCGGCGTTCCAGCGCCGTCGAGCCCGCCGGGGGCACCCTGGTATATCTCTCTGTAAGCCTTCCTCATCCTTCCTTTGTGCAAATCACCCCCCCCCCCCGCTGATCGTATTAAGTTTATCGTGTGTTGCTAACTCGTTGCCGTGTTGTTGCCGGAATCCGACCGTGCCGTCTTGGCGAACCCGACGCTCCAGCGAAGCCCCTGGTCCGTGTGATCCCGTTGTTCTCTGTTGGGACTCGATCCGTGGCCCGTGCTACCATATCGTGTTTTCTGCCGACATCGCATCCGTGTTCCGGTTTGCAAAACCGTCGAGGCAAGTATCTGAATACTTGCTTAAACATGCTAGCGTTCGAGATCTAGTCTTGTCACGCAATTGAATTCATACTATATAAGACAACCACTTAATGATGGTAATTGATATTATACTATAAGTTAGAATTGATAGTTGCAGTTATCTTTATCATAGAATCGTTATAATAGTTCCTCGAAATTAATCAACCCACTATCAATCCATAATTCAACTAAATAAAACAATTGGATCATCTCTGCTTTAATTGTTAAATCATTCACGAGACAATTATTATACTTAGTGTAAATTCATGTAGCTTCATTACTTTAAGATTGTGGATATTGCTTCACCTTGTGGCTATTGCACCCCAAAGGTGCGTGAACCCGTTAATAAGAGAATACAAAACATCACTGTCGTTACATGGAATAATATGGTTATTTACTGTTTCCTGCTGCTGTTCATTATTGATTGTATACCTGTTGTGAGCACATACCCGATTGCACTACATATTGGCCTGACCCTGCTACACATGACATATACATACATACCAACTCAGTCTGTTGTACCATGACATTTCATGCCTAATACCGACAAACCCGACCATCCCTGCTGTCTATCCAGACAGACCTACTCTTACCGGATTTTGTGTTGGCATTAGTCCTTGACTACTGAATACCTGACCTGACATACATAGCTTGGGGGTATGGGGAAATCAAAGATGAACCTGACTTGTAACTCGACAGTTCACTACCGTTCGAGTGTACACATTCCTATTCTGTGCCTAACGGCATGTCTCGGTTTCAGCCGAGAATATTGTGGCCGTGATCCCGGGTATGTACGGGGTAATACCGAGTGTACACTTTCCTATTCTGTGCCTAACGGCATGTCTCGGTTTCAGCCGAGAATATTGTGGCCGTGATCCCGGGTATGTACGGGGTAATACCGAGTGTACACTTTCCTATTCTGTGCCTAACGGCATGTCTCGGCTGCCGCCGAGAATATTGTGGCCGTAGTCCCGGGTATGTACGGGATACTATTGGGTTACATCGACGATTCATCAATTGGTTTCAAAGACTATAGAGTAGAAAACCTGATAGGACAGTTTAGTCACCATTGCACATTACCCTGCTTTGTTATCTTTTATTTCTGCTTTATTCATGTTCATACTTGCATTGCTTATTACCATGTTTATACTATATACTTGATGTCATGACGCGCTGACGTCTGGGTTTTGCATGGCCCAGATTCTTTACCACTGTCGCTGACCGAGCAGGAGTACTTCAGCCAGCAGGCTGATTTGTGAGTTCTGCAGTGGTTAGTTCATTTATTGCATTTTATTTCCAGGTTCGATCCCGCATTATGGGATGTACCTTTCCATTATTGTATTGGATCATTAGCTTCCGCACTTATTGTTTATTGATTCTTGTTATTATGGATTTGGACATGTATTAGATTAGCTTATTATCTTGTTCTTGATATCCTTACAACCGTAATGTGACTGTGGATGGATACTTCCTACCCACAGGTAGCATGGTTGGCTATGTCACGTGCCCAATCTTGCGTACTCTGGGAAGCGGGGCGTGACATGGTTCTTTTGGTATCAGAGCCATAGGTTAATTGGGTTGATTCTTTGTAGTTGGGTATTGCACCCGATACACGAATCAGAATACCCGTGATTAGGAAACATGTCCAGCCACCTTGACCGTTTTACCCTCCTTGAATCCTTCTTCCGGATCATGTCGACATGCAAACTTACTTTGCATTGTCAATTCGAAAACCTAACTTCTTGTTATCTCTAGGACTTAGGCGACTTGGGTGGAGTTAAGTAATTGCGGCTATGATACCGCGGCATGGCTACAATGCGGTACTCTATTTAAGTATCTTGGAGTTCTAGCCTTGATCCACATTCAGAATCTATTATCATGCTAATGTTGGGTGTTTTGAGTTCAGGATTATGACAGGTAAGAAGTTGGAGACGTACCAGAGGCGTGTGAACGAAGCCGCCATGCTTGGAGTGATAAGAGAAATGCTGGAAATCAAAGAAACAGACCGAGCTGATCCAGCAGCAAGCGGACTTGTTTCAGGAAGGTTTGCAGATCGTTCAGCAGTCTGTAAACGATGTTGGAACTAGACCAGTTGACCGAGTAAGGACCGTAGCAGATTTCAGACTTTTGGATCCGTCTACTTTCACTTTTCTGGAGGAGCCGTTGCCAGCCGAGCCGTGGCTAGCGACACGGAGAATTTGCTGATTGCGACACAGATTCCAGAGGACAAAGGAGTTGATGTGGTGCGCATTCAGTTAGTGGATTACGCCCGAGAGTGACGGCTTGTGGAGGAGACCCGCTTGCCCAAGCCGATCAGTTGGGCGAAGTTTTTCTAAGAACCCCCTGGAGAAGTTCTTCCCGCAGACTGCGCGGAGGAAAGGGAAGAAATTTATCGGACTAAGGCAGAATGGAGCAACCGAGACATGCATGCAGCGGAGTGGACGAGACTCAGTAGTCTCGCTGGACCTTTCGCGGCCAACGATGCAGACAGCAGTTGCGGTAAGGAAGCAGTTCTGTCGGGCCAGTCGAGTTTAGGGCTAGGCCGACAAACAGTGTTCTTGCAGCTATGGAAGTTGATAGTAATGAAGAGCCGGCAGTTGTTCGCGATTTTATAGACGTATTTGAAGATATCAGGCTTACCGCCGAGGCGAGACCTGGAGTTCGCGATTGATCTTAGTCCTAGTGCAGCACCAGTATCTAAAGCTTATTATCCGATGGCACCAGTGGAATTGGAAGAAGTTAAGAAACAAGTTGGTGAATTACTCGAGAAAGGTTGGATTCGAAGCAGCAACTCGCCTTGGGGAGCTCCAGTTCTTTTAGTAAAGAAGAAGGATGGCACGAGAAGGATGTGCATTGATTATCGAGAATTGAACCGGGTGACTGTTAAGAACAAGTACCCGATCCCTCGCATTGGAGAGCTTTTTGAGCAGCTTAGTGGCGCGAGGGTATTCTCGAAACTGGACTTGCGATCAGGATATCATCAAGTCCGAGTGAAAGCAGAAGACATTTGCAAGACGGCGTTTCGAACTCGATATGGACATTTCGAGTATCTAGTGATGCCCTTCGGAGTGACTAATGCGCCAGCAGTATTTATGGATTTGATGAACAGGGTCTTTTCACCGTTCTTGGACCGGTTTATTGTGGTATTCATTGACGATATTCTGGTGTACTCGGGGAGTCCGGAGGAGCATGCTGAGCACTTAAGGATCGCACTGCAGACGCTGAGACAAGAGAAATTATTCGCGAAGATGAGTAAGTGCGAATTCTGGCTGGAAGAAGTGAAGTTTCTGGGGCATGTCGTGTCGGGCGACGGAATCGCCGTCGATCCCGAGAAGATTACAGCAGTTCGAGATTGGCCTATTCCAAAGAATGTTGCGGAGATAAGAAGCTTTCTTGGACTCGCCGGTTACTACAGAAGATTTGTGGAGAACTTCGCTCGTTTAGCTGAGCCGTTAACCAAGCTTACGCGTAAGGAGGTACCGTTTGTTTGGACGGATGGATGTGCATTGGCCTTCGAGACGTTGAAGCAGAAATTGATAACCGCCCCTATCCTGACCGTACCGGATAATTCAGGAGGACTGGTGATTCACAGCGACGCATCTGGAAAGGGATTAGGATGTGTTTTAATGCAGAATGGGAAAGTCGTCGCTTACGCATCGAGACAACTGAAGACTCATGAGAAGAATTATCCGACTCATGACTTAGAGCTTGCAGCCGTGATCTTCGCCCTGAAGATTTGGAGACACTACCTTTTGGGCGAGAGAGTCGAAGTCTTTACAGATCACAAGAGTTTAAAGTATGTGTTCACTCAGAAGGAGTTGAACATGAGGCAACGCAGATGGTTGGAGCTGATAGCCGACTATGACCTTGATCTTAAGTATCATCCGGGAAAAGTCAACGTCGTGCCGGATGCGCTGAGTCGATTACCAGCAATTCAGATATTGACTGCACAGAGAGAGATCATTGCGGATTTTCGGAGATTTGACTTGGAGGTTGTGCTACCACATGCTACAGGACAGTTGATGCAGTTGCAAGTACAGTCGTCCTTAGTTGAGAAAATTAAAGCGGCACAATCGCAGGATCCTAGACTGCAAAGGTTTCGAGAGCAGGTTGAAGCCGGACTACGAACCGATTTGCTGATCCACGAAGATGGTTCGTTGAGATATGGTAGCCGTGTGTGTGTGCCAAAAGGAGATGTGCGTGAAGAGCTTATGAAGGAAGTACATAGTTCAGCTTACTCTGTACACCCAGGAGGGACAAAGATGTACCGAGATATTCGACAGCACTTCTGGTGGGAAGGTATGAAACGGGAAATTGCTCGCTTCGTGGCTAAGTGCTTGGTGTGTCAGCAAGTCAAGGCTGAACACCAAAGGGTTGCTGGTTTGTTGCAACCACTTCCGATTCCTCAGTGGAAGTGGGAACATATAACCATGGATTTCGTGACGGCTTTACCGCGGAGTCCTAAGGGCAACAATGCAGTATGGGTGAATGACGATCGTTTGACCAAGGCAGCTCACTTTATTCCGTTTCGGGTTGGTCAATCGACAGAGACTTTGGCAGAGCGGTACATGCAGGAAATTGTGAGATTGCATGGAGTACCGGAAAGCATCGTGTCCGATCGGGACACTCGGTTCTTGTCGCACTTTTGGAGGAGTTTACAAGAAGGTTTGGGGACTCGATTGAAGTTTAGCACAGCTTATCATCCTCAGACTGATGGACAATCAGAGAGAACGATCCAGACCCTTGAAGATATGTTGAGGGCTTGCATGTTGGACTTCAAAGGTTCTTGGGAAGATCATCTACACCTGGTGGAGTTTTCGTACAACAATAGCTTCCAAGCAACTATTCAGATGGCTCCGTTTGAAGCGTTGTATGGTCGTAAATGCCGTTCACCGGTTTGTTGGGATGATGTTGGTGAACGAAGGTTACTAGGACCAGATTTGGTGGTACAGACAGTCGAGAAGGTGAATACAATCAGGAAGCATATGAAGGCAGCTCAAGACAGACAGAAGAGTTGGGCCGACACGTCAAGAAGACCTCTAGAGTTTGCCGTGGGTGATTTGGTATCCCTGAAGATATCACCGACTAGAGGGGTGATTCGCTTTGGAAGTCGGGGAAAGCTTAGTCCTCGATTCGTTGGACCCTTCGAGATTTTGGAGCGTGTTGGAGAGGTATCGTACCGGTTGGCGTTACCACCGTCATTAGCAGGAGTGCACGATGTGTTTCGTGTGTCTCAACTACGGAGGTATGTTCGTGATGAGACTCATGTCTTGGATCATTCGGAGTTGACTGTGCGAGAGGACCTAACCTTTGAGGAGCGACCAGTTGAAATCAAGGATCGAAGAGAAAAGGTTCTTAAGAACAAGGTTATCCCTATTGTGCTAGTTTCTTGGGGGTAATCGATCGCATGGAGAATCCACTTGGGAGCGAGAAGACGAGATTCGGCAGAAATTCCCTCACCTTTTCCAGTAGTTAGCTATCTTGTATTCTTGGAATTTCGAGGACGAAATTCTTTTGTAGTTGGGTATGATGTAACACCCGAGCCCAATAATACTATTTATATTACTGGTTGAGGGTTATATATTGCTCTTTCCAATTATCCTGATTATCTGGTGGTTATTGCTAAATTTTAACCGGTTAAGTCATTTTGGCACATAACAAATTTTAACTCCTAAAATGAAATTTAAAATATCCATGTTGGCCTACTCGTCGCCACTAGTCGCGTGGTAGTGTCCGCGTGTCGAGATTCCGTCCCGTTTGGCTAAACGGGCAAGCTTGGACGACTACGCGCGCGTGCAAGTGTCCGACTTGGGGGCATGCATTTTAATCATTAAACACCTCTTTTCAAAATTTGGAACCCGCTTAAAATCCTACAATTTGAATTTGGAACATTTGGGCGCAACCCGGGCGCGATTTGGAAATATTTCATTTCGCGCCAAAAAGGCCCATTTTAATTTAAATATCTTAAACTAATTTATATACGAATTCTTCCCTCAACTGTTAATAATCTTTCACAAATCCTTCAATTCCTTTTCGAATCTCGTGATCAGCCAATCACGAGCTCAGAATCTCTCGTGGGCCCCTACTCTCCTTCTCTCTCTCACTCTAAATCTTTCCCTCTCTCTCTCCAATCTCTCTCTCTCTCTCTTCTCCTATTTAAACTATCCCATGCAGCCGCCTCCCTGCTCATCTCCCCATCACGAGAACCCACGAAACCCTAACCCTAGCTCCTCGCGACCTCACCGCCGACCTCCCCGCGACCTCGCCGTCGCCGCCCTCGCCACCGCGAGCCCAGCCGCACCTCCTACCTCCTTCCTCCGTTCCTCTTCCCGTGCCTGCACCCAACCCCGACGCCTCCACTCGGCCGCAGAGCGCGACGTCGACGCCGCCTCCCGTCGCCGACGACGCCCGCGACTCCCTCTCACCCTCCTCGTCCCGACCTCGTCGTCGCTTCCCTCCTCCCCTCGCCGGACCACCACCAACCCGAAACCTAACCCCCATCACCTACCCTCTGCAGTTCGCCGGAGAACGCGCCGACGATCCTCGCCGTCGTCACCAGCGCCACCTCCGTCTCCCCCTCGACCACCGGAGCAGACCAGCACTCCTCCACTCGTCGCAACACCCTCTCCAGCGAACCCCGAGGCCGTTCAAGTCTTCGCAGCCGCCGTTGCTGCCTCGCCGGCGTTCCAGCGCCGTCGAGCCCGCCGGGGGCACCCTGGTATATCTCTCTGTAAGCCTTCCTCATCCTTCCTTTGTGCAAATCACCCCCCCCGCTGATCGTATTAAGTTTATCGTGTGTTGCTAACTCGTTGCCGTGTTGTTGCCGGAATCCGACCGTGCCGTCTTGGCGAACCCGACGCTCCAGCGAAGCCCCTGGTCCGTGTGATCCCGTTGTTCTCTGTTGGGACTCGATCCGTGGCCCGTGCTACCATATCGTGTTTTCTGCCGACATCGCATCCGTGTTCCGGTTTGCAAAACCGTCGAGGTAAGTATCTGAATACTTGCTTAAACATGCTAGCGTGCGAGATCTAGTCTTGTCACGCAATTGAATTCATACTATATAAGACAACCACTTAATGATGGTAATTGATATTATACTATAAGTTAGAATTGATAGTTGCAGTTATCTTTATCATAGAATCGTTATAATAGTTCCTCGAAATTAATCAACCCACTATCAATCCATAATTCAACTAAATAAAACAATTGGATCATCTCTGCTTTAATTGTTAAATCATTCACGAGACAATTATTATACTTAGTGTAAATTCATGTAGCTTCATTACTTTAAGATTGTGGATATTGCTTCACCTTGTGGCTATTGCACCCCAAAGGTGCGTGAACCCGTTAATAAGAGAATACAAAACATCACTGTCGTTACATGGAATAATATGGTTATTTACTGTTTCCTGCTGCTGTTCATTATTGATTGTATACCTGTTGTGAGCACATACCCGATTGCACTACATATTGGCCTGACCCTGCTACACATGACATATACATACATACCAACTCAGTCTGTTGTACCATGACATTTCATGCCTAATGCCGACAAACCCGACCATCCCTGCTGTCTATCCAGACAGACCTACTCTTACCGGATTTTGTGTTGGCATTAGTCCTTGACTACTGAATACCTGACCTGACATACATAGCTTGGGGGTATGGGGAAATCAAAGATGAACCTGACTTGTAACTCGACAGTTCACTACCGTTCGAGTGTACACATTCCTATTCTGTGCCTAACGGCATGTCTCGGTTTCAGCCGAGAATATTGTGGCCGTGATCCCGGGTATGTACGGGGTAATACCGAGTGTACACTTTCCTATTCTGTGCCTAACGGCATGTCTCGGTTTCAGCCGAGAATATTGTGGCCGTGATCCCGGGTATGTACGGGGTAATACCGAGTGTACACTTTCCTATTCTGTGCCTAACGGCATGTCTCGGCTGCCGCCGAGAATATTGTGGCCGTGGTCCCGGGTATGTACGGGATACTATTGGGTTACATCGACAATTCATCAATTGGTTTCAAAGACTATAGAGTAGAAAACCTGATAGGACAGTTTAGTCACCATTGCACATTACCCTGCTTTGTTATCTTTTATTTCTGCTTTATTCATGTTCATACTTGCATTGCTTATTACCATGTTTATACTATATACTTGATGTCATGACGCGCTGACGTCTGGTTTTTGCATGGCCCAGATTCTTTACCACTGTCGCTGACCGAGCAGGAGTACTTCAGCCAGCAGGCTGATTTGTGAGTTCTGCAGTGGTTAGTTCATTTATTGCATTTTATTTCCAGGTTCGATCCCGCATTATGGGACGTACCTTTCCATTATTGTATTGGATCATTAGCTTCCGCACTTATTGTTTATTGATTCTTGTTATTATGGATTTGGACATGTATTAGATTAGCTTATTATCTTGTTCTTGATATCCTTACAACCGTAATGTGACTGTGGATGGATACTTCCTACCCACAGGTAGCATGGTTGGCTATGTCACGTGCCCAATCTTACGTACTCTGGGAAGCGGGGCGTGACAGACGTTCCAGCGAGGTACCCTGACCCGTAGGGTTCCACTGTTCGTCGTTCGGGTTCATTCCGTGAACCGTGCGACCGTCGCGAGTCTTTCCCCGCCGACGGTTAACGTTCCGTTTTCCCGATTCGCGACCCGTCGAGGCAAGTATCACTTGCTACATGCTATACTATATATTTATATATGTTTCGACACATTAAACCTGCAGAACTTAACTTGGTATAGTCGTTTCTCATTTGGTTGCAATATGACATATATCATTTTACGGTTAACATAACATTTACAGTCTGCCAATTTAACACTAATAACTAAGTTTACCTGTTAATCACATCTTACTGTTTAATAGATGATAGCCCTTACACATATAGTTCTATTATATTCAGACATTCGTATTCAAAGGCTTGATATAACTGTATTGCATCGTCATTTAACTATTGCACCGCTAAGGGTGCTCAAAACCTGTTAATATATTAAAACGGCTGTACTGTATTAACGCACTCTTATGATTGAATGAAACTGCTTATTGTTGTTTAACTTATTGCTTACTTCCTGCTGTTAATCCCCTGTTCGATTATATATCTGTTGTGAGCACACCTACGATATTGTTACATCTTGACTTGACTTTGTCACACATGATATATATTGATACACCTGACATGGTACCGTTTACTGTTGACTTGACCTGATATACCATGACCTGACCTGTTACCTGATCTCGTGCTTAATGCCAACAAACCCGACATGTAGTCCTCATGGACCATTCCTGTTGTCTATCCAGACAAAACCTGCTGTTACCTGATCCTGTGTTGGCATTAGTTCTTGATTACTGAATACCTGACCTGACACATATAACTTGGGGGTATGGGGAAATCAAAAGTGTAAACTAAAGTGTAACTTAAAAGGGTATTACTTGATCCGTGGTCCCGGGGGGTAACGGGACAGAGCCATTCGTGACTCTTACATTTTCCTGATCCGTGGTCCCGGGGGGTAACGGGACAGAACCACTATTAGTTCACATATTCCTGATCCGTGGTCCCGGGGGGTAACGGGACATATCCATTGAGTTACATGGAGGATTACTCAAATTGATTTCAAAGACTTTAGAATAGAAAACCTGATAGAACAGTTTAGTTTACCCGCTGCACATTATCCTGCACTGATTGATTCATATTATTGTTACCCTTGTTTTATTCATGTTATATTGCATTGCCTGTTACCCTGTTTATATTATATTACTTGATGACATGGCGCGCTGACGTCTGGGTTTTGCATGGCCCAGATTCCGTACCGCTGTTGCAGTCCGAGCAGGAGTACATCAGCCAGCAGGCTGAGCTGTGAGTTCAGTAGTAGTTAGTTTTATTTCCTGCATTTATTTCCTGATGTGAGCCCGCATTATGGGACACACTTTTCAGTTATTTGTATTGGATCATTTGCTTCCGCATTTATTTATTATTGACTCCTGTTATTCTGGATTATGGACATGTTTTAGATAGTTTTATTTTGTTCTTGATATCTCTACAGCCGTAATGTGACTGTGGATGGATACTTCCTACCCACAGGTAGCATGGTTGGCTATGTCACGTGCCCAATTCGGCGTACTCTGGGAAGCGGGGCGTGACAAAACTAGATTAGTAAACTAGTTTGCTAGTTTACTTCATTTTAGAGGTAGGAATCTGAATCAAAAATCTTCAGGTGGATCGTCTAAAACCGAGGAGGCCGGCCATCAAGGTTGATCAAGAACACCTTAGGAGCTTAAGAAGAGGAGTGAAGACCCGAAGCACACGTGTCTATCGGTACAACCTTCTCTCATAGTAGATAGATCTCTTGTAGCTTACTAGTTTAGGATTATGGTTTGACCACTTGGGTTAAGTTGGTTGTGTTTGCTTAAAAATTTAATTTTTGTGCATTCCGCCTCTCTACTTCGACGTAGAGTCAGCACAACTTACCAACAATTTTAATTAAATAAACGCGTTTAAAACTTGTTTTGAATTTTGTCAACAAAATCTGAAGTTATTAATTATCTTCTATATTTTAGCATAACAATATTTGATTTAATATTTATCATGATGTAAGTCCCAGTTAATCTCAACAAGGTAATAATTATAATCTAAATTTAAAAATAAGTAATCGTATATTTATTCGTAGTGAATACAAAATAAGACACAAATTATCCAACTTTACACAAGTCTTAAACAAGCCAAGCTTGAACACAAGCCAAGCTCGAGCCTGCAGTGTTTGTTCGTTTATTTTGTTGAGCATAAATTTTTGTTCAAGCTCAGCTTGTTTAGTTGTTAAACGAGCCCGAGCCGAGCTTTTAACAAGTGGATCCCGAGACGAGCTCCGAGCATTTTTAACAGCCCTACTTTAAAGTAAGCTACAATATACATCCTTTATATATGTAGAGCAATTAGGGTTTGCATCGACCCTGCAGGCCCCGGCTGCAGCGCCCTCACCAATTGCGGGTGGGACCCAGAGGGGTAAGCAGGCCCCTCATAGCCATGTATGTAAAGGTTTTGAATCAACATAAAGGATTCAAGGGGCATTTAACACAAAGGCTACATGAGGTGTCTGTACTATTATAACTTGAACAGTGGAGGGACATATGGTGCTCAAAATTAATTTTTTTTTTCATGAAAACATGAAAACCCTTTAAATCTAAGATGATCCACGTCTTCGATTTTTGCATGCGCAATTCACATGAGTATACTAGCGTCGTTGGGAAAATGCGAAGGTTTCTCATAATCTTTTTGTTAAGATAATATATATTGTTTAAGATTTTTAGTTAAAATAATAAATATATCAAATTCAAACCTTTTTCAAGCAGACACGTGCATAGCATGAGTAAAAATACCAGTATTTATATATTATAGGTCAAGAGGGATACAAGGGCCCTTTACGGGTCTCATCCCTAACTTTGATGTTTTCACACAACATCTTTGATGTTTTCTTGTTTCATCCCCAAACATCTGTATTCTCCCATTTCACCTCTGAAACATTTAATTTGTTCAATGATCTTCTACCATTTACAAATTGGAGATGAAACTTTAGGTTTTGGAAGTGAAGTATGGAAATACAATTTTTTTAGAGGTGAAATATGAAAATACAGAAGATTTGGGATCTATGAAAACACTTAGTTTCAGGATGAAATATAGAATATCAAAGTTTTTCGGACAAAAGATTAGGCAAAGGCCAAAATAAACCATTTTAATTAAGGGAAGGGAAAATTATGTTGAAGCCCGTTTTCTTAACTTGATATATTTTAAACCTAAAAGGTATCAAAATTATGAAAAAACCCAAAACATGTTATCTAATTTCTTATGAACCCAAATCCAGATTTGTAAAGGAATTTGTGTATGTATTGCCACATAAAATAAATGTTATGATTTGATAAATGTTATGGATTATGATTTAACAAACAATGTTATTATTTGATAGACAATGTTAAACAATGTTATGGTTTGCAAAATGTTATAATTTCATAAATACTGTTATAGTTGAATAAATAAAGTCATTAAAGTTCAAAATGCATATAAGTTGAAAAAGAATAAAGCTTGATATTTTTGAAAAAATATTTTAATTACAATATGTATGGGCTTCAAACATTGGGTATTGGCTTTTCTTTGTCAAATTTGAAAATATGCGGGTTTAAAATAAGTTACTCTCAAAAGTGTGTCCATAAATAATTTTAATCTAATTTCCGTTCTCCTCCTCCTCTCAACGCTGAACCCTATCCGTGAAGGAAATGCAGAGCTGAGTTTCTGATTAATGCGGAAGCATTGGATGGTGGGGTCGGGTTTGTTAAGACCACACTCCCAATTTACTTAGGGCATGTTTGGTTGCAGGATTATTATGGATTTGGATTGTGGAATCTAAGGATCCACAATTTTGTGTTTGGTTGGGAGATTTGGATTTTTAGGATTCCTTTGCTTTTTATGGAGGGCCCACCACAAAACAAGGATTTCTGAATCCTAAATTTTTTTAAGGATTTACAAGGATTTGACACTATTCATTATTCTTTTGACTGAGACCCGTATACTTTATTTATTTAATAATCCTTTCTCTATCTCTCTCTTGAATCCTCAAATTCAAATCCCATTTTTTTTACCAACCAAACAAAGATTATAAGTCTTTACAAATCCAATACTAGAAATCCAAAACCAAACAAATAACAAATTACCAAATCCAGAAATTTTCAAATGTACTGTCTTGGAATCCAAATTTCTAAATCCTACGACCAAAGAGGCGCTTATTGCCGCTGCTTTTTCTCTGCAAGAGCTTAAATAAGCTTTCGGTACCCAGAAAAAAAAAACCCTAAACCCTAAAACCCTAAGCGTCCCCAAACGTGGATATCGCCCATCGCCGATTTCATCTATTTTTCCCATCGATCTTCGCCGCTCTGATCGATGCGATGTAAAATCTGGGAACCAGCATTGAGTTCAAAGTTTCCAATTTCAATGGAGGAGGAGGATGATAACTGAAGCGGCGATGATGAATCTCCATGGGCGGCGTGGGATTCTATATTGGCGGAGCCCTTGGAATCGAACAGCGTGAAAGCCTTCGGTGAGAAATCCTGTAAGCCCTCTGTTTGCCTTTCAATCCTGCAGAATTTGGCTTGCTTGCTTAGTTTTCAAATTGATCTCATTGTAATTTTTGGACCGCCTTGCTTTAAATCAAATACTAAGGGTAGTATGCAGTGCTCTGTTGTCGTGCTATGCCGAATGCAAGATTTCCAAATGAATTTGGAGCCTAAATTAGTTTTAGTGTCTTAGGAAGCAACAATTCCAACTCTTCAATTTTACCTAGAACAACATTTCTGGCTTTGGCAGATACAAAGGTGCAAGTCTCTTGAATGATGGTCGTATGGAAATTAGAACTAGCATATGAGAGGCGCAAGTCCAGCTATTTTAATTGTAGTAAAGGTTTGAGTATCAACTGGCTAACTCATTTTACTTGATAGATTTTTATTATTAGCCCTTCTTACCTGAAATTGGCTCTCCGGCATCCATGCGATGCAAACAAATAATTTACTTTACTTTGTCGAGGGTTAACTATGAGTATTTTGGTAGTCTGAGATATGTTAAATAGTAATTAAAAAGATAGCATCAATTCTACCAACTTTCTTGTATGTATAGGTCATAAATCTATTATAGTTTATTGGATCCAAATGCCACTCGTTGGTCACCTATAAAGCATGGACATGGACACTAGACACAGACACAACATGACATTGTGGCATGATAAATTTTCATAACGATAGCTGGATAGGACAAGAGGGCACGAGTACCTGCTGCTTAGCTGCTGCTGTTCCCCGATCCATTATCTGCAATGACAAAGAATGGTGTGAGGATACATAGTTAAACTTAATTGTACTATCTAAATGACAATACAATTAAGCAAGCTTACTAATTTTTCGTTGTTGCAATTAATTATAAGTTTGGGACAACTAGTTCTATAATGACCTTTTTGACCACAATTTCCACATCTTTGTTGCACCTTTTCTTTTATTTATCTGTGAAATATCTAATATGGATTTTTGTCCACTAGCCGCATGCGGACAAACTTTACCGTCGACAGGTCTAGTATGGCCACCAATTGCGATTTCTAGAATTTTCAGCAATGATAACGAAGGAGGGGTATTCGAACGAACATCTCTATCAACGGAAATACGTTTAGGCTTCAATTCTTTCTCGGCATTGTGCATAAACTCTTCTAGGGTATTCTCTAGCTGTTATTAAAAGAGATTTAAACCAAATACCATCTCGAGTGCTTCATAAAACTTCGCTGTAAGGACCCATTGCAGAATAATATCACATTTCCCCCCCAGAATTATTGTTCCTCATATTCATAAGTCATAACATTGAAAACCAATATTTCGATATCTTGCTTTACTTGCCCATCACAACAATAAATAATAATTAGGAACGGCTTGCAATTGCTTATGATGCATAACTTTCAAAGCATGCTAAGAAAGAATTCCATCTGTTCTAAACATTGTGATAGCTTATGGATTTTCATTATTCATTCTTGCCTTGTTTTGATGATAGTTTAAACATGAATAGTCGTTTAGTGTCATGTTTTATTTTGTTTTCATTATCGACACTAAACTTGCATACACTTGATTATTAGCTTGCATATCTTATATCTTGTGTTTGTTGAATAATATATCGATATCTCATGCTTTGCATATATTCGTTCATATTGATATATTATTCTCATTCATTGCTTTGATATTCAAAACATGAATACTTGTGTATACATGCGTTTCTTATCTTGGTTTTCATATAAACATGTATATACATATCGTTTATCAATATTTCTTGCTTTACTTGTGATTTACATATCAATATTGATTTTGATATTCATAGTTTTGAATATCAAACAATGAATGTTCATATATATAGTGTTTATTATCATATTTATTCCATAACAGTGTATATAATGTGTTTGGTCTTTGAGATGGCATTTCAGGATATCGGATATCTCGAGACGAATCTCTATGATGAAGGATGGAGGATATTGAGCTTAAACTTAACATCTAATGGAGATTAGAGGAATATAGACGAGAGATTCTCAACTTACATATCAAGTTTCATGAGTTCAAGCTACGTAGCCGAGGAACAAGGGTTCAAAAATTTAAGCTACAGATGGCTTTGAGAAAGCTAGAAGCCAAAGTCCAAGTTGAAACGTCGAAATCAAGACCAAGATTTGAAGTTCAAGATATCGACTTCAAGACTTTAGTGAGTGGTTTGGCGAGTTTTGAAGTTCAAAGGAGCGGATCGCCAAAGTTCAAGAGCTAGAGACCAAAAGGATTCAAGAATTCGAAAATTTGCGAAACCGACATAGGAATTCTTATAAGTACTCTATAGAATATGAATATATCATTTAGAGCTCTTGAACATTCACACACGCATGCACAAACGTTTTACATGGTATGGACATCGGGGTTTTCGATTTCAAATTGATTTTAATCATAAAACACAAGTTTATGAGTTTTTGCACTTCAGAGTTTGCCCCCATGTGCTTCAGACGCCTATTGTATTTCTCTGTGTTTACAATACCCCCCAAATGTCAGAAATATCATTTTTCATGCTTTTTGTGCTTCATACGTCTGCCCAATGTTTCTTCAGACGTTTATCTATTCTCTCTGTTTTCATATGGCATATTTTTATGAGATACATATGTCTGATGTTCATTTGGACAGCCGTTTGATGAAGGTTTTCAAATGGTTTTTTGTTCTTCAGATGTCTACCCATTGTTCTTCCGACGTCGGTCTACAATCTGTGTTTTTGATTGCTTTCTTTAAAATGCTCGACAGACGTCTGGAACTATACAGGAAAGACGTCTGAAGAAGAAAGTTTTTGAAAATATAACCGTTGGGTTTTATTTTGTTAAAGTTTCAGACATCTGTCCGATTGTTCTTCATACGTCAGTTTTTACTGAAAACGCTGATTTGATTTATATCGGTTAGTTTTTGTGTGGGGCTATAAAAGAGTTTTGGATTGGATTTTTCTTGTTATCACTTGCTCATTATCTTGAGCTTTTCAATTGTCAATATCCAAGTGATCTTGGGCAAAAAATCTTATCCCTTATGAGAGTTTAAAAAGATTTTTATTTGCTTATCCAATCACTCACACACACAAAAGATTCAAGAGCTTCAATTGATTATTCATAATCTAGTTACGAACAAAATTATTGAGTTTGAATTATTTAGTCACGTTTTAAATTGTAGCCTTATTATTCTTTCATTCTTCCGAAAAATTTGTAGATGTAAATCCATTAGCCACGGCGATATTTATAGACTTTGGGATTTAAACAAAGAAATTCGTTACCTTTGTCCTTCATAGTCACGTTACATGATGTAGCTAAGTAATTCTTTAGTGACACATATCATTGTTACAATAGACTTTTTGGTTTCTATAAATACAGTAGTCTTTGGATTGTTTCCCCGCCATAAAAAATGTAGCCTTTAGATTCTCTAGTCACAACAAAAGCTGTAGCCGTTGTTTGCTTGAGTTACGGTTTAAACCATATTCGAATCTTTTGCGAATACCCAACTAATTAGCTACGGTTTTTTTTATCTTACTACGGTTTTTGGAAACAAAATTTATAGCCAATTCTTTTTAGTTATGACACTATTGGCTACAACATAATCGTTACGGAAAATTTCATAGTTATGTTTTTTTCCCCCTATAGCTAGGTTATTAATAGCTATGCTCAAAACTGTAAGCTAAACTCCCTTTTGTAGTAGTGTGGTTAACTTTGTGCCACAAAAAATAATCAATAGGGCAAAACCCAATGAGGCGCCGCCACATTAGCATCAGTGCAGGGATCACTCTATGATTGGAGAACCATGTTTGCTTTCACAGTTCCCCACATTTTGGTCTCTCATGTATATATTCATGCGGATTTTCCTCGTTCTCTTGGTTGTTTCAGTGTGTAATTTTATGAGTTGCCTTATGCGCTAGTTCACAACTATTTGTGTTCATCCATCAACTCTTTTGTAATTAGTTATGCATGTCGTCTTTCTTATCTTGATCCTTCTTTCTGCTTTTGAAATCTTATTCTCTTTTATTCCTCCGTGTGATTACAGACCGGATGGACTGTCTCAAGCATATTCACTATTCACTTGCAGAGAGCAGCCTCCAGTTTGCAAACAATACGCATATTGATTCTAGTCGGTAGCCTCCTTTTCCCGAAATCTCTTCCAGTTGTTATAGGCAACAATCTGTTTATATGCACAATCAACATTCATCTAGTATATATGTGTGGTGAGCGGATACATCATAAAGGTCAGCCAGCTTGCAGTAATGTTTTTGGATGCCGGATCACAATAATGTTGCCGTGTCAGATTCACATTCTTCTGCAAATGCAATCTTTTGCAGTGGTGTGGCATGGGGTATTCTTCAAATCCATTCCCAAATTCAATCCTTGATGAACTATATCTTTTGCAGTGGTGTGTCATGAGTTTCTAGCTAAAGCATATATTCTAATTGAATCTGCTACTTATCAAGATTATCACCAATCTCTTATGAAATGCTGGTGCACGCGTACGTGCCAAATTGTTAGTACAAATTGCTGTCTTTGTGTTTAGAAGAATTTCTATATAGTGACATATAAGATGCCGCACAATAGAGGATATAAAATGAGAGAGCCGATCTGGAGGAGATGATAAATATGCTATTTTAGGGGTGTTACAGAATTGAATTCATGGAGCAACGAGAGTAGAGTAGGCCTAAGCGAGCATGATGAGATAATTTAAAAGATGTAGAGCTGAATTGATAAATATTATTGGTGTAGCCTACCTTTTACCTCAAAAAGTAAGGATGAAAGTTTTTGTTGCTGTTTTGCATCTCTCACAACATTTACCGGTATTAATCTTCAAGTTTCTCAAACATAAAAGGTCGTTGTCATCGAGAGATTTAACTGGATATTTTCTGTTTGTTGGATAAAGAGGTGGACATCCCGTGCAAACAAGGTCTCTCGAAGAAAGTCCTTATACGGAAGGCTCACCAAAGTAACTCTTCGGAGTGAAGATCACATAATGGCTTGGCCAATGATTTTTTTTCCCTTGAAATTTTATCCGTCTTTCTTGTGCCATTTTCTAATGATCTCTGCATAGAATTATGGTGCATTTCCTCCACTGAAATTATTATGGTATGCAGCCACTATTATTTATTTATTTGATGTTGGATCCTCCAGTCATTATGCCAGGAAGGAGCTTTCATATAATATTCAATTATTTCCATCTTTCTCTAGTCATCAAGGCCTGAGGACTTCCCACTATTCAATTATTATTTCAGACATGCTGAAAACTTGCCAGTCATTGATTAACCCCTTGTAGGTACTTTCTGATATTCAATTAATCAATCACAACATATTCTGGCACAAAATTTCATCACTTTCTTTTTGTTTGACAAGTTTCTTTAGCCCTGAATTCGAGTAATGAGAATTTGTTAATTTTGTGTTACATTAGTTCAGGACTCATGCTTAGTCCCTATGTTTAATTATTTCCATTAGTTCAGTAATCATGTAAGCTGCTAATATTCAATTACTTCCTACATGTTCTTGATGCAAATTTATCTTGTATGTATCGATTAATAGATAACAAGAGTTTGTTTATAGGGTTCTTAATTAGTTCAGTGATCATGATAATTTGGGAAATATATATTCTGTATGTATTATTGATTGATTCAACTTCCATAATTACAATACCCCTTCTATTTATATATAATTGTAGAGGCAGGTTTATCCTTGATGATAAGACGGAATAAGAAATATACAATACGCATACACCTATACTTGACAATGCTTAGTTCCATAGTAGTATTTTTCAGCTCGAAGTAGCTTGTGAATTCGGAAAATGAGAAGAAGGGAGAGTTCTGGGGTTTTGATAGTTTGCAGTTACTCTTTTGAAGGATGGCATTTTCAAAGCAATCTTGAACTGGTGAAGTTGTTGAGACTCATGCAGAGCAGAAGCTTTGTGGTTGCAACTCCTGGAGCTCAAAATTAGTGAAGTGAGAGGGGCTTCATCAGATGTCAAGTAGGGCCCATAAAGCCATTAGAGTCACCAATTTTGTAGTGTCAGGTTCCGTGCAAGCAAGGAGGACCTCGATCTTGTTTCATAACCCAAAAACTTAATGCTCTCTCATATAATGTCTCCAGCTGGTAGCAGCAGCAGCCCTTATAAATCTAACTTTGTACATCTTTTATCATAATTATACCATATCAATATAGGAGTCCATTGCCTGCCACCAACCCAGCATAAACCCTAAAATATTTTGGAATTTCTTTCCTTTCTTTTTAATTTGCTCACATGCATAGGAGAAGGCTGACACACGATGATGATGATGATGAATTTGGACCCGTAGTCCAGAACCATTCATTAGACCGAGCTAGCAAAGATCGAGAGAAGTCTCTCCCTCTTATGCATGCGAATAGAATGTACTGCATTATGGTGAAATAGTATATTATTGGTAGAATCATTGTTGTAAGGTGGAACTCAAATCCTTCCATTAATTAACTTCATACTTCTTTTCTTGTCATTAACATCATCAAGATTTACCTACCTGACCTAATCTCACCAAGTACCAACTGTAGGAAATCAAATCTCACCAAGTACCATCTGTAGGAAATCAAATAGGAAGCTAATCTATTGGTAAAAATAAGCTATATACACTACTACACCACCAAATTCTTTCCTTTCCTTTCCTTTCCTTTTTCTTTTGGTGGGATGAAAAGTTAATCCATAGCCCCCCCCCCCCCCCCCCCCACACCCCCATAAGTATATTAATAAAAAACTAGCATCAAGTACATCAAAATCATCTACTTGTTACATAAAAAGAAAAAAAGAAGTACAAGAATACAACTCTATTTCCTAGTTCCGTCATGAACTATAATTTTGTCACTTTTAATCATTGATTGGTCTTTGTTGCATATATCTAAACCATCTTAATTGGTTCTCTCGTATCTTTTATTCTTTATAGGAGCTATCTCTATCTTATTACGAATACACTTATTTCTTATCCAATCTTCTAGTGTATTACCGTTCATACATCTTAACACTCTCATTTTAGCCACTCATTTTTTACACATCATTTTTTTGTTTGGATTAAGCTTCAAGTTCATCAAAGTTGAAAAATCTATAGCGACTTTGAACAAAAAGCCGCTTTCTATTTGAATTAAGCTTTCATACCACACTATCATCTTCCTCTTTTGGTATTGTTGAGATGTGAGAGACTAAAATAGTCTTATATTGGAAAAACTATGGGAGGTACATGTGTATAAGATATAACATGGGAAAAACCTTAACAACGCTCGAGTCTTATTGATGGAGCCCACTTATATCAACAGCCCGTGTACACTCGTAGATAAAATATATATCACCTCCCTCGTTCTTGAATATTAAAAAAAACTTTAATATGGTATTAGAGCACCAAAAAAAAGTGCTTCGGGATCTCAACAATACCTCTGAGAGAAGCAAATTATAAGCACAAAAAATGTCTCTGAGAGACCTAGCTCTTTAAGTGCTGTGCAATTCATATAACAACCATACCAAGAAAAAGTGATGGTTGCACGTGAGGAGGGGTATTGAGATGCGAAAGACTAAAATAGTTCCACATTGATATATGTATATAAGATATATAAGATGAGACTAATCTTAACAAGGCTTGAGTCTTGTTGATGGAGTTCACTTATATCCAAAACCCGTGTATACTCATAAATAAAATATATAATCACCTTTCTCGTTTTTGAATATTAAAAAAAACTTTAATAGGTATAATTTCTTTTTCCCTTCGTCTCTTCAATGCGATTTATTATATTTTTAACCGCTGGCATCCATATGCTCCATAATGCGAATATGTAATACTTGCAAACTCTCTCTCTCACACACACATCTCTCTCTCTCCCCCCGACACATACACACACAATGGAGGAGAGTTGACATAAGTGGGAATTTCGTGTCGAAAAATACACCCGCCATGATTTCTTCGACGATCGGCATCCATCATCGTCTTTATCATGTAAGATGTGGATACACTAAATTTTATATGATATTATCAATTTTCACCGTTGATTTAGTGGGTGCAAAATTAACGGTTTACTGAAATAGAACTTTTTACATCGCTAATTCAACGGTGAAAAGGTGGTAGAATCATATGAAAATTGCTGTACCCACATCTTAGATGATAAAGAAGGAGATGTGTCCTGATCGTCAAATAAAATAATGGAGGATTGATTTTCATTGCCGCCAATGGAGGAAATTTCCTTCTACGGCCTCTTTCATTCATTACTCTCTCTCTCTAAGAGAGATTAATGAAGAAATGAGGCCCTATGAGGATTTTTTGTTAGGTGGTGTCAAAAATCTATATTTTTCATGATTTTTTTTGACGATCGGCACTCAGCATTATCATCTTTATCATGCAAGATGTGGATACACCAAATGATTCCACCACTTTTTCACTGTTAAATTAACAATGCAAAAAGTTACATTGTCGGTAAACCGTTAATTTTGCATTTATTAAATCAACGGTGAGAAAGTGATGGAATCACATGAAATTTGGTATATCCATATCTTAGATGATAAAGATGATGATGATGGATGCCAATCGTCGAAAAAAATCGTGGGGGTGTATTTTTTTGACGCCATTGGAGGAAATTCCCACGTTTATACACGCACGCACATACATACATACATACATACATATTGGGGAGTGCTTGAAGGAAATCACATGCCTATATACGAGGATAACGGAGGAAATGTGCTAAAGGAAGGAATTTTTTCCTACGGCGTTGAAAAAACACCCCCATGATTTTGTTCGAAGATCGGCACCCATTATCATCATCTTTATCATCTGAGATGTGGATACACCAAATTTCATGTGATTCCATCACTTTTTTACCGTTGATTTAGTGGGTGAAAAATTAACGGTTTACCGACAATAGAACTTTTTACATTGTTAATTTAATGGTGAAAAAGTGGTGGAATCATATGAAATTTGGTACATCCACATCTTACATGATAAATATGATGATTATGGATGTCAATCTCTAAAAGAATCAAGAAGCATATAGATTTTTGATGCTATATAATGAAAAAGTTTTATAGGGCTTCTTTTCTTCATTATTTTCTCCCTCTATATGAGAATAATGGAGGAAAGAGGCCCTAAAAGGCCTTTTGCGTTAGGTGGCGGCACAAATCATGTTCTCCATTATTTTATGAGACAATTAACACGTTCCAACTTGATTTCTATTCTCGAAGTTGTCGATACACCAAATTTCATTTGATTACAACACCATTCCACCGTGATTTAACAATGCAAAAAATTCTATTGTCGGTAAACCGTTAATTTTGCACCCACTAAATCAATGGTGAAAAGGTGTTGGAATCATATGAAATTTGATATATCGACATGTTAGACGATGAAGATCAAGATGTTCAGTGCTGATTGTCGAATAAAATGGTGGACGTGATTTATGCCACCATCTAATGCAAAATGCCTCTTAAAGCCTCTTTCCTCCATTATATATATATATATATATATATATATATAATGGAAGAAAGGTGCCACACAAAGGAATTTCCTTGTATGGCGTAAAAAAATACACACTTCATAATTTTTTCCGAAGATCGGCATCTATCATTATCATCTTTATCATGTAAGATATGGATACACCAAATTTGATGTCATTCCATCACCGTTGATTTAGTGGGTGCAAAATCAACGGTTTATCGGCAATAAACTTTTTATATTGCTAAGTCAACGGTGAAAAAGTTGTGGAATCAAATAAAATTTGGTGTATCCACATCTTACATGATAAAGATGATGATGATGGACGCCGATCCTCAAAAACAATCATGGAGGATATAGATTATTGACGCCAAAAAAGCCTTCTACGGCTTCTTTTCTTCATTATTCTCTCTATCTCTCTCTCTCTATATATATATATAGCGAGAAAAAGAGAGAATAATGGAGGAAAGAGGTCTTAGGAGGCTTTTTACGTTAAGTGGCGGCAAAATCTACGCCCTCCATCATTTTATTCGACGATCGACATCTTCCAACTTGATATCCATCTTCTAATTTGTCGATACACCAAATTTTATATGATTGCAACAACATTTCACCGTTGATTTAGCAAAGTAAAAAGTTCTATTGTCGGCAAACCATTAATTTTGCACCCACTAAATCAATAATGAAATGGTGTTGTAATCATATGAAAATTGGTGTATCGACAAATTAGAGGGTGGATATTAAGTTGGAAGGTGCCGATCGTCGAATAAAATGGCGGAGGGCGTATTTTTTGCCGCCACTTAACGCAAAAGCCTCCTAAGGCCTCTTTGCTCCATTATTTTCATATATATATATATATATATATATATATATGAGAGAGAGAGAGAATAATGGAGGAAAGAGGCCATAGGAGGAAATTTCCTCCTATGGCGTCGAAAAAATACACCCCCATCGTGTTTTCCGATGATCGGAACCCATCATCTTCATCATTATCATTTAAGATGTGGGCACACCAAATTTCATGTGATTCTACAACTTTTTCACCGTTGATTTAACAATGTAAAAAGTTCTATTATCGGTAAACCGTTAATTTTGAACCCACTAATTCAACGGTGAAAAAGTTGCAGAATCACATAAAATTTGGTGTACCCATATCTTAGATGATAACGATGAAGATGATGGGTTCCGATCGTCGGAAAACACGATGGATGTTGTATTTTTTCGACGCCATAGGAGGAAATTCCCTCCTATGGCATCTTTCCTCCGTTATATATATATATAGTATTTGGAAACAAATCCTATAAACTTTGTAACCATTAGATTTGTTTTGGGATGTGTGCAAGCAATTATGAAGAAAATTTCTCATTTATTCAAACACTGTCATAATTGTTTGCACACATCCCAACATTGATCTAAAGATTAAAATTTTTGTAGGATTTGTTTAAATACCGCCGATAGGATCCCGGTCAGCGGAGAGTGAGAGTGAGAGCATGTCATTAGTTATCCCTGACATGGAATAGACCACAATAACGTGACCAAGATTAATGCACTGCTACCTTCCAGATTGGCAAACAGTTCCAACATTGAAGAAACAGAACCTAATAAAGATTTATTTATATAATAAATAAAGGGGCCTTATATAGTTATTTCAATTTTACACCTCACACAGTTTATTGCATGAGGCTCACATCACATGTCACCCCCCACATGCATTTAACGCCATAAAGCTTGGAGATGGACAAGAGAGGCCACAGTTTCATTTAGTAAGGTTTGATGTGGACAAATACGACAGTATGAAACTTTGTATGACAGACGAGCATACATGCATGGGCTTGATCGGATACATAGACAGTTGAAGGCATCACAAGAATTTGATAAAATTTTATGACCGACCTTTCCGTCCTCTCCTCTGATAGGTTGCAGCATCGAAAATTATGGACAAAAGAATGTCTTTCAAATAATCGATTTGATATATGTCCAATTTTGCACCTCGGCTAACTGATGAGTGATATTTCAAGACTGATGGGTGATATTTTAAATCTACACATGAGCCCCACCCAGTAGAACACTTTAGCTAAAACTTATAAATATTTATAGTTGCAGAAAGAAGAAAAGAAAACCTCGGTAGCAAAAGATTGATCAAGAAAAAACCCTAATTTTTTACGGTTATTTTTCCACAATTCTTTTCCTCTTTTTTTAATTTCAATGGCGCTCAGCATTGCTCCAGATCTCTTCGAGTTCTCTAGCGAAAGCTTTCTGCCGTCCGACGATTACTGTGATGTGATCTTTGTTGTCGACAATCCTCACATTTGCCCGCGGGATTTTCGATTTTACCGCAATGCTGCAATCAATGGGAAGAACCTCGTCGTCTTTCCCGTGGATGACGGTGACATCGCATCGGAGGCGCTCACGGACGGTATCTAGATAGCTGTCGATTTTTCCGGCGCTGCCGCATATGATGTTGTGAAGGGTGTGCCATGCGGCATTGTGTGTGTGACAGAAGAAACCCTCCATTAAGAATGTCTTTATCCTGTCATCATTGTCATACAAAACATTACGAAGTCAGGAAATCACTCTCATCCATGCATATGCTTTAACTGTTGGGTCGTGCGTTAATAATGTATGTTAACACCCATCATCAATAACTTGCTAAAACTTTTTTCTATCAACAAACGATCGACAGTTATAATATTAATAAACAAAAATAAAGATGACATAAACGGTATAAAACTTTCTGCATTGTAATGATTTTGACACAATCTCCGAAACTTCAAGATTTAACTCTACTCGAACTTATACGGAGTGTGTGTGTGTGTTTGTCTGTTGGATAGAAAGACGAATAAAATACTAAATGGAATCAGGTGAGAGGGACATGGGGAAATATATCTGAAGCATGGCTTAATGTGCAATGCATGAGGGATTGGGACCATACCTTTCTCTTGGATACAACTGTAGTCCTAAATAAGTAGTCCCCTTTGGCATTTTGTATATCAATTAATTATATTAATATGTGGTTGAATGAGAAAGAAATTTCCTAAGTTGGAGAACCATAAATTGGACCTATCATGGACCAAGGGGCTTTGTTTGGTCTAGGATGGTGAACCAAACTGGCTACAATATATAGCTATCAAAGTGCTTAGTGGTTGTTTACCAATATTAAGTTAGAGATAATTTAAATACCAAAATAGATAATCATAAACTTTACCATAGTTTTATATAGATTCTGATTCGATGAAAAGGAACTTTAAGAATGTATCGGAGTCTCAAGCTTGGATCGCCTCTAGTTTGAACTTTTGATATGATAACGTCGGTTTTACAGGCTTATATATGGATTAGTGCTTGTTAACGGCAAACTCTTCACTCGCGTTGCCAATTAGGTTTAGCTTAATTGGTATAACTTCTGTTTCAAAATGAGAGGACTTTGGTTAGATTCCCAAAAGGGTTATGTCCGGGAAAAAAAAAGGCATCACTCAAGTTATTACATTATAACCTGTTAATATATATTTTTAAATATTTTTTGTTGATTTGGGTATCTCCATCCCCACCACTTTACATCATTAATTAATTGTCACAAGAAACTCTCTTTAGCATTGTTTTTGGTACTCCTATTTATACCATGTCCTTAGACGACTGTACCATTTTTGTGCTGCAAAAGATTATGTTATATATAGAGTACTCACAATGACCAACTAAGCTTATATGGGCTCCAGAGCAGTCCTTTTCTTTAATTATGATTAATTAATGTGGACATTTGCAATGTGATTAAATTTAGGTGGCCTTCCATTAATTACCTATTTATAATGAATTTTAAAAAGTTTGCCACATGGCGTTCTCTTATAAACATTTCTATCCCAAAGACACCAAACTTTTCCTCTTTGCATTAAATTTGAAGAAATTTAGGATAATAATGGGGTTTTGTGAAATTACTGGATTATTATGGATTTGGACTGTTCCATAATTTTGTGTTTGGGTCGGGATTTGGATTTTTACGATTTCTTTGTTTTCTATGGGAGGCCCACCACAAAACAAGGATTCTTGAATCTTAGGGTCTGTTTGGTTGCAAGATTATGAAATTTGGATTCCAAAATAGTACGGTTGCAATTTCTGAATTTGGTAATTTGTTGTTTAGTTGGTTTTGAATTCCTAGTATTGGATTTGTAGATCCTGTGATCTTTGTTTGGTTGGTAAAAAAAGTGAGATTTGAATTTGAGGATTTTAGAGAGAGATAGATAGAGAGAGGATTATTAAATAAATAAAGTACACGGGTTCCATGTAAAAGTACAATGAATAGTGCAAAATCCTTAAAGTTTTGTTGGATTCAAGAATCTTTGTTTTATGGTAGGCCCCCCAATAAAAAACAAAGTAATCATAGAAATCCAAATCTATCAACCAAACACAAAATTATGGAATCGTAGGATTCCACAATCCAAATCCATATTAATCCTGCAACCAATCAGACCCTTAAAAAATTTTAAGGATTTGCAAGGATTTGACACTATTCATTTTACTTTTAGATGGGACCCATATACTTTATTTATTTAATAATCCTCTCTCTATCTATCTCTCTAAAATCCTCAAATTCAAATCCCACTTTTTTTACCAACCAAACAAAAATTATAAGAATTTACAAATCCAATACTAGGAATTCAAAACCAACCAAACAACAAATTACCAAATCTAGAAATTTGCAACCGTACTATTTTGGAATCCAAATTTCTAAATCCTGCAACCAAACATGCCCTAATGTTGCTTTGCACTGGTTTCTCACTTATAATCTTTTCCTCCTTTGTCAATGAAAGAACAGTGGCCTATGTGTCCACAATTCCTATTCTTTTTCCATCCAAGAAAGGATTAGAGCATTTAATGATTTAATTTGGTATTACTCGAGTTACAACTTCAAGACATTCAACCAATACAATGTGATAGGATGGTTCCTGATACAGGTCTCGATTTCATGGTCAATCCTAGCTTGGCTTTAAAACTGGCACGGAGTTGACCATGAGCTATTAATAACTAACGAATCGGACTAAAATACAGAGAAATCCAATTTTATATTTAAACTTATATGCTATTAAAGCTATATAAGCGAGGTGGTAACCATGCGATCCGTATACACTCCTTAACCCTACAAGGAGATTGATCTTATCGACAACCTAACTTAGGTATCAAAGGTGGAATGTGAAGAACAATATCCGGTGATTGAGTGATTCTTTTTGCGTTTTCCTTGCATTGCAGGTTTTCGAAACGCGATGATTTACCGTCTTGCTCTACCCCGACCTAAAACAACTTTTATAAGTTATATATATGTGGAATTGTGGAGGGTTAATGAGATCTAACCATTTGTAGCACTCGACAAGGTGAGATAAGATGTAGGCAATTGTCACACATAAACAGACCTACGTCTGCATTTATTCAGAAACCAAATGCTCATAAATGTGAGACTACATTTAATTTACTTTCTTTTTTGGTAAATTACTTCCACCAAATTGTTCAGTGAAAAAATAATTAGGCAATGCATTTTTATCTAGCTAGATGGCTTAAAAAAATTACCTGTTTCGAGTGATGAGCTTGAAGAGAAACTCCCACACCCTATGATTCTTGCAAATGAGCAAACATATTGTCCTGCTGATGTGCTCGTACCAACACGCCAACGACGCCCCGAACGTTAATAATGGCCACACTCGTCTCGGCGCCACCCTTCTCAAAACATACTGCGTCCCTTGCTCTCCTTTCGGTATTGGAAAATACGGCTGATGCAAAATTCATTCTTATAAAGTTTAGTCCCATACCGGGAAAAAAAACAATGTAAAAGCGAACAATTTCATTAATATTAAAAATCTAACTCACCGGAGCGAGCAGCGTTAGCGACTTGACAGAGTCGGGATATTTTACCGCAAGAGCCAGTGCCAAAATCGACCCAAGAGAGTGTGCTACAATGTGAAAAGATTTCACTTTGTAATTTTCAAGAACCGATCTCTCTATCATTTCAACATGCTCTCTTAGGGTGTACAACGAGTCCGCCGGCTTCGGACTCCGGCCAAACCCTAGCAAATCGACGGCAATGAGTCGGTACTTGGATTTCGTTGCGTCGGTGAAGTTCGGAAACACCGTCTCGGTCCAAAACTTCGATGATGATATGAAACCATGGATGAAGAGAACATCCTCCTTCGGGATCGATCCATCTGTTAAATACAAATTTTAACAATCAGTCCTCCCTTACTATTACTTGCTGTAAACCTTCGGCTAAATGTGTTAAATTTCGAGGTAAATTGCAGATTATGTACCTATTGGTCGTTCGGCATGGACGTAGAGCGAATTTTTAGATCCATTTGCATCCAACCGGCTCCAGGAATTACAAGTCTTGCAGTCGCAATCCGACCACCTCGGTATCGGATGCGACTGCTGCCCTCTGATCTTCCCCTGCAGCATCTCCACGATGGTCGAGTTTATCGTAAATGTAGTAGTCGTCGTGCCCGAATTCCTCTTCGGCACGGTCCCCCGCGCCATTTTGAACCGTCTAAGCTCCTCGACGGTGGCACGAGACACATCGGAAACAAGCGAACGCCTTGAGTAAAGCGTGTCAGAGATATCCTCGAGCTGTAGCTTCGAAGAAGTGCATAGGCATACGATCTTCGATCCGCCGCTCTCCGATACGAGGATCTTGCCACTGCTAGTGATCATGTCCTTTGCCGACGACGAGCAATAGCAAGGTTTCCATTCCGCTTCTTTCGCGTAGTCTATGGCCTTGTAGACTATGCATAAGAGCGTGTCGACGAGGTCTAGAATGGAGAAGACGATGAAACTTACAATGTCATTAAGCAAACGACCGAGAAAGATCAATGCTAATCTCATTCTCCTCATCAAGAATGTACTTGGAAGAGGATATGTGGGTGGGGGAGCTTAATAGAGTTTTAATAATCTTGGTTGATTATATATAGTGATAGGTTTTTCAATTGAGCTTCCAAGTTTTCTAGCTTTGTTAGAAGCTAGAGGAAGAAAGAGAGGAGGAAGACTTGGTCTTTGTGGGAGGCAAGAGTCTTTGGAGAGTTATGCATAAGAGAAGTGAGAGAGAGAGAGAAGAGAGTGAATTGATTGTTTCATTAAAATCGCTTGCTGGACAAAGGAAAGAGGGTAGGTGGTAGTTGAACTCCCCTGGCCAACAATTTCCTTTTGCTCACCATTATGTTGATATGGTAGTGTTTTTTTTATCTAATGCTCATTTGACAGTGAGGTTGCCACTAGTTTTAACTTCATTAGCCTTTCGATCATTTTAACTTTGAGAAGAGGGGGGGAAATTTTTTCAATGAGTTCCCGTCACAAGTGTTTGGTCATAAGAGATAAGAGACAACTGACCCGTTATTTTTGGTCATAACAATGTGACCGTGGGACGAACATAATAACATCTAGAAAACAAGATGCTCCAAAACTGAACCGTTTGAGTTGTTTCTTCGAGTCCATGAAGGTAGACTGGACCATTCAGTACGTCTGAACTTTGAAAAACGGTAATTACGTAGCTTAAGTTAGCAATGTCCGTTAAATAGATTTGTGTTCAACGATTATGCTTTGAATTAATCATTAGATGATGTAGATGCGCATCTTTTATGGTGAACTAATGCAGAGAAGGTAGTCGGACGATGTGTATCGTTTGAAGCGAAACAAATCCAAACGGGCAAATCAGTTCAATTTCTTAGGTTCATTTTCGAGACACCATAACTTTTGATTCGTAAGTCCGATCGACATGTTCTTTGGCAATGCGGAAACGACAAGACGAGCTCTATTCCAGCCAAACGAGACATCCTGTCTATGGCTTGGTAGCCTGCTGTATCATAACCTGACATAATTTAAAGGGTCCATGGAGGCTCCAAAGTTTATGGCACAGTTTTTAGTAGTTGCCTATGTGTAGCTACTTTTATTTATTTTAAATTACGGACTTTTAAGTAATTATACATTATTACAGTTAGGCTATTTTAAGGTTGTAGTTTCTTTCTTTTGTACTTATGTTTTGATTTAAAAAGAAAAATTCAACGTTTCCTCTTCTCCAAGATTTGATTTAGGGTTTACAAGTACGCAAAACGATGTCTGCCTTCCTCCCTCTCCCTACCTACGCTACGCCTTGAACCCCCACAGAATTAAACTTAACACTACTACAATAAGGGGTTGTCCCTACGGATTAATCTGTAGGGCCAACGGTTTGCCCCTACAGTGTCCATTGTAGGGGTATAAATAAATTAAAAAATATTAAAATGTAATTTTTTATTTGGCCTTATGGAGCCGCAAAAGAAGGCCCTACGGATTAATCCATAGGGACAACAAAGAGTTATTTATAAAAAAAAATTAAGCTCAGTAATTTCCCACCGTCCCAAATTTTCCCACCAACTCTCCCGCAATCGATCGATCTCCCGCGCACGTCTCGTCGCCACCACATTCTCCTAGATTTGATTTAATAGGAAAAATTCAAGGTTTCCTCTTCTCCTAGATTTGATTTAGGATTTACATGTACGCAAAACGATGTATGCCATCCTCCTCCCTCTTCCTGCCTACGCTACACCCTGAACCCCCACAGAATTAAACTTAACACTACTACAATAAGGGGTTGCCCCTACGGATTAATCTGTAGGGCCAACGGTTTGCCCCTACAGTGGACTGTAGGGCCAACGGTTTGCCCCTACAGTGTCCACTGTAGGGGCATAAATAAATTAAAAAAAATATTAAAATGTAATCTTTTATTTGGCTTTATGGAGCCGCAAAAAAAGGCCATACGGATTAATCCGTAGGGACAACAAAGGGTTATTTATAAAAAAAATAAAACTCAGTAATTTCTCACCGTCCTAAATTTTCCCACCAACTCTCCCGCGATCGATCGATCTCCCATCCATGTCTCGTCGCCACCACGTCGTCGTCGTCTTCCTCGTCGCCACTACATCCATTGCCGTCGACTTCCTCGTCGCACGCCGCCACACTTTCGTCGTCGTTGGCACCACAGTCTCGCTGCGAGATCGTCGAGCTTTTTGCCGCCGCCACCACAGTCTCGTCTGTTCCGCCACGGCAGCGCCCCGGCCTCGTACTCGAGGCCAAAATGCGGAATCAAAATTTTTCCTTACTCGGAAACCGGCGCTACCGCGGACAATGAAAACCCGGATCGTTTACCATTAACCTAATGCTAGCAATCAAGAGATAGGGTGAGAAGTATACCGAGTGATCCGAGTCCTCCGGTCTTCTCGTCATGTCCCGATCTCCCGCGGAAAGTCTTGCCTCCACATCGTCGCCTCCTCGTCGGAAAGGGCACCACAACGCCTGCGTCTTTTACGGGCTCCCCCCTCAACACCGAGGCTACTCGGGCATGAAGCCGGCAACTCGACATGCTCAAGATATGCTGTAGAATGTGTAGTGTAGTGTCTCACTTGGGTTTTAGTTGCCTTGATGGAGGAAATGAGATAAGAAAAATGGTGCTTGCATTTTTCTAGCATGAATGAGATCAAGAAGATGAAACTCTCAAGAATGAAGAACTCTCTCCTTCTTCTTCTCTCTTTCTTTTTCTTCTTCTCTCTTTTCTAATGAAAAACTTATTTTTTAAAAATGAGAATGGTGGAGGAGGTAATATGAAGCATGAAGGGAGGTGAGTGTAGGGTAAAGCAAGTGGTGACCACATCAAGACATAATCATCATCAAACTTACATCAAACTTCATCTCAAATCTAATCTTCATAAAGCAAGACAAGATGATAGAAAGGAATGGAATAAAAAGATGCTATCATAATTAATCATCTTACAAATAAAACCTCCACCAAATGTAATTTGCAAAACTGCAAATTACCCCCTCCATCAGAAAAGTCCGGCCGGGAAAGAACAAAGGAAAACCGGCCGGAACGGAATACAAACTGGCAACTCCAGAAAACTGGTCCCGTAATAAATTACAGGAAAATCCCGATACTGTGCATACACACCCGCATCTGTATTCGGTCCGGATACAAATGCAATGAGACAAAATCTACACTGTACTAAACTAGGACCGGCTTAAGCCAAAGCCGGCTAGTAATATCCGTTCGATCCTGATTCGTGCAATACCGCACGTATCAGATCGAACCCTGCCATATAACTATACGGCTACTAGTACAAACCGTCCGATCCTGATCTATGCAATACCGCACATATCTGATCGGACCCTGCCATATCTCCATACGGCCTCTACAGCGTTTCGCCCGAAAGCTTGAGTAACTGTAAGTGTGGTGGACTCTAAAGACTCGTCAATACTATGGCTGTGGATTTAACCACTAGCTCGTCAGAGGTATAAGCCAATACGTGACGGGCCACCAGCTATTGACCAAAAGGGACGTCGATGAGCGAACTCATCCTGACACCCTACTGAGCCTGTCAGTGACAATATCCGTACAGTCCGGTCCGTTCGTCTATGAGGATCGCATGTCGGGCCTAGGGGGTTGGTAAAAGTCAGACCCCCAAAGGCGGTACAAGTCGTGTCGGAGTGTAGCCCAGAACGCCCTGAGATACTACTGGAATACCTACCAGTAAATCTCCTGCCTCGGCCGAGGGCTTTGCGTAATGGCTCTCCTAGACACAGCGTGACCTCACCCCCAATACCGGGAGAGACGAACCCCTGCAGATCCGCTCACTGCCTCCATGTGGCTCGGGACTGTACCCAACTAAAACCTGTTTGCATGACTCCTTTGAACCGTGGTAGGGTAGTAATCAAAGCACAGTGGGAACTCACACGAGACAAATGACGATCTCAGGTCGATGAACTAACCTGTACACATGTCACCTGGGAACTGCTATCTGACGTCTGGTATAATCCCAACTAGCAGGTTCCCGGCGAGTCCTGTCCGGTGTACTCATAACCCAATGAGCACCTGTATACATCTTAGGTGAACCAACTGACACCAGTGGCTTGTGAGACCGGCCACCGCCCCTCGTCGGGGTCTCGACTGTATACACTAGTCTACTAATGGAGTATCGATGCCCAGTCTCGAAACTCCCACGACTAGGGACCATTTAAGGATGTGCTTATAGACCCCAGCTCCCACGTATATGATCGCCATCATACTGCTGGTCGTCAAGCAAGAATCCTAGGGGCTCTATCAACGTGTAATAGCGACCTGTAAGGTCACCTGAAACAGTACACGATGATAAAGGTAAACCAGATAGCATACTATCATCTCGAGTAAGACTGTCCTACCGGGATAGGTCCTCCCTCAATCATTGCAATCACGTGCCTGTGATCCAATAATTGACTCTGAGGGCACTATCTTCAACAATCTCCCACTTGCACTCAAGGCTAATTATTGCGATGTCGCATACTCACAGCCCGTGTGATACCGAACACCCAACTCCTCTACTGGTCAGTCTCATAAAGCTCGTTTGCGAAACTATTATGTTCGAGGAATAGCCTCAGTGAGTGGATCCGCTGTGATGTTTCTTTCTATGTCTCTCTATATCTCAAGTTCGCAGAGAAAACCATCTCCCGAAATGAGCAATACCTGTCTTAGAATGTCTGGATGTCTGATGGGACCTAGCTCATAAATGAACTCCAAATCCAAACTTCTTAGACTGTATCGTCAACTGAACTTAATCAGTATCCTGCGCCATGCCTCCCTCAGTATCTGCCTGGATCACCTGTCCAGAATACTGTCCCTCGTCAGAGGGAGAACTATAACTCTGACAACCTCCTTGTCGTCCATGTCACCTTGGAAGCCTGGAGTGATAACCGTCTCCTAAAGGAGGCAGTCGTTATCACATCCCTAGAACATCAACTTATGTTCTAAAACTGCTTCCGACTGTTTCTCCAGGATTGGATTAATATCAACTTATTGCACCTACTGCAAGAACAACATCTGGTGTGGTACTTGACATCTCATGATTGACTCAATTGCCTAAGCAAGTGATCTGTCAATCATGCGTATCCCTCTCCCCTTTAGTCTGTAAGACACCTTTATAGAGGGTGACTCCATTACCTGCAGGTACACTACCATGCCAGGAGTCGTCCATTCTAAATACTCATAGAATGCTGTCAAGGTACCCTGATTGGGAAACCACCCAAATCTAGATCTAAAACCATAGATCTAGTAACCAGTATGTCTGATATTGTGTCCAAGTCCCTTGTGGAGAAACCACTGTGTGACGACCAAAGTATAACCGATCGTAGTATAGGAATATCACTTCCTACTACCTTCTCAACAGATCCATCCCCTATTCTGATGACGTCAAACCTATGACTGTACATCAGAAATAGATGATCTATCTCCGCTATATCTGCTTTAGTCTATAAATAGACATAAGCCAACTGTCCACCAATGCTTCCGCTGCTCCCACTGACTACGACAACCCTCTGGCAGAGTCATATAGACGTGCACTTCTAAAACTAGTTTAGAACGACGCTATACTCATCCTCCCACCGGGTCTCGCAGCCTGGAACAACAGCAATGGCAAGTGTGGGTAAACAAGAACTTCCCTGTCACCGTCCTTGAGGCTACCGGAGTACCTCTCGGGTGCCTGAAGTTACCCACCGTTTCTGCGGAGTGGCCAATGGAATGTCAAATCAGATTGAATCTTTAGGTTCCTTATCAAATCTTCAGTAATCGTTTGCGGTTCTGGAATCACTTCCAGTTCTACCATACTCCCACTACTGTTTTCTGAAAAATAACCATTTCCTTTTAAAATGTGGCGAGTTAAGAACAATATCACTATTGATCTTCCAGATGGTAGAAAGTCAACCCTCGTCGTAGCCTGGGTCAACCCACAAACAGCCATTACAGAAACGTACCTTGAGTTGTCCAGTGTTTGGTTTTAATCATAAGCCGGACAACTCCCCGTACCTTAACATCGTTAAGATATGAACTGTTCTATATCCAATATAGAACCAGAGGCACTGATTTAAATGAACCAGATTCAAATCATGCAGCTATCTCCAGTGCATGTCAACTAAATGGAAGGAGGCCGATCAGCGTTACTCAACTTAGGAATGCTTCCAATTATAAGTAACCTGAAAGAGAAGCAATTTCTCTTTATCATTACTATCAACTGAATACCATACACAAGTATCTACATCTTCGATCACTTTGAAGAATCCCGATACTTGCTACACCTGGTTCTCTACTCTATTCAAATACCTATAACTCCTCAAAACTTAGACCCCGTGTTCCTACGAAACACATGTCTAAGAACTAGAGAAGTTAAAAGTAAACAGAATATAGTATGAGGACCAACCCCTCTGTCCTAATGGACACTGGACAACATACAATACTCTGTATAAGTCCGCTGAGTCTAACAACTCTTTCACTGTGTGTCGTAGGTTGAAAACTGTACTTATGGTTAAGAAGAATTACACCGCTGTTTAATGCTCCTTACCTAACCATCCACTGATATAGGTAAATGTCATCGACATAATATCAAAAGGTATATCTCACTCTATGAAAATAGACGTACAGATATATCAATTTGAAATTGGTGCACAACAGAGGATATTCAAAACCAAATATTTGCCGACCGGCAAACAGCCCAGATGATCTCCTCAAATATCACCGATTACAACGAATCCTGATATAATGAGGATGATCACCCTATTCCCAATGACTTACTCCCACTCATCATCTGTAAAACCATACAGATGTGAGAATCATACCTGGTAAATACATACCCTGGAGTAAGTATCTAATCGAGAAATCAATTTTCTTTTAACATCACACAGTGAAACTGAAACATTGAAATGTTTCGGTGGGGTATTCCGGTATTCTTAGTAATGCCTCTTCCATTATCCAGATTCACAACTGTAACCGTATATCTCTTTGCCATCTGTCCAAATCCCTTTATATGTCTTTAGTCATTACCGTCTGTACACCCCTTTAGGCCAAATGGTTTTCTTCTTTCCCTACCGTTCGGCACCAGCCTATGGTTTGGAAGAAGACTATCTAATAAGCATAAAAGGTGTACTGTCCTAATCCTAGGAGCACTCGCAAAGCGAGAGAAGGTGAAGATAAAAGACAACCGAATAAACCTTATTCCTATTTCTCCTGAACCAGAATCCATCCCCGAACTGGAACAAGTTATTTTCGAGTTCGTATATAACCATACGATGGAGTATCCAAATAAACTGTGGATCTTCGTAGTGATACGGAGTGTCCTGGAGAAATACAAAGGTGATTTAGGATTGGCGAAGAAATACTTGGTTCGGTCGTGAATAGCAGTCGCAATTTACTTTGCCCTCTTACTAATCCCTTGCTTTGTCTTAATCTTAATACCTTCTGCACACCGTTTAGGCTAATTGGTTTTCTTCATTCCCTACCGGTCGGCACCAGCCTAAGGTTTGGAAGAAGACTATTCAATAAGCATAAAAGGTGTGCTATCTCCTAAACTAAGGAGTACTCGCAATGAGAGAAGGTGAAAAGAAAAGACAACTGAATAATCCTATTCGTTTTCTCCAGAACCAGAAACCATCCTCGAAGTCCTTCGAGTTCGTATATAACCATACGATGGTTTTGTCCAATGGAAGTGGACGTTCGCAGTAATGCGGGGTGTCCTGGAGAAAAGGGTAAAAGTAGGAGTGGCAATGAGGTCTGCAACTCTGACAATCCAAAAGCCAGTGTTAAGAAGGTTCGGTCAACTTGGTCACTGAGTCATAGTCCAAGGTCGGGTCAATGGTCGCTGCCAAAGAGAGAGAGAAAAGAAACACTCAGCGTGCACTCTAACCTAGATCAGAATGGTTATCACTTTATCTAATCTGGAAACCTCCCACTGTACCTCAAATTCTCCTCCAAACCTGAAAGAAGAATTAGTCGGGATCACCCGAGGAGTAAACCAACTCATCAGTGGAAATCGGGATCCAACTATCATCGCATGATTACTTGACGGAATCCACTCAAGTCACCACACTCCAGAAGGTATGCGCATGCCTGGCAAGTTTCAGTTCTTTTGAAACTCCCGATGTGATTTTTACCCCAAGCGGTTTATGACCTTGACTAGGTCAACAAACCATAAACCGCCAGTCAAGTTCAACCCGTCATTATTCTGGATTGCATTAAACCCACCCGCACGTGCCCTTGACTAGGTCAACAAGGCCGCACGACTGTCTCAACCAATCCCACTTATGCAACAAACAAGTACCACTTAGCTACCGAACACTACGTCTTGACTAGGTCAACAAACGCAGCACGAATACCAAATAATACCTGTAGGAAATGACGGAGGGCTACGGCTGGTTTTTGGCGAAAAACCTTTAACGTAATGAACTTGATATCGTTGAAGGAACTGCATAGCCTTTTATAAAAATATAGTGACGAAAACCTTTACTAAAGAGGTCACTCCCGGTGAAGGGATCTCGGCTCTTTCCCCGTAGAATGAGATGCAGGATATTCCAACTGAATACCACGATGCAAAGCAAAAGTAATCGGCTATAGTGAAGTTAATGCCCTGACGCAAACTTCTGTCCAAGGGGTCACTCCCGGTGAAGGGATCTCGGCCCTTGCCTCGTCGACTGAGGAGCAGGATATTCCAAATGAATACCACGATGCAAAACAAAAGTGAACGTCCTTGCAATAACAGCTTTTTGAAAAATTGTTCCAACAACATCAGAATAGGTTTGTTTATCTTGCATTGATCCGAATCAACGCAGTCCCATCAAATGATCACACCACAAAGAACGAAAATATACTGATGTACGTATATGCCATCCGCATTCGCCACTGGGTCCCGTCATCACCCGTTAGGTTACTTAACTAACGACAGAGCGAGGACTGGACTAGCGCGGATGCAAAACATATACAACATCTACTAATATATATACCAATATATTATATTTCGCTCAAGGCGTGATAAAATGCAACATCACAGAAATATACAACATCACAGAACAATACAGATATCTGGAAGCCCCGGGTTTCACAGAGCCGCTGCTGAAACCCGACGTTCCCCTGGTCGTGTGGATAGCCTGTGCAATGAAAACCTAGACCCCTACGGGCGCGGCAAGTCACCCGCCAAAACCTGAAGCGAGGCAGCCCCCTTCAGCACCGTGAATGGACCACCCAGCACTTCACGGAATCCGGTAACTTGGGCACCCCTCCTGGGTCAACCTGTACCCCCTACGAGTGCGTCGAACAGCCCGCCAATTCCAAACTGAAGCCCCCTCCGTCCCAATGCCATGAGATGCGGGCTTGTTGCCCTTCAGAACCCGGCTATCCGTGCACCCCACCGCGGGGCAATCCTAGTACAGAAAGTAAAATATACATACAACGGGTACATCGACCGTAACCAGGTCGTGCCCCAAAAGAATAATACAAACAGGCAGTGACGGCAGTCCACATGTCGGACGCTCGCCCCGCAATATCAAATGTACATAATACAACAGCACTGTACTAGCATTGCATCCAGGCTATCCCCCACGACCGATCCGCAACATCACAGCATAAACATAGAACATCAACGTGAAAGTCACGTTCGCAAATCCGTCTAACCGGGCTATAGCAGTTAGACCGGATTTACCGATCGAGTGACATTCACGGTCGCAGATATAATGTAAATACTGTGAAATAATGTGTTTAAAAATATCCGATCGATCAAACAATTAACAAGTGGGCCCCAAGTAAAACTGTAGCAGTCACAGAAGATCTGGGCCCAAATTTAATATCCCAAAAGCCCTAAAATCATCCCACAAACCCACTGAAAAATTTCGACACAGTGACGAGAACAAACTGCGGCGGAACCGCGGCCCAAGAGGGGGTTTGGCCGCGGTTCCGCGCTTGGATGTTTGACTGAAAGTGTCGAATTTTCCCAGATATCTTAGAATTTTGAGTACATCAATTTTATACAACCTGAAAAATTTTTTGACACCAAAAATTTCCAACAGAAAACTGATGTGAAGGAATGTGTGGTTTTTGGGATTTCGGTCGATCGGATAAGCAAAACGCATTAGAACAAGCTAGGAAAGGTTAATGGCGTGGCTCTGATACCATGTTCCGCCATGGCAGCGCCCCGGCCTCGTACTCGAGGCCAAAATGCGGAATCAAAATTTTTCCTTACTCGGAAACCGGCGCTACCGCGGACAATGAAAACCCGGATCGTTTACCATTAACCTAATGCTAGCAATCAAGAGATAGGGTGAGAAGTATACCGAGTGATCCGAGTCCTCCGGTCTTCTCGTCATGTCCCGATCTCCCGCGGAAAGTCTTGCCTCCACATCGTCGCCTCCTCGTCGGAAAGGGCACCACAACGCCTGCGTCTTTTACGGGCTCCCGCCTCAACACCGAGGCAACTCGGGCATGAAGCCGGCAACTCGACATGCTCAAGATATGCTGTAGAATGTGTAGTGTAGTGTCTCACTTGGGTTTTAGTTGCCTTGATGGAGGAAATGAGATAAGAAAAATGGTGCTTGCATTTTTCTAGCATGAATGAGATCAAGAAGATGAAACTCTCAAGAATGAAGAACTCTCTCCTTCTTCTTCTCTCTTTCTTTTTCTTCTTCTCTCTTTTCTAATGAAAAACTTATTTTTTAAAAATGAGAATGGTGGAGGAGGTAATATGAAGCATGAAGGGAGGTGAGTGTAGGGTAAAGCAAGTGGTGACCACATCAAGACATAATCATCATCAAACTTACATCAAACTTCATCTCAAATCTAATCTTCATAAAGCAAGACAAGATGATAGAAAGGAATGGAATAAAAAGATGCTATCATAATTAATCATCTTACAAATAAAACCTCCACCAAATGTAATTTGCAAAACTGCAAATTACCCCCTCCATCAGAAAAGTCCGGCCGGGAAAGAACAAAGGAAAACCGGCCGGAACGGAATACAAATTGGCAACTCCAGAAAACTGGTCCCGTAATAAATTACAGGAAAACCCCGATACTGTGCATACACACCCGCATCTGTATTCGGTCCGGATACAAATGCAATGAGACAAAATCTATACTGTACTAAACTAGGACCGGCTTAAGCCAAAGCCGGCTAGTAATATCCGTTCGATCCTGATCCGTGCAATACCGCACGTATCAGATCGAACCCTTCCATATAACTATACGGCTACTAGTACAAACCGTCCGATCCTGATCTGTGCAATACCGCACATATCTGATCGGACCCTACCATATCTCCATACGGCCTCTACAGCGTTTCGCCCGAAAGCTTGAGTAACTGTAAGTGTGGTGGACTCTAAAGACTCATCAATACTATGGCTGTGGATTTAACCACTAGCTCGTCAGAGGTATAAGCCAATACGTGACGGGCCACCAGCTATTGACCAAAAGGGACGTCGATGAGCGAACTCATCCTGACACCCTACTGAGCCTGTCAGTGACAATATCCGTACAGTCCGGTCCGTTCGTCTATGAGGATCGCATGTCGGGCCTAGGGGGTTGGTAAAAGTCAGACCCCCAAAGGCGGTACAAGTCGTGTCGGAGTGTAGCCCAGAACGCCCTGAGATACTACTGGAATACCTACCAGTAAATCTCCTGCCTCGGCCGAGGGCTTTGCGTAATGGCTCTCCTAGACACAGCGCGACCTCACCCCCAATACCGGGAGAGACGAACCCCTGCAGATCCGCTCACTGCCTTCATGTGGCTCGGGACTGTACCCAACTAAAACCTGTTTGCATGACTCCTTTGAGCTGTGGTAGGGTAGTAATCAAAGCACAGTGGGAACTCACACGAGACAAATGACGATCTCAGGTCGATGAACTAACCTGTACACATGTCACCTGGGAACTGCTATCTGACGTCTGGTATAATCCCAACTAGCAGGTTCCCGGCGAGTCCTGTCCGGTGTACTCATAACCCAATGAGCACCTGTATACATCTTAGGTGAACCAACTGACACCAGTGGCTTGTGAGACCGGCCACCGCCCCTCGTCGGGGTCTCGACTGTATACACTAGTCTACTAATGGAGTATCGATGCCCAGTCTCGAAACTCCCACGACTAGGGACCATTTAAGGATGTGCTTATAGACCCCAGCTCCCACGTATATGATCGCCATCATACTGCTGGTCGTCAAGCAAGAATCCTAGGGGCTCTATCAACGTGTAATAGCGACCTGTAAGGTCACCTGAAACAGTACACGATGATAAAGGTAAACCAGATAGCATACTATCATCTCGAGTGACTGTCCTACCGGGATAGGTCCTCCCTCAATCATTGCAATCACGTGCCTGTGATCCAATAATTGACTCTGAGGGCACTATCTCCAACATCGTCGAGCTCCATCCCCGACCTCCTCCACCTCGTCGATCTCTTTACCGCCGGCAAAACTACTACTGATGTGTGTTGATTTACATTTTGAACTTAAAATTTGGATTTTTTTGTGTTATTGTTGATTTTAGGGTTAGGGTTATAGCTAGGCCGGGTTAATTGGGGGTTAATTAGGGTTAGGGTTAATTAGGTAGGGTTAGGGTTAGGGTTCGGTTGATGTTTAGGGTTAATTAGGTAGGGTTAGGGTTATTTTGGGTTAATTAGGTAAAATAGGGTTGGTTATGATTAGGGTTAGGGCTAATTAGATTAATTAGGGTTAATTTTGGTTTGGGATAGGGTTAATTTGGGTTGGAGTTTGGGTGATGATTAGGATTAGGTTAATTTGGGTTAAGGTTAATTTGGGTTAATTAGGCAGAATATAGTGTATTTGTGTTAGGGTGTTGATTAGGCTTAATTTGATTTAATTAGCTTAATTTTGGGTTAATTAAGGATAATTTGAGTTGGGGTGATGATTAGGATTAATTTGGGTTAATTAGGATGATTAGGATTAATTTGGGTTAATTAAGTTAATTTGGGTTATTAGGGTTAATTAGGTAAAATAGAGTGTATTTGTGTTAGGGTGTTGATTAGGCTTAATTTGGTTTAATTAGCTTAATTTTAGGTTAATTAGGGATATTTTGAGTTGGGGTGATGATTATGGTTAATTTGGGTTAATTAAGTTGATTTGGGTTAATTAGGGATAATTTGAGTTAGGGTGATGATTAGGTTTAATTTGGGTTAATTAGGTTAATTTGGGTTAATTAGGGTGCACTAGTTCTTTCAGTAGGATACTCGATGATAACGTAAACGTAAAAAAAATTTACCCTAAACTAAAAACTTTGAACCCTTAAAAACGAAACGTAAACGTAAAACCTATTCAAATTAAATGTTCAAGTTAAAACCAATATAATATATGATACTCGATGATAATATGAAACTTTCATATTCTCATCGATACTCATATGTGAAAATCAAAGCGCGACTTAGTCCCAGTCTATCGGTTAACATACGTTCGATGTTCGTCGTGATATGGAACTATACGAAAGTTATTAAATATCGGACGTTATAGTTCAGTACTAACAACCGTTGTATAGTCTATGTGACGAGAAGATTCAATCGTATGATAACCGATTGATTTGTCCAGTGTGGACAAATTAGGAATGTATAAAGCAAACACTTGCATTCACTTGTGTTTTCATTCGTTTCGAGTTATTCGTCGGTACTTTTCCGCTGGTTCTCTGTGTACAAAGATAAATTAGATATTCATTTCAACGTTGTTTCACAGTATTGAAATGATTATTTATTCTATTACAGTGTATTCGGAGAACAGCGGGGAGGTGCTACCGAAATTTACTCGAAATGGATGAAAGCACAAGCGAATGGGTGTCTGCTCTATACATTCTTAATGGGATAGAAGTCTTACCCCCGACAGTCGAAACACACACATACAACACGAATACACAACAAACGCACACACAAAGCACATACATACTGACAACCCTACACTTAAGCGAAATCATAAATTGAAACACACATACATAGAATACAACTCATACTTGGGTATTTTCAAATCTAACTTTGTTTATCGATAATTTATTCTTTTCAATGACAAACTCACCTCTACGGATTTTCTTCTTTGTCAGTAACCATCCCGTTCTTAGATTTCTCAATATAGTCATCATAACCTACAATTTATATGTTATACAGTCTAATATGGCCCATGAATACATCAGAGTTAAGGACTGGATGTACATGGATTGGTAACAACGCATGCAATCTAAGTTTGTCGCAGGAGTGTTGCTTTCATTGAATTTGCACGCGCACATAATAAGATCGTGTTAGAGAAGATTCTCTGCCCGTGCGATAGATGCGGGAATAAGTTCTGGCAGAAGGTAGAAATTGTAGAGGCTCACATCGTTAAATATGGTGTTACTAGACTTTATACAACTTGGCTATATCACGGAGAAGGACAAGAAAAAGACGGTAATGCGGCAGAAGAAGAAAAATGAGAAGACGGTAATGCGGTAGAAGAAGAAGAAGACGATAACTTCTTTCCAGGAGAAGAAATTGAGGATATGGTAGAGGTTGCCCTAGATGATAGTATTCCTACCGAAGATGACATTCCTTCCGGTCAAGTACCGCGTACGGATAAGTATGAAAAGTTCATGAATGATACTAGAAGACCAATTTATGAGAATGCAAAGTATTCCACCCTATCATGGTTCATCCAACTTTTCTAGATTAAGTGCCTAAATGGATGGAGCAACAAGTCATTCACGATACTTCTGAAGTTCCTGAAAGATTTTATGCCCTCGGGAAATAACGTGCCCGAAGCTGGTACGAAGCCCAGAAGATGATGTCTGATTTGGGTTTGAAGTGTGAGAAGATTCATGCAAGTCCTAAAGATTGCGTGTTGTACCGGAAAGAGAATTCGGATTTGAAAGAGTGTCCAACATGCGAAGAGACCAGGTATTGTTGGATATAGTGCCCTCAGAGTCAATTATTGGATCATAGGCACGTGATTGCAATGATTGAGGGAGGACCTATACCGGTGGGACAGTCTTACTCAAAATGATAGTATGCTATCTGGTTTATCTTTATCATCGTGTACAGCTTTAGGTGACCTTACAAGTTGCTATTACACATTGATAGAGCCCTTAGGATTCTTGCTTGACGGCCAGCAGTATGATGGCGATCATATACGTGGGAGCTGGAGTCTATAAGCACATCCTTAAAAGGTCCCTAGTCGTGGGAGTTTTCGAGACAGGGTATCGATACTCCAGAGTAGACTAGTGTATACAGTCGAGACCCCGACGAGGGGCGGTGGCCGGTCTCACAAGCCATTGGTGTCAGTTGGATCACCTAAGATGTATACAGGTGCTCATTGGGTTATGAGTACACCGGACAGGACTCGCCGGGAACATGCTAGTTGGTATTATACCTGACGTCAGATAGCAGTTCCCTGGTGACATGTGTACAGGTTAGTTCATCGACCTGAGATCGTCATTTGTCTCGTGTGAGTTCCCACTGTACTTTGATTACTACCTTACCACGGCTCAAAGGAGTCGTGCAAACAGGTTTTAGTTGGGTACAGTCCCGAGCCACATGGAGGCAGTGAGCGGATCGGCAGGGGTTCGTCTCTCCCGGTATTGGGGGTGAGATCGCGCTGTGTCTAGGAGAACCATTACATGAAGTCCTTGGCCAAGGCAGGAGATTTACTGGTAGGTATTCCAGTAGTATCTCAGGGTGTTCTGGGCTACACTCTGACACGACTTGTACCGCTTTTGGGGGTCTGACTTTTACCAACCCTCTAGGCCCGCCATGCGATGCTCATAGACGAACAGACCGGACTGTACGGATATTGTCACTGACAGGCTCAGTAGGGTGTCAGGATGAGTTCGCTCATCGACGTCCCTTTTGGTCAATACCTGGTAGCCTGTTACGTATGGCTAATACCTCTGACGTGCTAGTGGTTAAATCCACAGCCAAAGTATTGACGAGTCTTTAGAGTCCCTCACAGACAGTTTCTTAAGTTTCGGGCGAAACGCTTTAGAGGCCGTATGGATATATGACAGGGTTCGATCATATACGTGCGGTATTGCACGGATCATGATCGGACGGATAATACTAGCGGGCTTTGGTTTAAGCCGGATCCTAGTATTGTACAGTGTAGATTTTGTCTCATTGCATTTGTATTCGGTCTGAATAAAAATGCGGGTATGTATATACGGTCGCGGGGTTTTCCTGTAATTTATTACAGGATCGTTTTTTTGAAGTTGCCAGTTTGCATTCCGTTACGTCCATTTTCCTTTATTCCTTCTTTGGCTGAAAATTGATGGAGGGGCTAATTTGCAAATGTGCAAATTAGCAATATGGAGGGTGTTATTTGTGATATGAGGGTTCATGATGGTTCTTAGCATCATTTGATTCTTTTTGAATCAATTCCTTTGCATTGATTATGAAAGGATTTTGGATTAGAAATTGATGTGATCCTTTTTTCTTGTTATCACCCATTTCTCTTTCATGCATTATTCTTTTTTCTCCCCCCTCTCCAGACTTGGCCGGCCACATATTAGGGAAAGGAAGTGAGATTTTTGGTGTGAGGGATTTTGGTCTCATTTCATTTCCTTGCAAGAAAAATAAGAGCTCCATTTTTCTAAAGTTCTTTTTTCCTATTCACTCCTTCAATGGCAACTTCACAAAACCCTTGAGGCAAACCATTATACACTCCGTCTACAGCAATCTTGGACACGTTGGCTTGCTAACTTCGTGTCCGAGTTGCCTCGGTCCAGAGGTGGGAGCCCGTAAAAGGACTCGGCAGTGTGGTGCCCTTTCCGACGAGGAGATGACGACCGGAGATTCCGCGAGGAGATCGGGATGGAGGCCGAAGACCGAAGGACACGGATCGCTCGGTATAGCATTCTACCCATTCTCTAGTTACCTAGTGGAAGGTTAATGGTCCGATCCGGGTTTTATAGTCCGCGGTAGCGCCGGTTTCTGTTTAAAGAAAAGTTTTTGTTTCCGCATTTTGGCCTCGGATTGACGGCCGGGGCGCTACCGTGCACTTACATGGTATCAGAGCCACGCCATTAACCTAGTCTAGCTTGCTCTAACGTGTTTAGAACTTCGATCGGACGAATTTTCCAAAAATCGCGTTTCCAAGTTGCACTTTCTGTCGAATTTTATTTGTGCTCGAAAAATTATTTGGACATTGCAGAAATACGTGCAGGCGATTATAAGACTACTGTGAAAATTTGGTCGCATGAAGTTTCTGTTCCACCGCGGAACCGCAGCCAAACCCATGCTCTGGCCGCGGTTCCGCCGCCATTTTACCTCTTCAGTGCACCAAATTTCTTCAGTAGTTCTCTGTCTTGGAAATGGGGTTTTTGGTATATTCTGTTTGGGCCCAGATTTATTTTGAGTGCTACAGTTGTGCTTGGGGCCCACTTCGGGAAATTTAGTCGATCGAAAATTTTAAACATGTTAGTTCACAGTATTTACATTATATCTGCGACCGTGAATGTCACTTGATCGGTAAATCCTGTCTAATTGCTATAGCCATTTTAGACGGATTTGCGAACGTGACATTCACGTTGATGTTCTGTGTTGTGCTGTGATGTTGCGGATCTGTCGTGATGGATAGCCTGGATGCAATGGTAGTACAGTTTGGTTGTATATGTACATTTGATATTACGGGGCGAGCGTTCGACATGTGGACTGCCGTCACTGCCTGTTTGTATATTATTCTTTTGGGGCACGACCGGGCTGAGGTCGATGTACCCGTTGTATATTTTACTTTCTGTACTAGGATTACCCCGCGGAATGGTGCACGGGTAGCCGGGTTCTAGAGGGCAACGGGCCCGCATCTCATGGCGTTGAGACGGAGGGGGCTTTACTCTAGAATTGGCGGCCTATTCACCGCACTCGTAGGGGGTATAGGTTGCCCAAGGAGGGGTGCCCAAATTACTGGATTTCGTGAAGTGCTGGGTGGTCCATTCACTTTGTTGAAGGGGGTTGCCTCGCTTCAGGTTTTGGCGGGTAACTTACCGCACCCGTAGGGGTCTAGGATTTCATTGCACAGGCTATCCACACGACCAGGGGAACGTCGGGTTTCAGTAGCGGCTCTATGAAACCCGGGGATCCCGGATATCTGTATTGTTCTGTGATACTTATTACATTTCTGTGATGTTGCATTTTATCACGCCTTGAGCGATTATTATATATTGATATATATACTAGTAGATGTTGTATATGTTTTGCATCCGCGCTAGTCCAGTCCCCGCTCTGTCGTTAGTTAAGTAACCTAACGGGTGATGACGGGACCCAGTGGCGAATGCGGATGACATATACGTACATCATTATTTTCGTTCTTTATTGGTGTGATCAATTGATGGGACTGCATTGATTCGGATCAATACAAGCTAAACAAACCTGTTTGATGTTGTTGTAACATTTTTCAAAAAAAGCTGTTATTGCAAGGATGTTCTCTTTTGTTTTGCACAGTGGTATTCGGTTATGAATATCCAGCACCTCAGTCGACGAGGCAAGGGCCGAGATCCCTTCACTGAGAGTGACCCCTTGGACAGAAGTTTGCGTCAGGGTAATAACTTCATTATAGTCGATTACTTTTGGTTTGCATCGTGGTATTCAGTTGTAATATCCTGCACCTCATTCTATGGGGAAAGAGCCGAGATCCCTTCACCGGGAGTGACCTCTTTAGCAAAGGTTTTCGCCACTATATTTTTATAAAAAGCTATCCGGTTCCTTCAACGATATCAAGTTCATTACGTTAGAGGTTTTTTGCCAAAAACCATTCGTAGCCCTCCGTCATTTCAGAAAGGTAGCACTTAGTATTCATGCTATGTATGTTGGCCTTCGTCAAGGCATAGTGTATGGTAGCTATTTGTTACTTTTCTGCAGTATAGATAGATGCGTTGGTTTGGGACAGTCGTACTACTATTTTGGCCTTCGTCAAGGGTATGTACGGGTGAGTTCAAATTAACCTGGACAATGACGGGTAGAACTTGACATGTGACTTATGATATGTTGGCCTTCGTCAAGGTCATAAGAGCATGGGGGTAAAAATCACATCGGGAGTTTTTAAAGAAACTGAAACTTGCCAGGCATGCGCATACCTTCTGGAGTGTGATAACGTGAGTGGATTCCATCACATTATCATGCGATGATAGTTGGATCCCGATTCCCACTGATGAGTTGGTTTACTCCTCGGGTGATCCCGACTAATTCTTCTTTCAGGTTTGGAGGAGAATTTGAGGTTACAGTGGGAGGTTTCCTGATTAGATAAAGTGATAACCATTCTGATCTAGGTTAGAGTGCACGCTGAGTGTTTCTTCTCTCTCTCTCTTTGGCAGCGACCATGGCCCGACCCATGACTATGACTCAGTGACCAAGTTGACCGAACCTTCTTATAAGACTGGCTTTTGGATTGTTTGAGTTGCAAACCTCATTGCCACTCCTACTTTTACCCTTTTCTCCAGAACACCCCGTATTACTACGAACATCCACTTCCATTGGATAAAACCATCGTATGGTTATATACGAACTCGAAGGAATTTATTCGAGAATGGTTTCTGGTTCTGGAGAAAACGAATAGGACTATTCAGTTGTCTTTTCCTTTTACCTTCTCTCAGATTGCGAGTGTTCCTTGGATTAGGACAGTACACCTATTACGCTTATTGGATAGTCTTCTTCCAAACCATAGGCAGGTGCCGAACGGTGGGGAATGAAGAAAACCAATTAGCCTAACGATGGTGTACAGAAGGTAATAAGTAAAGACAAATAAAGGGATTAGTAAGAGGGCAAAGTAAAATGCGACTGCTATTCACGACCAAACCAAGTATTTCTTCGCCAATCCTACATCACCTTTGTATTTCTCCAGGACACTCTGTATCACTACGAAGATCCACAGTTTATTGGATACTCCATCGTATGGTTATATACGAACTCGAAGGGACTTGTTCCAGTTCGGGGATGGATTCTGGTTCAGGAGAAATAGGAATAAGGTTTATTCAGTTGTCTTTTATTTTCACCTTCTCTCAGGTTACAAGTACTCCTAGGATTAGGAGAGTACACCCATTATGCTTATTGGATAGTCTTCTTCCAAACCATAGGCTGGTGCCGAACGGTAGGGAAGGAAGAAAACCATTTAGCCTAAGAGGGTGTACAGAAGGTAATGACTAAAGACATATAAAGGGATTTGGAGAGATGACAAAGAAATATATGGTTATAGTCATGAATTTGGATAATGGAAGAGGCATTACTAGGAATACCAGGATACCCTTTCGAAACATTTACATGTTTCAGTTTCACTGTGTATTGTTAAAAGAAAACTGATTTCCCAATCAGTCTTTGCTCCAGGGTATGTATTTACCAGGTTTGATTCTCACATCTGTATGGTTTTACAGATGATGAGTGGGAGTAAGTTATTGGGAATTGGGTGATTATCCTCATTATATCGGGATTCGTTGTAATTGGAGATATTTGAGGAAGTCACCTGGGTTGTTTGCTGGACGACAAATATTTGGTTTTGAATATCCGTTGTTATGCACCAATTTCAAATTGATATATCTGTATGTCTATTTTTATAGAGTGAGATATATCCTTTTGAAATTATGTTTATGACATTTACCTATATCAGTGGATGGTTAGGTAAGGAGCATTACAACAGCGGTGTAATTCTTCATAACCATAGTACAGTTTTCAACCTACGACACACAGGAAATGAGTTGTTAGACTCAGGGGACTTATACAGAGTATTGTATGTTGTCCAGTGTCCATGAGGACAGAGGGGTTGGTACTCGGACTATATTCTGTTTACTTGTGACTTCTCTAGTTCTTAAACATGTGTTTCGTAGAAATGCAACGTCTAAGTTTTGAGAAGTTATAGGTATAAGAATAAAGTAGAGAACCAGGTGTTGCAAGTATCAGGATTCTTCAAGGTGATCGAAGATATAGATACTTGTGTATGGTATTCAGTTGATAGTAATGATTATGAGAACTTGCTTCTCTTTCAGGTTACTCATATCTGGATATATTCCTAAGTTGAGTAATGCTGATCGGCCTCTCTCCATTTAGTTGACATGCAGTGGAGACAGCTGCATGATTTGAATCTGGTTCCAATTAAATCAGTGCGTCTATTTCTATATTGGATATAAAATAGTTCGTATCTTAACATTGTTAAGGTACGGGGAGTTGTCCGGCTTATGCTTATAACCAGACTCTGGATAACTCATGACACGTTTCTGTAATTGCAGTTTGTGGGTTGATCCGGGCTATGACGAGGGTTGATTTTCTACCATCTGGAAGATCAGTAGTGATATTGTTCTTGACTCGCCACAGTTTTAGTAAAAATGGATTTTTTCAGAAAACAGTAGTGGGAGTATGGTAGAACTGGAAGTGATTCCAGAACCGCAAACGATTACTGAAAATTTGATAAGAACCTAAAGATTCAATCAGGATTGACATTCCATTAGCCACTCCGCAGTTATGGTGGGTAACCTCAGGCACTCGAGAGGTACTTCGGTATGCTCCAAGACGGTGACAGGGAGATTCTTGTTTACCCAGACTTGCCATTGCTGTTGTTCTAGACTGTGAGACCCGGCAGAAGGATGAGTATAGCGTCGTTCTGAACTGGCTTTAGAATTGCACGTGTATATTATTCTGCCAGAGGGTTGTCATAGTCAGTGGGAGCAGCGGAAGCATAGTGGACAAGTAGCTTATGTCTATTTATGGACAAAAGCAGATATAGCGGAGATAGATCATCTATTTCTAATGTGACAGTCATAGGTTTGACTTCATCAGAATAGGGGATGGATCTGTTAAGAAGGTAGTAGGGTGTGATGTCCTGGTATTTGGATGACATACTCAGAGTAGGAAGTGAAATTCCTATACTACGATCGGTTATACTTTGGTTGTCACACAGTGGTTTCTCCACATAAGAGCTTGGATATTATATCAGACATTCTGGTTACCGGATCTATGGTTTTAGATCTAGATTTGGGTAGTTTCCCAATCAGGGTACTTAGACAGCATTCTAAAGGTATTTAGAATGGACGACTCCAGGCATAGTAGTATACCTGCAGGTGATGGAGTCACCCTCTCTAAAGGTGTCTTACAGACTAAAGGGGAGAGGGATGTGCATGATTGACAGATCACTTGCTTAGGCAATTGAGTCAATCATGAGATGTCAAGTACCACACCAGATGTTGATTTTGCACTAGATGCAATAAGTTGATATTAATCCAAACCTGGAGAAACATTCGAAAGCAGTTTTAGAACATAAGTGGATGTTCTAGGGATATGATAACAACAGCCTCTTTTGGGAGACAGTTATCATTCCAGGCTTCCAAGGTGACCAGGATGACAGAATGGCTGTCAGAGTTATAGTTTTCCCTCTGACGAGGGGCAGTATTTTGGACAGGTGGTCCAAGCGGATACTAAGGGAGGCATGACGCAGGATACTGATTAAGTTCAGTTGATGATACAGTCTAAGAAGTTTGGATTTGGAGTTCATTTGTGAATTGAGTCCCATCAGACATCCAGACATATTCTAAGACAGGTATTGCTCATTTCGGGAGATGACTTTCTCCGCGAACTTGAGATAAAGAGAGACATAGAAAGAAACATCAGGGCGGATCCACTCACTGAGGCTATTCCTCGAACGCAATAGTTTCGAAAACGGGCTTTGTGAAACTAATTAGTAGAGGAGTTGGGTGTTCGGTATCACACGGGCTGTGAGTATGCGACATCGCAATAATTAGCCTTGAGTGTAAGTGGGAGATTGTTGGATATAGTGCCCTCAGAGTCAATTATTGGATCACAGGCACGTGATTGCAATGATTGAGGGAGGACCTATGCCGGTAGGACAGTCTTACTCAAAATGATAGTATGTTATCTGGTTTATCTTTATCATCGTGTACAGCTTTAGGTGACCTTACAGGTCGCTATTACACATTGATAGATCCCTTAGGATTCTTGCTTGACGGCCAGCAGTATGATGGCGATCATATACGTGGGAGCTGGAGTCTATAAGCACATCCTTAAAGGTCCCTAGTCGTGGAAGTTTTCGAGACAGGGCATCGATACTCCAGAGTAGACTGGTGTATACAGTCGAGACCCCGACGAGGGGCGGTGGCCGGTCTCACAAGCCATTGGTGTCAGTTGGATCACCTAAGGTGTATACAGGTGCTCATTAGGTTATGAGTATACCGGACATGACTCGCCGGGAACATGCTACTTGGTATTATACCTGACGTCAGATAGCAGTTCCCTGGTAACATGTGTACAGGTTAGATCATTGACCTGAGATCGTCATTTGTCTCGTGTGAGTTCCCACTGTACTTTGATTACTACCCTACCACGGCTCAAAGGAGTCGTGCAAACAGGTTTTAGTTGGGTACAGTCCCGAGCCACATGGAGGCAGTGAGCGGATCGGCATGGGTTCGTCTCTCCCGGTATTGGGGGTGAGATCGCGCTGTGTTTAGGAGAGCCATTACACGAAGTCCTTGGCCAAGGCAGGAGATTTACTGGTAGGTATTCCAGTAGTATCTCAGGGTGTTCTGGGCTACACTCCGACACGACTTGTACCGCTTTTGGGGGTCTGACTTTTACCAACCCCCTAGGCCCGCCATGCGATGCTCATAGACGAACGGACCGGACTGTACGGATATTGTCACTGACAGGCTCAGTAGGGTGTCAGGATGAGTTCGCTCATCGAAACCCTTTTGGTCAATACCTGGTAGCCCGTTATGTATGGCTAATACCTCTGACGTGCTAGTGGTTAAATCCACAGCCAAACTATTGACGAGTCTTTAGAGTCCCCCACAGACAGTTTCTCAAGTTTCGGGCGAAACGCTGTAGAGGCCGTATGGATATATGGCAGGGTTCGATCATATACGTGCGGTATTGCACGGATTATGATCGGACGGATAATACTAGCGGGCTTTGGTTTAAGCCGGATCCTAGTATTGTACAGTGTAGATTTTGTCTCATTGCATTTGTATTCGGTCGGAATACAAATGCGGGTATGTATATACGGTCGCGGGGTTTTCCTGTAATTTATTACGGGATCGTTTTTTTGAAGTTGCCAGTTTGCATTCCGTTTCGGCCATTTTCCTTTATTCCTTCTTTGGCTGAAAATTGATGGAGGGGCTAATTTGCAAATGTGCAAATTAGCAATATGGAAGGTGTTATTTGTGATATGAGGGTTCATGATGGTTCTTAGCATCATTTGATTCTTTTTGAATCAATTCCTTTGCATTGATTATGAAAGGATTTTGGATTAGAAATTGATGTGATCCTTTTTTCTTGTTATCACCCATTTCTCTTTCATGCATTATTCTTTTTTCTCCCCCCTCTCTAGACTTGGCCGGCCACATATTAGAGAAAGGAAGTGAGATTTTTGGTGTGAGGGATTTTGATCTTATTTCATTTCCTTGCAAGAAAAATGAGAGCTCCATTTTTCCAAAGTTCTTTTTTCCTCTTCCCTCCTTCAATGGCAACTTCACAAAACCCTTAAGGCAAACCATTCTACACTCCGTCTACAGCAATTTTGGACACGTCGGCTTGCCAACTTCGTGTCCGAGTTGCCTCGGTCCAGAGGTGGGAGCCCGTAAAAGGACTCGGCAGTGTGGTGCCCTTTCTGACGAGGAGATGACGACCGGAGATTCCGCGAGGAGATCGGGATGGAGGCCGAAGACCGAAGGACACGGATCGCTCGGTATAGCATTCTACCCATTCTCTAGTTAGCTAGTGGAAGGTTAATGGTCCGATCCGGGTTTTATAGTCCGCGGTAGCGTTGGTTTCTGTTTAAAGAAAAGTTTTTGTTTCCGTATTTTGGCCTCGGATTGACGGCCGGGGCGCTACCGTGCACTTACAGGTATAACCGAAAGAATCTGATAAGAAGCCCGATATACCCGTCAAGGTAGAACGATACTTTTCCATAACACAGAGGCTGTAGAGGCTATTCAGGTGGAAGAAAGCAGCCGAGGCAATGATTTGGCATCACCGTGCTGCTCCAAGTGAAGATGGAAATTTGAGTCATCCAAGAGATTCACCGGCATGCAAGGATTTCGATAGGAGGCACGAAATATTCAAGTAGTGATCCTCGCAATGTCAGGCTCGGACTCGCTAGTGATGGGTTCTGCCCATTCAACTATATGGCTGGAAGCCATAGCACATGGCCCGTTGTAATGATAGTTTATAATCTGTCATCTTGGTTGGCTATGGATCAATCCTATTTAATGATGCCTCTTCTTATTGATGAACCAAACTCACCGGGAAACAATATCGACGTCTATCTCCGACCTCTGATCGATGAGTTAAAATCTTTATTCATTGATGGTGTAGAGACTTACGATGCAAACACAGATACAACCTTCACATTGTGTGCGGCTTTAATGTGGACAATTAATGACTTTCCTGTGTATGGAATGCTATCAGGTTGGTCCATACATGGTTACAAAGCATGCCCTTATTGCTATCAATATACATCATCGAAATGGTTGAATTTTAGTAGGAAGGTTTGTTATTGCGGTCATCAGTGTTTCCTACCACTAGACCATCCGTACAGGTTAGACGCTGCTCACTTTAATGGTCATCAGGAGCTTCTTGGGCCTCTAGCCTCATTGTCCAGAGAGGACATGACTGCTCAGTGGGATGGTTACAATAATGTGACCTTCGGGATAGATCCGGCAAAACAGGTCAAACCAGTCTACTGGAACAAGTTAAGCATTTTCTATGAGCTTCCGTACTGGTCAACAAATTTAGTGCGTCATTGTCTGGACGTCATGCACATAGAGAAGGAGTATCCGAACACGTACTCAACTTGTTTCTTTGTTAAGACGGAAAATCGAAAGACAACCTCCGTGCTCGGATGGATCTTCAGGACTGGGAAATTAGAAGTGAATTGCATCCTAAACCGATAGCGGGGTAAATCAGGAAAGTTTGTACTTCCCAATGCCGTGTATCATATGTTACAACCGAAGAAGAAAAGGTTCCTGCAGGTGTTGCATGATTTGAAAGTTCCCACAGGTTTCTCAGGATCATTTAGCAAGAAGATAAAAATTATGAAAGGCAAGATCTATGGGCTGAAAAGTCATGATCACCATGTTATTATGGAGCACCTTCTCCCATTAGCCCTCAGAACTTCCCTTCCTGAATCGGTTGGTCTAGTAATCAATGACCTTTGTTACTTTTTTAGAAAATTGTGCGCTAAAACTCTGGATGTTTTGACGCTGGAGAATCTAGAAAATTCTATTTCATTGATACTTTGCAAGCTTGAGCATGTTTTCCCACCGTTATTCTTCGATATCATAATACACTCGGTGGTTCATCTTGCAACCGAGGCTAAGTTAGCCAAACCGGTACAATATCGATGGATGTATCCCGTCGAAAGGTACGTGGAATTTTTTGTTTCATGCAATTTGTAAAATTATTGTTGTCCTATATGCCCGTATTTATTTATTTAACATATTTTTCTTTAGGTACCTCTACACTCTAAAAAAATATATACGCAATAGAAATCGACTAGAGAGTTCTATCATGCAAGGTTATCTTTTAGATGAAGTAATCACATTTTGTTCCCGATATCTGGACAAGAACATTGAGACGAAACTTAACCGATCTCAGAGAATTCAGGACGGGCCATATGGTAAAACTGATTATTAAAGAGTAGACACTATGTTTATCAACAAGATATATCGGTTTATCCTCCTCAATAGCGTATGTCTTGAAGAAATTAGAGAGTATGTTTTTTGGGATTAATTGTTATATTTGTGTTTGTATGTGTATGAAAAGATATAATATTAATGTCATAATTTATTGTTGAGAACAGATTTCATATTAATGAGATACGTGAGGGGCATCCTGATTGGAATGATGAACGATTGGAAAAATATCACCAGGATAATTTTTGCGATTGGGTTACAGATCATGTAAGTTATTCGAATAACATGTTATTGCTACCAGTCTTAATCTAAACTTATATCGTTATGTATTTGTCGTAATATTTGTTTTGTCATATCCACGATCCGAACTTGTTTGCATCATTAGAGAGAGATTTAAGATATTTAGCTCAGTTTCCTAGTATGGAGGTTGCATATTATAAAGGATTCGGTGTCCTTGGATACAAATTTGAAGTTAAGGATATAGAAACATCTCGAACCACTCAGAATAGTGGGATTGCGATGGTAGGATCAGATGGTGTGATTTATTATGGATACTTAAATTGCATACTTGGTATCAAATATCCCAGATGATCAGAACAGTTTTATATATTTCAGTGTACTTGGTACGATACACGAACCGATACGGATTAGTGGAGAAACAATCTCGGGATTTGGAAAGATGAATATGGATTGACTAGTGTGAACACACTTCGATTTTATGGTCAGGACGATCCATTTATCTTTCCGAACCAAGCGTTCCAAGTATACTACTCACAGTGCTTGAAGCATCCGGGATGGAGTGTCGTATGCTTTTGGAAACCCAGAGATGTTTACGATGTCCCAGAATTCGAGGATCGTATGGAGGACATCGATGAGGATGAAGAAGAGAGAATACTTAGAGTGCTCTGACCGTTTGTTTCAAAAGACGGGCTGTCTTCGGCCGATTATGAAGTTACGTGGGTTAGAAATGACATCGAACGTTGAAATCCAAGTAGATATGTCTAATGCATCCACGAAATGAAAAAGGTTATTATTAATGTTATATTATTACTTCACATTTCTACGATCTATACATATATTTCATGCATATGTAATGATTGTACTCTTATCTAGGTTTGATGATGATGACCATAGCAGCGAGGGGGAGGGGGCAGGAGCACTAGCCGCTGCAACGGCAGAGATAGAGGTAGAGGCAGAGTGGTTCTGCCGTCCAGAGAGCTACGTAGGGAGCTTCATAGGGCCGGTATTGCACCCCGATCGGTATCCCCTTCGGATGACTCCTTCCGTGTGGACTTTGCCACACCACCAGGTATATTGCACGCATATTCATTTTTAATGTAATATTATAGATGCACATGCATATTTATTTCAAAATTACTTATATAGTCAATGTTTAATTGTCTAGCTGTTAGTGGTGCGTCCACATCAGAGACAGAGGCCACCACCACACCTGCAGGTATGTTTATATATCCTATAGTGCATGCATATTGATTTAGAATGTTATATCATAAATACACACACATTCTTTTTGCACTTACTTAGATAATCAATTTTTGATTGTCTAGCTGTAGGTGGTGCCTCCACATTTCGCGCAGAGGCCACCACCGCACCTGCCGGTATATTTATATATCCTATATTGCATGCATATTGATTTAAAATGTTATATTATTGATATACACATTCTTTTTGCAATTACTTATATAATCTATTTTTAATTGTCTAATTATAGGTGGTGCGTCCACATCTGGTGCAGAGGCTACTCCCGCCACTTTCGTACCCTCCGCTCAGTCTGCAGGTTAGTATGAATAAATATAAAATGTTTATTCATTTTACATATCCTCTAAGAATAAACATGAACTTCATGTAATTTATCGTCAATATTTATTTTCTAGTTGGAGGGGACGCGTCCATATTTGGGTCACCGACTGTTTCTCACCGGAGGAACTATCGTCTCGCTCGTGCTGCTGATCCGGCCCAGGCTCGTGCTGCTATCGCCGGAGGTATATATCACACTTTAATTTTTGTTAATCCTTGATTTCTTAATACCACTTTGTCTTAATATTGCTTGTCTTGATATTTCTTGTAGATGCAGGGCAGCCCCATCCCAAGAGGAGGACTCGAGGACCGAATCAGTCCCACAGGTTGAGGTCCGATAAACCTACGGGGGAGGCACCATTCCCCCTCTTCTTTACCCCTGATTATCACTATACCGGCAATTATGCCGAGAGGTTCGGCCGGTATATGGGGGATGAGTGCCGCATCCTAAAGAAGTATTCACTTCACGTTAAGTGGGGCGATCAACACCGGCGCTCATTTGCCCTCTTCTGGGATCAGGCTTGGGTATTAATATATATTTTCATTTGACTTATCCAATTTATTTATTATTATTTAACATTGCAATTTTAATACATTATTTTTTTGTATTTGCAGCTGGATTAAGACTTTCAGCCTATACCCGACCCTGATCACCCTGAGAGAGTGCTTGATCTTCACGCTCTGTACCATGGCCTGATGAAGAAATGCAATCAAAGGTCCGATACAATAGGAACGAGCTGAAGATCGACTGGTATTCCCTATGGATGGCGACCCCCGAGGCAGAGAGAGCGATTTTCCTACATACTCTGGCCTTTGTGAGAGTCGACGTAGATACATGGCCTATCTTGTGCCAATATTTCGACTCTCAGCGCAAACATGTTTGTAATTTAAATGTAATTCATTGTTTAGTATATAATTTATTTTTTTGTGTTGCTTAATTAGAAAACTAAATCTTAATGTGTTGTGTAGAAACGGGTCGATCAAAATAAGGAGAATAGGAAGTCGTCGAAGAGGGGTCGCCCCACTTATACAGGTCTCTCGAGGAACATTACTCGTGCCATGGAGGCATCGGTAAATTAAAATAGATCTATTTTGATATAATGTAATATTAAGAGTTATTTTATAATATATGTAAATTTTTTGCGAATTGCAGAGAGCTCAGATCCTGGCGCAGGATGGTATACCGAGCGTGCTGATCGTGTATCTTGCCGTCCACGGCACCTCGACAGATCCCGCCACGGACGAGCTTCGATTCCCCGACACCGCTACCTAAGAGTATTGCGTAAGTGTTAATATTTATTATAATTCAAATGAAATTATTGTTTTGAAAAGTTCAAATTTAAATGATATACTTATATTTTAATGGTTAATGTGGGTGTAGGAGTGGGTGGTGGAGCTAGCGGAGGCATCGGGAATCGATTTTAGTGGACAGACCGATCCGTTGCTACTGACTCCAGTCCTAGACGCCACACACTGAAGGCACCACGGAGGTTGGGAGAGAGGCCGGGGACTGGGTCCTGTTCTCCGCCGAAAGACGGGAAGAAAAACGTCTTGCCTGAATTTGGGGGCAGATGCTATTTGGTTTTATCTGTCCACCTCTCCGAAAATGCCAAGTTGATTTATAGCACCGTGTATCACAGGTTTAGACAGATGCGGCCGTTGTAGCAAATTTCGTCAAATTCCCCCTCGTGTATGAGGGGTTTTTGATTGTGGGGACGCTCTTCCCTGCAGGCGCAAGCCCCCGCAGTTAATTACGCTACCGCATAGTGGTAACCACTTTCTCCTCTTCCAGATGGTCACTTCGTGTCTTGTGTTTTTGTTTTATTTTTGGTTGCCCGTGGATTGTATACGGAGACTAATTTATATTGTCGCCCGTAGGGCGTGGATTAGTCCAAATCTGTATTTTGTTAGATTTGGGTTTGATTTGTGTTTAAGGATCGTTAATCTCATTGAGATTAAGATCAACTTAAACGTTTGTTGAGGATACGTTAGTCTAATTTTAGACTAAGATCTATGATTTTGGGATCATTTAGATTTAACGAAAGAGTATTTGGACTCTATCGTTTAGTTTAGGGACATTGCTGTCCATAAGTTTAAGGACATCATAGTCCATGGAGTTTAAGGACATCATAGTCCAGTTTAAAGACATCATAGTCTAGTTTAAAGACATCATAGTCTATAGGGTTTAAAGACATCATAGTCTGTAATGTTTCTGGTTGTCGGGACCTGCCACCTCTCTGAAGGCGTTGAAGAATTACAACGACATATATCAGAGATGTGAAGAGATGTACCCTTGAACCAATGTTGGTTGAGAGATCTGTAGTCAGGGTTTGGGACTGAGACCAATTAAAGATATTGTGAGCACATGGGCTTAGTTAATCTGAATTGACGGACTTATGGCTAACTTGGGCTCAGTCCGCTTAGATTTGAATAAAATGTTGAACATTTTTTTGGGCTCAGTCCCTTTTGGTTCAATAATGCTGAGCATTAAATTGGGTTGTGACACCCCTTTTCTTTTGTGTTTTACTGAGCGTTGAAACCTTTTTATGGCACCGGGCTTTGTTTAAAGAACACTTTGTGTTCCCTCAGCGCACACGTGAGGAGCACGTGGTGCGCTTGGCGCTGAGCGCCAGACCTGGAACGCTAAGACGCTTCTTGTGAAATAGCGCACATGTAAGGAGCACGTGGTGCGCTTAGCGCCAGACCTAGAGCGCTAAGACGCTTCTTGTGAAATAGCGCATACGTGAGGAGCACGTGGTGCGCTTGGCGCCAGACCTAGAGCGCTGAAGTGCTTCTTGTGAAATAGTGCACACATGAGGAGCATGCGGTGCGCTTGGCGCTGAGCCCTAGACTTGGAGCGCTGAAGCGATTCTTTTGAAATAGCGCACACGTGAGGAGCACGTGGTGCGCTTGGCGTTGAGCGCCAAACTTGGAGCGCTGAAGTGATTCTTTTGAAATAGTGCACACGTGAGGAGCACGCGGTGCGCTTGGCGCTGAGCGCCAGACTTGAAGCGCTGAAGCGATTCTTTTGAAATACTGCACACGTGAGGAGCACGTAGTGCGCTTGGCGCTGAGTGCTAGACATGGAGTACTGAAGCGCTTCTTTGGCAGTTCTGGTCAGTTCTGTGCTCTGAGAATTAAATTCTCGTTTTTAAAAGATTTTGTCTCACAGATCTAAGTTCTAACTTCTTCCTTTTGTGAAGAGAGACTTTGTCTCATGGATCTAAGAACTAATTTCTTCTTTTGATGAAGAGATTCTATGATCTCTTCTGTTTTTGTGAAAGACTTTGTCTTGTAGATCTGTGCTCTAGAAAAAGAACTACGTTCTTTTGATGTGAGAGTTAAACTCTAAAAAATCGAGGAGATGTTATGATCTCTCTTCTTTCTATTTACCTTGAAGAGGGTTCTTCTTCTTAGAGCTTGCTCTTCTTTTTTTTCTCTAAGAACTTCAAACTTATAGGGGGTTCTTCCCTGCAAGACTTGAAGTCTTGGGTCCTTTATATAGGGGCGGCTAATTTGTTGAATCAGTTAAGAAAATCTTTCTCTGATTGATTTGGGGAATGTTTCCCACCGTTGGATGTTTGATCCAAAGGCTTCTGTTTTACAGAAGACAATCTTCTTGTTTTTAACAAGATTGGGAAAATATTTTCCCATACAAAACTTATTCTTTATCTTGGTGATTTTTAATCATCATTGGATCTTTGATCCAACGGTGCTCCGATTTACAGAGCACAATCTTTCCTGTTTGGAAAGATTTGAGGAGTATTTCCTCAACAGAATTTTATTCTGTAATTGATGATTTTTTAATCATCTTCGTTGGATCTTTGATCCAAGGGTGGAGAACATTTAGTTCTAGTACTGGCGCTCTCGTGCTTTGCACGTGAGCCGCTGCCTCAGAGTCTTTGACTCTTGGCGCTAGCGCACTTAGCGCTAGCGCTCTCATGCTTTGCATGTGAGGCGCTGCTTTAGAGTCCTTAGCGTTGGCGCTCTTGGCGCTGGTGCTCTTGGCGCGAGCGCTCTCATGCTTTGCACATGAGGCGCTGCCTCAGAGTCCTCAGCGTTGGCGCTCTTGGCGCTAGCGCTCTCGTGTTTTGCACGTGAGTGCTGCCTCAGAGTCTTTGACTCCTAGCACTGGCACTCTTGGTGCGAGCGCTCTTACGAGGCACTGCCTCATTTCAAATTTCAAATTTTGAAATTTTAAATAGAGCTTTGCTATCTGATTGGGGGAAACAAATGCCCCCCACCGTTGCGCTCACGTGACTCACACGTGAGTGCAGCGGTGGCAGTTTTTCCACTATTGGATCAACTTGGAAGTTGGATCGGCTCCCAGCGCCTATAAATAGGGCTTTTGACCCTTGAGATGACTGCTTGTTCATCTTCCTGTTTTTCTTGAGAATTAATTCTCCTTCAGAGTCCAGCTCTCTGCCTTGCCTTAAGAAACTTCTTAAGAGTCAAAACTCTGCCCAATCTTTGGTAAGAATTAAACTTATTAACAGAGCTTTGCTCTTCTCAGATCATAGATCTTAAAAAATGTTTTAGGGTTTTACCCATTAACAGAGCTTTGCTCTTCTCGAATCATATAGATTTTTAGGGTTTCTCAACAGAGCTTTGCTCTTCTTAGATCACAGATTTAAAGAGATCTTTTTTAAGGTTTCTTAACCCATTAATGGAGAACTCTTAGTGTTCATTTTGCAGATCTTAAAGATCTCGGAGTTTTTTTAACTCAGTAAAACTTTGCTTTTTTAGGGTTTTGATGGATGATTCCATCGTCTTCACAGAGCATAGCTCTTCAGAATTTTTGGGGAATTTTTATTCCTTTCATCATTAGAGTTGACAGATGTCACTCTTTTGCAGAGCACTGCTCTCAAGAGAGTTTTACTCCTCGGCCAGAGGGGTTTCTCATTGAATGGGAATCCTTCTAGGGATTTCTATTTAATGAATTGACTGTTTCATCAATGATGAGACTGTCTCATCAATGATGAGCCATCATCTTGATTGTGTGGGTCCCCTTTGGTCCCTTTCCACTGCATTGCAGTGTGGTACAAATTTTATGTACCAAGTTTCAGCATTTGAATTGTAGCCTTGATAGCAAACTCGTCTTTTTTTTCGCGCAGGTACTATGTCCTTTGACACTTCTTTCCCGTTTGTTCGTCTGGAGAGCGCATTCCCTGACACGCCAGTAGACCGGGAAGTCTTCGCTCTGATCAAAGATCATGACCCGGAGCATAAATATCTTCATCTATGGGGGACGTGGTATAATCAAATTATCAGGGGCCGACGTAGCTTTTCTTGTGCAGCACCTTCGGAGGTGATCTCCGCCATTCACTCCGCCGACTCACCTCCAGTGAACTATGCCATAGAGGAGGTCAATTGAACTTCGGAGGGTTGTCTTCAGCCCTCTATGGCTGCAATACCCGTACAGCCTCCAATGGCTTTAGATATATTGGGACGATGTATATGTCAAGGCAAGTCGCGCCCTTGGGGACAACCATACATGATAGGCTTGACTCCCCGCCATTCAGCCGGATATTTGCAGTGGGCTCGATACATCTTATCGGCCAAGAAATCGTAGCCGCTGAAGCTCGGGTTGTATCCCGCGATTTATGATTCTTTCTTCCAGTATTCCATGCCCCCTGTGTGGTGGGTCAAAGCTTTTTTGGAACAATGGAACGTTCCAACTCACACCTTCCTTCTATTAGATCGGGAAGTTTCAATCTCTTTAAAGGAGTTCGTGGAGATCTCTGGCTTGCCTGTCAGAGAGGAACATTATGAGGAGATATTACCCCCTGACGAGTATATTTTCTCCACTCGATCAGTAGTGATGGGTCTGACCCCAGAGAATGCCATTCAGTACTGATTCCCAAGCTTGATCAAGGTGTTAAATATTTACGAGAACCTGTTTCTCGAATCCGGAAGTCACAGGGTCAGCTTTACGGATTTCATCGCCCGTTTTCTTCGCCCGAATGTCTTGTCGAAACAAGATGCGAAGTTTGCTAAGCTCGACGATCTTTTCGGTTTTGGCTTGGATAGCCGGCCTACAGCGGAAGCAGATCAAAAGAATTTCTTCCTCCCAAACGCCGCGGTCGTCCCCTTTGCAGAAGTGCCGCTCAAGACATCGATGAAGAGGCGTTCTTTTTAGGGTTCCTTGGTTTATGGTTAAGCTGGTTTGCGCTCCCTATGCACCCTCGCTACATGAGGCCGTCCGTTTTCTACCCGGCTCACCGAATGGTTGAAGGGACACAGGTTGCCGTTGGGATTGCTGGGCTGGCTCATTTGTATCACAGCCTTAGCTTGGCGGCAGACACCACTCAACCGGGGGTGCAACCCGTAAACTTCCCGATGCATTATTTCACTTCGTGGCTTGAGCTGCATGTGCTCGGTGCCTTCGGAATCCATAAGAGGCCCCGTTTCTACGAAATTTATAACTTTCCTTGGGTTATGCGGCTGGTTGACGCTTTCGTTTTAGAACCGACTCAGCGAGAGGCTCGGAGTCTGATTCTTCGCCCGCGTACGGTCGAGGATGGCATGATCTTTGTCGATAAGGTCATGACTATCGGCAAGGAATCTGCTAAGACAGTGCAACCGCTGCGGGATACCTTCAAAGGTGGGGTTTCTACCTTGAAATCTCGGGAGATTCTTCACTTATATTCAATTAGGCCGAGCTTTTTAGTGTTTAGGCAGAACGATGCGACGTTGTTCATGAGATACAACCCGCACCGCTTTGCTCAACAATCAAGCTACAATCAAGGTGTCCCGCTTGAAGCCTTTTAGGCTGAGCCTACTGCTACAGAGGAAGGTATCCGTAATGCGCTGCACCATTTCATGCGGCTAAATACCGGGTCTAACTTCTTTATCAGCGAGCCAAGCTGCGTCCCGAAAGCTTTGAATGTGTACGTGGCATGGTACCAGCACGCGATGTGCGCTGTTATTAGGGATGAAAAACGATTATTGCTTGATCGCAAAGGTACTGTCCCAGCAGGTAACCCAACTGTGCCCTTAAAGAGACAGACCATCGTTCGTCCTCCCCTAAGAAAAGCTGCTACGGCTGTGATTCTGCGCGCTTTTCCTAATAAGGGTCTACCTTGTGTGCCTGTAGAAGCGGTGGCTGCAGCGTCTCCCGATTCTGGAGTGGGTACGGAGATCAGGACTCGACGCCCATGTAGGGTGTTTTTCGTCACCCCATTGAGATGGGAATACACGCGCACTTGTCAGGCGTATTACAGATTCCCCCTGCCTAGGGTAGGTAGGGGTTTATTGATTGTGGGGATCCGAATCTCCGGCAGCCGTGGACTAAGCTGCCGTTAATTACCCCTTGGCTTTTGGAGCGAGAGAACCTCCGATTGACGGGTTAAACAGGTCATGCGAACTCAACGTGCAGTGTGCGTATGTTTTGAAAGGGTTTTGGATATATTGGGGGCCCCGCAGAGTTTTTACGGGGGTCCCGCTACCCGGATAGCGGGCTGGGGGTCAAAGGTGCTAGCAGCCCCTTTACGGGGTGCGGGGTAGCGTCCCGTTAGAAATTTTTTTCTAACAGGGACAGTGTCGTGGAGTATGTGTGTGTGTGTGTGTATACACACACACACACACATAAGGGAAAGGGCATCCAAAGGATGTGTGGGAGAAGGCGCCAGCGCGCGCCAGCGCCCTACGTGCCAGGCACGCGGGCGCTGTGCGCCAGAGCCCAGCGCACCACGTGCCAGGCACGCGGGCGCTGTGCGCCAGAGCCCAGCGCACCACGTGCCAGGCACGCGGGCGCTGTGCTCCAGAGCGCCAGCGCACCACGTGCCTGGCATGCGGGCGTTGTGCGTCAGCAGCAAAAGGGACTTGATCCCTGCACTGGGAGATGTGCTCCCGATTTGACTTATGGAGTTAAACTCCCGACAGAGATTAATTTAGGGAGTTAAACTCCAATGGATCTTGAATGGAGTTAGACTCCTAAAAAAAATTTAGAAATGATCAAAGGGGGCTGCTTTGTTTCTCCCTTTGGCTCTGAATCTTCCTAAGATGGGATTTCTGGAGATGGGTCTCCTTCTTCTTCCTGTCGGTTGGCCGGATCTTGGAGAAAGGGGGTGAGATTTAAAATTCTCCCATTTTGAGATCTAATGAAAGATCTGAGCTCCCCTTTGTAGGTTTTGTGGTGAAAAACTGTTTAGTTTTGGAAAAGGAAGAGTAAAACTCTTGATTTAATTCAAAAGAAAGGAGAAGGTTTAGAACCTTGAGGAAAGAGAAGGAGGCACAAAAACGGTTTTTAGAGAACGAAAAGTGTATTTTTTATTCATCATCATGTTGCCTTATATAGGCTTACACATTTACATATAGCCCCTTGGGCTTTACAAAATGGCATTTTGCCCATCCTATGTCTCATGTGCTATTTCTTTTTGCACATAATCCATGAGCTTTACAAAAATTTGGCTTTATGCCCATTTTGCTTATATTCATGCACAAAAACATCAAAATTATTTGTTACATGATTTTTATTTTTGCATGGGGAGGCCGGCCGCGGGACTCGACTTGGGCATGGGCCCACTTGCTTGGGCTTGGGCCCGCTTACTTGGGGTTGACCTTGACTTTGACCCGGTCAACTGGGGTGCAAATTTTGACCCTAACAAAGTGCCCCCAGCAATAAATGCACACCGCGCATATGAGTTGTGTGCATGAAATTGATGGATTTTGAAGCTGGACTTCGAGGTGGAACATCATTCCGTGGGCGGAGCATCCCTCAGGGAGCATGATTCCCGGGGATCGAAGCATCATTCCGATTTGCGGAGCATAATTCCAGGGTCGGAGTATCATTTCGAAGAGTCGGAGTATAATTCCGATTTGCGGAGCATAATTCCACGGTCGGAGTATCATTCCGAAGAGTCGGAGCATAATTCCAAGGATCGGAGCATAATTCCGAAGAGTAGAGGCATGATTTCAGGGATCGGAGCATGATTCCGATGAGCATAACTTCAGGGATCGGAGCATCATTCCGAAGAGCGGAGCATGATTCCAGGGATCGGAGCATAATTCCGATGAGCGGAGCATGATTCCAAAGGGTCGGAGCATAATTTCGATGAGCGGAGAATGATTCCAAAGGGGTCGGAGCATAATTTTGACGGGCGGCAGACATTCTGACCGAAGCATAATTTCGATGCAGAGGTTGATTCCCAGGTGAAGCATAATTCCGACAGGGAAGGCATATACACCGAGGCGAATCTTGATTTCGACGCGGGGTACACTCTGAGACGAAGCATCATTCCGACGCAGAGCTTGTTGGTCGACTTGATTCCGAGGCGGAGCTTGATTCCGAGGCGGAGCTTGATTCCGAGACGGAGCTTAATTCCGACGAGGAGGTCACTGGTTGATTTGATTCCAGGGCGGAGCATAATTCCGACGAGAAGGTCGCTGGTTGACTTGATTCCAGGAAGGAGCATAATTCCGACGAGGAGGTCGCTGGTTGACTTGATTCCAGGACGGGGCATAATTCCGGCGAGGAGGTCGCTGGTTGACTTGTCCCTGGCATGGAGTGTCTGTAGTCGACGTTTCCCCGGCACGGAGTGTCACTGGTTTTGATGTAGAGGATGATTCCCAGGCGAAGCATAATTCTGACAGGGCAGGTGGATACTCCGAGGCGAAGCATGATTTCGACACGGGGTAAATTCTTAGACGATGCATGATTCCGTCGCAGAGGTTGTTGTTTTGATTTGATTTGGGTTGACATCAGCATCGCTACACTGGAATATGGTATCAGAGCGAATCAACATCTTTCTTTGAGAGGATTTAGGGATTTTGGTTTGGTCGGCATCTGCATTGCTGCACTGGAATAATGCCAGGAGCAACTCATCATTTGCCCCGGGAGGATTTGGGAATTGGTTTTTGGGTCGGCATCAGTATCTCTACACTGGAATATGGTACCAGGAGCGAATCATCATTTGCATTTGCTTATTAGGAAGCGATGGCTCAGGAGACAGGTTTTAGGTCCCTATCACCTAAGACTTTTCAATTTTATGAGCCGTAAGGGTCCCATAAAAGCATTTTCTCCCTACGAGTCGTAAGGATCCCGTAAATGTATTTTCTCCTTAGGAGTCGTGGGGACTCCCAAGTGTGTTGCTCCTTTGTGAGTCGTAAGGATCTGTTAGTGTATATGCCCTAGAGGCCATTACTGTATCATACTAGTTTGTATATTACTTAATGGATGCTTGGGATATTCACCTTGTATATACAATCTTGCTCAAAATAGTAGTATGCTACTTGGTTTGTTTCTACTTCAATGTGTACTTGTGTTTATTTCAGTATATCACTTATACGCATTAGTGGAGCCCTTAGGATCTTTGCTTGATTACCAGCGTTGTGATGGCAGTCACACTAGTGGGGGCTGGGTAATCTATAAGCACATCCTTATTCAGGTCCCTGGTCGCAGGACTATCGAGACAGGGCATCGATACTCCGGAGTAGACCAGCGCATGCGCTTCTTATCCCAGTGTGGGAGACGGTCTGTCCCACAGCCGTCAGTACGTCGTACTTGAGATAGTATGCGGGTGCTCGTTAGGTTACGGGTACACTGGACAGGACTCGTCGGGAACTGACTAGTTGGTATTATACCTATCGTCAGTTATCAGTTCCCAAGTGACATGAGTACAGCTTAGTCCGCTGACTTGACACTGTCACTTCGCCTCGGGTGTGTTCCCACTGTACTTTGATCACTACCCTACCACGGCTCAAAGGAGTCGTGCAAACAGGTGGTAGTTGGGTGCAGTCCCGAAGCACTTGGAGGCAGTGACGGTTAGACAGGATTCGTCTCTCCCGGTATTGGGGGTTGACATCGCGCTGTGTCTAGGAGAGCCATTACACGAGTAGTCCCTGGCCAGGGCAAACGAGATATACTGGTAGGTTTCCAGTGTTATCTCAGGGTGTATTGGGCTTCACTCCGGCACGACTTGTACCGCTATTGGGGGACTGACGTTTACCGCCCCCTAGGCCCGCCATGCGATGTATCAGACGAACAGACCGGACTATACGGAGAATGTCATACTCAGGCTCAGTAGGAGTTCAGATGGGTTTCGCCTCGTCGGTCTTCTTGTCGGCATTACCTGGGGACCGTTACGCACAGCTAGTGCCGCTTGCGGTCTGTGGTTAAACCCACTGCCAGCGTAGTGTCGAGTCTTTAGAGTCCCACACAGAAAGCTTTTCGCCTTTAGGCAAAAGAGTAGAGGTCGCATGGTATTGCGACAGGTCGCATGGTTTTGCGACAGGGTTCGGTCACATCCGTGCACTTGTGCACGTACAGTGTCCGGACAGTTTACACTAGCGGGCTTTGGTTTAAGCCAGATCCTAGTGTACCTTATGGGATTGGATTTATCCAGTTTGCATTCGTGTTCCTCGGAACGCGGATACGGGTGTGTATGCACAGTTGACAGGGATGCAGAGGCGGCAGATTCTCATTAGGGTTGTTGACAGTTGACCGTTGACTTTTTGACTTTATGCTCAACCCTAATGAGAATATGATATGTGATTAACTATTATATTAATTAAGTATTATGGTGATATGGTTGTTGACTTGTTGACTTTTGTTGACTTGTTGACTTTGGTGACTTGTTGACTTTTGTTGACTTGTTGACCGGTTGACTAGGCTTGACTAGTTGACCATCATGATAACCATGGTTATCATTTCATGCCAAAGACTTTTTCTTGCTTGCTCATTTGAGTAAAATGAGTGCATGACATGATAAGCTTATGGTTGCTTCAAACCATCACATAAGACTTTTTTGATATGATGAGTTATGATCACTTTGGATTATGAGAGGGTGAAAGACAAAAGAGTTGCTCATTCTTTCTTGCTCATTCTTTCTCGCTCATTCTCTCTCTTGTTCTTGAGCTCTCCTCTTGCTCTCACCCTCAACCTCTTGCTCCCTCTCTTGATCTATGGTTCTCTTGTCTCATGAGTTGAGAATCAAGAACCATAGATAAAATCCCATTCTAAATCATCTCTACTCATTCTAGTTCACTAGGTTTAGCAAACCAAGTGAACTAGTTTCTTCAAAGAACGAAGAAGGTGCTAAAGGTTGGAGCTTTCAGGTGGATCTATCTTCGGCGTACGGAGACAACGAGAAGGAGCCATCGAACCACCATCGGAGCTTGAAGAGAAGGAGTTCAAGTTTAGGTATAACCATCTTCATCCGAGTAGCTAAATATCTTTAGCTTAGTATGCTAGTTTTAGTTTAGGTAAAGATCCCGACCTAGCTTAGTCCATGTTGCCTCTTGCGTTAAAATTTTGATTTTATACCGTTTCCGCCTCCCCGTAAGAACCGGGGGTCGCAACGTGGACTTACAGTGGTATCAGAGCCTAACTAAACTTAAACTAGCTTGGTAGTAAAGTGTAACGAAGTTCGGAACCGAAAAAAATCCAAAAACCTAACTTTTACAAAACCTGAGTTTCTGTTGAAATTTTTTCTCGTCAAATTGAAAAACTTTATACTCCTAAATTCGGCTCAGGGTTTTGTGTGAACACCCAAGAAAAACGTTGCCCTAATTCGTTCAAACCGCCGCGCTTCCGCCGCACGAGGTAGGCATTTGCCGCGGAAGCGCCGCGGTTTGTCGTCTTCTCTGCATCGTTTTTCGTGCAGTGTGTGTCTGTGTTGGTTTTGGGATTTTTGGAATGTATTATATGTGCCCAGATTTTCCAGAAAAGAAATTTCCTTTTGGGGTCCTATAATTCCGTATTTTTTTCCGAACTTCGCTGCACTTTGACTATGATGGTTATATCTGTAATGTTTGCATGTATTGAACGTCGGCCAATCGCTATAAGTCGATTGGTCGGGGTTATACATGATCTGTAATGTGCTGGAATGTGTATATAAATATGTTGGATTGTCGCGGGTGAATAGCCGGGGTTGTGAGACGAGAGTTTTCTTTTCTTGCAATTCATGTAAATTTGTAAATTGATGTAATAATTATTTGTATGGCCGCACAACCGGGTCGGGGTTGTAGCCGTCATTGTATAATTTCTTTTTACTGTTTTTGCTCCTAGGATAGACCCATGGAGGGGTGCACAAACTACCGGGTATGCCGAAGTGTCGAGTGGCCTACTCATGGAGATGAGGGAGGTTGCTACGCTTCGGGTACTTGGCGGGTAGTTTGCCGCACCCGTAGGGGTCTTGGGTGGGATTTTGGCTATTCACCGCGACCGTGTAATCTGTTTTTGTTACAGGCTCGTACAAATTACAGATTCCTAGTATATCCAATGTATTTATCTGTGATCTGAAATGTTTATCATTGCAGTATATCTATATATGATATTATTTAGGCGTTGCTTATGTTTTACAGACGCGCTAGCCCAGCCCCCGCTCTGTCGTTAGTTAAGTAACCTAACGGGTAATGACGGGGCCCCGTGGCGAATGCGAATGGCATAAGCGTACGTCATATTTTGGTTGTTTTCTGCAATGGTAGGTTTAAATGATGGGACGCATTAAAAGAACTAATGCAAGAATATCACGCATTAAAAGAACTAATGCAAGATAATAAACCAAGCTAAAGTCGTTGGAACACTTTCGAAAAACCACTCGGTTCTTTTCAAAACCAACTTTTAAATGCGGAGCTTGAGCCACTCCTTTTAAAAGCTATCTCGTTCCATCGACTAAATCAAGTTCACTACGTTCACGGTTTTGCCAAAACCATCCGTAGCCCTCCGTCGTTTCACATGAATAGTCAATAGTATTCAAGCTGTGTTTGTTGGCCAAAGTCAAGGCACAGTGATTGGTAGCTATTGGGTATTCATGTGCAGCATAGATAGATGCGTTGGTTTGGAACAGCCGTACTGCCTTGTTGGCCAAAGTCAAGGGTAGGTGCGGGTGGATTCAAATTAACCTGGAGAACGACGGGCAGAACTTGACATGTGACTTATGATTTGTTGGCCAAAGTCAAGGTCATAAGAGCATGGGGCAAAAATCCACATCGGGAGTTTCATAAGTACTGAAACTTGCTAGATTTGCATACCATTTGGAGTGTGAAGATTCTGGTAGGATTCCTTCAGTTTCGTCACGCGATGATATTTGGATCCCGATCCTACTGTGAGTATATGCTACTCCTCGGGAAATTTCTCACTTAACGATCAATGCTATAAACCTAGTAGGTGCCTAGAAAGGTGTTAGCGGGGCTACGCCCCCAGGGAAAAGAGGTTCTTTAATTAAGGAACTTCGCGAAAGCGTTGGAAAACCTCCCTCGAAGTACCGACACCGGCCTGGCTGAACGGTTAAGCAAGTATTGTACGGTGGGATTGATCCTGACTAATTCTTCCTTTATGGTTTGAGGAGGGATTCGAGAAACAGTAGGAGCCATCCTGTTTAGACAAACTAAAAACCACTCTAAACTTGCAAGAGCATCATGCTGAGTGTTTCTTCTTCTCTCTCCTAATTGCAGCGACCAATCAACATTACTGGACTTAAGTTACTCCTAGATAAAAACAAACTGACAGGGCCAAACTACAAAGATTGGCTCAGGAATGTCAAGATAGCAATCACTTATGACAAGCTGGGGTATCTTCTTACCACCAAAGCTCCCCCTGTCCCTGGTCCAACTTCCAGTATCGCGGATAAGGAAATCCGCAAGACTTGGGAGATTGATAGCGCGAAGGCCAAATGCCTCCTGCTTGCCTCGATGGACAACGAACATCAGAGGAGGCATGAGAATATGGACATGGAGTCCATATTGCTCCATACAAAAGAACTGTATGGAGAGCAATCACGTATCGCAAGATACGAAGCGTCGAAAAAGTTATTTTCGACAAGAATGGCCGTCGGATCATCAGTAGCCGAGCATGTGCTAAAGATGATCGGCTTCATTGAGGAGCTCGCTGACCTAGGGATCACATTGGAGAGTGAGCTATATACGGATATAGTTCTCCAGTCCCTTCCTTCCACTTACGCCCAGTTTATACTGAACTTCAACCTACAAGAAAAAGAGGTTGAACTATCAGAGCTCCTCAACATGCTGAGGAGCGCAGAGGGCACCCTACAGAAAGGTAGGGAAACATCCACTTTGTTTGTAGGAGGATCATCTTCTTCTAGGTCCAAGGCGAAAGCCAAGGGAAAGAAGAAGAAGGCCCCCGCCAAACCAAGGGGCGGTGTTAGTAAAGTGGATACGAAGGGAAAAAGCAAAGCAACAAAGTTAGCGGGAAAGCTTGTGGATAAGGAAGAATGCTTCTATTGTCATAAGAAAGGACACTGGAAGAATGATTGCAGGGCCTGGAAGGCCAGAACACAGGAATTGAAGCAGGTTGCAGCTTCAGCTTCAGGTGTGTATGTTATTGAAAACTGTCTTTCAATAAACTCTACTTCCTGGGTATTGGATACCGGATCAGGATCTCATATCTGTAATTCTTTGCAGGCGTTGAGAAACCGTAGGGTTTTGAAGGCAGGTGACATGACCCTCAAAGTTGCGAACGGAGCTAGCATGGATGCTAAAGCCGTGGGGGACTATCACCTGGGAATGTCAGATGGACATGTTTTGGTTTTGCGCAATTGCTTTTTTGTACCCAACGCAACTTGTAATATCATTTCTGTATCTTTAGTTTCTAAAGAAGGTTATGAATTTGCGTTTGTAAGTAATGTTGTAAACATTCACCTTAATCAAGTTCTGATTGGGTCAGGTACATTGAGTAATGGTATATACGTGTTAAACCAACCACAGATTTTCAATGTCCAGAATACACACAAAAGAAAGTCTCCGGAAATGAATCAAACTTTCTTATGGCATTGTAGATTGGGTCACATCAATGAGAGAAGGTTGACTAAGTTACATACAGAAGGATATTTGAATGCGTTCGAATATCAATCGTATGCCACTTGTCAATCTTGTCTCAAAGGAAAGATGACAAAGACTCCGTTTACTGGACAAGGAGTAAGAGCGAGCGAGCTCTTAGGACTCATACACAGTGACGTGTGCGGTCCAATGTCTACACATGCCCGAAGCGGACATTCTTACTTCATTACTTTTACGGATGACTTCTCATGGTACGGTTATGTCTTCTTGATGAAACATAAGTCCGAGGCCTTTGGAAAATTCCAGGAGTATAAGAATGAAGTAGAGAAACAGACCGGCAAAAGTATTAAGATTCTAAGATCGGATCGAGGTGGAGAATACTTAAGTGCCGAGTTCATGGACTATTTAAAAGAGAACGGAATTCTCTCTCAGCTTACTCCTCCATACACCCCGCAACATAACGGTGTATCGGAGAGACGGAACCGCACCCTATTGGATATGGTGCGGTCCATGATGAGTAACGCTGAGTTACCGCGATCATTCTGGGGATATGCGCTAGAATCAGCCGCATACCTTTTGAACCGAGTACCTACTAAGACCGTGCCTACTACACCATATGAGATGTGGTGTGGGAAGAGACCCTATCTTAAGCATATTAAGACATGGGGATGTCCAGCTTTTGTCAAAAAGCAGCATGCGGACAAGCTCGAGGCACGCTCAGTACAGTGCAAGTTTGTGGGATATCCAAAGAATTCCAAAGGATATTTCTTCTACTGTGAAGAGGAACAAAAAGTCCTTGTTTCTCGTCATGCCTACTTCTTGGAAACTGAGTTTTTAGAAACCCAGATAAGTGGGAACGCAATAGAACTGGAAGAAGTTCCAGAACCACAGACTGTTACTGAAAGCTTAGTGGAACCAGAGGGTTCAACATAACAGGACATTCCTGCGCCACTCCACAGGAGTAGTAGGCAGTCTCATCCGCCCGAGAGATACTACGGTTTTCTCATAGACGGGGATAGAGAGGATTGCATCATAGATTATGATGAGCCTACTAGTTTCTAGCAGGCCGTTCAGAGCGTTGACTCAGTGAAATGGCTGGATGCAATGCGGACCGAAATGGAGTCCATGTACACCAACAAGGTATGGACGTTGGACATTGCTCCAGACGGGGTAAAACCCGTAGGATGCAAGTGGATCTTCAAAAGGAAGATTGGTGTAGATGGACAGGTTGAGACCTATAAAGCTAGGCTGGTAGCAAAGGGTTTTCGTCAAAGACCTGGCTTGGACTACGACGAAACCTTTTCTCCAGTAGCCATGCTGAAATCCATTCGGATCCTTCTTGCCATTGCTGCCTTCCACGATTATGAGATCTGGCAAATGGACGTAAAGACAGCTTTTCTAAATGGAAATTTAGAGGAGTGTGTCTATATGGACCAGCCAGAGGTTTTCATTCAGAGTGGGAGCAGCGGAAAGGTGTGCAAGTTGCTTAAGTCCATCTATGGACTAAAGCAGGCATCGCGGAGTTGGAACATCTGCTTTGATGAGACGGTCAAAGAATTTGGCTTTATCAAAAATCCAGATGAACCATGCATCTATAGTAGATTTGTAGCGAGAACTGTAGTATTCCTCGTTTTATACGTGGATGACATTCTCTTAATAGGAAATGACATTCCTATGCTACAATCTGTCAAGGGGTTCTTGTCACACAGGTTCTCCATGAAAGACCTGGGTGATGCCTCGTACATTCTGGGTATCCGGATCTACCGTGACAGATCCAAGAGGATATTAGGACTTTCACAGTCCAGGTACATCGACACCATACTGAAGAGATTCAGTATGGAAGATTCCAAGCGCGGTAACCTACCGGCTTGTCACGGGATCACCCTCTCTAAAGAGATGTCTCCCAAGACTGATTTAGAGAGGGATCGCATGTCTATTATACCCTACGCTTCTGCGGTAGGCTCTATAATGTATGCGATGTTGTGTACCAGACCGGATGTAGCTTATGCACTGAGTGTGGTAAGCCGGTATCAGTCTAACCCTGGGGAGAAACACTGGATAGCGGTAAAGAACATTCTCAAGTACCTGAGAAGGACTAAGGAGATGTTCTTGGTGTATGGCGGAAAAGACCTCCAGATCGAGGCCTTTGCTGACTCCAGCTTCCAGAGTGACAAGGATGATTCCAAGTCCATGTCGGGTTTTGTCTTTACCCTCAATGGAGGGGCGGTGTGTTGGAAGAGTTCCAAACAAGAAACCGTTGCAGACTCGACGATGGAAGCGGAATACATCGCTGCATCTGATGCCGCAAAAGAAGCTGTCTGGATGAGGAAGTTCTTGAAAGAACTTCAGGTGGTTCCGTCCATTGTTGATCCAATACCTCTGTATTGCGACAACAATGGGGCTATAGCTTTAGCGAAGGAACACAGGTCCCATCAGAGATCCAGGCACATCTTGAGGCGGTATCACCTGATCAGGGAGATCGTAGATCGCCAGGAGATCGAGGTTCGGAGAGTCGCTTCAGAAGATAACACTGCTGATCCATTCACCAAGGCCCTGCCCCAGACTCAGTTCGAGCGGCTGATCGAGATGATAGGTCTTCGATACGCCAGTATATGGCCTTAGTGCAAGTGGGAGATTGTTAGTGTATATGCCCTAGAGGCCATTACTGTATCATACTAGTTTGTATATTACTTAATGGATGCTTGGGATATTCACCTTGTATATACAATCTTGCTCAAAATAGTAGTATGCTACTTGGTTTGTTTCTACTTCAATGTGTACTTGTGTTTATTTCAGTATATCACTTATACGCATTAGTGGAGCCCTTAGGATCTTTGCTTGATTACCAGCGTTGTGATGGCAGTCACACTAGTGGGGGCTGGGTAATCTATAAGCACATCCTTATTCAGGTCCCTGGTCGCAGGACTATCGAGACAGGGCATCGATACTCCGGAGTAGACCAGCGCATGCGCTTCTCATCCCAGTGTGGGAGACGGTCTGTCCCACAGCCGTCAGTACGTCGTACTTGAGATAGTATGCGGGTGCTCGTTAGGTTACGGGTACACTGGACAGGACTCGTCGGGAACTGACTAGTTGGTATTATACCTATCGTCAGTTATCAGTTCCCAAGTGACATGAGTACAGCTTAGTCCGCTGACTTGACACTGTCACTTCGCCTCGGGTGTGTTCCCACTGTACTTTGATCACTACCCTACCACGGCTCAAAGGAGTCGTGCAAACAGGTGGTAGTTGGGTGCAGTCCCGAAGCACTTGGAGGCAGTGACGGTTAGACAGGATTCGTCTCTCCCGGTATTGGGGGTTGACATCGCGCTGTGTCTAGGAGAGCCATTACACGAGTAGTCCCTGGCCAGGGCAAACGAGATATACTGGTAGGTTTCCAGTGTTATCTCAGGGTGTATTGGGCTTCACTCCGGCACGACTTGTACCGCTATTGGGGGACTGACGTTTACCGCCCCCTAGGCCCGCCATGCGATGTATCAGACGAACAGACCGGACTATACGGAGAATGTCACACTCAGGCTCAGTAGGAGTTCAGATGGGTTTCGCCTCGTCGGTCTTCTTGTCGGCATTACCTGGGGACCGTTACGCACAGCTAGTGCCGCTTGCGGTCTGTGGTTAAACCCACTGCCAGCGTAGTGTCGAGTCTTTAGAGTCCCACACAGAAAGCTTTTCGCCTTTAGGCAAAAGAGTAGAGGTCGCATGGTATTGCGACAGGTCGCATGGTTTTGCGACAGGGTTCGGTCACATCCGTGCACTTGTGCACGTACAGTGTCCGGACAGTTTACACTAGCGGGCTTTGGTTTAAGCCAGATCCTAGTGTACCTTATGGGATTGGATTTATCCAGTTTGCATTCGTGTTCCTCGGAACGCGGATACGGGTGTGTATGCACAGTTGACAGGGAGGCAGAGGCGGCAGATTCTCATTAGGGTTGTTGACAGTTGACCGTTGACTTTTTGACTTTATGCTCAACCCTAATGAGAATATGATATGTGATTAACTATTATATTAATTAAGTATTATGGTGATATGGTTGTTGACTTGTTGACTTTTGTTGACTTGTTGACTTTGGTGACTTGTTGACTTTTGTTGACTTGTTGACCGGTTGACTAGGCTTGACTAGTTGACCATCATGATAACCATGGTTATCATTTCATGCCAAAGACTTTTTCTTGCTTGCTCATTTGAGTAAAATGAGTGCATGACATGATAAGCTTATGGTTGCTTCAAACCATCACATAAGACTTTTTTGATATGATGAGTTATGATCACTTTGGATTATGAGAGGGTGAAAGACAAAAGAGTTGCTCATTCTTTCTTGCTCATTCTTTCTTGCTCATTCTCTCTCTTGTTCTTGAGCTCTCCTCTTGCTCTCACCCTCAACCTCTTGCTCCCTCTCTTGATCTATGGTTCTCTTGTCTCATGAGTTGAGAATCAAGAACCATAGATAAAATCCCATTCTAAATCATCTCTACTCATTCTAGTTCACTAGGTTTAGCAAACCAAGTGAACTAGTTTCTTCAAAGAACGAAGAAGGTGCTAAAGGTTGGAGCTTTCAGGTGGATCTATCTTCGGCGTACGGAGACAACGAGAAGGAGCCATCGAACCACCATCGGAGCTTGAAGAGAAGGAGTTCAAGTTTAGGTATAACCATCTTCATCCGAGTAGCTAAATATCTTTAGCTTAGTATGCTAGTTTTAGTTTAGGTAAAGATCCCGACCTAGCTTAGTCCATGTTGCCTCTTGCGTTAAAATTTTGATTTTATACCGTTTCCGCCTTCCCGTAAGAACCGGGGGTCGCGACGTGGACTTACAGGATCTCACGCGGGAATTTTCTCCTCACAAAATCGAGAGGACTTTATGAGTGCATTTCATCTCTTTTTCACGAGTTTGCGCCCTTTCGGGTTTTCACAAACTCGCCGGCAGTCCTGCTGTTTTTACTCACGGAGCCCTTTCGGGGTTTCATCCGTGCCCATTTTCCTTGTAGACATACCCTTTTTTTCACCGCCGGTAGGACTTTGAATGTGGTCTCGCCGGTAGGACTTGGGAGAGATTGGGATCGTTTTACGCCCGTGGATTGTATACGGTTTTGCAGGATGTATGATCCAGACCGTAGGGCCGGAAAAATTTTGGGGCTTTGTTGGCGTCTGCATCGCTGCACTGGAATATGGTACCAGGAGCGACTTATCATTTTCCGTTGGGACATTCAGAGTTTGGTTGGCGTCTGTATCGCTGCACTGGAATATGGTACCAGGAGCGACTCATCATTCACCGTGAGGGGATCTCCCTCATTTTCAGTTTAATGACTTAGGGGTCATCTGTTCCTAGTTTAACGACTTAAAGGTCATCTATTCCCAGTGTAAAGACTTAGGGGTCTATTGGATTGGAGTTTAGAATTTTGGGGTTAGGGTAGGCATCAGCGTTGCTAACACTGAAGCACATGTGCCAGGAGCAATTCATCATTTGCCATTCCCTGTTGGTGAGCGATGGCTTAGGAGACAGGTTTAGGTCCCTATCACCTAAGACTTTTCAGTTTTATGAGCCGTAAGGGTCCCATAAAAGCATTTTCTCCCTACGAGTCCAAAGGATCTCGTAGGTGTATTTTCTCCTAAGGAGTCGTGGGTACTCCCAAATGTGTTTTTCCTTTGTGAGTCGTAAGGATCCCACGAAGGTTTGTTCTCCTCATGCATCGTGAGGACACATGAGTGGGTCTTCCCAATGGAGCATAATTGCAAGGGCGGAGACCGACCGCTGGACCGGTAATTGCGGTGGGGTATGGGTATGATGAGAATTATTTGAGCCCGTGGATTGTATACGATAGTCAATTTGGGGACCACCCGCAGGGCTGAGGGAATTTTGAAAAATCGGATTTTGGTTGGCGTCTGCATCGCTGCACTGGAATATGGTACAAAGAGCGACTCATCATTCACCGCTTTTTTTTACTTTTTTTTTTACCGCGATTGCTCTATCATTTCAGCTTTTCTTATCGCGAAGGCCGCGATTGCCCTATCATTTTGGCTTTTTATTCGCGGTTTCCCCATCATTTCGGCTTTATTTTCATTTTTATTTTTACTCACTGATTTTTATTGCGAGTTGCCCCATCATTTTGGCTTTTTATTATTTCTTTTACTTACACTTTTTTTTTATTTACACACATTTTTTTTACATTCCCAGTTTAACGACTTAGAGGTCGATTGTTCCCAGTTTAACGACGTGGTGGTCAATTGCTTTGTATGAAGTTGGCGGTCGCAGCTTGGCTGTTTGTTAACACGTCTTTAGACAGTTCTATCTCTCCTGCCTTGTATTGCTTTTCGACCCAATCTTTGAAGATGAAGCAGTCCTCAATGGCATGACCTATCACTCTATGATAGGGGCAGTATTTAGGGTCGTCGGTCATATTCGCTTCTTGCGGTCTTTTTGATTCTGGCAGTTGTAGACCGTTCCTCAGGGCGTCTTTGAATATTTTACGGATTTTGTCCCTTCTGAAGGAATAAACCTTATCCAGCTTCTCTTTCAGTGGAGATTTTCCTCCCTCTCCGAACACTGGCTTCCGAGGCTGGTTGGCATTAGGCCCGCTCATCCCTAACTTATTTCGGTTAGCCGAAGTGTTGAAAGATTCAGAATCATCCGAGTTTCTGCCTTTACGATTTTCGTCTTTTCGGTTTCTCCAGGACCTATTGTTATTTTGGGAATCCGAGGAGGACTCCTGCTTTGAGCGCTACAGCATCTGAACTTTCCTGGTCAGCTCTTGGAATATTTTGAGACCCGCGGTGCATAGAAACGGGGCCATCCAATTGTTGAGATTTCCGACGAGGAGACTGACAGATTGGTCCTGCTCTATCAGCGGTTCACATTTGACGGAGAGATTGCGCCATCGGGTTATAAAATCCGTTCCGCTTTCGTTGTTCTTTGGCTTGGTCCTTACGAGGTCGGCGATGGTGATCTTATCGCTGACACTCATGAACCTTTGTCGAAACAAAGATTCCATTTGGACGAAAGTAGTAACGGAGCCATCCGGTATGCTCGCATACCAGTCGAAAGTGACATCGGTCAGGCTATTAACGAACTGGCGGAGGAGAAGCACATCATTGCCCCCAGTATTCCCGCATGAGGCTTTGAAGTAGGCGATGTGCTGATTCACATTTCCCGTCCCATCAAATCTTCCGAATTTAGGGATGACATAGCCGCTGGGAAATTCTACCAGATCATACTGAGCAGGATATGGTCTCCCGCTACTGCTAACATCTTTTTGCGCTTCGGCTTCAGCTACCAATGTTTTGACTTTGTTGGCAACCAAATCCATGATTTGATCTTGAGTTAGCGGGCTACTGTCATCGGTAGCCAAGACATTTCCCGAGATAGGATTCGACTGATTTTCATGCGGTCCGCCCACTTTTGGATTTGAGGGAATAGGCGTCGGCTGTCTCGGGACACCGTTTCCTAGTTCATGAGCAGAGCCCTGCGCCTGATTGGGCAGCTGAGAGGCAAGTTGGGCCATGAGCTGTAAGACGACGTTTGTCAAGTCGTCAATTTTTGAGTAGAGCTCGGCCATCTCCTTGTCTTTGCTTCTGATCTATTTTCGGAGCTCTTGGAGAAGTTGCTGCTCTGCGTTCTTGGGACGGAAGATTGGCTCATCTTCGCTTTCCGAGCCCGACTCCTCATGAACCGAGGGCTCTCTCTGCTTATCAGCCTCACTGGAAGGGTCTTCATTACCTTCCAAAGGAGGCTGGTCTTGGAAGGTGGCAGCCATATTCACACCAGCTTGGTTTAAGATGCGGTGGCCCCATCCTTGCTTTTGCTGCGAAGGTTGTCGCTGGGACGCGTGCCCACTATGTAGACGGTGTGGATAACACATTCAGTCATTCTTTCATCACTGGCAGCTGGTTTCGCGGAGCGGTCCGGGCTTTGGAAATTCATAAATTTTAACATGGCCAGAGCCTTAGCCATTTTCTTGGCTCTGTATCTGAGCCGCTTCTGCCTCATCTTCTCTGCCTTGAGCGGTTGGCAGGCTTCGGCTCTTCGGGAAGCCGACATAGGCTGAGTGATGGGAGGCTTGAGAAGACATCCTCCCGTGTGTCCGTCGAAAGTATCGCCTGGGCTTGCCCACGACGTCAGGCAACTTCTTTTTTTCTGACGGCTTTACCCCCAGCTGGGGCCATGGAGAGCCGTTTGAATACCGATTCGCGTTTAGGCTGAGGCGCCATCGAGATCACTGCATTTGGCCTTTTGCCTTTTGATCGCACGCTTTTGGCGTGTCGGGATTCAAAGTTCTAAAGTTATAACCGCGATCAGGACGGTGTCGCTTTACAGCTAGCCGGTTGAGCACGGGTCGATCTGCAGGGAGATGGTTGTATGTCCGTTCGAGTCTTAGACGAGTCAATAAAGAATGTATATGTATATGTTCAATTCTATCCTAAGTGTCGTATTTTATGTTCAAGTAAACTTGTTAAGGTTAAGGTTGGTTAATAGAGTTAGGATTAGTCTTGTGCTTATCTTTTGCCATTCTTAAGACGATATTGGGATAATCGAAAGTAGCGGGGATTAGGAGGACATAGGAATGGGATTTGCGAGTTTAAGCGAGCTTTCCAACGCTAAATCCATTCCTAGTGCCCCTTGTCCGTCCGCTAAATACGCTTATTTCCAACCCTCGGCCAAACACCCGCAACCATGTATCCAATTAAGTAACAACTACATGTCACGTTGTAGTGCGCTTAAAGGACTTCTCGACTTAGGTCGTGGCTACATGTCACGTATAGCGTGCCTAAGTGAGGGGGTTGCATTTTTTTGGTCGGGGTTCGTTTCAAGATGTTTGGCGAAGAGAAGCACAAGGGATTTTTCCATCCCTCATACCACCTTCCTTAGCCTTAACAAGTGTGGAATTATTCACATATTATAAAAGAAAATAAAACAAAACAAGAAGGAAGAAAAGAGAGAAAAGGAAAATACGGTTTACAAATGGTGCAAGCTAACTCTTGGGTCCTCACCTTAGTAAGGAACTCCGTCGAGTATCATTGCTTGAAAATAATATGGAAAAGAGAAGAGAAGGAAAAGAGCAAGAAAAGAAATAACAACAACTAGTTAACAATAATAAATAAAATTACAATACAAGATAATAAAATTACAAGGCAAGAAATAAAAGAGACAAGATACTAAATACCCTCATCTTCATTGATCTACCACTCAAAAAGCTCTCACTACAATTTTCATGGAGGAAAGAATGAAGAAGAAGATGAAGCTAAACTAAACTACACTAAAAACTAACAAAAAAAGAAGCATGAAAAAAAGACCCTTGGCTTGGCACAAAACTGAGCTATTTATAGGCTGGGTGCTGAAACCCTAGGGCAAGATTCTCTGCCCAAATGAAGTTACCAAACTACCCCCAAACCCCGAGTTGACAATGAGTCAACTCGGCCGCGGATCCGCCGCCGAGTTGCCATATTGGCTGCGGATCCGCGGCTCTTTGGAAGAGATGGCCTGTCGTTTTTTCTGGGGTTTCTTGTGTTGCTCTCTTCTGTTGTTCTACATGCTCCAAATTGCAAATTGCATCAACAATTTCTTCAGATCTGCAACAGTCCAAAGTGGCATCAAAAATAATACTTTTGACCTCATCTCCCTCGAGCTCCGCGCACCCATTGATTCCTGTGCTGCCCCCTCATGTTCTGTGCTTGTCCGAGACACGAATGACCACAGTCATATGTCTTGTCTCTGGAACTGGTACACGGTACTGGACGGATACGGATGACCGGAACCCAGCTTTTATCTGTTGACAACAGATATTCTGTATTTTGGCGTAACAATGGAGATTTTTTATCATTTGCATTATTTTGGACTAGGAACGTGTAGCCTGTAAATATATAGCAAAAATGGATTTAAAGCACCTGCCTATAAACAAACGAGCATAAGAATGGGCGGTATTAAATGCAATATTCTGGTGTGAACAAATACCCCCAAACTTAACTTTTGCTCGTCCCGAGCAGAACCAATTATTCACAAAAAAGTCCCATCCTCACTTTCGCAGGGAACGCGATTGCACCGAGCTCGTGCAATAAGCCGTTAAACTTCTAGGTGTTCCTAGTAGGAGGAATGTTGTCTTCTGAGGGTTTTCAGTGGATACTACCCACAAAATCCCGTCAAGCTAGTTTCATAAGTTAACGTCGATTCTTCTCCTACGTTTTAGTATCTAGGTTAGAAATTCTATTATCCTAAGTTAGAAATATCCTACCCTTATGTTTCACACCTCCTATTTATTTAACTTTAGATCCTATACGTTCCAAAAAAGTTTAGAAAGATGTTGGTATCTCCTGAGTTTTCCTTCTAAAGTGCGGTCTCCAATCAGGGATTTTTATCAGTTTTACTGAAAACATAAGTCTTATTCTTTATTTCTATCTTTCCTCCAAATATCGATTGTATACTCCTACGTGTGTGTAATTTTTCACCCCTACACTTAAGAATTCAATTCAAACTATAGTACCCTTGCCCTAATGCCTAATACTACTTCTTTTCATTAATGATGGACGGTGTTGCTCACACACCTTTCATGCGACTATTAACGCTTCTTGAGGCACTAACGGCCGATTACTGAATGTGTGAGCTTAAAGCGTAAATAGCAGTTTTCAGGTCTTGACTTTATTTATTTATTTTTATTTTCTTTATTTTTCTTTTTCAAGACCGGATATATTTTTCAATGATGCTCTTTTTGGTGTTTAGCTTTAAATACCGTTTTTTTTCTTTCATACTAGGTTTTCAGGCAAGAGTATTTCTAGGTATCCTCTACTATCCCAAGTTTCAAGGTGCGTGTATGTGCAATTTGTAGGGTATATACATTCTAAGTTTGGACTCAAGAATAGAAACTATTTTTCAGACTTATCTTTCAGTAGAGCTTCATTACTTTCCCTTCATCTCGACATAACTCAAGAACTGAACTCAAGATTACCTACTTCTATAAAAAAACTGTAAGGACGTATAATCACCAAGTTTAAACAGAATGAGGGTTATTTTTAGGGTTTTCAATTCCTAAGCCTAGGATTTAGTTATTTCAAACGTATCAACTAAACTTTTCGGAATAAAAATCTAAGTTACCCTATTAGCTAACTTGACGACAAAGTTTTTATATTTTTGTAAAATTTTCGATTTTTGTGGGTTTTTAAATAGGTATGCAAATGCAAAATATACACATGAATGCGAAGGTGGAAAGCTTACCGAGCACACCCCCAAACTTAAACTTGACAGTGCCCTCACTGTCAGGCTACACCAAGAGGGTCAATATTGCCGGCGCTCCCTAAAAGAAAATTTATACAAAACAAAAAGAAAAAATATATACACAAAAATGTTCCCCCTAAACTTAAGTGAAATAGTGTTTCCACTGTTTAAGTGTTAAAGTTCAGAGTTAGGGGGGAGAGAACAGTATCAAGCTATACAAGGCTTTACACATGCCAAAAGTGAGCACCAATCATTCAAAAATTTTATCGCTATAATGTGCAGGTTGGTGGAAGGAGGCGTAGAGAAAAGAGATGGAGAATATGCGAGACCGTCTGCGGATAGAAGCGGGATACAGTCTCGGTGGAGGAGAAGAATGGCGGAAGGGAGAAAGAAGTGGAATACGAATTTGAGGGTGGAAATGGATTGAATAAATTGGTACAATCTGTAATGAACGATGCGAAAAGATGGATGGTACTAATCTATTAAATCCCTCAAGATTCGTGAGAAAACATGGATACGCCGAACTTGGTAAACCAGACATTGGAAATGAATGTGATACGGTTTCTTGCAACGTCGGAACGATAAAAAGGATGAAGGGGAGTGATTGAGGAAGGGTATCGGTTAAGGGTTCGGGAGGGTGTGCATAGTCAAGGAAAGGACTAGGATGAATTGAAAAATCCGACTCATCAAATAAGACCGGTTCATCTTCAAGAATATCCTCAAAATTTTCTTCCAAAATCAGTTCATCCATGCATGTATCATCAATATCTAGACGCATATGAAGTTCGGGAAAGACAATTAATGACCCGGGATGATGTCCACACGGAAGTAAAAGTAAATGATGAATTTGAGAGACAAATTTATCCAAAGCTGTGGGTTCATCATCCGAAATATTCCCAGCGTCGATATCCTTAATCAAGTGAAAATCAATATTCTCAGACACCTCATCAAAGCATGGAGTTCAATCAATTGTGGTTCTAAGACGGAGGCATAGAGGTCAAAAGGATTGGTGATGGTTTCACTCGAAAGAGACCCTTCACAATCAGGTAAATCAAACACTACAAAGTTGCACAACTCTTTAAATGTTCTATCTTCAACTGGTGAATTATTTTGATCACTTGATAGACATTCAAAACCGGAGTTGTGGGATTCAAGTTGAAATGGGTAGGTTTGATTTGGAAAGGTATACAACTCACTCTCTCCACTCAAATTCTCAACCTGTCCAACCGCCTCATCATACATTGGAAAATTAGGAGCTAGTTGGAAACTAGCTACCGGTTCATTAAGTTGTATGAGGGCGGCCATGGATGCATTCACTTCCTCCATTTTCCTGACGCTACCTGAAGATCTTCTAATGCCTGTTCCAAACTAGACATGGGCTGTGAAGGGGTTTCAGTAAAAGATTCAAAGTTATCTGGATATGTGAAACTCCCAAATGGCTGTGTAGAAGCAATACCTAGGGAAGGTCCAAAAGTTGGGTAGGAATTATAGGAATTGAATGATTGGACAGGATGATGATCAACGTTATGATAAGAAGGTGGTTGAAACTGTTGATCAAAAGAATTCGAAGTGGTGAAAGGAGTGAAAGATCGGTTACGAGATTGTTCAATATGTTCAGCAATGGACATGGATGTCGGATTCGTAACATGTGTAGGGTTTCTCGGCACAAGAAATTTTTGAATTTGGCATGGTTGATGCCTTGTGGAACCTCTTGAGTGTGCCTAGGAACCCTACAGTTTACGTCGAGGCGACTCTAACTCGAGCTCCATCTTCACCAAGTCACGAAACTTGTGAAGAAAACACCCTATACTACATGGCAAGTGGTAGAGGATGAGAAAATAGGAAGTGGGTTCACTTTGGATTTGGGTTTCTCACTTGGAATCATCACTTAGAATTTTCAAGAAAGGTTTTCTTCTCTTCCTCAAGAAGAAGAAGAAGAAGAAAAGAAAATGAATAATCATTATTGCAAAAAGAAAATCCAAGTGATATCTATCATATTGCAACCATGGGTGAGATAAACTCATGTAGAGAATAAACTAGGGTTAAACTAAATGGTTAGGGTTTAGGAATAAAACAAAATGGTAAGACTTATTCAAAGATGCTAGAAATGTCATGAAGCTTCTTGCCAAAAATAAGAAAGCCACCATTTTGTTTTTCCAAAAATAAATAAAGAAAAGAAAATAATACCTTAACCATTAACCTAAACCATGGTTTAATGCATACACACCCAAGTTTGCATGTATCATCAAACATGATACAAACTAGTGCACAAAACTATATCATATATACAATGTGCACATTCAAGTGAGAAAATAATCTTAAGTGAACCAATACTAGTTAATGTAAAGTAATATATCAAATATATAATTATACATTAAATCATTAAATCAACACTTGATTTAATGATCCAGTCATATATCATATAACCGGCTAATATCAAGTGTATCAATATATCGAATCAACACTTGATTCGATAACCCGGCTATATCATATATAACCGTCCAATGATACAAATCGTAAGAATAGAATATAGTATCACATACTGGTATTATTCTTGGTCCCGCACATATCTCATATTCGCTCCTATTTCGTTTCGCTTGAGCCAGGAAACCTCTGTGTAGGACTCTAAAGACTCGTCAATATGCCGGCAGCAGGTGATGATCATATCAAACACCCACAAGCCGCAAGCGGTCTGCTAAACGTAACGGCCACTCGGGTATTGATCGATCAGAAGATCAACGAGCAAGCCCGCTCACACTCCTGTGAATCCAACCAGTAACACTTACTGTACAGTCCGGTCTCGTCGTCTGATATGTCGCATATCTCGCCTAGGGGTGGTAAACGTCAGACCACAGTAGCTCGATAAGTCGTGTCGATATGAGGTCTATAACAGTTCGAGAAACTACTGGTAACACTTACCAGTAAATCTCAGCAATCCTGGCCAGGGATTTCCGGTTATAGCCAATCGAACACAGCGCAACATCAACCCCCTATACCGGGAGAGACGAATCCCCTCCTATCGGTCATTGCCTCCATGTGATTCGGGACTGTACCCAAAAACCACCGTTTTGCACGCCCTCTTGGACGTGGTAAGGTGGAAATCAAAGCACAGTGGGAATCACACAAGACTCTATGACGATCTCGGGTCTACAGACTAACCTGTACCAGTGTCACCAGAGAACTGCCATCTGACGTAAGGTATAAAACCATCTGGGAGTTCTCGGCGAATCCGTCCAGTGTACCCAGTCTCCACTGAGCACCCGTATGTTATCTCTGATGTCAAACACCAATGGATATGGGATCATCCATCGCCCATCTGTATGGGTCGAGAAGGTATACGCTAGTCTACTCTGGTATATCGATGCCCCGTCTCGATATACCCACGACTAGGGACCTTGAAGGATGTACTTATGGACTACCATGTCCCCACTAGTATGATCCGCATCACAGTCCAGGTAGTCAAGTACACATCCTAAGGGCTTTACCAACATGTAACAGAGAGACAATCAGTATACACGTTAAGGTAAAGAGCAACCAGATAGCATACTATCATGTCGAGCAAGAAAGTCCTCCCTATATATGTCCAAGCATCCACTACAATATACATCCTATGTATAGTAATGGCCTCTAGGGCATACATATAACTAACAATCTCCCACTTGCACTAGGGCCATCTGATAGCAGTGGTTGTAGTATCTCATACTCAACCATCCCATAAAAGTCTCTCTCTGGGAAAAATGCCTTTATGAGTGGATCCGCCGTGTTATCCTCTGAGTCTACTCTCCTAACCTCAATCACCCTGGAGATCAACTATCTCCATGATCAGGTGACACTGCCTCAGAATATGTCTGGATCACTGATGGGACGGGCGTTCCTAGGCATAAGCCACAACTCCATTGTCACACAATGGGAGGAACTAAGTTCATCTCATTAACTATTATACACCCAGACTTCCTCTTTGGTAGCATCTTTGGTAACGATGTATCTTGCCTTTAATCGTCTAGTATGCCACGGTATCTAGCTTGGAACTCTTCCAACATACCGTCCCTCTACTGAGGGTAAAGACAATGCCTGTGACTGACATTCAGCCGTCCTTATCACTCTGGAAGTTTTCCAGTGATTCTCCCCTGGATCGATTGATACCTTCTCACTACTTCTAGTGAGAATTCTAACATCCAATTACATCTATCTCATAGATGAAAACTTAGGGATTAGGAAGTATCATTTTGATCCTATATGGAGAATCCTTGTGATAAGCGGAGATTGATCGAGCGTAGCATAGGAAACTACTTCCCTATCAAGAGTATGTCATCCACGTACTCTACGAGGATCAACACCATACTCTCTACTACCTTTTTGTATATACATGGTTCATCTATCATTTTGATGATGTCAAACTCTTTGACTAACTCATCAAAACAGATGTTCCAACTCCGCGATGCCTGTTTTATCACATAAAACATCTTGCACACGTTTCCGCTGCTCCCACTGTCTACGAGGCCCTATGGCTGTGTACTTATAGACGCTCTCTTCCAAAACATCATTTAGAAAAGCAGTCATGACACCCATCCACCAGATATCATAGTCATGGTATGTAGCCGTGGCAAGTAGGATCTGGATGGACTTAAACATAGATCCTTAGAAAAGGTTTCAACATAATCCATACCTGGTCAATGATGCAAACCTTTAACAAGTCTAGCTTTGAAAGTCTCAACTTTTCCATGTACACCAAGTAATCTTCTCAAGATATACTTGCTCCTGATGGGGATTTAACCCTTCAGATATAGCAACCAAAGTCCATACTTTGTTGGTGTACATGGATTCCATCTCAGATCGCTAAGCATCCAGCCATTCTTACAGAGTCCCTACTCTCGATGGCCTGCTTGAAACTAGTTGGGTCATCATCTCATGATGCAATCCTCGCTCCCACTGTCATCGAGAAACCGAAATATCTCTCAGGCGGATGAGGAACCCTTCTAGATCGGCGGAGAGGCTGAGGTTTGTTGGAATCTACTGAATCCTTTGGTTCTACCAAATTATCTGCTGTAGTTTGTATAGCTGGAACCTTTCCAGTTCTACACAACAGACCTTGTCCGGATTTTGCTTTTAGACATAGGCCGGACAACCCCAAATCTTAACCAACTTAAGATATGGGCTCTTCCCATACCATATCTTATATGGAGTGGTAGGCACTGATTTGATTCGAACCTAATTCAATAGGTATGCAGCTTCTTAAGTGCATAACTCCCAAAAGGAAATAGGAAACTCAGTAGTACTCATCATAGAGCACACCATATCATATAGGGTGCTATTGCTCCGCCCCGATATATCATCGTGCTATGGTGTATTCGGAGGAGTAATGCTGAGAGAGAATCTCATTCTCCTTTAGAATAGTCCAGGATTTTCGTGCTGAAGTATTCTCCTCCCTGATCACATCAAAGGACATAATACTTATACCCTTATTTTGGTTCTCTACTTCTAACTTATATTCTGTGAATATCTTAAAAGTTTCGGACTTGTGTTTCAACAGGAACATATGTCTGAATCTTGAGAGATTATCAGAGAATGTAATGAAGTAAAAAGAACCGGTCCTGGCATGTGTAGACAGAGGACCTTACATACATCATCATGTATCAGTCCCAAGAGTTTACTAACTCTTTCTCTGTTTTCAATAAACAGAGCTGTGGTCATCTTATCTCTGTGACATGACTGGCAAGTTTCACAAGATGTAAATTCAAACTAATTTAAATATGCATCTATATGTAACTTCAGCTAGTCGGGTCGCATTGATATGACCCAGTCTACAATACCTCAAGAAGGATTTGTTCATTACTGAACTCTTCCTCTTGTGTGTGTTCTGTATAGTAAGAACTGTAGTTCGATTTAGAACATCAATGCTTTTAGATATCGTGCCTGAACCGATCAACTTTTGATATAGGAAATGTTCAAAACATTATACAACAATACAAAATTTTATCATTTCTTTACTAATAAAGAGACTGATATGATTTTGTATATCAGGTTCGGTATCTAATAACATTTGTTCAGAATCAATGTATTTGGAATACAGGGTGACAGTGACCAACAGACTTGGCTGCAACACTTGCACCATTTTCTGTCTCATGAAATTTATCACCCGTTCTCAGTTCTCTACTTTTCTGTAGCCTATGTAACAGACTACATATCTGGGATCCTGATCCGGTATCAAATACCCAGGACGTAGAGGATACAGAGAAACAGTTCTTTGTAATGAACACACCCGAAGATGATGCATCATCATGCATTTTCTTCGTTTGGGCGGCACGGGAATTCTGGTATTCCCCAATTTCCTACTCTGTCTTATAACATTTATAAGTTGGAGCGGGACCAACGTTCCCCAGCTCAGTATAACAAGCGGGTTCGGTCAATATTCCGTATTATTATCTTGATTAAGGCGTGATATGGTCGCTACTTGGAGAGAAAGAGAAGAAAACACTCAGCGTGCGCTCTTGCAAGAATAGATTGGTTATTATTTTATCTAATCAGGATGGCTCCCACTGTTTTTATTAAATCTTCCTTCAAACCCTAAAAGGAAAGACTAGCCGGGATTAATTACACGCTACAAGTTCGCCAATCTTTCAGCCAGGCCAGTGTCGGTACTTTGAGGGAGGTCCCCCGTGCTTTCGCACGAACCTAATTATAGTAAACCTCGTTTTCCCATAGGCGTAACCTCGTTAACACCTTTCTAGACACCTACTTGATTGGCTAATTGTAATGTGTAAAACTCTCCCAGGAGTAACAATTACTCGCAGCGGGTATCGGGATCCAACTATCACATAGAAGGTATGCAATCTCATTGCAAATTTCAACACTTGAAATTCCGGATAATATTTTGCCCCAAAAGATCTATGACCTTGACAAGGTCAGCAAATCATAGACCGTAAGTCAAGTTCAACCCGTCATTTCTTGATTGAATCAAACCCACCCGCACGACCCTTGACAAGGTCAACAAGGCCGTACGACTACCCTAACCCAATCTGTATCATATGCATAAGCAGATAAATACTGGTTAGCTACCGCACACTGCGCCTTGACAAGGTCAACAAACGCAGCACGAATACTAAGCAGGACTTATCTGAAATGACGGAGGGCTACGACAGGTTTTTCTGAAAACCTATTGCGTAATGAACTTGATATCGTTGTAGGATCGAATGAATTTTGAAATGGAGTGTTTTTGAGGCTTTTCTAGTTTTGCTAAAGGGGTCACTCCCGGTGAAGGGATCGTCGGCCCTTTCCTTGTCGAATGAGGTGCGGGATATATCATATATATCGCTGTGCAAAGCAAAAACTATAGAAGCAATCAAAAGACAAACCGAGGGTTGTAGCATCTGCCAGTTATTGCTAAAGGAGTCACTCCCGGTGAAGGGATCTCGGTCCTTTCCTTATCGAATAAGGTGCATGATGTTCTACAAGGAACACCGCGATGCAAAGCAAGAACTGTAGCTACCTGTTTTATTTGGAAATTCGATTCCACAACATCTTTAGGTTTCTTTTACTTTCATTAATCATATTAATGAAGTCCCATCATTAAAGTACCTAAACGTCACAGATAAATACGACGTACACTTATGCCATCCGCATTCGTCTCGATGTCCCCTCGTGCACCGTTAGGTTAGGTGACTAACAGCAGAGCGGGGCAGGGCTAGCGCGGGTGTAAAACATAAGTAACGTCTATATAATATATCATATATACTATATATAATATCTATCTGAACATATCACATGATCACATCACAGATAACGCAGCAGAAAATATCATATGAAATATTGGATATACTAGGACTTCCGTGTTTTCAATACGAGCCAGTATAAAACACGGATTCCACGGTCGCGATGAATAGCCAAACCCACACCCCTAGACCCCTACGAGAGCGGCAAGCAACCCTACCAATTCTAGAGTTAGGAGACCTGGACTCGACTCTTCGAGTTGGTCTCCCACTGGACTCCAGAACCCGGTTACTTGTGCTCTCCTCCTTGGGTCTATCCTAATGCGGAAAAGTAAATAATATACAAATGGTGACATCATCCGCAACCTGGAAGTGCCCAAATAAAAGAATATTACATACAAGTTTTTATATGAATGAAAATGAAAAACACTCATCTCACATAAAACCCCCCGGCTATTCAAACACGACGATCCAACATAACATATCCAGCAACACATAACATCACATGTCATCAACGTAAGTAAATATACCCATCCCAATTGTCGTTGACATATAGCAACAAAACCGGCGATATCATATATTACATTTACGGTCGCATAAAAGAAAGTGTAAAACTACAACAGTTGGAATCCGCAAACTCTTTAGACATCGCATGCCTAATCAAATGAATTCCTTAGATATCACATGCCTAACAATTATAAACCCCGCATTTTAGTCTCATTTATCGAAAACTCTTTTCAATATCTAGTCGGGCAATTCAACAAGATTCCTGGCATCCTGACCGAATGCTCGTCGCAAACTTTAGTAGACGGTCACACCCCCGATACCGTCGACGAAGTGCACTAAGGCGGAACACCGCTGCCGCGAGCACCCGAACGGATGCTTTCGGCGACGGAGTTCTCCTACAGTCACTTGGTCAGGGCTATGGGCCATAGCTGTCTATTAAGTTTACCCGGCGAGTATCCGCGTACGCTACGTGATTGCGACGGACTTTTGATCGCATCAAAATTCCGTGGCAACCGATCAAGTGAGACTAAAGTGCTATGTTTATAACATTCAAATCAGTTATCTCATAACTCCTTGTGGATTCCAAATATTGTATCACATTCCGGATAAATAGAAAATGTTAAACTTTCCGATCGAACCATCAAACACCCAAGTTTTCCCGAAACAGCTCAACACATGAAATAAGTTTAAAAACATTCACTTCATGCCACAGCACCAACGGTCCAGCTGTAGAAGGGTCAAGCCAACGCCTCACATATGGCACGCCGTACTGCCCCAAACCCTAAAATTCAAAGGGCAGTTCAAGACGGTCACATAATCGAGTTAAGGTTTGTTGTCTTCTAGAGGGACCATCGCGTTACTTGCACTACTTAGAACATTATTAAACTACGGAAAAATCCAACAATTGGAAATTTCCCGGCAGGGGAAAAATTGGGTATTTATATCCGGTCGAACTTTTTAACATGTTCTAAATTTACCCGGAAAAACAGAAGCGAGGTTAAAATATCCAATCGAAACATCGAGTCCCCAAAATAACCCAAAAAACTCAACTCTTGAGTAAAGATTAAAATTACCCAGAAAACACAGGAGTCAAATATAAACATTACTGTGCAAAGTGTGGTCAAAGAATCAACAATATGGCCGCGGAACCGCCGCGACACGTGGGGTACGGCCGCGGTTCCTCGGCAGTTTGACGGAGTTAGGACCCCGTTTTGCACAGTAATTCATATAAAACCCTGCTTATTTTTCTGCATATTTTTAATTTGGAAAAATCCACATTTTCAGAAAATGTACAGAGAAGGGTTTGAGTTAGGGTTTCGGGGTTTGATCGGATTTCTAACATCGTCTACACTTCGCCTAAAGCTCTAGCTAGGCTCTGATACCACTGTAGGGTTTCTCGGCACAAGAAATTTTTGAATTTGGCATGGTTGATGCCTTGTGGAACCTCTTGAGTGTGCCTAGGAACCCTACAACATGACTTCCAGATGGGGTATCAACATGAGAAGGGGTGAAAGTTTAAAATGGTTGATACAAAGTGGAATACGATGTCCAATTGCTAGCCCTAGACGTGTCTATCCGATCTCTCAAAGAAATTGCGGGCATGGATGGATCGTTCGAAGTTCAGCCAAAGCAAGAACCGTAAGAAGTAATGTCTGGTTGTGGGTACCAAAGTTCGGCAAGAGTTTTGCGAGGTGGGGTATCCATGTTAGAAGAGTGAAAAGGTAGGGAGGGAGGGAAGATATATATATATATATATATATATATATATATATATATTATATATATATATATTTTAAAAAATGTTTATTTTTGGAGTTTTGAAATTGTTTGTTTTTGAAAGAATACGGAATTATGGGACTAACTTTTTACAAGCACCATCATAGTCACAATATACACAAACAATACCTAGAGCTAGGGTCTTCAAAGTCCAACTAGACCGCTCCTAGACTTCTAAGCGACAATTTGCAGGATAACCCTCGAATCGCCTCTTCACTGCCAATTGTGGACAGGTAAGTACAAGTGAGGTAAGGAGGGTTCCGCTCACGAATCACCGTCAGATGGGCCTTTTAAAATTACCTCCTCACTTGTCTAGCCTAGGCACCACAAAGTCAAGTTTAGATAAATGACCGATTCCCCGCAACCTTCACTTGTCCTAAATGAGCGCGACAAGTCCTTATAGGTTTGGTCTAGATATTTTTTTTATTAGCTCAAGGTAATGCATATGCAATTAGTGATTTGTGGGGCCTTAGGAAGGGTGATGAAATCCCCACCCAATCTGAATTGGTGTTATAGCCTTTTAAAGTCCGTATTATTATATGCAAAGCGCGTAAACAAACAAAATCTAAAACAACAAAAAATTTATTTGGCGGCGGCGCAATCTGTGCAAAGAAACCTGCAGAAAATACAGTATAGTGGAGTTCACAGAGGAGATAAAAAGAAAGAGAAAGGGTAGAAAAAACTGGAGCACAGAGGCCTTAATACAACCGTGGAACCGCCGCCAAATCCCCACTTTGACCGCGGTTCCGCGGTAAAACAGTGGAATTGGTGCTTCAACTTGGGTCCTTGCACTCCCCTTGATCTATACTCCAAAATAAAATGCTCTGTTTCTTTAAATGATTACTGTACTTGCTCCAGATACCCTGCACACTTGCACACAAAAAAATATCAAAAATAACAAAAAGACCATTTATTTGTTTATTATATTTATAATGTTATATATATACAAAAAAGAATATTAACCCGAATAACAAGAAAGAAAATACGTTACCATCTCCCCGGCAACGGCGCCATTTGGTCGCACGCTTTTGGCGTGTCGAGTTTTAAGAGTTCTAAAGTTTAACCGCGATCAGGACGGTGTCACTTTGCAGCAAGCCGGTTGAGCACGGGTTGATTCGTAGAGAGATGGTTGTATGTCCGTTCGAGTCTTAGACGAGTCAATAAAGAATGTATATGTGTATGTTCAATTCTATCCTAAGTGTCGTATTTTATGTTCAAGTAAACTTATTAAGGTTAAGCTTGGTTAGTAGAGTTAGAATTAGTCTTGTGCTTATCTTTTGCCATTCTTAAGACGATGTTGGGATAATCGAAAGTAGCGGGGATTAGGAGGACATAGGAATGGGATTTGCGAGTTTAAGCGAGCTTTCCAACGCTAGATCCATTCCTAGTGCCCATTGTCCGTCCGCTAAATACGCTTATTTCCAACCCTCGGCCAAACACCCGCAACCATGTATCCAATTAAGTCACAAATACATGTCACGTTGTAGTGCGCTTAAAGGACTTCTCGACTTAGGTCACGGCTACATGTCACGTATAGCGTGCCTAAGTGAGGGGGTTTCGTTTGTTTGGTCGGGGTTCGTTTCAAGATGTCTGGCGAAGAGAAGCACAAGGGATTTTTCCGTCCCTCATACCACTTTCCATAGCCTTAACAAGTGTGGAATTATTCATATATTATAAAAGAAAATAAAACAAAACAAGAAGGAAGAAAAGAGATAAAAGGAAAACACGGGTTACAAATGGTGCAAGCTAACTCTTAGGTCCTCACCTTAGCAAGGAACCCCGTCGAGTATCATTGCTTGAAAATAATACGGAAAAGAGAAGAGAAGGAAAAGAGCAAGAAAAGAAATAACAACAACTAGTTAACAACAATAAATAAAATTACAATACAAGATAATAAAATTACAAGGAAAGAAATAAAAGAGACAAGATACTCAAAACCCTCATCTTCATTAATCATCCACTCAAAAAGCTCTCACTACAATTTTCATGGAGGAAAGAATGAAGAAGAAGAAGCAGCTAAACTAAACCACACTAAAACCTAACAAAAAAAGAAGCATGAAAAAAGACCCTTGGCTTGGCCCAAAACTGGGCTATTTATAGGCTGAGTGCTGAAATCCTAGGGCAAGATTCTCTGCCCAAATGAAGTTATCAAACTACCCCCAAAACCCGAGTTGACACTGAGTCAACTCGGCCGCGGATCCGCCGCCGAGTTGCCATATTGGCCGAGGATCCACGGCTCTTTGGAGGAGATGTCCTGTCGTTTTTTCTGGGGTTTCTTGTGTTGCTCTCTTCTGTTGTTCTACATGCTCCAAATTGCAAATTGCATCAACAATTTCTTCAGATCTGCAACAGTCCAAAGTGGCACAAAAAATAATACTTTTGACTTCATCTCCCTCGAGCTCCGCGCACCCATTGATTCTTGTGCTGCCCCCTCGTGCTCCGTGCTTGTCCGAGACACGAATGACCATTGTCATATGTCTTGTCTCTGGAACTGGTACGCGGCACGGACACATACGGATGACCGGAACCCGGCTTTTATCTGTTGACAACAGATGTTCTGTATTTTGGCGTAACAGTGGAGATTTTTTATCATTTGCGTTATTTTGGACTAGAAACCTGTAGCCACTAAATTTGTAGCAAACACGGATTAAAAGCACCTGCCTATAAACAAACGAGCATAAGAATGGGCGGTATTAAGTTCAATATTCTGGTGTGAACACCTTTCGAGGCCGGTTTGTCGGTTACTGGAACTTGAAGAGCAGGGATGGCGTTAACTAGCACGAATATGATAGAGCCAAATGGTAGCAGTGGCTCCTCCCACCGTCGCCCGAGACTGGCCGGAAGGACTATCCTAGAGTCTATCTTCATCGTGTTTGAGGTGGGAGCCGTGTTGAGAGCTGAGCTGGTCCTTAGAGACATGGTTGAGGCTTGATCTCTTGAAGTCCTGCATGAAAGAGCATTATTTTAGTATAAATATCGATATTTATATTGATTGAGTTCGCATGAATGCTTAACCCAAAATATAGGAGGAGAGATTGGTCCCACCGGGCGTGCCAGAATCTGTAGGGTGTTTTTCGTCACCCCATTAAGACGGGAATACGTGCGCGCTTGTCAAGCGCATTACAGATTCTCCCTACCTAGGGTAGGCGGGGGTTTATTGATTGTGGGGATCCGAATCTCCGGCAGCCGCGGACTAAGCTGCCGTTAATCATCTTTTGGAGCGAGAGAACCTCCGATTGACTGGTTAAGCAGGTCATGCGAACTCAACATGTAGTGTGCGTATGTTTTGAAAGGGTTTTGGATATATTAGGGACCCTGCAGAGTTTTTACAGGGGTCCCGCTACCCGGATAGCGGGCTGGGGGTCAAGGGTGTTAGTTATATGTATGCCCTAGAGGCCATTACTATACATAGGATGTGTAAGTCGATGTACAACACCCCACGACTTGCGGGGAGGCGGAAATATGAAAAACGATCTTGTTCTTTGCTTAAACATCGACTAACCGCACGAATCGAAGCTAAACGATAACTAACAAGAAACATAGAAGTTCTATACTACTATGTTTAGGGATTATACCTAACGAATCGTGTCCTTCGTCTTTGCGAACTCCTCCTCCTCTTCGGCCTTCTCGAAGTAGTAGACGATCCACCCGAGAGCTTTACTCCAAGCTTAGCCTCTAAACTTGAGGCAACTAACCTTCTTTAAGTGCTAATCAAAGAAGCTAGGTGATATAGAGTGAGGGTTATGGTTTAATTAGTCTAACTAATCCTTGTACTCAACACATGAGAGGGGAGGATTAGGGTTTGAAGAGGGAGAGCTTGAGGAGAGAGAAGGTGAAGATAATAATGAAGTGAGAATAATGAGTTATGATAATATATATCAAGCATTTCTTTTTATCAAGAAAAGAAAATAAATCATTTAACAACCATGCTTGATAATATCTAGTGATGATTCATCTCCATGAGTCATTAAGCATTTATGATGCATTAATGACATGGATGAATCATCCATATGACTCACTAATCACATTCATTGTATATGCCATCTAAACCTCCTTAGTCACCACCTTCTAGAAGCTTCTCGTGCAATTACGAGAACGCCCCTCCTTTCCGCAAAAATACGGAAAAACTTTAGAATGTATAAATCCAATAACCGGATACCAGTAACTGGCTTAAACCAAAGCCGACTGGTAAAAACTGTCCGAAAGTCATACGTGCGTAAACACACGTATGCGTCCGAACCCATGTCGTAAAACCATACGACCTCTATATCGTTTCGCCTGGAGTAGGGAAACTCTCTGTGTGGGACTCTAGAGACTCGACTACTACGCTGGCAGTGGGTTTAACCACAGACCGCAAGTGGCACTAGCTGTACGTAACGGTCCCCAGGTAGATGTCGATAAGAAGGCTGATGAGGAAACCCATCCGAACTCCTACTGAGTCTGATGTGACAATCTCCATACAGTCTGGTCCGTTCGTCTTAGACTATCGCATATCGGGCCTAGGGGGCGGCAAGCGTCAGTCCCCTAATAGCGGTATAAGTCGTGTCGGAGTGAAGCCCATTACACCATGAGAAACTACTGGAACCTACTAGTAAATCTCGCTTGCCCTGGCCAGGGACTTTGCGTAATGGTTCTCTGACACAGCGCGATATCAACCCCCAATACCGGGAGAGACGAATCCTGTCTAACCGCCACTGCCTCCAAGTGCTCGGGACTGCACCTAACTGCTACCTGTTTGCACGACTCCTTTGAGTCGTGGTAGGGTAGCAATCTAAGAACAGTGGGACACACTCGAGGCGAACTAGCAGTGTCAAGTCTGCGGACTATGCTGTACTCATGTCACCTAGGAACTGTTCACTGACGACTGGTATAAAACCATCCAACAGTTCCCTGTAAGTCCTGTCCGGTGTACCCGTAACCCAACGAGCACCTGCATACTATCTCCAGTACGACGTACTGACGGCTGTGGGACAGACCATCTCCCCAACTGGGATGAGAAGCGTACACACTAGTCTACTCCGGAGTATCGATGCCCTGTCTCGATAATCCAACGACTAGGGACCTGAATAAGGATGTGCTTGTAGACTACCCAGCCCCCACTAGTGTGACTGCCATCACAACGCTGGTAGTCAAGAAAGATCCTAAGAGCTCTATCAATACGTATACTAACATATTAAGATAGAAAAAACCAAGTAGCATACTACCATGTTTAGCAAGACTGTTATATACATGTGAATATCCCAAGCTTCCATTAAGTAATATACAAACTAGTATGATACAGTAATGGCCTTCTAGGGCATAAACACTAACAATCTCCCACTTGCACTAGGGCCATGTACTGGCGTATCGAAGACCGATGATCTCGAGTAGCCTATCAAACTGAATCTGAGGTAGGGCCTTTGTGAATGGATCAGCAATGTTCTCTTCAGAAGCAACTCTCCGAACCTCGATCTCCTGACGATCAATGATCTCCCTGATCAGGTGATACCGCCTTAAGATGTGTCTGGACTTCTGATGGGACCTTGGTTCCTTTGCTAAAGCTATAGCTCCGTTGTTGTCTCAATACAGAGGTATTGGATCAACTATGGTAGGAACCACCTGAAGTTCTGTTAGGAACTTCTTCATCCAGACTGCTTCTTTTGCGGCATCGCAAGCGGCTATATACTCCGCTTCCATCGTCGAGTCAGCAACAGTGTCCTGCTTGGAGCTCTTCCAGCACACCGCCCCTCCATTGAGGGTAAAGACATAACCCAACATGGACTTGGAATCGTCCTTATCACTCTGGAAGCCGGAATCAGCAAAGGCCTCCAACCTGAGGTCTTTTCCGCCATAAACCAAGAACATCTCCTTAGTCCTCCTTAGATACTTGAGAATGTTCTTTACTGCTATCCAGTGCTTCTCCCCTGGGTCTGACTGATACCGGCTTACCACGCTCAGTGCGTAAGCTACATCTGGTCTGGTGCACAACATCGCATACATTATAGAGCCTACCGCAGAAGCGTAGGGTATAATAGACATGCGTTCCCTTTCCAAATCAGTCTTGGGAGACATCTCTTTGGAGAGGGTGATTCCATGACAAGCCGGTAGATTACCGCGCTTAGAATCTTCCATACTGAATCTTTTCAGTACAGTGTCGATATACCTGGACTGTGAAAGTCCCAACATCCTCTTGGATCTATCACGATAGATCCGGATCCCCAGAATGTAAGAGGCATCACCCAGGTCTTTCATGGAGAACCTGTGTGACAAGAATCCTTTGACAGATTGTAGCATAGGAATGTCATTTCCTATCAATAGAATGTCATCCACGTACAAGACGAGGAATACGACACTTCTGGCTACAACTTTACTATATATGCACGGTTCATCTGGATTTTTGATAAAGTCATATTCTTTGACTGTCTCATCAAAACAGATGTTCCAACTCCGCGATGCCTGCTTTAGTCCATAAATGGACTTAAGCAGCTTGCACACTTTCCCGCTGCTCCCACTCTGATTGAAACCCTCTGGCTGATCCATATAGACGCACTCTTCTAAATTTCCATTTAGAAAAGCCGTCTTTACGTCCATCTGCCAGATTTCATAATCATGGAAGGCAGCAATAGCAAGAAGGACCCGAATGGATTTGAGCATAGCCACTGGAGAAAAAGTTTCGTCATAGTCCAAACCAGGTCTTTGACGAAAACCCTTTGCAACAAGTCTAGCCTTATAGGTTTCCACCTGTCCATCTACACCAATCTTTTTCTTGAAGATCCATTTGCATCCTATGGGTTTTACCCCATCTGGAGCAAAGTCCAAAGTCCATACTTTGTTGGTGTACATGGACTCCATTTCGGTCCGCATTGCATCTAGCCATCGTACCGAGTCGCCGCTCTGGATGGCCTGCTGGAAGTCAGTAGGTTCATCATCATCTATGATGCAATCCTCTCTATCCCCATCTATGAGAAAACCGTAGTATCTCTCAGGCGGATGAGACGGCCTACTACTCCTGCGGAGGGGTGCGGGAATGTCCTGTTCTTCTTGAACTTCCGGTTCTACCAAACTTTCAGTAGCAGTTTGTGGTTCTGGAATTTCTTCCAGTTCTATTTCGCTCCCACTTATTTCCTTTTCTAAAAACTGATGTTCCAGAAAATGGGCATTACGAGAAACAAAAACCTTTTGTTCCTCTGCGTAATAGAAATAATATCCCTTGGAGTTCTTTGGATATCCCACAAACATACATTTTACTGATCGTGCCTCGAGCTTGTCCACATGCTGCTTTTTAACAAAAGCTGGACATCCCCAAATCTTCATATGCTGAAGATGGGGTTTCTTCCCAGTCCACATCTGATATGGAGTGGTAGGCACAGTTTTGGTAGGAGCCCTGTTCAAAAGATATGCCGCTGATTCTAGCGCATAACCCCAGAAAGATCGCGGTAACTCAGCATTACTCATCATGGATCGTACCATATCCAATAGGGTTCGATTTCGTCTTTCCGATACACCATTATGCTGTGGAGTGTATGGAGGAGTAAGCTGAGAGAGAATTCCTTTCTCTTTTAGGTAATCTAGGATCTCGGCACTCAAGTATTCACCACCTCGATCAGATCTAAGTGTCTTGATACTTTTGCCGGTTTGGTTTTCTACTTCATTCTTATACTCTTGGAATTTCTCAAAAGCCTCGGATTTATGTTTCATCAGATAAATGAATCCGTACCTTGAGTAATCATCCGTGAAAGTAATGAAATAGGAAAAACCACCTCTTGCGTGTGTAGACATTGGACCGCATACATCGCTGTGTATGAGTCCTAAGAACTCGCTCGCTCTTACTCCTTGTCCAGTAAATGGAGTCTTTGTCATCTTTCCTTTGAGATAAGATTGACAAGTGTCATAAGTTTGATATTCGAACGAGTCCAAATATCCTTCTCTATGCAACTTAGTCAACCTTCTCTCATTGATGTGACTCAGTCTACAATACCATAAGAAAGCTTTATTTAAATCTGGAGACTTTCTTTTAAGTGTGTTCTGAACATTGAAAATTTGGAGTTGGTTTAAAACATATATACCGTTATTTAGTGTACCGGACCCAATCAAACCATGATTAAGGTGGATGTTAACAGCATCTCTTACAAACGTGAAATCATAACATTTATTTGATAACAAGGAAACTGATATGATATTACACGTTAAGCTTGGTACAAAAAAACAGTTATGTAAAACCAAAATATGTCCACTCGTCAATCCTAGGTGATAATCCCCGACGGACGCAGCTCCCACGCTAGCTCCGTTAGCAACCTTTAGGGTCATATCACCTTCCTTCAGCACTCTACGGTTTCTCAGTGCCTGCAATGAATTGCAAATATGAGATCCTGATCCGGTATCCAATACCCAGGAAGTAGAGTTGATCGACAGACAATTCTCAATTACAAACACACCTGAAGTCGAAGCCACAGCTTGCTTCGGTTCCTGGTTCTTGGCGTTCCACGCCTTGCAATCTTTCTTCCAGTGCCCTTTCCTGTGACAATGGAAGCACTCATCCTGGCCAACTACCGGTACCGCAAACTTTTTCTTTCCCTTCCCTCCCACCTTACTAACACCTCCTCTAGGTTTGGTGGCGGCCTTCTTCTTCCTTCCTTTGGCCTTAGCCTTGGACCCGGAAGAAGATGCACCGCTAACAAATATAGCGGGTGTTTCCCTTGCTTTCTGCAAGGTGCCCTCTGCACTCCTTAACATGTTCAGGAGTTCCGGAAGTTCAACTTCTTTTCTTTGAAGGTTGAAGTTCAGGATAAACTGGGCGTAGGTGTGAGGAAGGGACTGGAGAATAAGGTCTGTATAGAGCTCATTATCCAAAGTCGTCCCAAGGTCTGCGAGCTCTTCAATATAGCCGATCATCTTTAGGACATGTTCTCCTACCGATGACCCGACAGCCAACCTCGCTTGAAACAAGTTCTTAGAGGTCTCGTATCTTGCTATACGAGATTGCTCTCCATAAAGTTCCTTTGTATGGAGAAATATGCCATCTAGGTTCATATCCTCGTGCCTCCTCTGATGTTCATTGTTTATTGAGGCAAGCACGATGCACTTGGCTTTCGCGCAATCTAAATCCCAGGTTTTGCGGATTTCCTTATCCGTATTGCTGGATTTGGGACCAGGGACAGCAGGTGCCGTAGCGGTGAGGACGTACCCCAGTTTGTCATAGGTCAAAGCCATTTTGACATTCCGCAGCCAATCTTTATAGTTTGGCCCTGTCAGTATATTTTTCTCTAAAAGTAACTTAAGTCCAGTCATTTTCAGGGTCGCTGCAATTAGGAGAGAGAGAAGAAAACTCTTTAGCATGATGCTCTTGCAAGTTTAGAGTGGTTTTTAGTTTATCTAAACTGGATGGCTCCCACTGTTTCTCGAATCCTTCCTCAAACCATAAAAAAAGAATTAGCCAAGACTATTCTCACTGTACAATACTTGCTTAACCGTTCAGCCAGGGTAGTGTCGATACTTCGAGGGAGGTTTTCCAACGCTTTCGCGAAGTTCCTTAATTAAATAACCTCTTTTCTCTGGGGGCGTAACCCCGCTGACACCTTTCTGGACACCTACTTGGTTTATAGCATTGATCGTTAAGTGACGAATCTCCTGATAAGTAGCATATACTCACAGTAGGATCGGGATCCAAATATCATTGTATGATAATGTTGAAGGCATGCTACCAACATTCATCAAACTCCAAATGGTATGCATCTCTTTGCAAATTTCAGTTTCTTTAGAAATTCTCGATATATGTTTTTCCCCCATGCTCTTATGACCTTGGCTTTGGTCAAAATGTCATAAGTCACATGTCAAGTTCTACCCGTCATTATCTTGTCAATTTGAACCCATCCGTATATACTCCTGACTTTGGTCAAATGATAATACGACTGTCCCAAACTAACTCATCTATCTTATGCAACAAATGAAAACCCAGCAGCTACCAAACACTATGCCTTGACTTTGGCCAAAATGCATAGCTTGAATACTACTGAATACCCAAATGAAATGACGGAGGGCTACGAATGGTTTTGGCGAAACCGTGAACGTAGTGAACTTGATATAACCGAAGGAACCTGATAGCTTTTAAAAGGAGTGGTTAAAGCTCCGCATTTAAAAATATCTGTTTTTAAAATTAACCGAGTGGTTTCTTTTAAATTGTTCCAACGATTAACTTTTTGGTTTATTTTCTTTGCATTATAAATAATGCGTCCCATCATTAACCTATCATTGCAGAAAACAACGAAAATACAACGTTCTCTTATGCCATCCGCATTCGCCACGGAGTCCCGTCATCACCCGTTAGGTTACTTAACTAACGACAGAGCGGGGGCTGGGCTAGCGCGGGTGTAAAACATAAGTGACGTCTAAATTGCTATCATATATAGATATTGTACATTCGTCAGACGCAATAATAGGCATTCCAGATCACAGATGAACTTTATTGGATTTGCAAGCAATCCGTGTTTGTTTTGAGCCTGCAACAAAAGACGGATTACACAGTTGTGATGAATAGCCATTACCCCACCCAAGACCCCAACGGGTACGGCAAACTACCCGCCCGGCATTTTGTGCACCCCACCTTGGGTCTGTCCTAAGAGCAAAAATAGTAAAATGAAATAATACAACGGTGGCTACAACCGCAACCTGGATGTGCCCCGCAAAATAATATTACAACAAATTACATTTACATCAAATGAATTAAATAATAACCCATCACATAACCCCGGCTATACATCACAACAGTCCAACACAGTTCATATTCACAAACAGATACAAAACCATTACAGAAATGTGCAACCCCCTGCCAACCGACATACTAGCAGTTAGGGGAGGTTTACGAACACATTATACAAACACAGATATAATCCAACAAGCAAATACTGTATAATTTCGATCGATTAAACACTTTTAATTTTGCTCTAATACTTCTCTGTAAATCTGAAACCTGAGCAAAAATAAAAACTTCCAGAAAATACCAAATATCACAGAGAAGCAACACAGGAAAATTGGGTTCCTGAATCGCCAACTCGGCGGCGGAAGCGCTGCGGATCGGTGCGATTCGCCGCGGTTCCGCGGCGCTTTAGGCCATTTAGGGGCCCAAATTTCTTAGGTGTTCTTCTACTGTCTTTTTAAGCTTTCTGAACCTCCCTGAAAAATTTTAGGACTTCATTTAAAATTCGACAGAAACTTGTGATTTCGGGGTTTTCCGGTTTCGTTTTTTCCGTTCGAAATTCATACAAATTTGCAAGTAAGTTATTTATTGTTTAGCGAGGCTCTGATACCATTGTAAGTCGATGTACAACACCCCACGACTTGCGGGGAGGCGGAAATATGAAAAACGATCTTGTTCTTTGCTTAAACATCGACTAACCGCACGAATCGAAGCTAAACGATAACTAACAAGAAACATAGAAGTTCTATACTACTATGTTTAGGGATTATACCTAACGAATCGTATCCTTCATCTTTGCGAACTCCTCCTCCTCCTCGGCCTTCTCGAAGTAGTAGACGATCCACCCGAGAGCTTTACTCCAAGCTTAGCCTCTAAACTTGAGGCAACTAACCTTCTTTAAGTGCTAATCAAAGAAGCTAGGTGATATAGAGTGAGGCTTATGGTTTAATTAGTCTAACTAATCCTTGTACTCAACACATGAGAGGGGAGGATTAGGGTTTGAAGAGGAAGAGCTTGAGGAGAGAGAAGGTGAAGATAATAATGAAGTGAGAATAATGAGTTATGATAATATATATCAAGCATTTCTTTTTATCAAGAAAAGAAAATAAATCATTTAACAACCATGCTTGATAATATCTAGTGATGATTCATCTCCATGAGTCATTAAGCATTTATGATGCATTAATGACATGGATGAATCATCCATATGACTAACTAATCACATTCATTGTATATGCCACCTAAACCTCCTTAGTCACCACCTTCTAGAAGCTTCTCGCGCAATTACGAGAACGCCCCTCCTTTACGCAAAAATACGGAAAAACTTTAGACTGTATAAATCCAATAACCAGATACCAGTAACTGGCTTAAACCAAAGCCGACTGGTAAAAACTGTCCGAAAGTCATACGTGCGTAAACACACGTATGCGTCCGAACCCATGTCGTAAAACCATACGACCTCTATATCGTTTCGCCTGGAGTAGGGAAACTCTCTGTGTGGGACTCTAGAGACTCGACTACTACGCTGGCAGTGGGTTTAACCACAGACCGCAAGCGGCACTAGCTGTACGTAACGGTCCCCAGGTAGATGTCGATAAGAAGGCCGATGAGGAAACCCATCCGAACTCCTACTGAGTCTGATGTGACAATCTCCATACAGTCCGGTCCGTTCGCCTTAGACTATCGCATATCGGGCCTAGGGGGCGGCAAGCGTCAGTCCCCTAATAGCGGTATAAGTCGTGTCGGAGCGAAGCCCATTACACCCTGAGAAACTACTGGAACCTACCAGTAAATCTCGCTTGCCCTGGCCAGGGACTTTGCGTAATGGCTCTCTGACACAGCGCGATATCAACCCCCAATACCGGGAGAGACGAATCCTGTCTAACCGCCACTGCCTCCAAGTGCTCGGGACTGCACCCAACTGCTACCTGTTTGCACGACTCCTTTGAGTCGTGGTAGGGTAGCAATCTAAGAACAGTGGGACACACTCGAGGCGAAGTAGCAGTGTCAAGTCTGCGGACTATGCTGTACTCATGTCACCTGGGAACTGTTCACTGACGACTGGTTTAAAACCATCCAACAGTTCCCTGTAAGTCCTGTCCGGTGTACCCATAACCCAACGAGCACCTGCATACTATCTCCAGTACGACGTACTGACGGCTGTGGGACAGACCATCTCCCCAACTGGGATGAGAAGCGTACACACTAGTCTACTCCGGAGTATCGATGCCCTGTCTCGATAATCCAACGACTAGGGACCTGAATAAGGATGTGCTTGTAGACTACCCAGCCCCCACTAGTGTGACTGCCATCACAACGCTGGTAGTCAAGCAAGATCCTAAGAGCTCTATCAATACGTATACTCACATATTAAGATAGAAAAAACCAAGTAGCATACTACCATGTTTAGCAAGACTGTTATATACATGTGAATATCCCAAGCTTCCATTAAGCAATATACAAACTAGTATGATACAGTAATGGCCTTCTAGGGCATAAACACTAACAGGATGTATATTGTAGTGGATGCTTGGACATATATAGGGATGACTTTCTTGCTCGATATGATAGTTTGCTATCTGGTTACTCTTTACCTTAACGTGTACACTGATTGTCTCTCTGTTACATGTTGGTAAAGCCCTTAGGATGTGTACTTGACTACCTGGACTATGATGCGGATCATACTAGTGGGGACATGGTAGTCCATAAGTACATCCTTCAAAGTCCCTAGTCGTGAGTGTATCGAGACGGGGCATCGATATACCAGAGTAGACTAGCGTGTAGCTTCTCGACCCATATAGATGGACGATGGATGATCCCATATCCATTGGTGTTTGACATCAGAGATGATATACGGGTGCTCAGTGGAGACTGGGTACACTGGACGGACTCGCCGAGAACTCCCAGATGGTGTTATACCTTACGTCAGATGGCAGTTCTCTGATGACACTGGTGCAGGTTAGTCTGTAGACCCGAGATCGTCATAGAGTCTTGTGTGATTCCCACTGTGCTTTGATTTCCATCATACCACGTCCAAGAGGGCATGCAAAAAGGTGGTTTTTGGGTACAGTCTCGAATCACATGGAGGCAATGAGCGATAGGAGGGGTTTCGTCTCTCCCGGTATAGGGAGTTGATGTTGCGCAGTGCTCGATTGGCTATAACAGGAAGTCCTTGGCCAAGGCTGTTTTAGAGATTTACTGGTAAGTGTTACCAGTAGTTTCTCGACCCGTTATGAGCCTCATATCGACACGACTTATCGAGTTATTGGGGTCTGACGTTTACCACCCCTAGGCGAGATATGCGACATATCAGACGAACAGACCGGACTGTACGGTAGTGTTACTGGTTGGATTCACAGGAGTGTGAGCGGGCTTGCTCGTTGATCTTCTGATCGCTCAATACCCGGGTGGCCGTTACGTTTAGCAGACCGCTTGCGGCTTGTGGGTGTTTGATATGATCATCACCTACTGCCGGCGTATTGACGAGTCTTTAGAGTCCTACACAGGGGTTTCCTGGCTCAAGCGAAACGAAATAGGAGCACATATGAGATATGTGCGGGACCGAGAATAATACCAGTATGTGATACTGTATTCTATTCTCTCGATTTGTGACATTGATCGGTTGTATGAGATATAGCCGGGTTATCGGATCAAGTGTTGATTCGATAAGTTGTTACTATTGATACTAGTCGGTTATATGCGATATGACCGGATCGTTAAATCAAGTGTTGATTTAATGATTTAATGTATAATTATATATTTGATATATTATTTACATTAACTAGTATTGGTTCACTTAAGATTGATTTTCTCACTTGAATGTGCACATTGTTTATATGTGATATATGCAAGTGTACATGTTTGTATCATGCTTGATGATACAAACAAGTTGTGTGTATGAGACTTGAACCAAATCAAGGTTAGATTAGGGTTTACTATTTTCCTAAGCATATAACAAAAGAGTGTGACTTTGGTCAAAGTTATCAAGCTTCATGAAGCTTGATAAACATTGACAAAGTCAACTCTTTTGTCATATGTTTAAAGATATTAGTTGACCCAATCTTTAACCTAATGGTTTGGTTAAGTCTCTACATGAGTTAAGCATTAGGGCTTAACTCAACCATGTTGCCATTATTTATTGGATAAGTTTAATGTGGATATTATTCATATGATTCTTTCTTCTTCTTCATCTTCATCAAGCTCACAAAAGCTTGCTAGCTCCAATGGTGCCATGAGAAAAAGAGTGAGAAATCCAATTCTAAAGTGAACCCACTTCCTATTTCTTCATCCTCTTCTACTTGCCATGTAGTATAGGGTGTTCTCTTCACAAAGTTTTTGACCAAGTGAAGGAATAGCTTGAGTTTGAGTCTCCCCGACGTAGATCATCTTCGGCCTCGAAGTCAATGACCTAGCCCGATCATTTCTCCGACGAAACCATCACTAGAGTCCGGGACCCGATGATTGCAGCAGAGGGACGTCAACACGGAGCTTTAGAAGTGGAGGACCGGATCTACAAAGGTTGTATTTCCATTCACTTAGTAGCAAAGTTGTTTGCTTGCATGTTCTTTCGCCTTACCTCTAGTAATCGATCTAGTTTAGGGTTTCTCAGCACCGGAAAATTTTAATTTGGCATGGTTGATGCCTTGTGGAACCTCTTGAGTGTGCCTAGGAACCCTACAGTGGTATCAGAGCCTAGCTAGAGGTTTAGACGAAGTGTAGACGATGTTAGAAGTCCGATCGAACCCGAAACCCTAATTCAAAACCCTTCTCTGTACAATTTTTCAAAAATGGGAATTTTGTGAATTAAAAATATCCAAAAAAATTCAGCAGGGTTTTCTAGGGGTTACTGTGAAGCACGTGTCCCTGAATCAACTAAAGCGCCGCGGAATCGCGGCCCTAACCTGGCATTTGCGGCGGTTCCGCGGCCATATAGTAGCTTCTTGTCACGTTCTTTTCACAGTAATCCCCGTCTGTAATGCCTGTGTTTTCTGGGTAATTTTAATCACTGCTCAAGAGTTGAGTTTTCTGGGTTGTATTGGGAGTTCATAGATTCGATCGGATTGTCAAACTTTGTCTGTGTTTTTCCGGGTAATTTTAGAATATGTTAAAAAGTTCGACCGGATATAAATACCCACTTTTTCCCCTGCCGGGAAATTTCCATGTGTTGGATTTTTCTGAAGTTTAAAGACGTTCTAAGTAGTGCAAGTAACGCGATGGACCCTCTAGAAGGCAACAAACCTTAACTCGATTATGTGACCGTCTTGAACTGCCCTTTGAACCTTAGGGTTTGAGGCAGTACGGCGTGCCATATGTGAGGCGTTGGCTTGACCCTTCTACGGCTGGACCGTTGGTACTGTGGCATGAAGTGGATGTTTTTAAACTTATTTCATGTATTGAGCTGTTTCGGGAAAACTTGGGTGTTTGAATGTTCGATCGGAAAGTTTAACATTTTTCTATTTATCTGGAATCTGATACAATATTTGGAATCCACAAGTAGTTATGAGATAACTAATTTGAATGTTATAAACGTAGCAGTTTAGTCTCGATTGATCGGTTGCCACGGAATTTTGATGCGATCAAAAGTCCGTCGCAATCACGTAGCGTACGCGGATACTCGCCGGTAAACTTAATAGACAGCCATGCCCCATAGCCCCGACCAAGTGACTGTAGGAGAACCCCGTCGCTAAAAGCATCTGTTCGGGTGCTCGCGGCAACGGTGTTCCGCCTTAGTGCACTTCGTCGACGGCATCCGGGGGTTCGGCCGTCTACTAAAGTTTGCGACGAGTATTCGATTAGTATATCGGGAATCTTGTTGAATTGCCCGACTGAATATTGAAAAGTGTTTTCGATAATGAGACTAAAATGCGGGGTTTATAATAGTTAGGCATGTGATGTCTAAGGAATTCAGATGGTTAGGCATGCGATGTCTAAAGAGTTTGCGGATTCCAACTGTTGTAGTTTTACACTTTCTTTTCTGCGACCGTAAGTGTAATATGTGATATCGCCGGTTTCGTTGCTATATGTCAACGACAATTGGGATGCGTACATTTACTTACGTTGATGACATGTGATGTTATGTGTTGCTGGATATGTTATATTGGATCGTCGCGTTTTGAATAGCCGGTTTTTTTATATGAGATGAGTGTTTTTTGTTTTCATTCATGTAAAAACTTGTATGTAATATTCTTTTATTGGGGCACTTCCAGGTTGCGAAAGATGTCACCTTTGTATATTATTTACTTTTCCGCACTAGGATAGACCCAAGGAGGAGGGCACAAGTAACCGGGTTCTAGAGTCCAGTGGGAGACCAACTCGAGGAGCCGAGTCCGGGTCTCCTAACTCTAGAATTGGTAGGGTTGCTTGCCGCTCTCGTAGAGGTCTAGGGGTGTGGGTTTGGCTATTCATCACGACCGTGGAATCCGTGTTTTATACAGGCTCGTATTGAAAACACGTACGTCCTAGTATATCCAATATTTCATATGATTCTTCTGCTGCGGTATCTGTGATGTGATCATTTGATGTTCTGTGATAAATACTGTATATAGTATATATGATATATTATATAGGTGTTACTTATGTTTTACACCCGCGCTAGCCCTGCCCCGCTCTGCCGTTAGTTACCTAACCTAACGGTGCACGAGGGGACATCGAGGCGAATGCGGATGGCATAAGTGTACGTCGTATTTATCTGTGATGTTTAGGTGATTTAAATAATGGGACTTCATTAATGTGATTAATGAAAGAAAATAGACCTAAGATGTTGTGGAATCGAATTTTCAAAAACAGGTAGCTACAGTTCTTGCTTTGCATCGCGGTGTTCCTTGTAGAACATCCTGCACCTTATTCGATAAGGAAAGGACCGAGATCCCTTCACCGGGAGTGACTCCTTTAGCAATGACTGGCAGATGCTACACCGCTCGGTTTGCCTTTTGATTGCTCCTATAGTTCTTGCTTTGCACAGCGGTATATATGATATATCCTGCACCTTATTCGATGAAGAAAGGGCCGACGATCCCTTCACCGGGAGTGACCCCTTTAGCAAAACTAGAAAAGCCTCAAAAACACTCCATTTTAAAATCATTTGATTCTACAACGATATCAAGTTCATTACACAATAGGTTTTCAGAAAAACCTGTCGTAGCCCTCCGTCATTTCAGATAAGTACTAGTTAGTATTCGTGCTACGTTTGTTGACTATGTTAAGGCGTAGTGTGCGGTAGCTGATTAGTGCTTATCTGTATAAGCATATGATGCGATTGGATTAGGGTAGTCGTGCGACTTTGTTGACCATGTTAAGGGTCGTGCGGGTGGGTTTAATTCAATCGGGAAATGACGGGTTGAACTTGACTAGCACTTATGATTTGTTGACTATGTTAAAGTCATATAGCTGCTAGGGGCAAAATATTATTAGGAATTTCAAGTGTTGAAATTTGCAATGAGATTGCATACCTTCTATGAGATAGTTGGATTCCGATACCCACTGCGAGTAATTGTTACTCCTGGGAGAGTTTTACACATTACAATTAGCCGATCAAGTAGGTGTCTAGAAAGGTGTCAACGGGGTTACGCCTCTGGGAAAACGAGGTTTACTTTAATTAGGTCCGTGCGAAAGCACGGGGAACCTCCCTCAAAGTACCGACACTGGCCTGGCTGAAAGATTGGCGAACTTGTAGCGTGTAATTAATCCCGGCTAGTCTTTCCTTTTAGGGTTTGAAGGAAGATTTGATAAAAACAGTGGGAGCCATCCTGATTAGATAAAATAATAACCAATCCGATCTTGCAAGAGCGCACACAGAATGTTTTCTTCTCTCTCTCTCCAGGTAGCGACCATGTCACGCCCTAATCAAGATAATAAAACGGATATATTGACTGAACCCAATTGTTATACTGAGCTGGGGAACGTTGGTCCCGCTCCAACTTATAACTGTTATAAGACAGAGCAGGTAATAGGGGATTACCAGAATTCCCGTGCCGCCCAAACGAAGAAAGTGCATACCGATGCATCATCTTCGGGTGTGTTCATTACAGAGAACTGTTTCTCAGTGTCCTTTACGTCCTGGGTATGAGATACCGGATCAGGATCCCGTATATGTAATATGTTACATGGGCTACAGAAAGGTAGAGAACTGAGAACGGGTGATAAGTTTCATGAGACAGAAAACGGTGCAAGTGTTGCAGCCAGGTCTGTTGGTCACTGTCACCCTGTATTACCAGAATACATTGATTCTGAACAAATGTTATAAGATACCGAACCTGATATACAAAATCATATCAGTCTCTTTATTTAGATAAAGAAGGATATAATTTTGTATTGTTGGACAATGTTTTGAACATTTCCTATATCAAGAGTTGATCGGTTCAGGCACGTTATCTAAAAGCATTGCCGTTCTAAATCAAACCACAGTTCTTAGTATATAGAACACACACAAGAGGAAGAGTTTAGAAATGAACGAATCCTTCTTGAGGCATTGTAGACTAGGTCATATCAATGCGACCCGACTTGCTGAAGTTACATATAGATGCATATTTAAATTAGTTTGAATTTACATCTTGTGAAACTTGCCAGTCATGTCACAGAGATAAGATGACCATAGCTCTGTTTATTGGAAACAGAGAAAGAGTTAGTGAACTCTTGGGATGATACATATTGATGTATGAAGGTCCCCTGTCTACAAATGCCAAAACCGGTTCTTTGTACTTTATTACATTCTCTGATAATCTCTCAAGATTCAGACATATGTTCCTGTTGAAACACAAGTCCGAGCCTTTTGAGATATTCACAGAATATAAGTTAGAAGTAGGGAACCAACAACGGGTATAAGTATTATGTCCTTTGATGTGATCAGGGAGGAGAATACTTGAGCACGGGATTCCTGGACTATTCTAAGAATGAGATTCTCTCTCAGCATTACTCCTCCGTATACACCACAGCACCTCGGTGTATCGGGGCGGAGCAATAGCACCCTATGTGATATGGTGTGCTCTATGATGAGTACTACTGAGTTTCCTATTTCCTTTTAGGGAGTTATGCACTTATGAAGTTGCATACCTATTGAATAGGGTTCCGATCAAATCAGTTGCCTACCATTTCATATGAGATATGGAAAGGGAAGAGCCCATCTCTTAAGTCAGTTAAGATTTGGGGTTGTCCGGCCTATATCTAAAAAGCAAAATCCGGACAAGCTCGAGGCAAAGTCAGATCTGTGGAAGTTTGTTGGATATCCCAAGTATTCGCAAGGGAATATCTTCTACCTTACCGAGGAACAAAAATGTTTTGTTTCTCAGAATGCCACCTTTGAGAAAGGGAATTTCTTGTGAAGAAATTAGTGGTCATGAGGTAGAACTGGAAAGAGTTCCAGCTATACAAACTGCAGCTGATGATTTGGTAGAACCAAAGGATTCAATAGCAACCAACGAACCTCAGCCTCTCCGCCGATCTAGTAGGGTTTCTCACCCACCTAAGAGATACTTCGGTTTCTCTATGACAGTGGGAGCGAGGATTGCATCATGAGATGATGACCCAACTAGTTTCGAGCTGGCCATCAGGAGTGGGACTCTGTAAGAATGGCTGGATGCTTAGCGATCTGAGATGGAATCCTTATACACCAACAAAGTGTGGACTTTAGTTGCTTTATCTGAAGGGTTAAATCCCCATCAGGAGCAAGTATATCTTGAGAAGATTACTTGGTGTACTTGGAAAAGTTGAGACTTTCAAAGCTAGACTTGTTAAAGGTTTGCGTCATTGACCAGGTATGGATTTTGTTGAAACCTTTTCTAAGTAGCTATGCTTAAGTCCATCCAGATCCTACTTGCCACGGATACATACCATGACTACGATATCTGGTGGTTGGGTGTCATGACTGCTTTTCTAAAATGATGTTTCAGAAAAGAGAGTCTATAAGTACACAGTCAGAGGGCTTCATAGACAGTGGGAGCAGCAGAAACGTGTGCAAGATATTTTATGTGATAAAGCAGGCATCGCGGAGCTGGAACATCTGTTTTGATGTATTAGTCAAAGAGTTTGACATCATCAAAATGGTAGATGAACCTTGTATAAACAAAAAGGTAGTAGGGAGTATGGTGACGATCCTCGTAGAGTACGTGGATGACATACTCTTGATAGGGAAGGAGTTTCCTATGCTACGCTCGATCAATCTCCTCTTATCACAAGGATTCTCCATATAGGATCAAAGTGATACCTACTAAATCCTGGGTTTTGGATCTATGAGATAGATCTAATTGGATGTTAGGATACTCACTAGTTGTAGTGAGAAGGTATCAATTGATCCTGGGGAGAATCACTGGAAAGGTTCCAGGGTGATAAGGACGACTGAATGTCAGTCACAGGCATTGTCTTTACCCTCAGTAAAGGGACGGTATGTTGGAAGAGCTCCAAGCTAGATACCGTGGCATACTAGACGATAAAGGCCGGATACATCGCTACCAAAGATGCTACCAAAGAGGAAGTCTGGGTGTATATTAGTTCATGAGATGAACTTCGTTCCTCCCATTGTATGACAATGGAGTTGTGGCTTATGCCAAGGAACGCCCGTCCCATCAGTGATCCAGACATATTCTTAGGCAGTATCACCTGATCGAGGAGATGGTTGATCTCCAGGAGATCGAGGTTAGGAGAGTAGACTCAGAGGACAACACGGCGGATCCACTCACAAAGGCCTTTTCCCAGAGAGAGACTTTTATGGGATGGTTGAGTATGAGATACTACAACCACTGCTATCAGATGGCCCTAGTGCAAGTGAGATATTGTTAGTTATATGAATGCCCTAGAGGCCATTACTATACATAGGATGTATATTGTAGTGGATGCTTGGACATATATAGGGATGACTTTCTTGCTCGATTTGATAGTATGCTATCTGGTTACTCTTTACCTTAACGTGTACACTTATTGTCTCTCTGTTACATGTTAGTAAAGCCCTTAGGATGTGTACTTGGCTACCTGGACTATGATGCGGATCATACTAGTGGGGACATGGTAGTCCATAAGTACAACCTTCAAAGTCCCTAGTCGTGGGTGTATCGAGACGGGGCATCGATATACCAGAGTAGACTAGCGTGTAGCTTCTCGACCCATGTAGATGGGCGATGGATGATCCCATATCCATTGGTGTTTGACATCAGAGATGATATACGGGTGCTCAGTGGAGACTGGGTACACTGGACGGACTCGCCGAGAACTCTCAGATGGTATTATACCTTACGTCAGATGGCAGTTCTCTGGTGACACTGGTGCAGGTTTGTCTGTAGACCCGAGATCGTTATAGAGTCTTGTGTGATTCCCACTGTGCTTTGATTTCCATCATACCACGTCCAAGAGGGCGTGCAAAAAGGTGGTTTTTGGGTACAGTCCCGAATCACATGGAGGCAATGAGCGATAGGAAGGGTTTCGTCTCTCCCGGTATAGGGAGTTGATGTTGCGCAGTGCTCGATTGGTTATAACAGGAAGTCCTTGGCCAAGGCTGTTTTAGGGATTTACTGGTAAGTGTTACCAGTAGTTTCTTGACCCGTTATGAGCCTCATATCGACACGACTTATCGAGTTATTGGGGTCTGACGTTTACCACCCCTAGACGAGATATGCGACATATCAGACGAACAGACCGGACTGTACGGTAGTGTTACTGGTTGGATTCACAGGAGTGTGAGCGGGCTTGCTAGTTGATCTTCTGATCGCTCAATACCCGGATGGCCGTTACGTTTAGCAGACCGCTTGCGGCTTGTGGGTGTTTGATATGATCATCACCTACTGCCGGCGTATTGACGAGTCTTTAGAGTCCTACACAGGGGTTTCCTGGCTCAAGCGAAACGAAATAGGAGCACATATGAGATATGTGCGGGATCGAGAATAATACCAGTATGTGATACTGTATTCTATTCTCGCGATTTGTGACATTGATCGGTTGTATGAGATATAGCCGGGTTATCGGATCAAGTGTTGATTCGATAAGTTTTTACTATTGATACTAGTCGGTTATATGCGATATGACCGGATCGTTAAATCAAGTGTCGATTTAATGATTTAATGTATAATTGTAAATTTGATATATTACTTTACATTAACTAGTATTGGTTCACTTAAGATTGATTTTCTCACTTGAATATGCACATTGTTTATATGTGATATATGCAAGTGTACATGTTTGTATCATGCTTGATGATACAAACAAGTTGTATGTATGAGACTTGAACCAAATCAAGGTTAGATTAGGGTTTACTATTTTCCTAAGCATATAACAAAAGAGTGTGACTTTGGTCAAAGTTATCAAGCTTCATGAAGCTTGATAAACATTGACAAAGTCAACTCTTTTGTCATATGTTTAAAGATATTAGTTAACCCAACCTTTAACCTAATGGTTTGGTTAAATCTCTACATGAGTTAAGCATGAGGGCTTAACTCAACCATGTTGCCATTATTTATTGGATAAGTTTCATTTGGATATTATTCATATGATTCTTTCTTCTTCTTCATCTTCATCAAGCTCACAAAAGCTTGCTAGCTCCAATGGTGCCATAAGAAAAAGAGTGAGAAATCCAATTCTAATGTGAACCCACTTCCTATTTCTTCATCCTCTTCTACTTGCCATGTAGTATAGGGTGTTCTCTTCACAATGTTTTTGACCAAGTGAAGGAATAGCTTGAGTTTGAGTCTCCCCGATGTAGATCATCTTCGGCCTCGAAGTCAATGACCTAGCCCGATCATTTCTCCGACGAAACCATCACTAGAGTCCGGGACCCGATGATCGCAGCGGAGGGACGTCAACACGGAGCTTTAGAAGTGGAGGACCAGATCTACAAAGGTTTTATTTCCATTCACTTAGTAGCAAAGTTGTTTGCTTGCATGTTCTTTCGCCTTACCTCTAGTAATCGATCTAGTTTAGGGTTTCTCGGCACCGGAAAATTTTAATTTGGCATGGTTGATGGCTTGTGGAACCTCTTGAGTGTGCCTAGGAACCCTACAAAGGGGGCTAGCAGCCCCCTTATGGGGTGTGGGCCAGTGTCCCGTTAGAAATTTTTTTCTAACAGGGACAGTGTCGTGGAGTATATGTGTATGTGTGTGTGTATACACATATATATAAAAAAAAAGGGAAAGGGCATCCAAAGGATGCGTGGGAGAAGGTGCCAGCGCCCTACGTGCCTGGCATGAGGGTGCTGTACGCCAGAGCGCCAGCGCCCCACGTTGTAACATTTCAGAAAAATAAAATATTATTTTTGGGAATTTTTATAATTTAATATTAATTTTAATGAATATTTTAATAGTTCGGTATAATTAAATACCGATAAATTGGGAAAAATTTGGAAAATTATAGAAATTACCAAAAAGAGGGTACTTTATGAGATTCATTCAAAATATGAAAGTTTATGATTTATTTGACACTATTTTAGTGCTAATCGCGGTTAAAAATCGCTAATCAGACTTTAAGCGTGTTTTGTGCAAAACATGCACCATATCTTTTCACACTTGTGTTACATTTTCCTACATGGCTTTATCTTCATTTTTCATTCTTTGTTTTGGGTTTACTATTGCCAAGAGAAGGAAATAAAAGAAAAACAAAAGAAAAGAAAAAAGGAATAAAAAAGGAAGTATGTGCAAGTGAGAGAAAGTAAGGGGTCAAAGGAGAGCCATGCCCATTTGTTCCTTCTTCTTCCTCCATCATTTTCTCCCCCCATTTCCCTCATAGCTGCTGCCATCATCTCCTCCCTCCTCAAATCACCACAAACACACCCAAAAAAAACCCAAAACCCCATTCCCATTTCACAAAAGTTGTGCACAACCTCACAAGCTACACTTTGGACAAAGAAAAATCACATTTTGGTGCTGTAGGGGATTCTTGGGTCCCTAATAAGGTAATCCTTTCACAATTAGTATAGTGTTTCATATGTTTAAGCCTCTTTTCAAGTTTAAAATCGATTTGGCGAAGTTTAGTGCACTTTGGACATTTCTAGAGAGGGTTAGGGTTTGATTGGAGTTGTGATTGTGAATTGAGGCCTAATAGTGACCTTAAACCCCCCGCAATTGATAGAAACCCAGACCATCCCAACTGAAACCCAAAATACAGAATTTCGTAACTTTTCATGTCGGTTTGTGAGGTATTTGGGTGTGCAGGAAAATCTGGAATGAACTGGAACATTTACGAGATAAATAAACAACTTCAGAGACCTAATTAGAGCCCCCCGAGACCACCCTACAAAGACGACACCCCAACTCCCCAGGAAAACTGAGGAGGCCGGTTTTGACAAGGGAGTGGCCGGCCACTTGGCGGGGTAGGGTGTCGGGGTTGGTCCACTAGCTCATATACATCATATACTACACCCTAGACTTGTTTGCTTACCTTCTTTTCACTTGAGACAGAATCCAGAGCATGTTTTCTAGGTTGCTGCCATGTGTTTTATGATGTTTATGGATTTAAGTTTTTATATTTGGTATTGTATTCGATTATTTGACGTTTGTACGTCTATATCGATTGATATTTGGTTGAATTGCAAGATGTAGACCATAGGTTTTGACCTATGGATGATTCGTGCAGCATTTTGGCTTTGATTTGGGATTGTGATGCGATACGATACGTTGTGATGTGTAGGTACCCCCACGAAGACTTTAATACGACAGCAAGCACGTGGCGGCGTCGTCATCGGCACACAAGAAGCAAGGTGAGTAGATTTATATTTACGGGGAGAAGTCGGGTGGATGGCGTATAGCACCCCCACAGTTCGATATATAGTATGCTATATATATATATATGATATCTTTTATGTGAGACATGGATATTCAGGATATGGTTAAGTGTTCATGGATTAGTAGTGTTACTTGCGAAACCCTATAGTAGTTGCTGCAGCCACACACGCACACATACTTGCATACATTCATTCTTTTACATGTGTGTATATAGGGCTATCTATACACACACACACACATGGGTATGAGACTATATATATATATATATATACACACACACACACGTATACATATACATGGATTATGAGGATAGTTCTTGGGATTTGAGATGAGTCGATGAGATTGGGCTTGAGGCCGTGAGATCGGTGATATGACGGGGTTCGTATTTGAGATACGACATGATGTTTTAGCGGGTCCTTTGACGTGGTGTTTTCATACACACGCATACATACACAGATGGTATCAGTATTGTACTAGACGTAGATCAGTACCCCGGATCATGATGTTGATAAAGAGGATACCAGATGAATAATGTGATTGATGTGACATTGACCCGTACCCAGATTTAGGATGCCGTACGACGGATTTACCGTACGAGCTATATTGATGATAGATCCACACTCTTGACTTGAGGATGACATGTTATAGATATTGTATCGTATGCGATACTTTTGAGGTGGGATCACCGACTGTTATATATATATATATATGTATGTATGTATCGACTCAGGTGTTAGGCGGTTTTCTTACCTTTCGATCATCCTTTTTGTTTAGCCCTGCAGTTTACTTGTAAATGATAGATTAGATTTAAGTCATACCTATTTCAAAACTAACGAATCATGAGTATTTTTAAAGATAGGCCAAGGGATTCTACGGATATTTCAAAGGACGTACATTTTCTTAAAAACACCGTAGTCCCTATTTTCTAAACACACGATTCGTATTATTTCAAATGGCAAAACTGTACGACTCATACTTAGGCATATGTAGATTCGTTATCATTATATTTGATATTCAGCTCCTGCATATTATTGCTGTTCGCTTCGCATCGCATGCTTATATTGTGTTTTCATATACCATTATTGATATCATGCTGTCAGGACACCAGCACCATTATCGATGATGCATATGTTCCACGTACACTTACTTGCCGGCTCACACACATCATCATCGGTAATTGCCATGTCACGTACACTTTAGAGAATACTATTCATTGACATAGCTTGTTAGCTGATAGTTTTGACATGATATTAGTGTACCTGCCTTACATGCCAGTTTAGACATTGCAGTTATCACTTTCTACTTCATGCATATTATTATTCACTGTTATGCAGTATTATGGAGTTTTATGCCTATATTCACTGTTTACTCGCTATTGATGATTGGATTTCGGATTTTCATGAGATTTCCTGGATTTGGGAGAAAACCGCAAGAATATGTATAAACTTCTCTTTCTCTCTCTCTTTTTAAAATGAAATGTGCGGTTTTCTCATGATGTATGAGTCGTCCACCGTGATGTTTTCTCGGTTATGAGATGGATTTCGAAACCCGATTCGAGGAGTTGGATGAACCGTCTACGGGTACATGGTGGACCCGGTAAGGTACCCTGGGACAAGAAGATCGAGTTGTAGACGATGAGCCCGGCAGGGGCAGACTGCCTACCGTTTATTTTACCTGACATGTCGGATATCCGGAGGATATCGTCGTGGTCGTGTGATTGATGTTAGGGGCCGATCCAGACTTGATGGCGCCCTAGATAGTGAGATTGAGACACTGAGATTTTGAGATATTGAGGTATTGAGATTTGATGATACAGGCCAGTCCGGGTAGCTTGAGCCTGAGATATTGAGATATTGGGATTTATGTTTTGTGTCGATGCTAGACACTGTTTATGCTGATTTCTTTGATGATACCTCGTTTTAAATATACAGAAATCTCACTTAGTTATGAAAGCAGTTCTTCATTTACATGTATTCTGTTTTCATGCATTCATACCTCATTCATATGATATGTTGCTACCTGAGGCACTGACACGAGCACTCGGTATTACACTTGGGTTAGATGTTTACCTTTGCCACCTCTTCATGCTTCAGACTTTATCATTTGAGGATTATATATACCGATCGTATGACCTAGGATTGCATCATACATACGATTTCTGCTCTGTGATGTTTTCTACTCATGAGTTGGCAACTCACCCCCGTTGTGCCACAGTTTCTTGCAGGTTTTGCCGTATAGGTTCCGTTACGACTTTGCTGGCACACCGCTTCCTTTCTGGGTGATTGTTTTGGTAGGTGGGTTCACTTGTATCGTGACCACTATTGTACCTTTATTTTATTCAGTTGTATCTAGTGACTCCATCAACCAAACTTGTATATTTATTCAGATTTAGAGACCAGTGATGTATATTCTTTCGACCTTAGAGTCGTGCGTTATATTATTATGGATTTCATATTGTTTTGAGTTTCCTTTTGAGTTTTGATCCTCGCCCTTCGGCGTTGTATACTATATTGCTTGCGTGGTTGTGGCTGTCGATTGACGAAGAGCTAGCTCCCGCTTGGGGATGCGTTTTATCATTGATGTATATATTTATCATGTTGTACCCCGTTCGGGGCCAGTATTTACAAAGGAAACTCTGCCGAAATTTTCAGAAAAGACTTGTGATTTTAAAAATGCATATTTCGGCTTATCTTGTTAAACTACTTGATTTAAATTGGTTTTTCCTTCACTCTATTGCTTTACTTGGTTTTGATTTCTGGGTTTTGGCTTACTTAGATTACGTACGCCTCGAGACGTTTCGTAATTTAAGTGCCGGTCATGTTCCGTACTTTTCAGGTCGTGACACACGTGCCTGGCACGAGGGCGCTGTGCGCCAGAGCGCCAGCGCACCACGTGCCTGGCACGAGGGCGCTGTGAACCAGAGCGCCAGCGCCCCACGTGCCTGGCACGCGGGCGCTTTACGCCAGAGCGCCAGCGCCCCACGTGCCTGGCACGCGGGTGCTGTGCGTCAGCAGCAAAAGGGATTTGGTCCCTGCACTGGGAGCTGTTCTCCCGATTTGACTTATGGAGTTAAACTCCCGACAGAGATTAATTTAGGGAGTTAAACTCCAATGGATCTTGAATGGAGCTAGACTCTTAAAAAAAATTTAGAAATGATCAAAGGGGGCTGCTTTGTTTCTCCTTTTGGCTCTGGATCTTCCCAAGATTGGATTTCTGGAGATGGGTCTCCTTCTTCTTCCTGTCGGTTGGCCGGATCTTGGAGAAAGGGGGTGAGATTTAAAAATCTCCCCTTTTGAGATCTAATAGAAGATCTGAGCTCTCCTTTGTGGGTTTTGTGGTGAAAAACTGTTTAGTTTTGGAAAAGTAAGAGTAAAACTCTTGATTTAATTCAAAAGAAAGGAGAAGGTTTAGAACCTTGAGGAAGGAGAAGGAGGCACAAAAACCCTAGAGTTTTTAGAGAATGAAAAGTGTATTTTTTATTCATCATCATGTTGCCTTATATAGGCTTACACATTTGCATATAGCCCCTTGGGCTTTACAAAATGGCATTTTGCCCATCCCATGTCTCATGTGCTATTTCTTTTTGCACATAAGCCATGAGCTTTACAAAAAATTGGCTTTATGCCCATTTTGCTTACATTCATGCATAAAAAATTACATCAAAATTATTTGTTACATGATTTTTATTTTGGCATGGGGAGACCGTCCGCGGGGCTCGACTTGGGCATGGGCCCACTTGCTTGGGCTTGGGCCCGCTTACTTGGGGTTGACCTTGACTTTGACCCGGTCAACTAGGGTGCAAATTTTGACCCCAACAGCCCAAAGTTACCCGCCAAGCGCAAGCTCATGTTATCGGCTGCCGGCACTTGCTCAAAGAAAAAGAAGAAGTCTATGTTTTCTGTCGACGTCGTACTCGGCCAGGAGCCCTATGCTCCCTATAGCGAGGGCTTGAGTGAGTATAGGACCAATGAGGGTCTATTTATCGAGCCTGCGGATGATACTGATCTTCAGGCCGTCCATGTGGCTTCCGAACGACTGGCTCGCGATGAAGCAACGCTGATTACTATCTGTAACGTTTTGAAAATCGTTTCGGTGAAATTTCGAAAAAACGGTAAAATAAGGGGGTTTTCTGTAAAAAGTCAAAATGCAAATATCTTTATTATAAAATTAAATATACATATTCTAGCTATGTAATTGCTAGTATTTGGTGTTTATTGAGCCACTGGTAAAATTTCAAATTTTCTGAAAATTTTACCGAAATTAATTATTTTAATATTATTTTAAGCCGTCACTAATATATTTAATTAGGGAAAATTACAAATTGGAATGAGTTGAAACAAATTTTGTACACCATAAAAATTTAAATAAAATTTTATCATGTGGTTTTTGAAATGAAAACGTTTGCCAAAACGGTTTAGAAATTTTCGAAGAAATAAGGCTTTTTTTGGTGAAATTAGTGTAAATGGAAGTGGGGTATAACATTTATCCTTTTTCCATCCAAACCCACCACTCACCCCATCCCCCTCATGGGCTGGCCGAACCCAAGCTGCCCCACTTCCTCTTTTTTTTATCCACACCAAGTTGAGAAGAGAAAAGAAATTGAAGGGAAAAAAGAAATATTAATTTAAGAGGTATGGGTACTTGATGTATGGGAGTTGACTAACAAATTCCTCACTCATTTTTTTTCCCACTCACTCCCTTCACTGGCCGAGCCTTCCCCTAGCTGCAGCCCAAAAAAATCCCTCCTCATTTCACCTCCACATTTCATCAATTTTGCATCAAAATCCATCAAAAACATCACTAATCCCAAATCCAACTCCTACCCATTATTTCTTGCTTATCTAGCATGGATCTAGGAGCATGGAAGCTACTTTTGGAGGCTAGGATTTGCATGCTAGAACTCAATTGGGAGGTATAAATTTTAACCCTTTAGTGAAATTGTTGTTTAATTGCTTTATGTTAGCTTATTAAGTGTTTAATTAGGTTTTAGATTGGTTCTAATTGCATGATTGAAAAATTCAAGAATGAGGTTGATTTCAAGTTAGGGTTTTGAGTAATGGGATTATGGTTGTGTGATGTATTTAACATCTTAAGACATGTTAAAACCTAATCTAGTTGCTAGTTGCAAATTGTTAACTTAAAATTGTAATAATTAAGCTATATTGCAAACTAGGTTTTAAAATTAAATCAAATTGTAAGATTAAAAATCTAATTAGGTTCTTCATGATATCATTAATTTTATAAGTTGTAGTTTACCACCTTAGTTCATGCAAAACCTAGTCAAGTTGATGATTTGTGAATTGTTATTTTGAAAATTGTTAAAATTGGATATTTTGGCAAACTAGGATTTTGGGGTTAATGAAAATTTAATGGGATTAAATTTTGGAAATTGTTTTTATGACTTATTTAAGATGTTTAATAAGTATTATGACCATTAAAATTGTTAAAACATCAAGTTTCGTTTTAAAACGGCTAATTGATGCTTACTAGGTTTCTTGTAATAAATCGATTCAATCAATTTATTGGTTTTGATAATTTCACCCTATTTCATGTATATGTTTAGTGTAATGTGAAACCACGAATGGTGCGTTTGAATTTTTCATCGAGAGTTGGTTTGGCTATTCCGGCATGCGTAGGCGATAGGTTTTGACCTGTGCGTGATACGTGTGCCGATTTGGTTTTCTTATGCCGTTGCGATTTCGAATTGGTTTTTTATGCGATACGGTGCGTTATGATATGTAGGTACCCCATGTGGACTTAAAGATGACAAGAAAGCGCGTGGCGACGTCGGCACCGGCGAGCGAGGATCAGGTGAGTAGATTTATATCTACGGGGAGAAGTCGGGTGGATGGCGTATAGCACCCCCGCAGTCCGTAGTATAGTTCATATATATATGTTTATATAGGTGTTTTTTGATATGAGAAGATGTATCCATGTTATGTTTAGGTGTTCCTGGATTAGCTTTGGGTTAGTTGCGAAACCCTAGAGTAGTTGTTATACCACATACGCACACACAGACTTGCATACATTACTTTCTTGTGCACCGATTGGGATATGTATATATGTATATATATGCGTGGGTATGGGACTATGCATATGTACATTCATATACACATGCATGGATAATGAGGATAGTACTTGGGATTTAAGATGAGTCGATGAGATTTGAGTTAAGGCCGTGAGATCGGTGATATAGCAGGGTTCGTATTTGAGATACGACATGACGTTGTAACGGGTCTTGACGTAGTGTTTCACACACGTGCATGCATACTTAGGCGGTATCAGTATTGTACTAGACGTAGATCTGTACCCCGATCATGATATTTGATAAAGAGGATACCAGATGAATAGTATGATGAATGTGATATTGACCCGTACCCAGATTTGGGATGCCGTACGACGGATTTACGTACGAGCTATGTATTGATGATTGATCCGTACTCTTGACTTAGGATGTCTGACTATGGATATGGTATCGGATATGATATTATTGAGGCGGGATCACCGACTATACATATACAGGTATGTATATGTATCGACTCGGATGATAGGCGGTTTCCTTACCTGTAGTTCAGCTTGTTAGTTCAGCCGTATAGTTTAGTGTAGTTGTTAGATTAGATTAGACTCCTACCTATTTCAAAACTAGCGGATTGTGGGTATTTTAAAGGACAGGTTAAGGGATCTACGGATATTTCAAAAGACGTATCCTTTCTTAAAACCACCGTAGCCCTTATTTTCAAAACCCCACGATTCGTGTTATTTCAAATGGCACCATTGTTTAATATTTAGCTCCCGCTCATTATGGTTGCTCGCTCCGCATCGCATACTTACATTGTTATTTCATATTGCATTGTTGATATTATGCTGTTAGGACACCAGCACCATTACCGATGATGCGTATGTACCACGTACACTTACTTGCCGGCTCACACACATCTTCATCGGTAATTGCCATGTCACGTACACCTTAGAAAATATTATTGGTTAACTTAGCCTGATAGCTAGTAGTTTGACATGATATTAGTGTACTTACCTTATATGCCAGCTTAGATATTGTAGTTATTACTTGTCACTTCATGCATACTGTTATTCATTGTTATGCCGTATTCATGGATTCCCATGCCTACATTCATGGTTTTACATGCTATTGATGATTTGGATTCGCATTTCCATGAGATTTTCTGGATTTGGGGGAAAACCGCAAAACTTGTATAAGCTTCTTTCTTCTCTTTTAAATAAAAAGTGCGGTTTTCCAATGATGTATGAGTCGTCCACCATGAGTTTGCTGATGGATTTCGAGACCCGATTCGAGGAGATGGATGAACCGTTTCGGGTACATGGTGGGCCCGGTAAGGTACCCCGGGGCAAGAAGCGCGTGATGATGACGATGTGAGCCTGGCAGGGGAGCACTACCTACCGGTGATTTTACCCGACACGTCGGATATCCGGAGGATACCGTCGTGGTCTTGAGATGGATGGTAGGGGCCGGTCTGGACTGACGGCGCCCTAGATATTGTGATTGAGACTTGAGGTACATAGATTGTGACATAGAGATATCGAGGTATTTGGACACTTGTTTTGTGTCGATGCTGGGCACTGTTTTATGCTGATTTCATATATGGTACCTCATTTCTTTTAAAATACAGAAATCTCACTGATTTATGAAACCAGTTTTATTCAGTACATGCATTCTGTTTCATGCATTCATACATCATCCATATTATATATTGCTACCTGAGGCACTGACACGGGCACATGAGATTACACTCGGGTTAGATATTTACCCTAGCCATTGTTATAGGCTGCATGTTATATACATATTTGAGGATATATTATGATCATTGACCTATGATTGCGTTATTTATGCGATTGCTGTGCGTAGATGTTTTTCTACTCACGAGTTGGCAACTCACCCCCGTTGTGCCACAGTTCTTGCAGGTTTCGCCGTACAGGTTTCATTACGGCTTGCTGGCACTATTTCCTTTTCCGGGTGACTTGCTAGTAGGTGGGTTTATTTGTATCGTACCCCCATTATATATCTTGTATATCATTATTCTGTTGTATCTAGAAGTTCCATCAACCAAACATGTATTTATTTTTGAGATAGAGACCAGTGAGGTTATTTCTTCGACGTTAGAGTCGCGCGTTTTATTTCTGTGGTTTTCTTGTGGTTTTAAGTTTCCTTTTGAATTTTTATCCTCGCCGTTGGCGTTGTATATTATATTGCTTGTGTGGTTGTGACCGTCGATTGACGAAGAGCTAGCTCCCGCTTGGGGATGCCTTTTTATTGATTTCGTATACTATTCATGTTGTATCCCGTTTGGGGGCCTGTATTTACAAAGGAGACTCTGCCGAAATTTTTGGGAAATATTTGATGTTTTTTTTAAAAACCGTATAATTCGGCTTATGCTATTAAAACTACTTGTTTTAAATTGGTTTCCTTCACTCTACTACTTTTCTTGGTTTGGATTTCTGGGTTTTCGGCTTACTTAGATTACGTACGCATCGAGACGTTTCGTAGTTTAAGTGCCGGTCATGTTCCATCTTTTCGGGACGTGACACTATCGCACAGTCAGGTAGACTTCAGTCGCATCTTTCCGCTGTTATATTTTTTTTTATTATGCTTTGACTGACGCTCTCTTCTTCAACAGGTATCTCTGCCGAAGAGGCTCTCGCTGCTTCCCTCAAAACATTTGAAGAGGAAGAGAGGCTCCGTGCTTCTTTAGGCCTTGGTATAATTCGGTTGATTATGCATTCATTCCCTTTTTCTTTATTTGTAGTCTGACCCCCTCTTTCATTTTATTGCAGGGACTACTTTGACGCGGGTTATTCCAAGCGCGGTGGCGATCCCGAGCGGTGATGCGGCGATGCTTCCAGAGCCGGCTATCGTGGCCCCAACTCCCTCGTCAGTATCGCAAGAGGCTTCACTTAAACAGCCGATGACGGATGCCGTAGCGGCTCCAGAGGCAGAATTTGGTTCGGACGATGACGTCCCTTTGACGGAGGTCTTGCGGAGATTGCTTCTCACTGCTCAGACGAAAAGGAAGCCTAGGAAGCGTGCGGCGAGAGAACTGTAGGGTTCCTAGGCACTCTCAAGAGGTCTCACAAGGGATCAACCATGCCAATTTAAAATTTTATGGGTGCCGAGAAACCCTAATACGGATCGTAGACTAGATGTTTAGGCGAAATACGAAACTAGTTAACACTTTAACTAAAGGAGAGAGACTACAACCTTTGTAGATCCGGTTCTCCACTTCCTTAGCTCCCCGTAGGTGTCCTCTCGCTGTCCATCTCGAATCCCGAACCCAAACGTCGGCTTCATCGGAGAATAGGACGGACTAGGTCGTCGGCTTCGTGCCGAAGATGATCTACGTCGAGGTTGCTCAAGTTCAAGCTCCAACTTCACCAAGTTGAGAAACTTGTGAAGAAAACACCCAAAACCACTTGGCAAGAGGTAGAGGATGAAGAAATAGGAGGTGGGTTCACTTTAGAATTGGATTTCTCACTTTAGAAATCAAGATGCCATTGATGGCATCAAGCTTTTCTTGAAGAAGAAGAAGGAGAAGAAGCAAGAATATGATAAGTCTTCTATTTTAAAAAAGAAACTAATATGAATACTTATCATATCTTGACCATGGTCAAGTGTAGAGATTAAACTAAGGTTAGTTGGAATGGTTAGGGTTAAGGATGAGATAAGGATGGTGGACTTTGTCAAAGTTTCAAGAAGCTTCAACATAGAAACAAAATAAGCCACCATTCGTAACTAAATCCTTTCCAAATAAATAAACAAATAAATAAATGAAAAACCAAAACCCTAATCATCATTTAACCATGGTTTAATCCTTTACACTTAACCACATTATCAAGTATCATCAAACATGATACAAAAATGTGCACAAAAGTATATCACATATACAACATGTACATCAAGTGAGAAAATCCATTTAAAGTGAACCAATACTAGTTAATGCAAAGTAATATATCAAATATATAATTTTACATTAAATCATTAAATCAACATTTGATTCAATGATCCGGTCATGTCGCACATAACCGACTAGAATCCAATGTATCGATTTATCGAATCAATGATTCGATAACTAGGTCATATCGAATATAACCAATCGAAACATATATCGCGAGAATGAAATGCGGTATCACATACACGCATTATTCTCGGTCCTGCACATATCTCATATGCGCTCCTATTTCGTTTCGCTTGAGCCAGGAAACCTTTGTGTAGGACTCTAAAGACTCGTCAATACGCCGGTAGCAGATGATGATCATATCAAGCACCCACAAGCCGCAAGCGGTCTGCTAAACGTAACGGCCATCCGGGTATTGAGCGATCAGAAGATCGACGAGATAGCCCGCTCACACTCCTGTGAATCCAACCAGTAACACTTACCGTACAGTCTGGTCTGTTCGTCTGATATGTCGCATATCAAGTCTAGGGGTGGTAAACGTCAGACCCCAATAACCGATAAGTCGTGCCGATATGAGGCTCATAACGGGTCGAGAAACTACTGGTAACACTTACCAGCAAATCTCTGATCAGCCCTGGCCAGGGACTTCCCTGTTACGGCCAATCGAGCACAGCGCAACATCAACCCCCAATACCGGGAGAGACGAAACCCCTCCTATCGCTCATTGCCTCCATGTGACTCGGGACTGTACCCAAAGACCACCGTTTTGCACGCCCTCATGGACGTGGTAAGGTGGAGATCAAAGCACAGTAGGAATCACACAAGACTCTATGACGATCTCGGGTCTACAGACTAACCTGTACAAGTGTCACCTGAGAACTGCCATCTGACGTGAGGTATAATACCATCCGGGAGTTCTCGGCGAGTCCGTCCAGTGTACCCAGTCTCCACTGAGCACCCGTACACCATCTCTGATGTCAAACACCAATGGATATGGGATCATCCATCGCCCATCTCATGGGTCGAGAAGCGTATACGCTAGTCTACTCTGGTATATCGATGCCCCGTCTCGATACACCCACGACTAGGGACCTTGAAGGATGTACTTATGGACTACCATGTCCCCACTAGTATGATCTGCATCACAGTCCAGGTAGTCAAGTACATATCCTAAGGGCTTTACCAACATGTAACTATAAGACAGTATAAAGAGACAAGTGTACATGTTAAGATAAAGAGCAACCAGATAGCATACTATCATATCGATCAAGAAAGTCATCTCTATATATGTCCAAGCATCCAATATAATATACATCATCTGTACAATACTGGCCTCTAGGGCATACATACAACTAACAATCTCCCACTTGCACTAGGGCCAGCTGCTGTAGTAACGCATACCGAGCATCCCGAAGAGTCTCTCAAACTGTATCTGGGGAATGGCCTTCGTGAGTGGATCCGCTGTATTGTTCTTCGTGTCAACCCTCCTGACCTCGATCTCCCGGCGATCAACTATCTCCCGATCAGGTGATACTGCCTCAGAATATGCCTGGATCGCTGATGGGACTTGGGTTCCTTGGCCAAAGCCACCGCTCCATTGTTATCGCAATACAAAGGTATTGGATGTTCAATGGATGGAACCACTCCAAGTTCAGTAATGAACTTCTTGATCCAGACAGCCTCTTTGGCAGCATCGTTGGCAGCGATATATTCAGCCTCCATCGTCGAGTCTGCCACGGTTTCCTGCTTGGAACTCTTACAGCTAACCGCCCCTCCGTAAAGGGTAAAGACAAAGCCCGACTGCGACTTAGAGTCGTCCTTATCACTCTGGAAGCTCGAATCGGTAAAGGACTCTACTTGGAGTTCCCCGTTACCATACACCAAGAGCATCTCTTTAGTCCTTCGTAAGTACTTGAGAATGCTCTTCACAGCTGTCCAGTGACTCTCTCCAGGATCAGCTTGATACCTGCTCACTACACATAGTGAGTATGCTACATCGGGTCTGGTACATAGCATCGCATACATGATAGAGCCTACAGCAGAAGCATAGGGTATCCCTTGCATGCGAGCTCTCTCCAAATCAGTCTTGGGAGACATATCTTTGGAGAGAGTGACTCCAGAGATCGTGGACAAGTTCCCACGCTTGGATTCTTCCATACTAAACCTCTTTAGTATGGTGTTAATGTACCTGGATTGGGACAATCCCAATATCCGTTTGGATCTATCTCTATAGATCCTGATTCCCAATATGCAGGAGGCATCACCAAGATCTTTCATTGAGAATCTTTGTGATAAGAAGAGCTTGACCGATTGCAGCATAGGAATATCATTTCCTATCAAGAGTATGTCGTCCACGTACAATACGAGGAAGACAACCTTACTCTCTGCAACCTTCTTGTAGATACAAGGTTCATCTGGATTTTTGACGAAATCAAACTCTTTGATAACGACGTCAAAGCAGATGTTCCAACTCCGCGATGCTTGCTTTAATCCATAAATGGATTTAAGCAGCTTGCACACCTTGCCGCTGCTCCCACTGTCTACGAAGCCCTCTGGCTGAGTCATGTACACGCACTCTTCTAAATCACCATTTAGAAAGGCGGTCTTAACATCCATTTGCCAGATTTCGTAATCATGATATGCAGCGATGGCAAGCATGATCCGGATGGATTTAAGCATAGCCACTGGAGAAAAGGTCTCGTCATAGTCCACACCTGGTCTTTGACGAAAACCCTTTGCTACAAGTCTAGCTTTGAAAGTCTCCACTTTCCCATCTACACCAAGTTTCTTCTTGAAGATCCACTTGCTCCCAATGGGTTTTACCCCTTCAGGAGCAACGTCCAAAGTCCATACTTTGTTGGTGTACATGGATTCCATCTCGGACCGCATAGCATCCAGCCATTTCACTGAGTCCCTACTCGTGATGGCCTGCTCGAAGCTAATTGGGTCATCATCCTCCATGATGCAATCCTCGCTCCCTCCATCCATGAGAAAACCGTAGTATCTCTCAGGCTGGCGAGGAACCCTACTAGATCGGCGGAGAGGCTGAGGTTCATTGGGAGCTACTGAATCTTCTGGTTCCACTAAATCTTCAGTTACGGTTTGTGTATCTGGAACTTCTTCCAGCTCTACCACTTTGCCACTAATTTCTTTTTCAAGGAATTCCTTTTCTAAAAAGGTGGCATATTGAGAAACAAACACCTTTTGTTCTTCAGCATGGTAGAAAAAATATCCTTGTGAATTCTTAGGATATCCCACAAACTTGCAGAGAACTGACCGTGCCTCGAGTTTGTCTGGATTTTGCCTTTTGACGTAGGCCGGACAACCCCATATCTTAACTCGTTTAAAATATGGTCTCTTCCCACTCCATATCTCATATGGTGTGGTAGGTACAGATTTAGATGGAACTTGATTCAATAGGTATGCAGCCGTCTCCAGCGCATATCCCCAGAAGGAAATAGGTAACTCAGCTGTGCTCATCATAGAGCGCACCATATCTAATAGGGTACGGTTCCTCCGTTCTGATACACCGTTGTGCTGTGGTGTATATGGAGGAGTCAGCTGAGAGAGAATCCCATTCTCTTTTAGGAAATCCAGGAATTCATTGCTCAAGTATTCACCTCCTCGATCAGATCGAAGGATTTTAATACTTTTTCCGGTTTGGTTCTCAACTTCTTGTTTATATTCTCTAAATTTCTCAAAAGCTTCTGATTTGTGTTTCATCAGGAACACATACCCGAACCTAGAGAGATCGTCAGTGAATGTAATGAAGTATGAAGAACCATCCCTGGCATGTGTAGACATGGGACCGCATACATTACTATGTATTAGTCCCAAGAGTTCGGTAACTCTTTCTCCGTGTCCCGTAAACGGAGTTTTGGTCATCTTGCCTTTGAGACATGACTGGCAAGTGTCATAAGATGAAAATTCGAATGGTTTCAAATACCCATCCTTATGCAACTTAGCCAGTCGTGTCGCATTGATGTGACCCAGTCTACAATGCCACAAGAAAGATTCGTTCAGTTCTGAACTCTTCCTCTTGTGTGTGGTTGTTATACTCAGAACTGTTGATTGATTTAGAACATAAATGCCATTGCACAACATGCCTGATCCAACCAACTTTTGGTTACGGAAAATGTTCATAACATTGTCCTGTAATACAAAATTATATCCCTCTTTACTTAACGAAGAAACCGATATAATATTGCATATCAGGTTCGGCATGTAATAGCATTCGTTCAGAACCAATGTATTACCAGTTGGTAATGCAAGGTGATATTCCCCGACAGTCTTAGTTGCAACAATTGCACCATTTCCAACTCTAATGTCTTTATCACCTTCTCCAAGTTCTCTACCTTTTCTAAGCCCATGTAACTGATTACATATATGGGATCCTGATCCGGTATCTAATACCCAGGACGTAGAGCAAATGGAGAAACAGTTCTCAGTAACGAACACACCCGAAGAAAATGCATCAATATGTACTTTCTTCAATCGGGTGGCATGGGAATCCTGGTATTCCCCTATATCCTGTTCATTCCTATAACTCTTATAAGAATGAACGGAACCAACGTTCCCCAGCACAGTATAACATGCGGGTTCGGTCAATACATCCATACTATTATCTTTATTAGGGCATGAAATGGTCGCTACCTGGAGAGAGAGAGAAGAAAACACTTTAGCGTATGCTCGTGCAAGATCAGATTGGTTATTATCTTATCTAATCAGGATGGCTCCCACTGCTTTTTATCAAATCTTCCTTCAAACCCTAAAAGGAAAGACTAGCCGGGATTAATTACACACTACAAGTTCGCCAATCTTTCAGCCAGACCAGTGTCGGTACTTTGAGGGAGGTCCCCCGTGCTTTCGCACGAACCTAATTAATGTAAACCTCGTTTTCCCAGAGGCGTAACCTCGTTAACACCTTTCTAGACACCTACTTGATCGGCTAATTGTAATGTGTAAAACTCTCCCAGGAGTAACTCTTACTTGCAGTGGGTATCGGGATCCAACTATCTCATAAAAGGTATGCAATCTCATTGCAAATTTCAACACTTGAAATTCCCGATAATATTTTGCCCCTAGCAGCTATATGACCTTAACATAGTCAATAAATCATAAGTGCTAGTCAAGTTCAACCCGTCATTTCCCGATTGAATTAAACCCACCCGCACGACCCTTAACATAGTCAACAAAGTCGCACGACTACCCTAATCCAATCGCATCATATGCTTATACAGATAAGCACTAATTAGCTACCGCACACTACGCCTTAACATAGTCAACAAACGTAGCACGAATACTAACTAGACTTATCTGAAATGACGGAGGGCTACGTCAGGTTTTTCTGAAAACCTATTGCGTAATGAACTTGATATCGTTGTAGAATCAAATGAAGTTTTGAAATGGAATGATTTTGAGGCTTTTCTAGTTTTGCTAAAGGGGTCACTCCCGGCGAAGGGATCGTCGGACCTTTCCTCGTCGAATGAGGTGCGGGATATATCATATATATCGCTGTGCAAAGCAGAAACTATAGAAGCTATCAAAAACAAACCGAGTGTGTAGCATCTGCCAGTTATTGCTAAAGGAGTCACTCCCGGTGAAGGGATCTCGGTCCTTTCCTCATCGAATAAGGTGCAGGATATATCACATATACCGCTGTGCAAAGCAAGAACTGTAGCTACCTGTTTTATTTAAAATTTGATTCTACAACATCTTAGGTTTCTTTTCATTCATTAATCATATTAATGAAGTCCCATCATTTAAGTACCTAAACATCACAGATAAATACGACGTACACTTATGCCATCCGCATTCGCCTCGATGTCCCCTCGTGCACCGTTAGGTTAGGTAACTAACGACAGAGCGTGGCAGGGCTAGCGCGGGTGCAAAACATAAGTAACGTCTATATAATATATCATATATACTATATACTGTATCCATCACAGAACATCACATGATCACATCACAGATATCGCAGCAGAAGAAACATATGAAATATTGGATATACTAGGACGTTCGTGTTTTCAATACGAGCCAGTATAAAACACGGATTCCACGGTCGTGATGAATAGCCAAACCCACACCCGTAGACCCCTACGAGAGCGGCAAGCAACCCTACCAATTCTAGGGTTAGGAGACCCGGACTCGACTCCTCGAGTTGGTCTCCCACTGGACCCCAGAACCCGGTTACTTGTGCTCCCCTCCTTGGGTCTATCCTAATGCGGAAAAGTAAATAATATACAAAAGGTGACGACTTCCGCAACCTGGAAGTGCCCCAATAAAAGAATATTACATACAAGTTTTTACATGAATGAAAATGAAAAACACTCATCTCACATAAAACCCCCCGGCTATTCAAACACGACAATCCAATATAACATATCCAGCAACACATAACATCACATGTCATCAACGTAAGTAAATATGTCCATCCCAATTGTCGTTGACATATAGCAACGAAACCGGCGATATCACATATTACACTTACGGTCACAGAAAAGAAAGTGTAAAACTACAACAATTGGAATCCGCAACTTCTTTAGACATCGCATGCCTAATCAAATGAAATACTTAGACATCACATGCCTAACAGATATAAATCCCGCATTTTAGTCTCATTATCGAAAAATCTTTTCAATATCATGTGGGACTAAACTGCTAGATTTATAACATTCATTCAGTTATCTCATAACTGTTTGTGAATTCCAATTATTGTATCACATTCCAGATAAACAGAAAATGTTAAACTTTCCGATCGAACAGTCGAATACCCAAGTTTTCCCGATACAGCTCAACACATGAAATAAGTCTAACAACATTCAGTTCGTGCCTCAGTACCAACGGTCCAGCCGTAGAAGGGTCAAGCCAACGCCTCACATGTGGCACGCCGCACTGCCCCAAACCCGAAGGTTCAAAGGGCAGTTCAAGACGGTCATATAATCGAGTTAAGGTTTATTGTCTTCTAGAGGGTCCATCGCGTTACTTGCACTACTTAGAACGTCGTTAAACTACGGAAAAATCCAACACTTGGAAATTTCCCGACAGGGGAAAAGTTGGGTATTTATATCCGGTCGAACTTTTTAACAAATTCAAAAATTATCCGGAAAAACACAAAGACGAAGTTTGATAATCCGGTCGAAACACCGAAGCTCTAAAACACCCCAGAAAATTCAACTCTTGAATAATTATTAAAAATACCCATAAAACTCAGCTGCAGAAACTATGAATTACTGTGCAGAGGAGGATGGCTGACGTCATACATTAGCCGCGGAACCGCCGCCTAAGCTGGCTTAGGCCGCGGTTCCGCCGCGCATTACACTGTTCATTGAATAAAAATTGCACCGTAATTCTTAGAATTCCCTGCTGAATTTTTTAAGCATTTTTAATATTGAAAAATTCCAGATTTTAGAAAAAGTCCAGAGAGCATTTGGGTTTTAGGGTTTTGGGTTCGTTCGGGTTTCAAACGTCGTCTAGACTTCGCCTAAGGCTCTAGCTAGGCTCTGATACCACTGTAGGGTTCCTAGGCACTCTCAAGAGGTCTCACAAGGCATCAACCATGCCAATTTAAAATTTTATGGGTGCCGAGAAACCCTAATACGGATCGTAGACTAGATGTTTAGGCGAAATACGAAACTAGTTAACACTTTAACTAAAGGAGAGAGACTACAACCTTTGTAGATCCGGTTCTCCACTTCCTTAGCTCCACGTAGGTGTCCTCTCACTGTCCATCTCGAATCCCAAACCCAAACGTCGGCTTCATCGGAGAATAGGGCGGACTAGGTCATCGGCTTCGTGCCGAAGATGATCTACGTCGAGGTTGCACAAGTTCAAGCTCCAACTTCACCAAGTTGAGAAACTTGTGAAGAAAACACCCAAAACCACTTGGCAAGAGGTAGAGGATGAAGAAATAGGAGGTGGGTTCACTTTAGAATTGGATTTCTCACTTTAGAAATCAAGATGCCATTGATGGCATCAAGCTTTTCTTGAAGAAGAAGAAGGAGAAGAAGCAAGAATATGATAAGTCTTCTATTTTAAAAAAGAAACTAATATGAATACTTATCATATCTTGACCATGGTCAAGTGTAGAGATTAAACTAAGGTTAGTTGGAATGGTTAGGGTTAAGGATGAGATAAGGATGGTGGACTTTGTCAAAGCTTCAAGAAGCTTCAACATAGAAACAAAATAAGCCACCATTCGTAACTAAATCCTTTCCAAATAAATAAACAAATAAATAAATGAAAAACCAAAATCCTAATCATCATTTAACCATGGTTTAATCCTTTACACTTAACCACATTATCAAGTATCATCAAACATGATACAAAAATGTGCACAAAAGTATATCACATATACAACATGTACATCAAGTGAGAAAATCCATTTAAAGTGAACCAATACTAGTTAATGCAAAGTAATATATCAAATATATAATTTTACATTAAATCATTAAATCAACATTTGATTCAATGATCCGGTCATGTCGCACATAACCGACTAGAATCCAATGTATCGATTTATCGAATCAATGATTCGATAACTAGGTCATATCGAATATAACCAATTGAAACATATATCGCGAGAATGAAATGCGGTATCACATACACGCATTATTCTCGGTCCTGCACATATCTCATATGCGCTCCTATTTCGTTTCGCTTGAGCCAGGAAACCTCTGTGTAGGACTCTAAAGACTCGTCAATACGCCGGTAGCAGATGATGATCATATCAAGCACCCACAAGCCGCAAGCGGTCTGCTAAACGTAACGGCCATCCGGGTATTGAGCGATCAGAAGATCGACGAGATAGCCCGCTCACACTCCTGTGAATCCAACCAGTAACACTTACCGTACAGTCCGGTCTGTTCGTCTGATATGTCGCATATCAAGTCTAGGGGTGGTAAACGTCAGACCCCAATAACCGATAAGTCGTGCCGATATGAGGCTCATAACGGGTCGAGAAACTACTGGTAACACTTACCAGCAAATCTCTGATCAGCCCTGGCCAGGGACTTCCCTGTTACGGCCAATCGAGCACAGCGCAACATCAACCCCCAATACCGGGAGAGACGAAACCCCTCCTATCGCTCATTGCCTCCATGTGACTCGGGACTGTACCCAAAGACCACCGTTTTGCACGCCCTCATGGACGTGGTAAGGTGGAGATCAAAGCACAGTAGGAATCATACATGACTCTATGACGATCTCGGGTCTACAGACTAACCTGTACAAGTGTCACCTGAGAACTGCCATCTGACGTGAGGTATAATACCATCCGGGAGTTCTCGGTGAGTCCGTCCAGTGTACCCAGTCTCCACTGAGCACCCGTACACCATCTCTGATGTCAAACACCAATGGATATGGGATCATCCATCGCCCATCTCATGGGTCGAGAAGCGTATACGCTAGTCTACTCTGGTATATCGATGCCCCGTCTCGATACACCCATGACTAGGGACCTTGAAGGATGTACTTATGGACTACCATGTCCCCACTAGTATGATCTGCATCACAGTCCAGGTAGTCAAGTACATATCCTAAGGGCTTTACCAACATGTAACTATAAGACAGTATAAAGAGACAAGTGTACATGTTAAGATAAAGAGCAACCAGATAGCATACTATCATATCGAGCAAGAAAGTCATCTCTATATATGTCCAAGCAACCAATATAATATACATCATCTGTACAATACTGGCCTCTAGGGCATACATACAACTAACAAGAACGTGATGCCAACTTGGCTGTGGGTGCAGGCTCAAGTACTACTCCCTTTGTCTCCATCTCTTCAGAGGATGCTCTCGTTGCCCTGTCTACCGCTCATAGATAGGTTGCGCGCGTGGCTCGGGAAGAAACCGAAAAGCCGCCCCAAGGTAACGTAATACCGTGTCTTTTTTTATTAGAATTTGATCTTCAAATTCTTATATATCATATCCTGCAGGGCCAAGTCCTGATGACGAGGTGGCAGGTGAGATGATGGCAACCACCGAGCCCGAAGCGGGTACTTTTTCTCAGGAGTCTGGAATTGCCCTTATTGCCGCTCTTTCTTCTTATGGTTCCCTGCCATCGGCGGGCATTGCGAGTGTCATGAAGACCCTTGTAGAGTCAGGGGATGAAACCACTGGCACCGAAACCATTCCACTGACGGAGAGCGAAGAAACCGCAATGCCCAGTGATGCTTTCGTCGCAATTTTGGCTGATGACCCATCAGGTAGGTCTCGAGTCATTGTTTAATTTTTGTTTCGCAATCCTTTTCAGTCCCTTCTGATGACATTTCGTTTGTTTAGAATGCAGGTGTGGTGAGCGCTAAGGTTGTGCCACTCGAAGAAGCGTCACCAGTTGCTGCTTTAACGGTCGCCATCCCTTTGCCTACTCTTATGTCCTCTCAAATGCTGGAAGGTAGGGTTTGCGATTAATTTAAATTGTGGGTATCATTTTCCTTGTATTGACCATGTATCATTGCAACCTTGCAGGAGTTCTCTCTGATCATCTGTATCAGGTGCTGAACCCGCATTTCTCCTTCCAGCCGGAAGTTAGTCTGCCTGCTGGTGTTGGTGAGTATAGTCTTTTAACCGACATCCTTTCCTTCTGTTTACGGGCGACCATGTCGTTTTTAATTCTTCTTTGAATTGATTTTAGCATTACAAATTGAAGGAGGGGACGAGAGAATAGGCATGCCACCGGTACTCCTAACTTTGCCACCTGTCGCAGTCGGTATAGTAGACTTCGTTGCTCGTGCATTTTCTTTATCTCTTGAGCCTACCTTTGACCATAATTTGTCTTGCAGCAATCGCACGAGCTCCAACTTCCTTCGAGTCTCGCATCCTGATGCTGGCAGGGCCCTTTTCTAGACGTCCATCTTCCAAGGGTGCTGCGACCAGCCTGCGTATGCTGAATGAATCCATCGAGGAGCTTGACGCGGAGGCCCCCTGCATTCGCTACAGATTTTGCTGCTGAGGTTAATCCCATGCTGGCGACGCTTGTGCACTTCCACAATGAGAGCGTCGTCGAGTCTTGGGTTAATTATTGCAGACAGCTCGAAGCCTGCTTGCATGAGATTGAGATTGAGCTTAAGCGTCCTGCTCCCAAGGTTCTGTCTCTGAACTCACAGCGGGCTGCGTGAGTTGAGCAGAGCGTTCCCTTCCTCCGCTATTTCGAACAAGAGGCGACCTTAAGGCGGAAGGAACGTGGGGAGCAGGTGAATCCGCCTGGCTGCGCGCCCAGGTTGACGCGAGTGCTGCACAGCTGAAAGCTATCTTTGAGGGCCTCCTAAGATGTATTTCTGACGGGCTAACGCTGAGGCAGAAACTCGATCTAATTGAGCGGGATGCGCAGAGTCGTGAGGCATCTCAGCGGGAAATCGATGAGAAGGTTTCATCCTATTTGCAGCAACGGGCCCGAGGCGAAGCGGAGCTGGCCACGGCGGCTGCTCATGAAAAGGAGTTGAGAGGAGTGCGCGAGCGGCTTGCTGATTTGCTAAAATCGTCTCCTTCTCAATAGTCGTCTTTGTATCAATTGTAATTTATGAATAACATGTATTCATTTCATTTTTTATTTATTTTATATGATGTATCTCGTATTCAATTGAATTCATGAATAAAGGACACATTTTTTTTTATCTCCGACTATCGCTTTCTTTCCTCTGCTATGTTGTTGGCATGTGATTTTAGCAAATGTGGCTTGTAGATAGTAGATAGCATTCCATCTTGAACTCTTTATAGGGTAGCGATGGCTTAGGAAATAGGATTAGGATCTGTTGCCTAAGACTTTCCAATTTTATGAGCCGTGGGGGTCTCATAAAGACTTTTCTCCCTACGAGTCGAGAGGATCTCGTAGGTGTATTTTCTCCTTAGGAATCGTAAGGATCCCTAAGTGTGCTTTCTCTTGAGAGTCGTAAGGATCTCGCAAAAGAATTTTCTCCCTTACAAGTCGAGAGGACTTGTAAGTGCTTGATGAGTTGACTTGTTTCCGAGTTGAAGCGTTGCTTCGACAGGGAGGTCGAGGGTTGACTTTCTCCATTTTCTATGGTGTCGGGATCGACTTTCTCCGTTTTCTACGGCGTCAGTGTTGACTTTCTTCGTTTTCTACTGTGTCGGGATCGACTTTCTCCGTTTTCTACGGTGCCGGGGTTGACTTTCTCCGTTTTCTACAGTTTCGGATCGACTTTCTCCGTTTTCTACGGTGCCGGGATCGACTTTCTCCGTTTTCTACGGTGCCGGGATCGACTTTCTCCGTTTTCTACGGTGTCGGGATCGACTTTCTCCGTTTTCTACGGTGTCGGGGTGGACTTTCTCCGTTTTCTACGGCGTCTGGATCGACTTTCTCCGTTTTCTACGGTGTCAGGATTGACTTTCTCCGTTTTCTACGGTGTCAGGGTCGACTTTCTTCGTTTTCTACGGTGTCAGGGTCGACTTTCTTCGTTTTCTACGGTGTCGGGATCGACTTTAGGTTGTCTGTGAACCGCAGAGTCTTGGAACTGGGGACTTTGCCGTTGCTCCGATTGGTGGTGTCGTGTCCGTGTCCTACCGGCATGAGGAGTAACACCGTTGCTGGTCTTCTGGGATGCAGATATTGCTGCTGAGACCTGACTCTCCCTTTGATAGAGTTTGTTGGGACATGTGGTTCCCTTTTCGTTTATGCCCATGGATTGTATACAGGGGTCCGTATGGAGTTACCTGCAGGGCAAAAGTTTCATTTTATATGTATTTTTTATTTTCTTTCTGCGATGCTCTATCATTTCAGCTTTTTGTATCGCGAAAGTCACGATTGCCCAATCATTTCAGCTATTTTTCGCGGTGCCCAATCATTTCGGCTGTTTTTTCCTTTTTAGTCGCTGTTTTTTATTGCGAGTTGCCTAATCATTTCGGCTATTCTTATATGCATATATTTTACTCGTTGATTTTTATTGCGAGTTGCCCCATCATTTCGGCTATTTCATATGCATTTTTGGCTCGCCGATTTTGTTGCGAGTATGGCACTCAAGACCTGATACCAATCTTACATCAGTATCGCTGCGACTGGAATGTTGCCAGGAGCGAATCATCATTTGCCATGAAAGGACTTGGAATTTGATACCGATTTAGGTATCAGCATCGCTACAACTGAGATATTGGCAGGAGCGAATCATCATTTGCCTCTGTCGATTTTAATGAAGGTGGCTTAGCAAACATGGTTAGGATCCTGTCGACTAAGTCTTTTGACTTCATGAGCCGTAAGGGCCTCATAAAGGTGTTTCTCCCTACGAGTCGTGAGGATCTCGTAGGTGTATTTTCTCCTTAGGAATCGTGAGGATTCCTAAGTGTATGTTCTCCTGTAAGTCGTAAGGATCTTGCAAGAGTGTTTTCTCCTTGTAAATCGAGAGGACCTACAAGTGTTTGTTTTTCAAATGAGGGCATTCCTTATCGTTGGTGGGACTCGGCAAGGAAATAATTATTTGTGCCCGTGGTTGTATACAAGGGTCAGTATTGAACCGCTTGTAGGGCAATCTGGGAAAGGTGATGGCTTAAAAACAGGTTCAGATCCCTGTAGCTTAAGGCTTTTGAATCTTATGAGCCGTGAGGGTCTCATAAGAGGTTTCTCCTTATGAGTCGTGAGGATCTCATAAGTGTAATTTCTCCTTAGGAATCGTGGGGATCCCTAAGTGTATTGCTCCCTTGTGAGTCGTAAGGATCTCACACATGTGTTTTCTCCTTATAAGGTCGAGAGGACCTCGCAAGTGTGCACGAATTTTTTTTATGAGCCGCGCCCTCTCGAGTTTTCACAAACTTGCCGGTAGCCCTACCGTTTTTACTCACGGAGCCCTTTCAGGTTTTCATCCGTGCCCACTTTGCTTGTGGTCGTACCGTTTTTTACGAGTCTGCGCCCTTTCGGGTTTTCACAAACATCACCGGTAGCTTTGCTGTTTTTACTCACGGAGCCCTTTCGGGTTTTCATCCATGCCTATTTTGCTTGTGGACGTACCTTTTTTTACCACGTCAGCCTGGGGTGCCGGTCAGGCATAGTATTTTTTCAAGAACCGACCGTTTATTGGCCTGAAGGGTCTTTCGCCATGTATATTCATGAGCAAGTAAGCCCCACCTTGGTAGACCTTGTCTATGATGTACGGTCCCTTATAATCCGTCTCGAACTTCCCATGTTTGGCACGATTGGGGATCATAGGTCTCTTGACCACTAGCACGAGTTCGCCTTGGCGAAATGTCCTCGGCCTAGTCAATCTCTCGTATGAGCGCGTCATCTTCGCTTTGTAAGCCTCCAAGTTTTGCTATGCCATGAGCCGAGTTTCATCGAGGGCGTCGAGCTCCTCGAGCCGAAGATGAGCATTCTCTTCGTCTGTTAGCTCGTAATGAACTGCCACTCGTAGAGAGGGTAGCTCTATCTCCAAAGGGAGTACTGCTTCAGTGCCGAATACCAATGCATACGGCGTTGTGTTTGTGGCCATTTTGAACGTGGTCCGATACGCCTAGAGAGCTTCGTGCAGTCTCTCATGCCAGTCCCTCTTATTTTTGGACACTGTCTTTTTCATGATCTTTGTCAAGGTCTTGTTGAAAGCCTCAGCTAGACTGTTAGCTCGGGGATTGTAGACCGAAGAGTATCTCCAGTCTATATTATGCTGTTGTGCGAAGCGGCTAATTTTGTGACTTCTGTAAGCTGGCCCGTTATCGGAGACAATCCAACGTGGAGTGCCTAACCGAAAGATGACGTGTGTCTTGAAGAAATGGAGGATGTTCTCCGTCTTCACTTCTCTTAGCTGTACTGACTCTGCCCATTTAGAGAAGTAATCGGTTGTTGCCAATATGAACCGATATCCCTTGGACGATGCTGGCTCGATGGGCCCGATTATATCGGTTCCCCACATTTCGAACGACCAGCTAGCTACTGTTAGGTGTAATGGGTTTGGATGCTAGTGGATGAAGTCCTCGTGAATCTGGCACGAGTGGCACTGCTTCGCGTATTCGAGGCAGTCCTGAATCATCGTGGGCCAATAGTAGCCCATCCTTTTGATCTTCAGCTTCATCTTTCGCCCGGCTTGATAAGAACCACAGAGTCCGTCGTGAGTTTCTTGGACAACTATCCTTGCTTCTTCCGGTCCCAGACATCTCAGCCATAGATAGTCGAACGATCTCTTATACAGCGTGCCATTGACGAAGGCGAAAGACAGAGCTCGTTTCATGAGCTAATGTCTTGAGGATGCGTCTTCAGGCGTTTGACGGGATTTAAAGTAGTCTATAAAGAATTCTCTCCAATCCTTAACCTTTTCTTGGTCCTCCATTTGTTGGGTCGTTTTCTTGGTTGCTTCCTTTTCTTCAAACGACTCCGGAGATATTTTTGCCGGTGCAAGAACCCGACGACTTTGTACAACGATCCTCACGTCATCGAGGTTTTCGTCAGCCAGTTCTTTGGCGAGTTTGGCTAATGCATCCGCCTTACCATTCTCCGCTCGCGGTATGCTTTCCAGGGCGTATGAAGGGATTTGAGTCAGCAATTGTTGCACTCTTTCGCCATATTTTACCAACTCCGACTTGCACGTTTGATAGTCGCCGTTTACTTGACTAACGACCAACTGGGAGTCTCTGTATATAAGGAGGTTTTCGATTCCCATGTCGACAGCAATCTCAAGACCTGCTATCAAACTTCATATTCTGCCTCATTGTTTGTGCTCGGCTCTGTCAAGGAAAAGGCAAAGCGCATTATCCCTCCTTGCGGAGTCACAAAGATAAGGCCTACCCCCGATTTGATTATAGGGGTGTTGTGCTTTCGCTTCTTCATGGAAGACGCCCTATCAAAGTAGAGTTCCCATCGGGTATCACTCCCTCCTCTCTCCTTATCGATCGTGTCAAACGCGTGTTTGTGCGGTAGTTCACAATTTAAGGGTGAGTCGGCAGGTATCGGATGCTCGGCGAGGAAGTCGGCGATGGCCTGGCCTTTCACTGCTTTGAGGGGTCGATAGATTATCGAGAACTCCATCAAGAGGAGGGCCCATTTAGCGAGTCGTCCTGTTAGTATGGCTCTTGACATCAAATATTTGAGATGATCCACCGTTGATATGAGATGGACCTCATGCGCCAAAGCATAGTGTCTGAGCTTCATTATCGCAAAGATTAACTCCAGGCAGTGTTTTTCGACGGGGAAGTAGTTGTTTTCTGCCCTCAGTAGAACTCGACTCAAATAGTAGATAGCTCTCTCCTTCCCTTGGTCATTCTCCTGTGCCCATAACGCGCCTAAAGAACCTTCAAGGGCTGTTGTGTACAGGATGAGGGGCTTTCCTTTGACTGGAGCGGTCAGTACCGGAAGATTCTGTAGGTATTGCTTGATTTCGTCCAGTGCGCTTTGGCATTTTCGATCCCAGACAAACGGGGTCCCCTTCTTCATTAAATGGCTGTAGGGGCGGCACTTGTCGGAGGGATTGGCTATGAATCGTCAGATATATGCGAGCTTTCCTTAGAGAGACCGCAGTTGCTTGAGAGTTCTTGGCGGAGGCATTTCCATGATCGCCTTGATCTTCGACGGGTCTATCTCGATGCTCCGGTGTCGTACGATGAATCCTAGGAATTTGCCCGAGGAAACTTCGAACGCGCATTTTAGAGGGTTCATCTTCAAGTTGTATTTCCAAAGGCACTGGAACAAAATCTTCAGATGCTCCCAATGCTCTTCATACGACTTGCTTTTCACCACGAGGTCATCGATATAGCATTCGACGATTTCATGTATGAGGTCATCGAAAATCTTTATCATGGCCCTCTGATAAGTGGCGCCGGCGTTCTTCAGTCCGAAAGGCATCACTTTATAGCAGCATATGCCTAGAGGAGTTCGGAAAGCGGTATGCTTCTGGTCTTCGGGGTGCATCTTTATTTGATTGTACCCTGATGATCCATCCATGAAGGAGAAGACTTCGTGAGTGGACGTGTTGTCTATCATCAGCTCGGTAATCGGTACGGTAAAATCATCCTTTGGGCAAGCTTTGTTGAGGTCCCGAAGGTCTATGCAGATGCGCACCGTCCCATTTTTCTTCATCACTGGGAAAATGTTGGCGATCCAGTCAGGATACTGAAATTCTTGGATAAAGTCGGAGTCGATTAGCTTCTTGACTTCAGCGTTGATGCTCATTTCAAGTTTGAGCCGCATTCTCCCCGGTGCTTGTTTGACTGGCTTGACGTCCAGGGATATCGCCAATTTATGCGCAGCTATTTCCGGATATAGCCCCGGCATCTCGGAGTAGTTCCATGCGAAGCAGTTTTTATACTGCATTAGCACATCTCTTAGCGTAGCTACCTGTTCTTCGGATAGCAGCTTACTGATGAACGTAGGCCTCGGGTCGTTTGCCGTCCCCAAGTCGATTTTCCTTAGGTTGTCCGCAGTAGTATATATTCTATCTTCCAGCTCTTTTGGCACTGGTGGAAGTTCTGAGATCAACTCATCTTCATCCTCATTTTCGAAGCACCAGGAGAGGTCATCCATATCTCGCGTACTCCTTCTTCTGACAACGTTATCGCATGACAGGTACGAGATCGTTTCCAAGACCGATGTTGATCTGGTTCTACTCTTGCTATGTACGTTGCTTTTGGAACATGCTTCTGTGGTGGGGTTTCCCTCCAACTGCTGGATAGAGCGAACCTGCCTTGCTGATACTGGTTTTCTATCCGGATTTTGAATGTGAAGCAGTCTTCGAGAGGATGTCCTATCGCTCGGTGATAGGAGCGATAATCCGGATGAGAGACTTCGTCTGCTTGTTCGGGGTGTTTGGACTCCGGGAGCGTAATCATTTGATGTTTCATGACAAGATCGAATATCTTTCTTGTCTTGTCTTGGGGAAAAGAATATGCTCGACCCATCTTCTTTATAAGAGATGAATCCCGGCTGCTAAATTCTCGATCGCGTGGCTTCTTGGACCGGCTTTGCCGCTGTCGAACGTTTTTTCCATTCTTTAGTTTGTTTTTGCCTCCGCGTCGGGTCTTCTGTATGACAGGCTGGCGACGAAGGGCATCGTCATTCTCTGTAGCCTGCTGAAGGAGGCGCTGCGTCCTGGCTTTCTTGTAAATGGCCATTTCACGATTGTGGTCATCCCGGACCTTTTGACCCGCTGCCCTTATTAGCTTGTCCATCTGTTCTTCAAACGACAGACTTGGCATTTTTACGGCAGTATCTCGTTTTGGTTCAATTGCATTGTCTTCTAACAGAGCATCTCCTTCTTCATCGAAATCATGTATAACGCAGCAGCCATGGAATCGCTCCCGTTTCTTGGATCGAACATATCCAAGCCCGATCGTTTCCATTCTCCCGTTGGGCAATTTTCGCTGAGTTTCGGGGACATTCCAGATCCTGTTGTAGAGCTGAGTTTGTCGAGAAGTCTGTTTGAAGGGTATGCATTGGCGCCTCAACAGCCTTTTTAATCTTTCTGTGTAATATCTGGGCAGATGGATGGGCTGGAGCCTGTCAAGCGTAGAATCGGCGCCATGCCAGATTTCTTTCTCCACTTTGGTTTCCGCGGATCGATAAAAGAGGACCGCCTTTTCATCTTTCCGCCTGGGAGGGATGTAGAACATCTGCAGTTCTTGCACACTATAGGTATCAAGTGTGTCGAGCTCTTTATAGTGCTGCCGTGTAACCATAGCGATTTGAAAATTTTGATCATCTCCAGCGAAGGCCTGTGCTGATGGACGGACCGAGAATACTGCGTTGATCTCATCTTCAGAGTCACTGCCAAAGACCAGAATAGGGGTAGACGGTCCCGGTTTGTTGCATTGGGGCGGTCCTGAATAAACTATCTCTTCCTCCTCCTCGGTATTGCTCCCAAAGACTGGAATAGTGGTGATAGCTTTTTGCTTATTCTCCGGTTTATGGCATCTTTCTGTGTCTTCAAAGTCTGGTAAGAAATACTTTGCATTTTTGTACTTTCGGACTTCATTCACGGAAAATGGGTTCAGCTCTCCTGTCACGATATACTCGAGACCATCTTTGAAGTACTTCATACACTGATGTTGTGTAGAAGGGATGATGTTGTACTCGTGTAACTAAGGCCTGCCGAGCAAAGCGTTGTAGCAGGTCTTGGCGTCAATGACATGAAACTTGATGTCAGTGACGAGCAGCCCAAAGCGTAACATCAGTATCACAGACCCGAGCGTCCGTGATGACTGGGAGTCGAACCGGGAGATGGTGATTTTATCCCGAACGAGGTGCTGGACGCTCATGAAGATTTCTTTTAACACCCTTACATTTAGGAGGTTGACAAAGGACCCGTTATCAACTAAGATCTTCCCTATCTTGATGTCATGGCAGTATCCGGTGACATACATGGGACGGTTGTGCTCGCATGTTCTAAGGAGGAGATCTTCATCGCCGAAAGTGAAGTCAGCCGTGTGAACTTCTTCGAGCTCGTCCTTCATCTTTTCTTCGCCGAGGAAAGATTAAAACTGTTCGGGCTCTTGTAGTGCCTTGATCATGGAATCTCACGTCTCTTTAGACAATAGAAGGGCATCCAAAACGCTCAGCTGTGAGGGTATCTTCCTCAAGTGTGCTAGGAAATTATAATCCACTTTGCTTTTCTTGGGCGGGTTCTTGGCTACCAGCTCTTCGACGACTCGGTCATCGAGGGAGACTTTTTTCTTCCCCTTATCTTTTCTATTCGATCCCCTGTTTGCAGGTCCGAGATTCTTTTCGGGAAACGTATAGTTGCGCAGCTGAATATTCTCACAGTTCTTCTCCTCTTCCTCTTTTCCTGAGGTGGATTCTTTGAAGAGATGGCTGAGGGCTATTTCTTCATCAGAATTTCTCCCAAAGGTGAAAACTTGCGATCCACCGGAATCAACCATGTGACAGTTACCGGCAGTTCCTTTACGCTCATTTGTCGTGCTTCTCTGTTCCCGACGAGCCTTGCGCTTCAATCGCCTGACGTGTTGTCGGTGGGTAACATATCCCTGCCACCAGTTTTTAAAGGCGTTGCACTCTACGGTAGAGTACGTGATCCTCGGATGGTATAAGCAGTAATTTGGATGTGTATCCACTTCGTCAAGGTGTATGCTGCCAGGAGTATTTCCATTAAAAGGCAACAGCTTCACTCCCATTGACAGGGCTTTGGCGAATTGCTTCCTTATCTTAAGCTTGCTTTTGTTTGCTGTAGGCGTGCTTTGATCTGGTTGGGGTACTTTACGGTTTCTTAATACCGGAGCTTCTTCAACTTGATGCCAACGCTTGGCCCTCTCGTATATGGCCATTTCCCGCTCTCTGTCAGCTTTGCTTTTCTGAAGAGCTTTGCTCAGCAGCCTGTCAATCAATTCGTCTGATGGCTCCACGGATTTTTATTCCGATTTTGGATCTGCCCCCAGTTTCTATGCATCAGGAGCTTCTTTGCCATTTATTGATGAGTGAGAGATCATGTGGCAACTTGTCACATAATCATCGGGCTCTTTTGAAGAATTGTCTCCTTTATCAGCGTCATCGGCTTTATTCTCAAGAACGTGATTAAAGAATTCATCCAATGTGATTGGGGTCCGTGCCTTCCGGTTATATTCTTCCAGTGCATCGATATATTTCTGCAGACCTGTACGGCTATCTTCGGGTTGGACGGGCTTCTTGGCCTTCTTCTTTTTCTTTAAAGACTTTGGAGGCTTGGCCTGAATGTTTTGTCCACCTTCACCAACTTTCAGCGTTGGGCGTGGCTTCAGCATCCCCTCAATAATCTTGGGCTCCAGCAGGCTCTTCCACCTAATCGCCGGACATGCTTTGAGATATTTCAGCATTCTTTTAGTTTTTGTCGAAAGAACAACTTCCTATGGAGCTTCTTCTATAAATGAGCATGATGCCCCCGGCGTGTCCCTCTTTTTCGGAGCATGTGGTTGTGGTGGATTTACCCTCCAGTTTTCAGACAACGCGAATTTGCCTTGCCGGTATTGGTTCTCAATCCGGTTTTTGAAGACAAAGCAATCTTCGATTGGATGGCCCGTTATTCGATGGTAGGGGCAATAGTTGGGACTATTGACGTCACTGGGCTGCAGTGGGCGCTTCGGATCCGGCAGGGTGATGAGCCTGTTGCGCACCGCCAGCTTGAACAGTCTTCTCTTTTTATCCCGGCGAAACGAATAAGGGCGTTTTAGCTTCTCGTTGAAGAATCGCTATTTATCGTTTTGGCGATCAGCTGGTTTTGGACCACTGGGCTGCTGCTGAGTATTGGCGATGAAGGTCACTTTCCCTTTCCCCTTTTTGTTTCGAGGCTCCATTTTCTAGGAAGACGGTCTATGGCCCATCTGATCCATTTAGGGTAGCTTGTCAATCAAGGCCTGTGAGGTAGTCGGCTTGAAAAACATCATGAATTGGGATATGGTCGCCTGCGGATCAAGGGTACCCACGAACATGCTTACTGCAGGAGCTTCTACGATGCGTTGTTCGCATTTCGACCATAGGTTCTGCCACCGGATTGCATACTGAACCCATGTTTCTCCCGGCTTCACTCTGGCATTGATCAACGTCGTGATTAGGGTGCATTCGCTAGCGCTTGCGAAATGCTAAGTGAATAGCAACTCTGTAAACATTTTGACGGAATCGTTCGGAAGCTCCGAATACCATTCAAAGGCTGTCTCCGCTAGATTACCGACGAATTGGCGAAGCAGCAGCTTATCGTCACCTCCAGTATTGCCGCACGGAGCCCTGAACTGAGCGACATGTTGATTGGGATTGCCTGTCCCTTTGTATATGTGAAACTTAGGAACCGTGTATCCCGGCGGGTACTTAATCTGATCGTACCAGCTTGGATATGGCCGCCCAGTTCTGACGACTTGGCTAGCGGCTTCGTTCGCTTGATGAGCTCGTATCTGTTGAGCTATATAATCATCGAGCGCAGCTTTCGAGATCATTTCCTCCTTTGCAGCTGAAAAGGCTGGAAGAGGGTTTGATGTCTCCCCTCTGTCGTCTTCGATTATTATTGCCGGATCTTTGACTGGAGGGTCTGGCTGGATCATCATGCCCACCATATCTTGGAACAATAGCACCATTTATTTTATGTTGGCCGCTTGTTCCGCGGCCTCTTTGTCTTTCCTCTCAAGCATTCTTTGGAGGAATTCGGCATCAGTTTCCTGTTCTTAGCGCTGCTCCGACGATGTCTCCGGGCTTATTTTTGGCCCAGTGAGTGCGGCCATGGTTGTCAGCATCTCCTGGAGCTTTTGCTGTTATTGCTCCTGAGCCTTTATTATTGATCGGGTGAGTGGTCGATGACCCGTAGAGATACGGCTATCCTCCTTCCCGGAAGCCATGTAGATGGTGTGCACTACCATGCCCCCAGACTTGGGGCGTTTGGATGCAACACCCTTGAGATTTGTCGCAGACACAGGGATCTTCTCCGGCCTTCTCCTTTTATGGGCGATGGAAGTTGCGGGGGCTGTTGTAGCCGATGCTTTCCGTAGTACAATGGCAGTAAGATTCTCTTCTTGCCGGATCTTCATTCTCTTCTGTCGGCAGGAGTAGTCTTGGTCGATCACAGAGTCTTGGACTCTTCTCCAGACCTTGTAGATTTTGGAGGACAACCGCTGAGGGAGCTGCTCTGGCTTTGTTTCAGTAACATTCTCTACAAACGGAGGAGATATTTTAAGCACGGCGGTCGGAGAGTTCTTGCGCACCCTCCCGAGTGGTTCAAAACTGTTCCCAGTTGGAACAGCAGCGTCAATTTCTACCATCGGAGCTGGTGGAGTCAATCCAGAAGGGGAACTACCCCCAGCTTTCCTCATTCGGAGCCAGTGGCGACGTCGAGCGCGTCCTGCAGATGGGATCACCTCCGTTACGGGGGTGGCTTCATCATGCCCCCTGTTCTGGTGAGAAGTTGTTGTCGGTGTTAGTCTATCGAAAACTGACGTCCGCTGAGAGGGAACGGTCAATCTTGCAAAGGCAGACTTTCGAGCAGGGGTAGTGTCACGCCTCTCTTTCCAGAATGCGCTAAGATCGGCACGTGACAGAGCCAACCATGCTACCTGTGGTTAGAAAATATCCCTCCACAGTCACATTACGGCTGTCTATAAGATATCAAGAAGTGTAAAATAAAATAAACCATCTAGTACATGTCCATATGCCAGAATAAACGAGTCAAGAAATATAAATGTGCGGAAGCAATAAATCCAATAAGCAATAACATCTGGAAAGTATGTCCCAAATACGGGCTCACATCAGGAAATGAAAGTATGGAAATAAAAATAAACTAAACTAACAAGATCCTCACTGCTCGGCCTAACGGCGAAAATACTCCTGTTCAGCCTGCGAAAGAGACAGAGGATCTGGGCCATGCAAAACCCAGACGTCAGTGCGTCATAATATCAACAATAATAAATGAACAGGATACACGAGATATGCAAGCATGAATATAAACAATGACATGAATATAGAAAGTAAACACGGAAATGAAACAGTGAGGTGTATGTACATGTGGCGGGCAACCTAATTCTGGACTCTAGGTTATCTAATCTAAAGTCTTCGAAATCAATTAATGTAATCCTCATCATAACCCATCAGTCTATGCCCCGTTCATTCCCCACGGACCATGGTAACAGGATTATTCGGTCTATGCCCCGTTCATTCCCCACGGGACCACGGTAACAGGATTATTCCGTAATGCCCGGAAAAACGAAAAATGATATAATAGCCCTTTGAGTTACGGTCTGTTACATTCTTGATTTCCCCTTACCCCCAAGGTTATGTGTTCAAGTCAGGTATTGATAAATCTGAAGCTAATGCCAACACATGATCAAGCATGTACAGGTTTTGTCTGAACAAGATACGTCCGTCGGGACGACAAGTCAGGATTGTTAGCATTAGTAACAGGATCAGGTATCAAGTCAAGCAGGAGTGTATCAGGTCATGTCAGGTAGTGCATAGGTATCAAATGGATGCTCAACGTAAAACTGTAACAGGTATCGAAGCACGGTAAAACCTGGATGCACAATGTCTATCAGGGATCACATCTATAACTCCATGATTATGTATGATACACAATATCAAGCATAGGGTGCCAATGTAACAGTAATATGAAATAATATGATCTGGCATGCAACTAGATGTATAATAAATGATACGGATACGAACGGGTATCGTAAAACAGTAAATTGGTAATGTGGGATGCATAACTAAACAATATGTAATGTTATTATTCATATGGATGTAAAATATAGTAGTATAGCATGTAGCAAGATAAACTTGCATGCGACTAGATGTGTAAATAACGGTATGGATACGTACGGCTATCCGAAAACAGTAAAACAGTAACATGGATATACAATACAGTGAACATATGCTATTTTTATTCATATGGATGCAAAATATATATCATAGCATGTAGCAAGATAAACTTGCCTGATCGGATCTCACGACGGGATGCGTACGCTGCGTCCGATGTCGGGTAAATATCGCAATGCACACGCACGCGCATGGGACAGGACCGGGCAAAGCAAGAATGTGACCACGCTGGCTGGAAATGCCCACTGGATCGCCCGGGTTGTCAGCGACGGCACGGCTCCGGCGGTGACCGGAAAATACGGATCAAGAAAAGAAATGAAAAGAAGAAGAAGAAAGAAGAAGAGCAAGAAAAAGGGTTGCACTGGGGTTTGGTGTTCTGGGTTTTGGGGTTAGAGACGATGGAGCGAAGGGGAACAACGAGGTCTCTGGTGATGAGGGTGCTGGCGAGGTCGGGTGTGTCAGGGATGGGTGCTCGGGTTCATGGGTGAAGTGGTCAGGTTCGAGGGTTTGTAGGGTTAGAGAAGAAGAGAGGGGAAGAAGATGGGGATGGTGACCGGGGAGGCCGGCGAGGTGGTCGGCGGCGATAGGAAGTGAAGGTGGTGGAGATGGGTGCGTGGGTGTTCGGGTTCGTCGGGGACGAGGGTTGCAGGAGAGAGGAGAAAGATGAGGCGGTCGAAGGAGTAAAGGGCGTGGAGACGAGGGTGAGGTGGGCGGCGGTGGTGACGGCGACGAGGCGAGTGGCGCGGCATGGGTTCGAGCTTCGTGACGAGGCGGGAAAAATAAAGAAGAGGAAGGAACAGTGGATGGGGAATAGGTTTAAAATAAAGATTATATATATATATATATATATATATATATATATATATATATAGTATAAGAGAGAGAGAAAGAGTATGATATGTGATTGGTTTAGGATTGTTAGGATAAATATTATAGGATTTTATAGAGAGAGAGGGTGTGAAAGAAAATTAGAATAGAATATTAAGAAAATATATATTTAATAGTTAGAATATTAAGAAAATTAGAACAGTTAGGATTAGATTTATGAAAATATATTTTTGTTAAAGAAAATTTGTAAATCTTATAAAATATATATTTAATAGTTAAATGTATATTAGAATAGAATATTAAGAAAATTTGAGTTTTCTGGATAATTCAAATTTATTCCAAAATATGCCCGGATTGGGTCTAAAATTTCGATTTGAAAATATTGATAATATCCGTATCAACCAAAACCAAAAAAGGATAACCGGGTAACGAAAATGCATACCCCCAAGAACGGATACACATAGCGTGCACGTAGCGATCCAAACAAGTCCGTTTCACCAAACGGGACGAGAACAAGATGCACAGATGCTACCACAGGGTCAGGGGTATGATGCAGGCCATGCTGGATATTTTTTTAAAATATTTTATTAGACTTTATATGTTATATTAAAAAATACAGATGCCAGATAAACGATGCATATATACAAGATATACAATATGACAGTGCACGGATCCTCATAGCTAGCCGGGATAAATCATAAACATGAATCAAGATGGGTTTCCAACAAGCGGGTCGGGTCGGATGCAAACACAGATACCAATTACACTATTCGCACCCATAATAGTAATAAATCAAGAAATATCCATAGATAAAGAAATACCCAAAACAGAACTGGTATAAATGAATTAGGGTGTTACAGGTAGCAGCCTTGGTGACTTCGCCTGGAGCGGGAGTTGGAATGACCAGTCTTGTGAAGAACGACCCCTTAGTAGGAGAAGTCTCTCTGATGACTTCATTTACTGGAGCAGGGATGGCTATCCGTTTCGGGATAACCCCTTCAGGTATTGCGGGCTTCTTCATGGGCCCATTGGAGTTTTGGCCCATTCTGTTAAAGACCGAGGCGTTGGATTTGTGCGACCCATTGAGAGGGGCCGCGGTAGTTGCAAGCCGATCAAAAACCGACTTCTTTGGAGCTTCTTGCGATGGCACTGGGGCATTGAAGCTCATTGGTGGGAGCATGGTCCCGAAGAACAGTCCAGTGGTGGCCTGAGTCAGCTATTCCACTGGCATGTTGAAGATGGAGGCCGGTTGGGGCCCATAAGTCACTCCTCCGGCGAGGACAGAGTGGGAGTTGTTGTTGCAGCTAGTGCAGCTGGAAGCCATTTTCTCTGCACGGGAGCAAGATACCAAATCATAGTAGCTCAAATCTAAGGGCAACCATATCAAACTGCGATTCGTTTGCAAACACGACACATGAAGTGTCGAGTGGAAAGAGGAAAAAGTCCCACCGGGCGTGCCAGAATCTGTTCTCCGCCGAAAGACGGGAAGACAAACGTCTTGCCTGAATTTGGGGGCAGATACTATTTGGTTTTATCTGTCCACCTCTCCGAAGATGCCAAGTTGATTTATGGCACTGTGTATCAGAGGTTTAGACAGATGCGGCCGTTGTAGCAGACTTCGTCAGATTCCTCCTCGTGTACGAGGGGTTTTTGATTGTGGGGAGGCTCTTCCCTGCAGGCGCAAGCCCCTGCAGTTAATTACGCTACCGCATAGCGGTAACCACTTTCTTCTTCTCCAGATGGTCACTTTGTGTCGTGTGTATTTGTTTTATTTTTGGTTGCCCGTGGATTGTATACGGAGACTAATTTATGTTGTCGCCCGTAGGGCATAGATTAGTCTAAATCCGTATTTTGTTAGATTTGGGTTTGATTTGGGTTCAAGGATCGTTAATCTCATTGAGATTAAGATCAACTTAAACATTTGTTGAGGATACGTTAGTCTAATTTTAGACTAAGATCTACTCAACAGGATTTTGGAATCATTTAGATCCAACGAAAAAGTATTTGGACACTATCGTTTTAGTTTAGGGACATTGCGGTCTATAAGTTTAAGGACATCATTGTCCATTGAGTTTAAGGACATCATAGTCTAGTTTAAAGACATCATAGTCTAGTTTAAAAACATCATAGTCTATGGGGTTTAAAGACATCATAATCTGTAAAGTTTCTGGTTGTCGGGACCCGCCACCTCTCTAAAGGCGTTGAAGAATTATAACGACATATATCAGATGTGTGAAGAGATGTACCCTTGAACCGATATTGGTTGAGAGATCTGTAGTCAGGATTTGGGACTAAGACCAATTAAAGAGATTGTGAGCACATGGGCTTAGTTAATCTGAATTGAGGGACTTATGGCCAACTTGGGTTTAATCCACTTAGATTTGAATAAAATGTTGAACATTTGTTTGGGCTCAGTCCCTTTTGGTTCAATAATGCTGAGCATTAAATTGGGTTCTGACACCCCTTTTCTTTTGTTTTTTACTGAGTGTTGAACACTTTTTATGGCGCTGGGCTTTATTTAAAGAACACTTTGTGTTCCCTCAGCACACACGTTAGGAGCACGTGGTGCGCTTGGCGCTGAGCTCCAGATCTGAAGCGCTAAGACGCTTCTTATGAAATAGCGCACACGTGAGGAGCACGTGGTGCGCTTGGCGCTGAGCGCCAGACTTGGAGCGCTAAGGTGCTTCTTATGAAATAGCATACATGTGAGGAGCACGTGGTACGCTTGGCGCTGAGCGCCAGACCTGGAGCGCTAAGGCGCTTCTTGTGAAATAGCGCATAAGTGAGGAGCACGTGGTGCGCTTGGCGTCGAGCGCCAGACTTGGAGCGCTGAAGCGATTCTTTTGAAATAGCGCACACATGAGGAGCACGTGGTGCGCTTGGCGCTGAGCGCCATACTTGGAGCGCTGAAGCGATTCTTTTAAAATAGCGCACATGTGAGGAGCACGTGGTGCGCTTGGCGCTGAGCGCCAGACTTGGAGCGCTGAAGTGATTCTTTTGAAATAGCGCACACGTAAGGAGCACGTGGTGCGTTTGGCGCTGAGCGTCAGACTTGGAGCGCTGAAGCAATTCTTTTGAAATAGCGCACACGTGAGGAGCACATGGTGCGCTTGGCGCTAAGCGCCAGACTTGGAGCGCTGAAGCGCTTCTTTGGCAGTTCTGGTCAGTTCTGTGTTCTAAAAATTAAATTCTCGTTTATAAGAGACTTTGTCTCACAGATCTAAGCTTTAAGTTCTTCCTTTTGTGAAGAGAGACTTTGTCTCATGCATTTAAGAACTAAGTTCTTCTTTTATGAATAGATGCTATGATCTCTTCTATTTTTGTGAAAGACTTTGTCTTGTAGATCTGTGCTCTAGAAAAAGAACTAAGTTCTTTTGATGTGAGAGTCAAACTCTCAAAAATCGAGGGGATGTTATGATCTCTCTTCTTTCTATTTACCTTGAAGAGGGTTCTTCTTTTTAGAGCTTGCTCTTCTTTTTTTTCTCTGAGAACTTCAAACTTATAAGGGGGTTCTTCCCTGCAAGACTTGAAGTCTTGGGTCCTTTATATAGGGGGGGCTGATTTGTTGAATCAGTTAAGGAAATTTTTCTCTGATTGATTTGGGGAATGTTTCCCACCGTTGGATCTTTGATCCAAGGGCTTCTGTTTTAGAGAAGACAATCTTCTTATTTTTAACAAGATTGGGAAAATATTTTTCCATACAGAACTTATTCTGTATCTTGGTGATTTTTAATCATCATTGGGTCTTTGATCCAACGGTGCTCCGATTTACAGAGCACAATATTTCCTGTTTGGAAAGATTTGAGGAGTATTTCCTCAACAGAATTTTATTCTGTAATTTGATGATTTTTTAATCATCTTCGTTGGATCTTTGATCCAAGGATGGAGAATATTTAGTTCTAGCGCTGGCGCTCTCGTGCTTTGCACGTGAGGCGCTGCCTTAGAGCTCGTGAGGCGCTGCCTCAGAGTCCTCAGCGTTGGCGCTCTTGGTGCTAGCGCTCTCGTGCTTTGCACGTGAGGCGCTGTCTCAGAGTCCTCAGCGTTGGCGCTAGCGCTCTCGTCCTTTGCAAGTGAGCGCTGCCTTAGAGTCTTTGACTCCTAGCACTGGCGCTCTTGGCGTGAGCGCTCTTACGAGGCGCTGCCTCATTTCAAATTTCAAAATTTAAAATTTTAAACAGAGTTTTTTCTCTCTGATTGGGGGAAACAGGTCCTAGCGGGGCCCATATGAGGTTGGTCTCCACTCTGGCGGTTACTTCCCCTACCCTCCGTGAGCGACGTCTGGAGCATGATGTTGCCGTCTTGAAGACCATCGTCGAGGAGTTGAAGGAGATGTTGGTATGTATACTACTTAATAGTAAAATACTATATCACATTATAGATAGTAACATATACAATATTAGTAGCCTGAGCTTATTTGGTTGTAGACTTAGCTTTGATTAATCATACTTACAAAAAACTATCTAATTAAAATAAACTACGGTTTTCTAAACTTGATACCCAAACGAGGCCCAAGTCCCTAAGTATTCTTAGTTTGGGGTTTCCCAATAACCTGATAATAATACGAATTCGACTAAATTCTAATACACCGTTCTTACTCGTTTATTACACAAAAAATTTAACATATACGACAGGCTACTTCGACTGCGGCTCCACATGCATCTCTTTCGGCTGTGGCTCCGCAAGTGTAACGCTTTGAAATTCGTTAGACTAATTTTCGCGTTAATTAGCGTTAATGCGTGTTTTCACAAAACTTAGTTAATAGCTATTTCCACCTAGACTGGAATAAACCTACTTTTAATTGTGATAGTATATAATTATATATATATATAATAGTGTTTTATTAATTATTAATTATTTTAGTGTTCACTTAATTAGCAAATTTTCTTAACTAATTTTCCTAAGCCAAAATTAGTTAGCATGCACAACCCTAATCACCTAGGTTAAGTGATAACTTATTTTTCATTTCTTTTCCCTCTTGCATGGTTCAATTATCCTCACAAAATCAAGTCGAACTTTAATTTAAAATGAAATATAAAGGAATGGGAGGCATGGTTGGGATTATGTGAAGATTTTGCTTGACTTTTGACCATACCCTCTCTCTTTCTCTCATTTTTCTGCAAACCCCAGCAGAGGCAGCAGTAGCAGCAGCAACATACCCTTCATCTTCTTCTCTTTTCTTCTCCTTGCTTTCAAACAACAAACCCCTACATAAAAAAACTCACCTTTTCTTCCTAAAACCTTTGCAAAACACCTCCTTTGTGGGTCTTGATGGCAAATCCTTGCCTTTGAGGGCAAGTGCAACAAGTTAGACTCCCCTAAGATCAATTTGAGGTATTAAACTCACCCATATCACTTTATTGCTTAACTTGTAGTTTTTATTAGCTAAAAGTCGTGTTTTTGTGCGATTTAGTGCTAATGAGATGGTTTAAGTGAAGATTAGGGTGAGTTAGGGGTTTTAGGGTTTGATTAACTTAATTAGGTGTTATTAATGTTGTTTAAAACAAGTTATTTCCTCAGGTTACACCAAAATACCACTTTGTATTAAATTAGTGTTAAATTAGCGTTTTAGTTAAGACTTGTGCCCTTTTGTGATCTGCTTTCAACCCTGTTGCTTCAGGTAAAAACTGAGTTTACTGGAGCATGTACACTAGACCTAGACTACACACACGGAGCATGAGACCATAAGTCCCACCCCAGGCCGCAAATATATTAGTTCTGGCCGCAAATTGTGTCCAGATAGGTGAGTTGTGTGTTGGGTTTGGGTGGGTAGGAGTCCGCTATATATTTAAGATCTTTGGTGTATGCAACTTTTTCTAATTCTTCCTGCATCAAAATCTGGAACAAAATACCCTATTTTCAATACTTTAAGCTTGCGCGACACGTGCGTTATGTGAGTGGGTTTAGTGTTTGCTGCGTGTCACAGCGTGTCGGGGTAGTTTCAGACACGTATTCACATGTTTTAGCGTATCGGATACACACGCGTTTAGTTCGCGACGCGAGTTTCTCATTGGTTTTGATATTGCGTCTTTGCAGGATTTTGGCTTATGTGTACTCTTTGTGTAAATTCTAGGTTCGCAGGCGGGTACGTCGGACGCCGCAAAGAAGGGGAAGGAAGTAGTCGGCTACACTTAGCATAAGACCACGGTGAGTAGATTTAACATCTACGGGGAAATCGCCCGTATGGCGTTAAGCGTCAGGGCTTGATAGGATATTGTAGTCGCGTATATATATATTTATATATATATTTTTGTGCATATGTACTATTGTAGTGTACCCATCCTTTGTTGCATATAGAAACAGTAGTTATGTAACACCGCACTGTCACTAACGATTCAAGCTGCACGAGCACTATTTGTATGTTACACCCACACCATTAGTGATTGCCATGACACTCGCACTATAAGATTGCTACGAACCATACATCATTTTGATTACCGCATCATTGATGATTAGACATGATTCTGTCGCATATTGGCACATATACATATTGTACACTCATGCTTGCGTATATACCACTTGTACATCCATATTGGCACATATACATATTTTACACTCATGTTTGCGTATATACCACTTGTACATCCATATTGGCACACATACATATTGTACATCCATACTTGCGTATATATATATATATATGTATCTTTGTGCATCCATGCCTACATACATACATACTCTTGCACATATATAGATGATGCCGACTTTGATTTGAAAAATTGGGGCCCGCATGAAATGTTTTCAACTGGATCCTTTTAAAAGAGCGGTTTTCCACTTTTACTCGTAGTACGATTTTATACGGCATACGACATATTGCATGGATTTACACAGTGAGTTTTGGATTCGTGTGATTTCTGGATTTGAGAACCGTGGTATTATTTTAAGAAAGTATGCACTGTTTTGAAAAACCCGGTTTCTCTTGATATGATATTTCAGTGCGTCCAACATGCGTTTTCTCGGTTTTGAGACGTGTGACATGTGAAACCCGATTCGAGGAGGAGGACGATCCGTTTGCGGGTACATGGTGGACCCGGTATGGTACCCCGGGGCGAGAGAGAGATTTCGTGTGGATGACGATGAGCCTGGTAGAGGGACTCCTACCTACCGGTGATTGGTTGGACCTGGCGGTCATCCGGAGGATACTGACCAGAGTCGAGAGATGGATATGGGCCGACCCGTGCTGCCGGGGCCGAAGGCCGATTCTGCAGACGGAGCCCGTGGGCCGATCCGAACTGACGGAGCCCGATATATGAGGATTTGTGTGTCGATACTGGACACGAGCATTTCGTGATGTTTTCGGGTGCTGATGTTGGGCACCTTGTTTTTATGAGATTTACAGGATTGAGGGCCGGATAGAGTGACGACGCCTGAGTTATCGGGATTTTGGGATGTTTTTGGTAGACACCGGGGTTTTCCACGTTGACGATCCGTGTAGATGATATTTTATCCCATGCTCAGCATTCACTGTTATGCATTGCATCATGTAGTCGTATACCTGGTAGAGTACTTTGGCATGATTATTGCATACCCAGCTCATCATATAGATATTATTAGATTGCACTTGTTATGCATGATTATTGCATACCTAGATCATCATATAGATGTTATCTGATTGCACATGTTAGAGTATCGCAGTACGTGCATACTCGCGATTACCTTTATATGTTATTTACTATTCATGAGTTGGCAACTCACCTCTGTTGTGCCACAGTGTTTGCAGGTCGACCCTCAGAGTAGTTGCGGTAGGGCTATTTCTTGTATCTTTTTGCTACGGATACCACTGCAGTTGGCGTGTGAGCCGTTTTGCTGATTGGTGGGTTTGCGGTATCCGTTTATTTTCCATTTGTACACACTATTGTATCTAGTACTCTCCATCTACTATTTCATGTATTGACTTAGAGACCAGTTGTGAGGACGATGTTGTATATTATTTTGTACTCTGGTGTCGAGCTTGTGTGAGCCGACTTTATTTATGCAGTTTTATCTTTTATGTTGTTTTGCTTATATTTTCCATTTCTTCAATACAGCGTCGTATACTTTTCTTGTGGTGGTTGTTTCCGCCGTTGGGCGTGATTGCTCCCGTTTGGGAATGTTTTATTCTTGCTATTAGTCATTTTACTTATATCATGTTTTGTACCCGTTTTCGGGGCTAGTTTTTACAAAGGAGGTGCTGCCGAAATTTTTAAGAAAATAACTTAAACTTCAAAGATTTTTACTCAATTACTCAAGGTTTTCTAAATGTTTTAAACTAATGTTTTTCTTCACTCACTATTTTAATGGTTTTGATTTCTGGGTTTCGGCTTACTTGATCGCGTTGCGCCTGCAGACGTTATGTGGTTAAGTGCCGGTCACGGGCCAAACTTTGGGTCGTGACAGCAAGCCACTACCTCGGTTGCTATTGCGCAGACTACTCCTGTAGCTCCACAGGCCGCTCAGACTCCCGCACAGTCCGCTTCTTCATTGGTCGAGTTTTTGACGACTTATGGCTGCACCGAGGAGCAGATGCGCTAGATTATGGCGTTTATCAGAGTTGGAGGAGTTGGATCGAGCTAGGGTAGCTTTGTTTTTTTAATATTTTTGAGGATGTGTATACTTATCTGATACATATTGTATATATTTTGGACGATATTGGTGGTTGTTTGCTTGTTCACGATAATTTAGATTGATATTGTATTCCGTTTGTTTATTTCTTTTATATATTATGCGTGAGATGTTGATTATGAATATTTTTGTATTTGGTTATATGATGTATATATTATTGTGCACAGGGCGGGGAAAAAACAAGAGGCCCTTTTAAAAAAAAACCCTGATATGTTGTCATTTTGTCCCTACGGATTAATCCGTAGGGCCATCTGTTGCACCTACGGATTAATCCGTAGGTGCAAAGTTTGCCCCTACATAGTTCGCCGTAGGGACAAAATATCAGGAGACGCACACACATTCTATTCCACCACTTACCTTTTCCCCACTTCTTCTTCCACTAACCAGAGCACTGCATTGATAAAATTTTTGAATGGTTGGTATTAACATTCGGTCTTTGCAAAGCCTGGCATCGACCACTGATTTTTGACCCCCTCATATGATTTTCAAAGATTAACATTGCATAACTCAAGTTTGGGGGGGGGTATATTTTTTCTGGCTCCTGAAAAAAAAAAATTTTGTAAAATTTTGAGCCAAAAATAAGTTTTGGGAAGTTCTTCACTTAAATATTTTGCCCCCACTAATAAATTCCTCCCAAGCTTACAGGTTTTTTTTGTGGAGATTTAGCAGATGGCAACAGTGAGGACACTGTTGAAAACAAGTTTGGGGGAGGTTTGTGCTTATTTTTGCATCATTTGCATCATACTTTGCATAAGCACAAAACATTTTTTGAAAATCTATAAAAATTTAAAAATTTTCAAAAAGAAAAAAATATTTTTTGTACATAAATAAGATAATAAAAGATTAGATAGTGAAAAATTATATCCATGAGATTAGAAAAATTTAAGAAAACTAAGAAAATTAGAAGTTTTCTTATACGAACTAGTTATAAGTAGTTCTGAGCCGTTGTCCCAAGGGTTAGTAAGATGAAGGACGTCACTAATCTGAGGATAAAACTAAGTCTGAAAAATAGTTTCTATTCTGAAAGCCAAACATTTTGAACGTTGCTACCCTGCTATTCGCACTTACACACGTCTTGAAACCTGGGATAGTAGAGGATACCTTGAAATGCTCTTGTCTTAAAGCCGATATATGAAGGAAATAAAAGAAAAAATGAATAAAAAAAATATATAAAGTGGTGAGAAAAATGGACACTGGTTTTGTTATCACCGAGGGCAATAAAAAATATATAGCGAGGGCGCCTCTTCACCTAGTGCCCTAAGGCCAACTGGTCTGGGAGTCATTGCTAAGCCTTAGGCGGTGCAAGACGAGGAAAATACACCAAGTAAGCAAGCACAGGAGTAATCGGTCGGTTAGTACCTCAAGAAGTATTAACGGTCGCATGAAAGTGTGTGTGCACATCTAAATATTCATTAATTAAAAAGTACTGAGGCTGATGGGCAAGAGTATGATAGCTTGAATTGAATTCTCCGAGTGTAGGGATATCTTTACACACACACAGGGTTATATGATCGATGTTTGGAAGAAAGATAGGAATGAAGAATAAGATGATGTTTTATTGAGGGAGGACGTGATTTCTGACATCTTTTTATGACCATTAAGATAGGGCTCATGACAACCGAAAAGCTAGCTTAGTTGGAAACCCTAATTTTCAAGGCTTTTCTTTTACAATTCTTTTCTTTAAATGTAATATTCATGATCTTTTTTTTATTTTTGGATTTTGTGGGTGCAATCCGCTGAAAACCCTCAGGAGACAACACTCCTCCTACTAGGGACACCTAGAGGTTTAAAGGCTTGTTGCACGTGCTCAGTGCAATCGTGTTGCCTACGAAAGTGTGCTAGTTATTTTTTCTCTTTTTTTATTTTCTCCTTCTCTTTTTAATAAAATCATTCGCTCGAGACGATCAAAAATAAGTTTGGGGGAATTTGATCAGTCGAAAATATTGCATTCTTAACACGGCAATTTCCCTATCATTTACACTCATCTAGAAGTGTTCGGCATTCATATTTCACATATTAGCAAATCAGTCATTAAATATCAGATTGCATGTGTTAGATTCTAAAACAGACATTTCTAAGGAAATTGACTGCATTTCATGGCATCGCATCATCTCTATATTGCGCAACACTTGTCTTGAGAGATTGTGCAGGAAAATCCGGAAGAAAAGCCAAAATTATCATTTTGCTGATCAAACATTACACCAATTCCAAATTTTGAGATCTGGTAGCAATCCAAAGGGAGAAATACAATTCAACATATCAGAAAATAGCCCAAGTGTTAGGCCCAACAACCACCAGAAGTTTCAAAGCCCAAGCTTCCAACATGGCCGCGGAACCGCGGCGGGAGCCGGCTTGCGCCGCGGTTCCGCGGCGGTTTGGCCACGTCATCCGTCCAATTTTTGTGCAGATTGCTTCTCTCAGGGCCCACATTCATTTCTGATATGTCAAATTCCAGAATTCTCACGAAGCTACTGCCAGATCAGCAAAGATCATTAAGCAAGGCTAATCTTAATTAAGCTCCTAACAAACTATTTCTAGAAGCTCCCTCCTAACTAATCACATCTAGAAGCTTCTCCTTAACAAACTTTTGGAGGGAAATTCAAATCTTGCTAACAAACTTTTGGAGGGAAACTTAAAATTCAAATCCTAGATCTAGGGTTTGGTTTTCTATAAATAGGAACCTAGATCTAAGGGTTGAGGTGGTTCATCATTAATCTTCATTAGTTCAAATCTTTACCTCTTTCTTCATCTTCTTCCACAAGTCTAGTGACAAGGCTTGTGCGAAACCCTAACCCTAATTCCAATCCAAATTCAAGATCCCGAGTACCAATCAAGCGAGAAGCCCTTCAACCTTTTAGGAGCCGAGCCGATCTTCAATCGGGCAAGTGATCCAAGCCGATCCGCGAGTCAAGGAGACGAGTGAAGCCAAATCGACGATCGAGTTCTTCCTCTTGTAGTTCTTGAGCGATTGTAACGAAATTGTTGATATAAATAAAAGGTGAAATTCTTTAATCTTGCTTTCTTTTAATTCTTGCATCATGATTAGATCTCAATTTGTGATTGTGGTTCTTGTTGTGATGTTTGAGTAAAACTCCGCTCGTCAAGGAGTCGAGACGATCAATAGAATGATGATGTAACAAATCTTAAAACGATTCTTAAGTCCTACGGGTTTTGTAAACCCTAGCAAGTTCAAGAACCAATGACCTAGTTTCGTTGCGATGCTTTCTTGATTGTGATCGCACGAAATTAGGGATCTACGATCGTTTCTTGAAATTACTAGAGGCTAGCATGTGAATGATATTGACGAATGAACAAGGGATAAATGATGAAACCCTAGTTTCACTAGAAATCCCTAATTCTCGTCGATCATCATCGATCTAGTATCAATCCATCGAAGGATGAGAATACGTAATTGTAAGATTACATCACATCTATAGATCCGATCGATTCCTACGAGCCTCATTTCGATTCTTGATATTTGGTTGGAAAAATAATCAAACTATCAATTCTTGATTCTATCTTTTTTTTGTTATTAGATCTAGATTTTCTAATTCTTGAACTTCAAATATAAATCATGAATTGTTTTGTTTTCTTTCCTTTAAAGTTTCAATTCACCTAATTCAAAAGACGAACTATTACACTGTCCCTGTGGACGATCCGCATTCACTTACAATCTATATCCGACACCGTAGTTGATTGCGGTCAAATATTTTTGGTTGTGATTTCTATTCTATTTTCTCAAACGACACATCACGAATATCTTACAATCAATAATCATGGAAGGAATTTCAAGCAATAAGTCCTAAGGTCACTTAGGCGGAGTACCATGTCGTAAGTATGCCGCGGACATACATACGCTACGTCACTCTGCTTAAGCTACATACTCCATCATACCAAGGTTATCCTACACTCCAAAAGGTAAAATCTAGCGCTCTGATACCAACTTTGTCACGACCCGAAATTTGGCACGTGACGGTACTTAAACCACGTAACGTCTACAGGCGTAACGCAACTTAAGTAAGCCGAAATCCCAGAAATCTAAACCATCAAAAGTCGTAAGTGATAAGAACATTGTTAAAAACTTTTGGGAATCTCAAGTAAAAATCTTTAACTTAAGTTTCTTTCTTAAAAATTTCGGCAGCACCTCCTTTGTAAAAACTAGCCCCGAAACGGGTACAACATTGAATATAAAATAAAGTATCCCCAAACGGGAGCAAATCACGCCCAACGGCGGAAACAACCACTACAAACATATATACGACGCCGTAGCGAAGAAATATAAATGAAAACAGCATAATGAGGTAAAACTACATAACAAAGACTGGCTCCCACGAGCACAGCACCCAAGTCACAAAATAATACATCGATCCTCATAACTCGTGTCTAAGTCAAATTAATGAAGATGGTAGATGAAGAGTACTAGATACAATAAGATATACAATGAACATCATCGGATAACCGTAAAACCCACCTATAGCAAAACTGCTCGCAGTCAGCCGTAGCGGTATCCGCTGCTAAAAGATACAATAAGAAGAAGCCCTGCCGCGACTGCTCAGAGGGACAACCTGCAATACACTGTGGCATAACGGGGGTGAGTTGCCAACTCGTGAATAATAAATAACATCATGCAGGTAATCGCAGGTATACACGTACTGCGATAATCTATCTCATGCAAACTGATAGTATAAATATATCAATATGGATATGCAACAATCATGACCAAGGTACTCCATCAGGTACTACAAATACATGAAGCAATGCATATCAAATAAATGCTGAGTATGGGATAAAACATAACATCATCAATGAATCATCATCGTGGGAAATCCTGGTGTCCATCAATGACACCCCAAATCCCGATAGCTCAGGCGCCGTCACTCTGATCGGCCCTAAATCTGTAAATCTCATGGAACCTGAGTTTTCAACATCGACACTCGAAACATCATGAAATACTCGTGTCCAGCATCGACACGTAAATACTCATCTCTCAGGCGTCACATACCCAGATCGGCCCTCAATATATCTCATGTCATAACTCCCGCACGGTATCCTCCAGATAACCGTCGGGTTCTATACTATCACCGGCAGGTAGTGCTCCCCTGCTAGGCTCACCGCCTAACAATATGAGTCTTCTTGCCTCGGGATACCTCACCGGGTCTACCATGTACCCGCAGACGGTTCCCCCTCGCTCCTCGAATTGGGTATCTTACACAAGTCTCAGAACCGAGAAAACTCATGGTGGACGCATCGAAATATCATATCAAGAGAAACCGGGTTTTCAAATAATACATAATTTCTTGAAATATCCCCACGGTTCTCAAATCCATAAATCACATGAAATCCATATCTCAATGCATAAATCCATGAAATATGATATATGCAATATAAAACAGCAATATGAGCATGTTAAGGGAAAACCGCTCTTTTAAATGAATCCAGTATTAAAATATATCATGCGGTTCTCAATTCCTCCGAAATCAAGTGCATCACATATGAGGTGTACATGTAACTATAGCAAGATATGTGTATCTACATGTAAGCATATATGTATGATGCATTTCATATGTGCAATAGCACAATAATCAACATCTCAACGTCAATGACAATACAATACCACATAGGGGTATATGTAGCTATGGCAAAGTATGTGGGTGTACATGTAAGTATGTATGCATGATGTACATGTAACTATAGTAAGGTATGTGGGTGTACATGTAAGTATGTATGCATGATGTACATGTAACTATAACAAGGTATATATGTAAGCATGTAGATATAGCATGTATACTTTATTTCATATGCGCAATGGAATAAGAATTAATGTCTCAATGGCAATAACCGATACAATATCACATATGTATATATATGTTGTGCGTGTCATGGCAATTACCGACGGTGTGTGTAGCATACAATTTGTGCTCGTGCAACATGAACCGTCAGTAATAGTGTTGTGTCTCATTAATACTATGTCCATATGCAATAGGAAAATGAGGTATGCAACAATGGTACACATGCACAATCAATGTCCATATACTTATAACTAATAATCATGTCATTGAATCTAGCTCAGATGCATAACGCCATACGGGCGATTCCCCTGTAGATGTTAAATCCACTCACCGATGATTTTGAGCTAAGTAAAACCAACCACTTGCTTTCCCTTCTTCGCGGCGTCCGAAGTCCCCTCCTGCGATTCTAAAATTTTACAAACACAACACATAAGGCTAAATATTCTGCGCCGACACAAAGACAACGAAACGCAAAGATAATATCCATAAGATATACACACTGTGCACTTAGTGCACAAAATGCGCACGACATCGGCACAACCTTAGCTAGGAACGCAAAACGATACAACCACCAAGTCTAGACCCTGATCGTACTGATCGTGCATTCACAACACAATATATATGTGGAAGATAATATATATAACATCGCAACGTCAATTGAAGCCCAAACCTAATTTAACCGAAAACCTAGTAAGCATCTTTTAATCATTTTAGCTCAAATCTAGAAGTTTAAACAATTCTAGTGGCCACAATCATTATATAATAGCTTGATTAAGCCACACAAACCCTTACTACAATTTTAATCTCACCCATATAAGATTTAGTAAGAGTTAGTTTGCAATCAAGCTTAATTAGACAATTAGGAAAAATAACAATTTACAAACTCACAACTAAGTTAAGATTTCCAAGTCTAAACTACTCATTTAACCATTACAAACAATCAAAACCCTAACTTGTTCTTCATAACCCTTTCTAGAAATTCCAAAACATGCTAATTAAAGCCATATTAAAACATCTAATAACTAGATTAAGGTATTTAAACAACAACTAAAGCTTAGGGTTTGGATTTTATATCTCAAACTTGATTCACAAACTTGCAACTAGATTTTGAAAATAGCCTTCAAAATGCTAACTTTCCTCAAGAACCAAGCAAGATTTAGGCTAAAGAATAATGGGTATGGATTTGTTTTAGAGTTTGTCGGATTATTTGTTGATTTTTGATGAATTTTTGAAGTTTTAAGAAGTGGAAATGGAGTGAGGAAAATAATGGGGCAGCCAGGGAGGGGGTCGGCCAAATAGGAGGAGGTGGAATGTTGTGGTTGTGTGTGGAAAAATCTAGAATAAAAACACCCTTAAAGCTTAATAATAAACTTTACTTTATGCCACCTCTTAATTCTTTTAATTAAAATTTTCTTTAATTCCATCAAAATATCTTGATATTTCTAGGATATTTCGCAAAGAAGACAAAATGCTTAATCTTGTGATTAGGTTGGCATGGATTCACATTAGCATAATTAACCCAAACAAATTTGTAATTACCACTAATTAAGTGCATAATTAAAAGCTTATAATAATATTTTAATTAAGGAAAAATATTTAAGTGAACTAAAATTTACAAGCGACTAAATAAATACCGCTTACTAGCAATTTCCTAGTTAAATTAGGTGCAGTTAAGTTTATACTGAAAAATGATCACTTCTAGATTTTTATGGAAAACACAATTTATTTGACCTATTATCGGAAAATTCACCTAAACGATTTCTAAAATGTTACATTGAAGTTGTTCCAAAAAATACCCAACAAATATATTCACTTTCGATATTGCTCCTTTAGAAGATTGAACGCTTACGACCAATGTTTGGTAGGTGAGGAGAGTGGATTGGAAAAGCTCAAATAGCCCAATCATGAAGAGAAGCTTGAATTTCCGTTAAAGTCTTGTTATCATCACTACAAGAATGCATACCCTAATTCGATGGGTAATTCCCGTCAAATTAGGTCTATTTCGATGGGAGCTTCTAAATTGCGACGGAAGACCGTTGTCACTTTTAATTTCGTCGCTATAGATATAATTCGAGGGTAATACACGTCGAATTAGACTTATTTAATTCGACGCGAGATACACATCGAATTATGTCTTATTTTGACGCATCAGTCGTGTCGAATTGGACTTTATTTTATATGAATAGAATATTATTAAAAATATAATAATAATTTTTTAAATCTAATTCGACGGGTATATGTCGTCGAATTAGACTTAATTTCGACGGGAAATACCCGTTGAATTAGATGTAAACAGCAGAAAAAAATAAATTTTAAAACAGAAAATCTGAAATTTCAATTCCAAATTTCAATCCAATCCTAGATTTCAATATTAATTCAATTCCATTTTAAATTCCAATCCAAATAGTAGCACATTTCAATATCAATTCCAATCAACAAATAACAACAGCAACGAAAATATTAATTCCAATCAAAATCAAAATATATTCCAATATCAATTCCAATACAATCTAATCTAATCATAAAATCATTTGACAATCGAATCAAACAACCAATACAAACACATAATTAATAACTCAAATATGTATATGTACATGAAAGAAGTTTAGACGATACTAAACTATGAGGAGGCCGATCATGGGGAGATTGAAAGTTGATCACGGGGCGCATCATCTTCATCTTTGTCTTGGGAGGGGATAAAACCCCTGCGATTAAAATTTTAAAATACATAATTTAGTACATATAATATTTATATATTATTAAATTAGGCTTATCGAACTTACCGGAGGTACTAGCTCCCCTCATCGTGTATATATACAGATAAGACGAAGCCTTTGGCTTGTGCTAAAACCACTAAATGGATCGCCAGCTGGAGCGGGGGCCGATCGGTGTGAAGAACCGCTAATATCCGGCATCCGCTCAGTCTGAGATCTGCCATACGTCAAGGTCCTGGTCCTACATGACGTCTCCGATTCCATATCGTCTTCCCGACGATACTTAGGAGGTGGATGTGTAGTCGGCCTATAAGGAGCGTTATATTGGGCGGGAGAGATCGTGGAGGACATACATTGGATGAGTATCCAGTCGATACGACGTGAAAACCCTATCTATTGCGAACAGTCTCTGTCCGTTATCAACCGGATGTCCCTACTCCTCTATCTCCTTAATCAGCCGGTCTCTCTCAACTGCCATCAGTTTCTGTTTGGAGAAGAAATATATTACAGTCATTCTAACAGATACACGATACTATTATGAAATAATTAAGAAACAAGACATTAGTGGAGTCTTACATATTGATTCCGAGCCGCAACCGATGCAGGCGTGCCATCGTCCCATACAAACATGGCCCTAAAGACTTCGATCCAATCAATGGGGTTTCTATTATAGCCTTCTTACTGCATATTACATTTAGAAAGTTAACACATAAATTTCAAAGACATATTTTGAACGTATTAATATAAAATATTTATCGTCGAAATTTACTTATTCGATATAAAATTGTTGGGAACTCTTGTTTTCTCCTCTGTAAATATCTTGTAACTTAGCGTGAGATACTTTACCTCGCGCGCTCCTTTCCTGCGGTTACATCAAATATTGTTTATTGAGTTGTTACAAAAGAATAAAAAGGTAACATAAAAAGATATACCTGATTGGTTTGAAAGGTGAGTCTTTATGTGTTTTAGTTATCGCAATCAATAACGATGTTGCAATAGTTAGCCGATAGTGAGTACGGGTCGTCCACAGGAAAATGGTGAATTATTTATCTTGTTTTAGACGAGTTAACAAAAAAGTAGGATTTTTATCGTTTTATACTTAGAAGATTTGAAAATATTATAAGAGATGGGCTTGCAGGGTTTATAGGATTTAGCAGTTAATGGGTGGAGTTTTAAAAATAATTATTTTTATCTTTTAATTATTTAATACTAGAGAAATAGAGATGAATGTGGATTAGATTTCTTGGAGAGATTAGGGTTTCCCTCTACTGACCCTTGTCCTTCCATTGATTCCTATTTATCTCGAGCTCTCAACAAAGCAAGTATTAACGAATCTCAAATTGTGGTCGTGACCATCATGAATTGATAGCACGCCCGATTAGAGGGTTAAGACTCATTTTGCTAAAGTTTATAAAAATTAAAACTTAAAAAGAAATTAATGGATTTTGTTCATCCATTATACTACTCTATCCTACAAATCCTAACAAGCGAGAATTTACTCGCTCATGGGGATAAACGAAGTAACGATGAAAGATTAAAAATTAATGAACCCATAAGAAATAACAAAATTAAAATGGCGGAAACTAAATGAAGAAATTAAAATGCGGAAAGTAATGAGACAAGATAAAAAAATCTACCTTTTATTGGATAAACAATTGCATTACAGAAGTTGATCGCTGAAAAACTAAACTACAAACCCTGTTCCCGCCAAAAATTTCTACGCAAAGGAGCCCAAGGTATCAAATGGCAGCGATACGCTTAAGGAAATGTGAACCAGTATCTTCCGGCTTGTATTTTGATAAACTCCCGAAGGAGAAACTATTAAATTCTGATAGTATTGGAAGTATCTCGAAAAACCCTTCGATTTGATATATTATGGGCCCCATAATTCATCCGGGATCAAAAGTTATGATGCATTACGTGTCCACACGTGATGGACCTTTAAGAACCCGCTGGAGGAGTTAAAAGATATAATAAAAAACTCAGAAAAGACCCCAATGGGCATCACGTGCTCACACGTGACCATGGGTCACGTGCAGACACGTGATGGGCTTTTAAGGCCTCTAAAATAATGAATAGAATTAAATTCTAAAATCTGTTCCCTGATTAAAAATCAGGAAGTACCTCAACGAGATATCACGTGCTCACACGTGACCAATGGTCACGTGTTGACACGTGATGGTTAAAACAACAACATGAACGAGCGGTTGTTAAAGGAACCAATTTGAGGGATACGTGACCAAGGGTCACGTGCCAGCACGTGACAAGCTTTGAAAGCCTTATAGTTTAATAGAATTAAAATTCTAAATTTCTCTAAAATCTTTCGAAATAGAATTAAAATTCTAAAAGCTTCTAAATCTTTCCAAATGGAAAAGGATTATGGGGACCGTTGGATTAAAGATCCAAAGGTGATTAAATATCACCTATCTATGGAAAAATCTTGAACTTGGAAAGATTTCCCCTTAAAATCTAACCGAAATAACAAAGGAATATCTTTGGATTTAAAATCCAATGGTGAATAAAATTCACCTAATAATCCAAAGGTCCGGATGAATGATGAATGCAAATCAAATCTCTAACGAATACAAATCAAATCTTTCAATGAGAGATTTGCTAAACAAATTGATTCTCTTCCTTCTCCTATAAATAGAAGCCAAGAAGAGAAGAGAAGAGGGGATCGACCTTTTTGGAGAGAAAAACAGAGAGAGGAGAATTTAATTCTCAACAGAGAAGAAAAGAAAGGAGAATTTAATTCTCAACAAAGAAAACCCTAGGTGAGAAGGGAAAAAGGATCAAAACTTCAATAAAGAGAATATAATTCTCAAAATCCAAGAGTTTAACTCTTATAAAAAAAAGAACTTAGTTCTTCTTCTAGTTGAAGATCTGCAGAAGCACATCTCCTCATAAGTTGAGAATTTAATTCTCATCGGGTTGAGATCCTGCCATGCAGATCCTAAACTTAGAAGGGGAATTAAGTTTTGAGAATTTAATTCTCCCAAACTAATTGGAATTTAATTCCTACAGAATCATAATTAGGGTTTTACCCTAAATAAGAATTTAACTCTTTCATAATAGGAATTTAATTCCTCCAAAATTATAATTAGGGTTTAACCCTACAGAGAATTTAATTCTTTTACATATCTGGGAATTTAATTCCTTTGAAAAGAAATAAGGGTTTCATCCTAAATAAGAATTTAATTCTTTCACGATAGGAATTTGATTCCTCCAAAATCATAATTAGGATTTAACCTTACAAAGAATTCAATTCTTAAAAGATCTCTGTTCATGAAAAGAACTAGGGTCACGTGCCCCCACGTGACCCTTGAAAAGATCCCCTGCAAAGAACTTTGAAGTATCACCTCACGTGCTCCCACGTGACTCCCAAAACGCAGAAGGAAAAAGCAAAGGAAATGAAAGCTTTGGGCGCTCTCACGTGTTATCACGTGACCCCTCAGCAAATGCTTTAACAATTGGTGCACAGATCCCCATTACGTGCCAACACGTGATGCTCTAAAATAAAAATAAAAGTGTTTAACACTTATTTGCAGATTCGAGGATAAACCAAAAGGAGATCTGGCTCCACATTTAGGGCGCCCTCACGTGTCACCACGTGACCCCTAATAAATGTTCTAATAAATCAGGGCATGAGTATACATCACGTGCCCACACGTGATGGATATGAAAATTAAAAGTGTTTAACACTTGTTTGCAGAACAAAATAAAGGGGATCTGGCCCCACTTTTTGATGCCATCACGTGCTCCACGTGACCCCCGAAACACAGAAAGAAAAAGCAAAGGAAATGAAAGGCCTTGGGCGCTCTCACGTGCTCCCACGTGACCCCTTGGCTGATGCTCTAACAATCAGCGCACTAATCCTCCTCACGTGGCAGCACGTGATGCTCCAAAGAAAACATAAAAATTGTTTAACGCTTACCTGCAGAACGAAGAAAAGGAGATCTGGCTCCACATTTAGGGCGCCCTCACGTGTCACCACGTGACCCCTAATGAGCATTCTAACAGACCAGAGCAGGGGACTCCATCACGTGCTCACACGTGATGGCCGTCAGAATTAAAAGAGTTAAACATTGATCTACAGAATAAAATAAGGGAAATCAGGGCGCTCTCACGTGTCCACACGTGACCCCTCTCTCCTTAGTATTTAACACTAATCTGAAGACTTTGTTCCCAGTGTTTAACACTGATTTGCTTTAGTGTTAAACACTAATTTGAAATCTCTGATTACCAGTGTTTAACACTGATTTGCTTTAGTGTTTGACACTAATTTGAAAGCCCTGTTGCTAGTGTTTAACACTGATTATCTTTTAGTGTTTAACACTAACTTGTTAATCTTATTCCCAGTGTTCAACACTGTTGACCTTTAGTGTTTAACACTAGCTTTAGCCCAATTGGCTAAGTTTCTAGAGGCAAAGCCTCTCTTTCAATCGACCAGCAGAGGGCCAATATTTCAAACACAATTGGATTTAGCCCAAATTGGCCATAAGTCCTCAAATCATCTTGAACTGAGAACATCTGCTCTTTCAACCAACTCATTGGTTCAAGGGTACATCTCGGAACTCCTCTGATATTTGTCGTTGTAATCCTTCAACGTCTTCAGAGAGGTAACGGGTCCCGACAACCACACATCAACACGGACTGTGTGGTCCTTAAACCCGCGGACTTATGCGTCCTTAAACTAACGGACTAATGAGTCCTTAAACACACCCATATGGACTGTGGGGTCCTTAAACCCATGGACTTATGCGTTCTTAAACTACCAATGGACCACCATGTCCTTAAACTGGAGGTGGACCACCACGTCCCTAAACTGGCAATGGACCACCACGTCCCTAAACTGGCAATGGACCACCATGTCCCTAAACTGGAGGTGGACCACCACGTCCCTAAACTGGCAATGGACCACCACGTCCTTAAACTGGAACATGGACCACCATGTCCCTAAACTGGAGGTGGACCCCCATGTCCCTAAACTGGCAATGGACCACTACGTCCCTAAACTGGAACAATAGAGCCCCAAATGCTCTTTTGTCGGATCTAAACGATCCTGTTTAAGTTGATCTTAGACTCAAAAATGGCTAACGTATCCTTAAACTTTCAAACAGACTCTAGTCCCAAATCGGACTATAAATCCCCTAATCAACTCTGGCTCAAGGGTACATCTCTGAACTCCTCTGACATCTGTCGTTGTAATCCTTCAACGTCGTCAGAGAGGTGATGGGTCCCGACGGCCATACATTTAATGGACCACTATGTCCCTAAACTGGAACATTAGAGCCCAAATGCTCTTTTGTCGGATCTAAACGATCCCGTTAAGTTGATCTTAGTCTCAAACTGGACTAACGTATCCTTAACAAACGTTTGAGTTGATCTTAGCCTCAAATATGGCTAACGTATCCTCAAACCAAAACCCCAAACCCAAATCTAAGAAAACACGGATTTGGACTAATCCACGTCCTACGGGCGACGACATAAATTGGTCTCCGTATACAATCCACGGGCAACCACAAATAAAACAAACACACACGACACGAAGTGACCATCTGGAGAAGGAGAAAGTTGTTACCGCAATGCGGTAGCGTAATTAACTGCAGGGGCTTGCGCCTGCAGGGAAGAGCGTCCCCACAATCAAAAACCCCTCAAGCGAGGGGGAATCTGACGAAGTCTGCTACATCGGACGCATCCGTTTAAACCTTCGATACATGGTGCCATAAATCAACTTGGCATCTTCGGAGAGGTAGACGGATAGCACCAATTAGCATCTGTCCCGAACCTCAGGCGATACAGCCCATGTCTTGGCCGCCGTTCGGAGGGGAACAGATTCTGGCACGCCCGGTGGGACCTCTTCCTCTTTCCACTCCACACTTCGTGTGTCGTGTTCGCGAACGAATCGCGGTTTATTGTGGTTGCCTGTGGATTCGAGGTACTAAGATTTGGTGTCTTGCTCTGTGCAGAAAACAGAAGATCAATGGCTTCAAACTGCACTACCTATAACTGCAACTCTCGCTCCGTCCTTGCTGGAGGAGTGACTTATGGGCCCCAAGCGGCCTCCCTTTTCAAAATGCCAGTGGAGCAGGTAACTCAAGCCACCGCTGGACTATTCTTTGGGACCCTGCTCCCACCAATGAGCTTCAATGCCCCAATGACATCGCAAGAAGCTCCAAAGAAGTCGGTCTTCGATTGGCATGCTACTGCCGCGGCCCCTCTCAAAGGGTCGCCCAACTTCAATACCTCAGTTTTCAACAGACTGGGCCAGAACGTCTATAAGCCCGTGATACCCGAAGCTGCCATCCCAAAGCGAATAGCCATCCCGGCTCAAGCGGACAAAATTATCGGAAAGGCCCCTCCTTCCAAGAAGTCAATTTTCACAAGGCCGGCCATTCCGGTTGCTGCTCCAGGCGAGGTCCTCAAAGCTGCTTCCCCTGCCCAGAGGTCTGTCTTTGACAGATTAGACATTGCTTCTCAACGGGTGTCATTCTTCGATAGGCTAGCACCAATAACGGTCTCTCCTCAAAGCAGGGGGCATGACGAAGTCGCCCCTACGGCCGAAACAACTCCATCCGCACGACACGCTCGACGTCGCCACTGGCGCCGAGTAAGGAAGGCTGGGGGAACCTCCCCCTCTGGATTTACTCCACCAGCTCCAACGGTGGGGATCGATGCTGCTGTTCCAACCGGGAACAGCTTTGAATTGCTGAACACGGTGCGCAGAAACTCTCCTACCGCCGTACTAAAAAGATCCCCTCCTCCGGTGGGAAATGTTGCGGAAACCAAGCCAGAACAGTCCTCTCAGCGGCTATCCTCTAAAATCTACAAGGTCTGGCGCCATGTCCAAGACTCGGTGATTGATCGAAATTTCTCCCCCCAGCAAAAGAAGCTGAAGGTCCGGCAGGAAGAAAACCGTCCTGTTAAGCCACAAAAGATGACGACTACTTGGGTGCTCACGACAGCGGCCCCCTCAACATCAACCACTCAGAAAAGAAGGAGGCCGGAGAAAGCCCCAGTAAACGTGGAAGACCACAAAGATGCTAAACCCAAACGCCCCAAGTCTGTGGGCATGGTGGTGCACACCGTATACATGGCTTCTGGAAAGGAGGAAAGCCGTGCTTCGACGGGTCACCGACCGCTCACCCGATCCATGACGAAAACCCAGGAGCAGCAACAGAAGCTTCAGGAGATGATGATTGCAATGGTCGTGCTCACCGAGCCAAAAGAAAGCCCGGAGGCATCATCAGAGCAGCGTCATGAACAAGAAACTGATGCTGACTTCTTACGCAGAGTCCTCGAAAAGAAGGACAGAGAAGCCGTAGAACAAGCGGCTAACATAAAACAAATGGCGCTCCTTTTCCAAGATATGGTAGGTATGATGTTACAGCCGGACCCTCCAGCTGATGACCCTCCAATCACTGTTGAAAACGATAGAAGGGAGACATCTAATCCTCCATCGGCTCTTTCAGCAGCCAAGGAAGAAACCCTTTCCAAGGCCGCACTGGATGACTATATAGCTCAGCAAATACGGGCTCATCAGGCGAATGAAGCGGCTGTGCAAATTGTTAGAACCGGACGACCCTACCCAAGCTGGTATGACCAAATCAGTTACCCGCCGGAATATACGATCCCTAAGTTCCACGTATATAAGGGGACAGGGAATCCACATCAGCATGTCGCCCAGTTCAGGGCCTTATGTGGCAACACTGGAGGCGACGACAAACTGTTGCTTCGCCAATTCGTCGGCAGCTTAGCAGAAACGGCCTTTGAATGGTATTCGGAGCTACCTAACGACTCTGTCAAAACATTTGCGGAGATGGAGCTACTGTTTACATAAATATTTGCAAGCGCCAGCGAACGCACCCCGATAACAGCACTGATCAACGCCAGGATAAGGCCAGGCGAAACGTGGGTTCAATACGCAACACGATGGCGGAATCTGTGGTCGAAATGCGAACAGCGGATCGAAGAAGCACCTGTGGTAGGCATGTTCGTGGGCACTCTTGATCCGCAAGCGACCATCTCGCAATTCATGATGTTCTTCAAGCCAACTACTTTCCAGGCCTTAATTGACAAGTTGGCCCAAATGGATCGGATGGATCATAGATCATCTTCTTCAAAGACGGAACCTCGGCATGAAAAGGGGGAAGGGAAGGCAACTTTCGTCGCTAATAGTCAACAACAGTCGAGCAACTTGAAGCTGGTTGTCCGTCAAAACAATATGCGTCCACGCCCATCCCTTGAGGAGAGACTGGGACGCCCTTACTCGTTTCCTCAGGATAAAACGAGAAGACTGTTCAAGCTGGCAGTGCGCAACAGACTCATCAATCTGCCGAGTCCAAAGCGCCCGTTGCAGTCAGGCGATGTCAACGATCCTAATTATTGTCCTTACCACCAAACGGTAAGTCACCCGATCGAGGATTGCTTCGTCTTTAAAGGATGGATCGAGGATCAGTATCTACAAGGCAAGTTTGCGCTGTCCGAGAAGTGGAAAATAAACCCACCGCAGCCACACACTCCGAAAAAGAAGGACACACTGGGGGCAACTTGTTCTTTTGTTAAAAAAGCTCCGTGGGAGGTCGTGCTGTCAGCCAAAACCAAAAGGATGCTGAATGATCTCCAGACATGCCCGGCGATCGGGTGGAAGAACTCGCTAGAACCCCAGATCGTCGAAGGGATGCTGAAGCCGCGCCCAACTCCAAAGATCGATGGTGAAGGCCCCAGCACTCACACCCAGCCGTCAAAATCTTCAAAGAAAAACAAGAAGAAATCCAAGAAGCCCGTGAAGCCTGGCGACAAGCGCACGGATTTGCAGAAACAGATTGACGCGTTGGAAGAATATAATCAGAAGGCGCGGACCCCAGTCACACTCCAAGAATTTCTCAGCCACGTCCTTGAGGACGGAGATGATGACAATGGAGAAGACTCGTCGGATGAATCTGAAGATTATGTGGCAAGCTGCCATGTGATCTCTCACTCGTCAATAAATGACGAAGAAGCTCCTTACACAGAGAAGCTGGGGGTAGATCCTGAACCATAACTTCTGTGGCCGTCAGACGAGATGATCGATGCCTTCCTGAACGAAGCCCGTCTTAAAAGTAAAGCCGATCGGGAGCGCGAGATGGCCATATTTGAAAATGCTAAACGCCGGCGACTGGACAAAAGGGTCGAAACACTCCCACCAGATCAAAGTACATCCGCCGCAAATGAAAGCAGGATCAAGACAAGGAAACGATTCGCCAAAGCCATATCGATGGGGATGAGGCCGCCCTCTTTCAGAGAAAATTCTCCTGGTGGTATACATTTTGATGAAACGGACGTACACCCTAACTTCTGCTTATATCATCAGAGGATCGCACATCCTACTGAAGACTGCAACTCCTTTAAGTGTTGGTGGCAAGGATATATCGCTCATAGACAACACGTCAATAGAATAAAGCGGGAAGCTCGTAGACAGCGAAAAAATACGACAGATGAGCATAAAAGAGTTGCCGGCAATTGTCATAGGGACGAGCCCGGGGGATCACGAGTTCTCACCTTTGGAAGCGATTCTGACGAAGAAGCCGCCCTCAACCCTCTCTTCAAGGAATTCATTTCTAAAACAAAAGAATTGGAGAGTTGCGAGAACATTCAGCCGTACAATCTCACGCTACCCGGAAAGAATCTCGGACCCGCAAACAACGGAGCAAACGAAATAAGAAAGGAAAAGGAAAAAACGGCCTTTGTTGCCAACACTCAACAACAGCCGAGTAACCCGGAACCGTTTTGTCGTCAAAACAACAAGCCGCGATACCTCAATGAGAAGTTGAAACGTCCTTACTCGTTTTCCAAAGATAAAACGAAGAGATTGTTCGAGCTAGCAGTGCGCAGCGGGCTCATCACTCTGCCAGATCCAAAATGTCCATTGCAACTAGGTAACGTTAACAATCCTAACTATTGTCCCTACCACAGAGTAATGGGTCACCCACTCGAAAATTGCTACGTCTTCAAAAATTGGGTTGAAGACCAATACCAACAGGGCAAGTTCGCGCTGCCCGAAAAGTGGAAAGTAAACCCGCCACAACGACATGCTCCGAAAAAGGTGGATATGTCGGGGGCATCATGCTCATTCATAGGGAAAGCCCCATAGACCGAAAAGTCAGTTAACTAGAGATGCGTCTCAAATACGGCGACGGCGGACCGAAACGTCCTTAAACTAACGGCGGACCGCAATGTCCTAAAACTTGCAAATGACCGAAACGTCGTTAAACTACTCCCAACCCGCAGCATCTTTAGGCTGACGTCGCTAAAAAAAAAAAAGGGATACGTCCACAAGCAAAATGGGCACGGATGAAAACCCGAAAGGGCTCCGTGAGTAAAAACAGCAGGGCTACCGGCGAGTGTTCGTGAAAACCCGAAAGGGCGCGACCTCGTTAAAAAAAAAAGAAAAAAAAGAAAAAGAACGGTATGCCCATAAGCAAAGTGGGCACGGATGAAAACCCGAAAGGGCTCCGTGAGTAAAAACAGCCGGGCTACCGGCGAGTGTTCGTGAAAACCCGAAAGGGCACGACCTCGTTAAAAAAAAGAGAATAAAAAAAAATGAAAAAAAGAACGGTATGTCCATAAGCAAAGTGGGCACGGATGAAAACCCGAAAGGGCTCCGTGAGTAAAAACAGCAGGGCTACCGGCGAGTGTTTGTGAAAACCTGAAAGGGCGCAACCTCGTTAAAAGACACTTACAGGGTCCTCTCGACCTTGTAAGGAGAAACCACCCGCGTGAGATCCTTACGACTCACAAGGGAGCAATACACTTAGGGATCCTCACGATTCCTAAGGAGAAATTATACTTGCGAGATCTTCACAACTCGTAAGGAGAACTCTCTTATGGGACCCTCATGGCTCATAAGATTTGAAAGTCTTAAGTTACAGAGACCTGAACCTGTTCTTAAGCAGCCCCCACAACCTTTCGGCCCTACAAGTGATGCTACATCAATCCCTGTATACAATCCAGGGGCGCAAACAAAGAAGGAGTCGCACTCTTCCTCCCCAGGTTTCATTAGAAGAAGAAGCCGAATCTCGACGGGCCACAAATAACCTAGAGATCATCTCAACACTCGTCTCATCACAGCGGATACATCATCAAGCAAAGCGGAACAGCAGCAACTCACAGTTCCATGACTCAACGATGTATTCCCACAGAGAGTCAAATCCCAACTCCGTGAAATGCGGATATAATCAACTAAATTCCTGGTCACGTGGAACCCGGATAACGTCACTCTTTGACCCCGTGGAAAACGTCCAGAGCGGATCCTGGTCCTCGCAGAGCACGGCAGTGAACCCGTGTGAAGCATCCAGAGCGGAGCCTAGTCCTCGCCTAACGCGGCAGTGAACCCGTGTGAAGCATCTAGTGCAAAATTCCTGGTCACGTGGAACATGGATAACGTCACTCTTTGACCCCGTGGAAAACGTCCAGAGTGGATCCTAGTCCTCGCAGAGCACGGCAGTGAACCCGTGTGAAGCATCCAGAGCGGAGCCTTGTCCTCGCCTAACGCGGCAGTGAACCCGTGTGAAGCATCTAGAGCAAAATTACTGGTCACGTGGAACGTGGATAACATCACTCTTTGACCCCATGGAAAACGTCCAGAGCGGATCCTGGTCCTCGCAGAGCACGGCAGTGAACCCGTGTGAAGCATCCAGAGCGGAGCCTAGTCCTCGCCTAACGCGGCAGTGAACCCGTGTGAAGCATCTAGTGCGAAATTCCTGGTCACGTGGAACGCGGATAACGTCACTCTTTGACCCCGTGGAAAACGTCCAGAGCGGATCCTGGTCCTCGCAGAGCACGGCAGTGAACCCGTGCGAAGCATCCAGAGCGGAGCCTAGTCCTCGCCTAACGCGGCAGTGAACTCATGTGAAGCATCTAGTGCAAAATTCCTGGTCACGTGGAACGCGGATAACGTCACTCTTTGACCCCGTGGAAAACGTCCAGAGCGGATCCTGGTCCTCGCAGAGCACGGCAGTGAACCCGTGTGAAGCATCCAGAGCAGAGCCTAGTCCTTGCCTAACGCGGCAGTGAACCCATGTGAAGCATCTAGTGCAAAATTCCTGGTCACGTGGAACGCGGATAACGTCACTCTTTGACCCCGTGGAAAACGTCCAGAGCGGATCCTGGTCCTCGCAGAGTACGGCAGTGAACCCATGCGAAGTATCCAGAGCGGAGCCTAGTCCTTGCCTAACACGGCAGTGAACCCGTGTGAAGCATCTAGTGCAAAATTCCTGGTCACATGGAACGCGGATAACGTCACTCTTTGACCCCGTGGAAAACGTCCAGAGCGGATCCTGGTCCTCGCAAAACACGGCAGTGAACCCGTGTGAAGCATCCAGAGCGGAGCCTAGTCCTCGCCTAACGCGGCAGTGAACCCGTGTGAAGCATCTAGTGCAAAATTCCTGGTCACGTGGAACGCGGATAACATCACTCTTTGACCCCGTGGGAAACGTCCAGAGCGGATCCTGGTCCCCACACCAACATGGAGTGATCACCACCGCGACATTCGTCTCGATACAGCAGACGCGATACCAGCAAACGAAGCGAAGGCCAAATTCCTTGCTTCAGGGTCTTGACGGCAAGTCATATAAAGCCTGAAAGACAATCAGAGATCATCTCACACCAACATGGAGTGATTACCACCTCGACGTTCATCTCGACACAGGAGACGCAACATCACCGAAAGGAGTCACGGCAAAATCCCTGGTTCCTGACCTCGAAGGTTCACCAGCAACCTAGAGACAACCGCGACATTCGTCTCGATACAGCAGACGCGATGCCAGCAAACGAAGCGAAGGCCAAATTCCTAGCTTCAACGTCTTAACGGAAAGTCATATAAAGCCTGAAAGACCATCAGAGATCATCCCACACCAGCGTGGAGTGGTCACCACCTCGACGTTCGTTTCGATACAGCAGACGAGATGTCACGACAGCGTTCTTCCTCCAACAGGATTCGCACATGACAAAGCAAACGAAGCGAAGGCCAAATTCCTAGCTTCAACGTCTTAACGGCAAGTCATATAAAGCCTGAGAGACAATCGGAGATCATCTCGAACCAATGCGGAGTAGTCACCACCTCGACGTTCGTCTCGATACAGCAGACGCAACATCACCAAAAGAAGCCACGGCAAAATCCCTAGTTCCAAACCTCGACGGTTCACCAGCAACCTAGAGACAACCGCGACATTCGTCTCGATACAGAGGACGCGATGCCAGCAAAACGAAGCAAAGGCCAAATTCCTAGTTTCAGGGTCTTAACGGCAAGTCATATAAAGCCTGAAAGACTATCGGAGATCATCCCACACCAGCGGGGAGTGGTTATGACTCATCGGGGTTCTCCAAAATGAGCCTAACCTCAAGTAAAAAGCGGCATGGCAAATTCCTAGCGCTTGCTCTTCCGACGATCAAACTGCCAAGGAGGATTGCTTGAAGACGTCTTGTCCAGCCCTCGAAGGGATCAGAGACACGGCAGTCGCAGGGCTACTCGAACAGCACGATTGCCTATCGAGGAATATATTAGCTCATGCGACGGTACGATGGCCAAAACCCTAAGTACCATAGACCCTAACGGACTTCTGTCGTAAAGAGCAGAGGTTAACTGTGACGTTAGGATATTCTTGCGAGATCTGCTCGATCCGTTTCGACTCGTGAGGAAATTGATGTCTTTGCGAGAACTTCTCGATTCGTCTCGACTCGTGAGATAAAGCCTTAGGCAATAGGGATTAAAAAACCTGTTTCCTAAGCACTGGGACCCTGCAAGTCGGCCCAAAACGGTCTCTTGCATACTATCCACGGGTCACACTCTCCAAAGTCGAATCTCGACAAGGAAGGAAACAACCGCTTACGGGTCCTCTCGACTCGTAAGAGGGAAAACTCTCTTATAGGATCCTTACGACTTATAAGAGAAAACACACTTAGGAATCCTCACGACTCCTAAGGAGAAAATACACCTACGAGATCCTCACGGCTCGTAGGGAGAAAAGTCTTTATAAGACCCTCACGGCTCATAAAGTTGAAAAGTCTTAGGTGGCAGATCCTAACCCTGTCTCCTAAGCCACCACCGCCCTGCAAAGAGGTCAAGATGGACCATCTATGAGTCACACTTGCCAAAACTACATGCCACTGAAATGGAGAAGTTACTCATGAGTGTATAAACTACTCCACGCCAGAGTAAGACATAAAGAAATGGAAGGGTGGGGCTCATTGAGTTAAGGGTTTGGAACTATATCCCTTAAGAGTTGAGATTTGAGTCAATGATAAATGACGACGCTTGTGTCCGCTCGTTATCTTCTCATATCAAGATTCTGAAAGTGATACACCAACCCGAAACTAGTCATACGCCATGCATAACTCTGCACTATTTCACCCACGTACATACTTACGTGGGCAAAGTAGTGGGGGGGCATTTGTTCCCGCCAAAAATTTCTACGCAAAGGAGCCCAAGGTATCAAATGGCAGCGATACGCTTAAGGAAATGTGAACCAGTATCTTCCGGCTTCTATTTTGATAAACTCCCAAAGGAGAAACTATTAAATTCTGATAGTATTGGAAGCATCTCGAAAAACCCTTCGATTTGATATATTATGGGCCCCATAATTCATCCGGGATCAAAAGTTATGATGCATTACGTGTCCACACGTGATGGACCTTTAAGAACCCGCTGGAGGAGTTAAAAGATATAATAAAAAACTCAGAAAAGACCCCAATGGGCATCACGTGCTCACACGTGACCATGGGTCACGTGCAGACACGTGATGGGCTTTTAAGGCCTCTAAAATAATGAATAGAATTAAATTCTAAAATCTGTTCCCTGATTAAAAATCAGGAAATACCTCAATGTGATGGTTAAAACAACAACATGAATGAGCGGCTGTTAAAGGAACCAATTTGGGGGACACGTGACCAAGGGTCATGTGCCAGCACGTGACAAGCTTTGAAAGCCTTACAGTTTAATAGAATTAAAATTCTAAATTTCTCTAAAATCTTTCGAAATAGAATCAAAATTCTAAAAGTTTCTAAATCTTTCCAAATGGAAAAGGATTATGGGGACCGTTGGATTAAAGATCCAAAGGTGATTAAATATCACCTATCTATGGAAAAATCTTGAACTTGGAAAGATTTCCCCTTAAAATCTAACCGAAATAACAAAGGAATATCTTTGGATTTAAAATCCAATGGTGAATAAAATTCACCTAATAATCCAAAGGTCCGGATGAATGATGAATGCAAATCAAATCTCTAACGAATACAAATCAAATCTTTCAATGAGAGATTTGCTAAACAAATTGATTCTCTTCCTTCTTCTATAAATAGGAGCCAAGAAGAGAAGAGAAGAGGGGATCGACCTTTTTGGAGAGAAAAACAGAGAGAGGAGAATTTAATTCTCAACAGAGAAGAAAAGAAAGGAGAATTTAATTCTCAAAAAAGAAAAACCCTAGGTGAGAAGGGAAAAAGGATCAAAACTTCAATAAAGAGAATTTAATTCTCAAAATCCAAGAGTTTAACTCTTATAAAAAAAAGAACTTAGTTCTTCTTCTAGTTGAAGATCTGCAGAAGCACATCTCCCCATAAGTTGAGAATTTAATTCTCATCGGGTTGAGATCCTGCCATGCAGATCCTAAACTTAGAAGGGGAATTAAGTTTTGAGAATTTAATTCTCCCAAACTAATTGGAATTTAATTCCTACAGAATCATAATTAGGGTTTTACCCTAAATAAGAATTTTACTCTTTCATAATAGGAATTTAATTCCTCCAAAATTATAATTAGGGTTTAACCCTACAGAGAATTTAATTCTTTTACATATCTGGGAATTTAATTCCTTTGAAAAGAAATAAGGGTTTCACCCTAAATAAGAATTTAATTCTTTCACGGAATTTAATACCTCCAAAATCATAATTAGGATTTAACCTTACAAAGAATTCAATTCTTAAAAGATCTCTGTTCATGAAAAGAACTAGGGTCACGTGCCCCCACGTGACCCTTGAAAAGATCCCCTGCAAAGAACTTTGAAGTATCACCTCACGTGCTCCCACGTGACTCCCAAAACGCAGAAGGAAAAAGCAAAGGAAATGAAAGCTTTGGACGCTCTCACGTGTTATCACGTGACCCCTCAGCAAATGCTTTAACAATTGGTGCACAGATCCCCATCACGTGCCAACACGTGATGCTCTAAAATAAAAATAAAAGTGTTTAACACTTATTTGCAGATTCGAGGATAAACCAAAAGGAGATCTGGCTCCACATTTAGGGCGCCCTCACGTGTCACCACGTGACCCCTAATAAATGTTCTAATAAATCAGGGCATGAGTATACATCACGTGCCCACACGTGATGGCTATGAAAATTAAAAGTGTTTAACACTTGTTTGCAGAACAAAATAAAGGGGATCTGGCCCCACTTTTTGATGCCATCACGTGCTCCACGTGACCCCCAAAACACAGAAAGAAAAAGCAAAGGAAATGAAAGGCCTTGGGCGCTCTCACGTGCTCCCACGTGACCCCTTGGCTGATGCTCTAACAATCAGCGCACTAATCCTCCTCACGTGGCAGCACGTGATGCTCCAAAGAAAACATAAAAATTGTTTAACGCTTACTTGCAGAACGAAGAAAAGGAGATCTGGCTCCACATTTAGGGCGCCCTCATGTGTCACCACGTGACCCCTAATGAGCATTCTAACAGACCAGAGCAGGGGCCTCCATCACGTGCTCACACGTGATGGCCGTCAGAATTAAAAGAGTTAAACACTGATCTACAGAATAAAATAAGGGAAATCAGGGCGCTCTCACGTGTCCACACGTGACCCCTCTCTCCTTAGTATTTAACACTAATCTGAAGACTTTGTTCCCAGTGTTTAACACTGATTTGCTTTAGTGTTAAACACTAATTTGAAATCTCTGATTACCAGTGTTTAACACTGATTTGCTTTAGTGTTTGACACTAATTTGAAAGCCCTGTTGCTAGTGTTTAACACTGATTATCTTTTAGTGTTTAACACTAACTTGTTAATCTTATTCCCAGTGTTCAACACTGTTGACCTTTAGTGTTTAACACTAGCTTTAGCCCAATTGGCTAAGTTTCTAGAGGCAAAGCCTCTCCTTCAATGGACCAGCAGAGAGCCAATATTTCAAACACAATTGGACTTAGCCCAAATTGGCCATAAGTCCTCAAATCATCTTGAACTGAGCACATCTGCTCTTTCAACCAACTCATTGGTTCAAGGGTACATCTCGGAACTCCTCTGATATTTGTCGTTGTAATCCTTCAACGTCTTCAGAGAGGTAACGGGTCCCGACAACCACACATCAACACGGACTGTGGGGTCCTTAAACCCGCGGACTTATGCGTCCTTAAACTAACGGACTAATGCGTCCTTAAGCACACCCATATGGACTGTGGGGTCCTTAAACCCATGGACTTATGCGTCCTTAAACTACCAATGGACCACCATGTTCCTAAACTGGAGGTGGACCACCACGTCCCTAAACTGGCAATGGACCACCACGTCCCTAAACTGGAGGTGGACCACCATGTCCCTAAACTGGCAATGGACCACCACGTCCCTAAACTGGAACATGGACCACCATGTCCCTAAACTGGAGGTGGACCCCCATGTCCCTAAACTGGCAATGGACCACCACGTCCCTAAACTGGAACATGGACCACCATGTCCCTAAACTGGAGGTGGACCCCCATGTCCCTAAACTGGCAATGGACCACTACGTCCCTAAACTGGAACAATAGAGCCCCAAATGCTCTTTTGTCGGATCTAAACGATCCTGTTTAAGTTGATCTTAGCCTCAAAAATGGCTAACGTATCCTTAAACTTTCAAACAGACTCTAGTCCCAAATCGGACTATAAATCCCCTAATCAACTCTGGCTCAAGGGTACATCTCTGAACTTCTCTGACATCTGTCGTTGTAATCCTTCAACGTCGTCAGAGAGGTGATGGGTCCCGACGGCCATACATTTAATGGACCACTATGTCCCTAAACTGGAACATTAGAGCCCAAATGCTCTTTTGTCGGATCTAAACGATCCCGTTAAGTTGATCTTAGTCTCAAACTGGACTAACGTATCCTTAACAAACGTTTGAGTTGATCTTAGCCTCAAATATGGCTAACGTATCGTCAAACCAAAACTCCAAACCCAAATCTAAGAAAACACGGATTTGGACTAATCCACGTCCTACGGGCGACGACATAAATTGGTCTCCGTATACAATCCACGGGCAACCACAAATAAAATAAACACACACAACACGAAGTGACCATCTGGAGAAGGAGAAAGTTGTTACCGCAATACGGTAGCGTAATTAACTGCAGGGGCTTGCGCCTGCAGGGAAGAGCGTCCCCACAATCAAAAACCCCTCAAGCGAGGGGGAATCTGACGAAGTCTGCTACATCGGACGCATTCGTTTAAACCTTCGATACATGGTGCCATAAATCAACTTGGCATCTTCGGAGAGGTAGACAGATAGCACCAATTAGCATCTGTCCCGAACCTCAGGCAAGACAGCCCATGTCTTGGCCGCCGTTCGGAGGGGAACAAACCCTAGTTTTCTCGAGAGTAGATTGCTCGATTGGTAGATGATCGGTGGATAGATAATAACCCTAATTTCTCTCGGTCCTTTTATAGGCTTTGGAACTTGAAACCCTAGACGTCATCTTGAAGTGTGTGCAAGAATGATCAAAACCCTGAATTTTCATATCCAACGGCCATAATTAGACCGCGCTTCCGCCTCCATATGCTCCTAACAGCCACGGTTCCGTCGTCATTTGGTGGAGTTTCGTCTCCAGATTTTTCGTGTTATCTTCTCGTGATATTAGGAGATTTTTTTGATAAAAATATTCTGAAAATATCTCTTTCTCTCCGCAGTTGCGAGATTCTTCAATTTGTTTCTAACATTCGGCAGATTTGGTTTGCTAATTTGATTTGATTTGATTTCCTCAATTCTCTTTGCAGTCTTGAACTGATTTGTTATTTTAAACCTGCACAATATCTCAAATCAAATTGTGAGTAGCATTTCGTTTATTTGAGATAATATTCTAACCAATTTAATGATATGATATCTTAATAATATTGGTTAAGAATATTTGATATGACATGGTATGCATATTTTAATAATTAATAATCTCATGGATATTTTATTTAAATATGATATGCATATATTCCCCTAATTATATTAATTATATATTAAGAAGCATATGACAAAATCTTTTTACAAATAAACCCGCATATGTTCTTAATTTACAGATAACACCTTTTAGTAATTAATAATAATAGGGAAAATGACCGTACAAATGTGCAATAAATATGACTGATCAATATCTTAAACTCATCGCTTAAGAAATGATCGACCAAGACACGCCAGTAGTCGTCGGACCAATCTGGATCCATCTTTATCGCATACATCTCCTCCGATGTATTAGCGGATTCAAGTTTTTTGAAGAACTTTTGCTTATGGCCTCCCTAGTTCTTCTCCATATGCTTAAGCAGCTTATCGTGAACTTCTCGTTCATCGACAACCGCCTCAGGACTCTATTTTCCATATCACCGGAAGTCAAACCAACTCTACAAAACAGGATAATTCATCATCATATGGGTAGATGTATTTAAACAAATCAAAATACAGTTCAGTATTGAGTAGTATAAAAAATCTCACCATGAACTCCTATACAGCAATGTTCTTCTTCTGAACCAATTCTGGGCTTCCCCACTCAAGGACCACCCAATTGCCATTGTCGTTCTCGATGACATGAGGCATGCGATCTTCGCTGTTCATTATAGAAGACATCATCTTCTTTGCGTTGGTACAACTCCTATGAAGAAGGTCCCATGTATATGAAAGATATGCAATCGGTTTGTCGGGGCATTTGGTATCCTCTTCCAGACGTCAGTAGCTCGGGTGGGTCCTCTCACACCCCGTGTCCGTGGATGGGAACGTTTTCCATCATCACCGTATCCCGATCGGTCATATCATCACCTGACATATTTAAAACAACTTCATGGTATATAGTTCAATATGTTAGACAATAAATAATAGTGAAAATTAATGAAGTATGATGGTAAAATACAAATTACACATTATTTAAGTAGATAAAATTTAGGACAGATAATAGAGCAATAATGCAGAAAAAAAATATCATACAGGAGCAACAAATATGTAACTTTTACATTACTTAAGTTAGTTGAGATGACAAAGCAATAATACTAAAAAGAATATCATAAAGATGCAGATAAATGCCTCTACAGTTATAAATTTATCTCTACGGTGAAACCCGTAGGGGTCATTGCTTTAAGGTTTCAAACGCAGGAGCGATTATTTTATTTTTATTCTTAAAAAAATAATAATATATTGTCCCTACGGTGTGCACCATAGGGGCAAATTAATGTCCCTACGTGTCTCACCGTAGAGGCACCATTTTATACATTTTTAAAAACAAATATTTTAATACGTGGCAAACTTAGCCCCTACGGTTTCCACTGTGAGGGTATAATATCTATTTTTTCTGATAATTTATCCCTACGGTGGTCACCGTAGGGGTAAAGGTTGTCCTTATGGTGTAAACCGTACGGATAGAGTATTAATTCTTTTCTGATACTTTGCCTCTACAGTTGAACCCGAAAGGGAATATTATGCCCCTATGGTACTAACCGTAGGGGCAAAATTTAATTTTATTTTAAAATACTGTCTTATTTTTTTCGCCATTTACACAATAAAATATCACACACTATAGTATATATCCAAATACAAAAATGTATATCAATAATATCCCACACATAATATATAACGAAATACAGAAATGTAAAAGCACAAAATAAACAAACACAATACAAAACCACTCTAAAATCATGATCATAATTATCATATGCAACAACCGATATCCAAAATATACAATATATCGCAAATATAATACAGACATCCTATAAAAATCTTAAAAATATACAAGCTCAGATGGGCCCTGCTTGGACGAAGTCCCAGACATATCTTATAGCCACCGTGATGCCCTCCGTGTACGGCGTCTAGGATAGGGGTCAGCATGGCCGGATTGGTCTCTCCGCATGTATATCTATATCTATAATATATCACATCATGAATATGCGTGTATATTTATAATATATTGTTCAAATGAATATGCGTGCAATATATAATATATAAATATACCTGCAGATGTGGCAAAATCCACATGGAAAGAGTCATTTGGATTTTTTCCGGATGGGGGGGGGGGGAGGGGGGCAACGCCACCCCTCTGCTATAGGAACTGCTCCCTATGCAGCTCTCTGGGCATAATCACTCTACCCCTGCAGCTGGAGCCGTCTCTGGCGCTGCCCCTGGTGCCCCTGCTTCTCGCTGGTACTGACGTCGCCATCACTCCAAGATAGAAGTACAATCATTACATATGTATGCAATACATATATGTACGATAAATAATAACAATAATACATGTATAGATCATAGAAAATGTAAACTCATAATATACTATTAATAATTACCTTTTTTGTTTCATAAATGCATTAGACGTCGTAGGAATATCTACTTGAACTTGATCTTCAATATCATTCCTAACCCATGTAATTTCATGCTCATCTGAAAATAACCCTTCTACGGAGACAGAAGGTTGGACCAGTCTAAGTCTTCTCTCTTCTTTTTCTTCATCACTGTCATCCATGCGATCCTCGAATTCTGGGACATCATAAATATCCCTGGGCTTCCATCGGCATACAACACTCCATCCTGGATGCTTTAAGCATTTTGAATAGTATACTTAAAATACTTGTTGCGGAAATATAAATGGATCGTCCTCAAAGAAAAATCGACGTGTGTTTATACTAGTCAATCCATATTCATCTTTCCAAGTCCTTAGATTGTCTCTCCACCTTCCAGTTCCGATTTGTGTATCATACCAAATATACTAAAATATATAAAATGGTTCTGTTCGTCCGGGATATTGGATACCAAGTATGCAATCTAAGTACCTATAATAAATCACACCATCCGAGCCAATGGTCGCAATCCCACTATTCTGGGTGGTTCGAGATTCTTTTATGTTCTTAATTTCAAATTTGTATCTAAAGAGACCGAATCTTTTATAGTATGCAGCCTCCATGCTAGGAAAATGGGCTAGACATCTCAAATCTTTCTCTAATGATACAAACATATTCGGATCTTGGATCCGACAAAACAAATTATGCGGAAATTACATAATGATATAAGTTTAGATTAAGACTAGTCACAAAAACATGAGATTCAAATATCTTACATGATGTGCAAAGCAGTCGCAAAAATTGTCCTAATGATATTTTTCCAATCGATCATCATTCCAATTAGGATGCCCTCCACGTACTTCATTCTTATGAATTTTGTTCTCAGCATTAAATTTTGACGTCAATATTATATATATATATATATATATATATATATATATATATATATATATATATATATATATATAAAGAACAAAATTGACTTACACTATAACTTTATCAAGATATACGCTATTGAGGAGTATAAACCGATATATATCTTGTTGATAAATATGGGATTCATTCTCTTGTAATCTGCTTTACCATATGGTCCGTCCTGACTTCCCCAAGGCCTGTTAAATTTTGTCTCAATGTCTTCATCCAGACAGCGGGAACAAAATGTGGTTACTTTATCTAAGAGACAACCTTTCATAATAGAACGCTCTGGTCGATTTCTATTCCGTATATAATTTTTTAAAGTCAGGAGGTACATAAAGAAACTTATGTTAAATAAAGAAATACAAGTATATAAGATAGCAAAAATATATCGATTACGTCAACCGAAAAATTCACGACACCTTTCGACGGAATACATCCATTGATATTGTACCGGTCCGACAAGTTTAGCCTCGGTTGCAAGATGAATCATCGGTATATTATGATATTGAAGAACGTCTGCAGGAAAATCTGCTCAAGCTTGCACAGTATTAAGAGAATCACATTTTCTAGCTTCTCGATATTTTTAGCGCATAATTCCCTAAAAAAGCAGCAACATTCATTGATTATTAGTCCAACCGATTCAGGAAGGAAAGTCCTGAGGGATAATGGGAGAATGTGCTCCATAATAAATGGTGATAATGACTTTTCAACCCATCGATATTGCCTTTCATAATCTTTATCTTCTTATTAAATGATCCTGAGAAAGCTGTGGAAACTTTCAAACTATGTAACATCTGCAGAAACCTTTTCTTCTTTACTTGTGACATATGATACGCGACACTGGGAAGTATAAGCTTGCCTGGTTTATCCTCTATCGGTTTAGGATACAAATCATCTCTATGTTTCCAGTCCTGAAGATCTATCCGAGCACCGAGGTTATCTTTCGATTTTCCATCTTTACAAAGAATCAAGTTAAGTACGTGCTCAGATACCCCCTTCTCAATGTGCATGGCATCCAGATAATGACGCTTTGTTGGCCAATATAGTACTTCGTTGAAAATGGTTAACTTGTTCGAGCCGGATAGAGTGTCCTACCTTCTGGGATCTATCCCGAAGGTCACGTTATTGTAAGTATTCCACTCAGCAATCACGTCCTCTACGGATAATAGGGTTGGAGGCCCATGAAGCTCCTGATGACCATCAAAATGAACATTGTCAAAGCTGTAGAGATGGTCTGGTAGTAGGAAACGCCGATGACCGCAAAAAGAAATCTTGTTGCTAAATTCAGCCATCTCAATATTGTATCTTGCTGGTAGTAAGGGCATGCTTTTATAACCATGTACGGACTAACCTGATAGCATTCCATATGCAGGAAAGTCATTAATTGTCCACATTAAAGTCGCACATATCGTGAAAGTTGTATCTGTGTTTGCATCGTATGTCTTCACACCATCAATGAATAAGGATTTTAACTCTTCGATCAGAGGTCGAAAGTAGACGTCGATATTATTTTCTGGTGATTTCGGTCCGTCAATAAGAAGATATATCATAAAATATAACTGATTCATAGTCAACCACGGTGATAGATTATAAACTATCATTACAACGGGCCATGTGCTATGTTGATTTTCATCCTTATAGTTGAATGAGCAGAAACCATCACTGGCCGGTCCGAGCCTGATATTGTGAGGATCACTACTGAATATTGGGTGACTCCTATCGAAATCCTTCCATACCGGCGAATTTTTTGGATGACTCATTCTTCCATCTTCTTTTGGAGGAGCACGATGATGCCAAATTATTACCTCTACTGTCTTCTTACATCTGAATAGCCTCTGTAGCCTCTGTGTTATGGGAAAGTGTTGATGGGGATTTTATCAGTCTCCAAATTTAACCGCAAGTATACAGTATATCGCATTTGTACTTGAGAATCGTTCCCACAGAGAGGTGTATTGACTACTTTTAAATTAAATTAAAGTTGAGTTGTTTTTTTAAAATCTAAACATTTAAATGCAAATAAAATAAAAGTTGGTTTTCAAGAGAGAGAAAAATCTAGGGTTTTTATTTGATTTATTTCTATGATTGGTTTAAAAGATTCATCTTCTTTTCTTATCTATTTCTAATACATTTCCATTAATTATAACTAAGCATAGGTTATATTTAAATTATAAATATAGCCTATCAAAATTATAACATCATCTAGATCATATTAAAACCTTACTTTTAGTTAATTAAAAGTAACTTAGTTTTAATCTTCCACAAAAATATGTAGGTCATGAGTCTACAATTAATGTCTTATTGATTAATCTAGATCCCTTTTAATTACCTAGGTTGAATATCTTGTGATTAAATTATTTTCTGACCTTCCTTAATTAAGTTTCTAGTTTGTTATACTTTTCTTAACCTAATTAGATTATTGGTGTTATCACCCTTCCCTAATCTTATTCTAGGCGTCAACTTTCATTATGAGATTAGTTTATTAGATGAAATACTATAAAGATGATAATTAAATCATAAAATATTCATCATAAAAGCATAAAAAAAGAAGAGATAAAAGATTACCCAACCACAAAATAAATACAAACAAAACCATAGAAAAGAATTAGTTACTCATGTAAAGAAAAATAAATCTTATTCATAATCAAGAGTACTTACAATAGATTCGATCTCTTCTCCTTGAAAACCCTTAATGAGAAGCTTATGAAAGAGATGATAGAGAAATAAAACCCTAACTTGAATGCTTATATAGGGCTAAGAAGATTGGAGAATATGTAATATAAGATACAAGAGAATCTACTTTCTAACAATTATGATAATCTAATCTAATTGCTCTGTTGGATACTGTTACGTGCCTTCAGAATTTTTAAAAGACGAAACCCTACATCTCATATTAATCTATATGGACAGACGATTGTGCCCATAAACAATCTCATCGAACGGCCCAAAACCGACCGCTGATCCGCCGCCGTTTTTTGGTTTCATGTCTCTAGATTTTTTCTACGGTTTTATCGTTAATTTAGATGATTTTTGAGCACAAAAAATCTTGAATATCTCGTTGTATCTCTGTACTTGCGTAGATCACCGAATTGTTCCCAAATTTGGCATATAATTAGGCAGGTTAATTTGTTGTTTTCTGATTTGATTTGATTTCTCCAACTGATTTGTTGTTGTGATGATTGATTCACCTCTATTTGTTGCAACCTTTGCTGATTTATAATGATATGCCCAAATTTATTCTAAATTTGCAAATTGTCTTTTGATTTTTTGAATAATTCTCTTAAATCTCCATTATACGCACGTAATTCTTCTTTTAGGAAAATTTCATTTAAGCCCTGTTATCTATAATAATTCACAAAAGATACCTGGAATGACATAATATACGACAATAACATGATAAATGGGTTAGAAAAATGTGCAATAAATTACACCTATCAAATACCCCCACACTTATCTTTTGCTAGTTCTCGAGCAAATCCAGAGTTTTAAAATCTAAACTAAACTAAACTACTATCTAACTAAATTCTACTCTTCCTATTCCTATAAAAGAAAATAAAGGAAATAAAAATAAGAAAATGAAAACTATATACAAAGATAGGAATAGATAAGAAAAATACGAAAAACAAGAGTTTAAATTTTACTAGATTTCAGTCGTCATGAACCATGTCCTAATAGAGTTTGATCTATGCCGAAAATCACTTCTTCATCATTCTTCCAATGTTTTCTACCTATTTTGTTTCTAAACATCATCATATACCCCTACGTGTCTGAAAACAATCATCTCTATACTCGGAGAATTCAATTCAAGCTCTCATACTCTTACCCTTAGCTCCTTATTACTTTTTAATTAGCGGATTAAATTGACGGATTTGTTCCCACATTTTTCATGTGACCGTTAATGTTTCGTGAGACACTAACCAACCGATTACCGAATGTGATCACTTATTGGGCGTAAATAGCAGTATTCTAATCTTGCAACACCTGAGACACAGCTCCCAAACCAGTTGGTCTAAGTCACTAAGTGATGAAGCACCCTCGCTGAATTTTTTTATGCTACCTTGATAATTGCAAGACAGTGCTCATTTTTTTTGTGATATTAATTTTTTTTCATATTAGGGCATTACAGACAAGAGCATGACAAATCTCTTCTACTATCCCAAGCTTTAAGATGTGTGCATGTACATATAGTTGGGTATCGATGTTCAAATGTTTGGATTAAAAAATAGGTTCCACTTATATTTTCTCAAACCTAGCAAATCCTTCATGATCCTAGCCTTTTGGGAACGGGCTCATGACAACTTATTATTAGATCCATTTAATCATCTCTTTTTCTTATTTTTATTAAAATCTCTCTTTCTTTTATATACATTTTTCACTTTTTAATTTTCATTTTCAAAATTTTCTAATTTTTTAAAGGAAAAATAAAAGAAAGTTTTTGTACGAAACCACCCCCCACACTTAAATCAAACAATGTCCTCATTGTGTTAGAGTAAATACCTTGTTACACCTGCATAGTTGTGCTTAATTTTGTTGAATTCTTATTGATTTCAAATTCTCAATACCCACAAAAGAAGATGTGGGTGTGCATTTTGGTACCCAAACTAATTTGGGTTTATGGGGTAAATTTTGGGGACCCATTTCAAATTGGTATATAAAAATATATTTCTTTTCAACTCACAAGAATATGTAAAGTGATCATGTGCACCACAATAGTGACAAATGTGATTAGATATACCCATAGGACTAGATTTATGTTTAGAATAGTGGTTGAAAAATTTAGATGAAGAGAATTTTTGAATTTTCGAAGTTTTAAGATTAATATCTCCTTTATTTAAAAATTTCTTCCTTTTGCTTGGTAAAGAATCAACCGTTTCCTGTTTTTTTTTTTTTGAAAACTTAGCAAAAGAAACTGTTAAATCATTATTTTGTTTCTTAAAGGAAGCAATTTTCTCGATCAACTTGCCTTGAGAAATACAGATCAATTTTAAATAATCAATTTCTCTTTTAAAAGATGAAACCAAATTTTCATGATCATTTCTTAAAACATCTCATGACAAAATCAAATTTTCATTTTCAGTATTTAAAACATCAATAGTTTTTGATTGAATATCAATTTTTGAAAGAAACTCAATTTTCTCCTTCTCGAATTTATCAATTTGTGCCAGAAAATCATTTTTCTATTTTTCTAATCTATCAATCAAAACCACATTTCCCAAAATTTCTTATGAACTAGTAAAAGATTTTAAATTATCAATTTCATTAGTAAAAATTTCAATCAAACCATCATTTTCTTCCCTCAAAGAATTTCAAGACAAAATCAAAATCTCTTTTTCGCTTTTCAAATATTCATTCAACGAAACCAATTCCCTTTTCTCCTTTTCTAACAATAAAATTTTATTTTCAAGGAAACTATTTCGAGACATTACCGTATTAAGTTGATGATGAAAATTGGGAGAAATATCATTAAGTTGATTATGTATATCAACAACAGAGGAATTGCTCTTATCGTCATCACTATTAAATGCATCCTCTCTAAATGTTTCTTTTATCTCTTTCAACCTACTATCCTCAAAATTAAACACCTTATCGTGAGAAACTCCTTTAATCATATTGACTTCAAGATTTTGATCATATATGTCGCTTTGTTGTCTTCCTAGATTAAAAATATTCAATTCCATTTTTAAATTTCCAAAGGTTAGCTGCATAAAACCATTACGACAGTTGATCAACGCATTTGAGATAGTTAAGAATGGTCAACCCAAGTTCATTGGAATTTGGTTTCTAAAGTTAGATGCGGGCTGTGTTTCTAGAACAATGAAGTCTACAGGGAATATAAATTCCCTATCTTAACTAACTCATCCTTAATTTCACCCTTGGTTTCTTAATGGATCGGTCGGCTAATTGTAAAGTAATTTCGTGGGTTGAAAATCACCCAATCCTAGCTATTCATAGACCGAAAAAGGTAAAAGGTTCATACTAGCTCCTAGATCAAGTAAAGCTCGGTTTATGACTTTGACACCTATACTGCGAAAAATTGTAGGACAACCGGGGTTCTTATACTTTACGGGTATTGCATTATGGATGGCGTCACTAACATTACCGGCTAGAAAAACCTTCTTAGGCACTTGTGTTTGCCTCTTTTTAGTGCATAGGTCTTTAAGAAATTTAGTATAAGAAGGAACTTGGTCAATCATGTCCAAAAGATGGACGTTGATCTTGACTTGTTAAACCGTCTCCATCATCTTCACCACTTTAGTATCTTACATTTTGGCCTTTAAAAATTTTGTATATGATGCTCTAGGCTCAAGAAGGGTATCCATAGAATATGGATGGAATGTGGGTGTATCAACAGATGCTGGCTGTATAAGTGTGATAAGAGACTGCTGCTCCTCATTAGCCGGTATCTCTTCCGAATTTTCGGGTATCCTAACCTGATTATCAATCTGTTTTCCCGATCACAAAGTAATTATAGCATTTGCTTGCGCGGGATTTGCACGTGGATTTTTTTGATTTGTTATAGGTTGGTTAGATAAGGTGTCCATTTCTCGTCCTCCCAATCCTGCAACTAGCTGGCCAATTTTCTTTTCAATATTTTCCAGCTACTTTTCAACCCTATTAAGTCTAGTATTCTTGTCCCTATACCCTTGTGGTGTGTTGGGTTGGGATAGGTTAGGCAGAAGACCTTGTTTTATGTTTTGGAATTGTTGGCTAGCGTTGCCTTGATTCCATAGTAAATTAGGGTGGTTTCTCCATCCTTGGTTATAAGTTTGAGAATAAGAATTATTATTATTATTATTATTTTAATATGCAGTATTGGCGGTCTCTTGCCCTTGAGGATCACTTAGAAGGGGACATTCTTTAGAAAGGTGGAACAAGTCTTGACAGTTTACGCAAGGAGAGGGGTTGCTAACTTTTTGGACGGGGACAGTTGTGGTTGATAGTTTTTCTATTGATTTTCTTATTGTTGTTAGCTCTGCATGCATCCATATAGTAGTTTCAACTGCATGTAACCCTTCCCAAGATGTGGTCGAACCTCTCTCACTGGTACTCCCCATTGCATGGTTTTATCAGATAATTCTTCTATAAGGTTCCATGCTTCATCTTCCTTTTTCATCATAAAGTCGCTTTGACACATCGACTCTACCATAAGTTTAGGCTCCATACTATCATACACTATCTGGCATAATTCCTACTTAGCTATATTGTGTTGTGGGCATTTAATGAGGTCTTTAAAACGTTCAAAATATTTCCAAAAAGATTCCCCCGGTTTTTGTGAAAATGTCCTAATTTCATTTTTGAATTTAGCGATTTTAAAATGCGGGTAGAATTTTTTAAGGAAAGATTTAACAAACTCCTCCCATGTGTGAATAGGGTTAGCCGACACACTGTATAGCTAATGCTTAGCTTTATCAGTCAGAGCAAATGGTATTAGTCTTACAGCATCTTGATTTAACTACTTCAATTTGAACAATTGGCATAAGTTCTCAAATTCCCTTATAAAGACATAAGAGTCTTCCGATTCTAGACCATGAAATTTAGGAATCGAGTTTATGAAATCTGGTTTAATTTCATAGTCACCGGCAACAATCAGTAAGACTATGCAAGATGGGAGTGAAGTACGTGTAGGATAGTATTTATCCTGCAGCGTAGGTATAGCGGGGACAATATCAGCCATAGTATCTATTAAATCAAGACAATTCAAATGGTTTGTTTCGTCTCGACCCCACACGTGCATACACCGTACACAAAGTTTTTTTATATGCAAAAACTAAGATGCAAAAACTAAACTAGAGATTCTAACAAATCACAATCGAAAATGCGCAAACAACATAGATCTAGTGTTACCTAGGTCAAGTTACTAGACCTGCTCCTAATTACCATGAGACAAATTGCGGGATAAATTCTCTGACAGCTCTTTAACAACCTTGAGACCAGATCGGTGCAAGTTAAGTGGGAGGGTTCCGCCATACGAATCACCGAAATAGCGGGCTTTAATTAAATAACCATAACCAGTCACACGTCACTAGGCACCTCAAGATTGAGTCGGATAATCGTTAAATTACCTACAAGCTCCTCTAGTCCTATTGAGCGAGATAAGTCCTTAGAGGATGAAGTCTAAATATAAATTTTTTAATTTAATGTAAGTTAATGGGGATGCTCAGTTGTGATTTTTAGGGTCTAGGAAGGGTAATGAAATCCCCACCTAATCTTGATTTGAGTTGTTGCCCCTTAAAATTTTCTTAAATATGCAATGCAATCTAAAACGATCAAAGATCTAAAATATAAACTAATTTTTTCATATGGCGCAAAGAATCCTGCAAATACCTGTTAGTTGGAATCAAATCAAGTTTTTGGGAAGAACGAGATCTTACCTAGATTTGTCTTTGTTCGTCTTGATCTTCTCTTCCTGTAAGTTTGTCTCGATTCTAGAAATTTTAAATAGAAATTTTGCAGAATCAAATGCACTAAAGGAAATCTAATTTAATTTACAACTAAAATATAAAATATAAATTTAAATGTAATTAAACTACACCTCTTTGGTAACGGCACCAAAAACTTGATGGGGATTTTATTAGTCTCCAAATTTAACTGCAAGTATACAGCTTATCGCAGTTGTACTTGAGTATCGTTCCCACAGATAGGTGTGTTAGCTACTTTTAAATTAAGTTAAACTTGAGTTGTTTTTTAAATCTAAAGATATAAATGCAAAATAAAATAAAAGATGGTTTTCAAAAGAGAGAAAAATCTAGGGTTTTTATTTACTTTATTTCTTTGGTTGGTTTAAAAGATTTATCTTCTTTTCTAATCTAGTTCTAATATATTTCCATTAATTATAACTAAGCATAGGTTATATTTAAATTATAAACATAGCCTATCAAAATTATAACAACATCTAGATCATATTAAAACCCTAATTCTAGTTAATTAGAAGTAACCAAGTTTTAATCTTCCACAAAAATATGTAGGTCATTGATTGATCATATAAAGAGTGTTTGTAAAGTAACCGCAATCAAGACGGTATCGCTAGTAGCTAGCCGCGATGAGTACGGGTCGTCCGCAGGGAAACGTGAACCTTTTTCTTACTTTAGACGAGTGATCGATACGCTTTTGACGTGTCGTATTTTAAGTTCTTAAAGTTTTAACCGCGATCAGGGACGGCGTCGCGTGTAGCTAGTTATGATGAGAACGGGTCGTCCACAGGGAGACGGTGCGTTTATCGTTCTTGTTATGACGAGTTAAGGCGAGGGGTGGGAGTGTTCGATTCTAACCTAAGTGTTTATATGCAAGTATAAGTTTGTTAGGAAAAGCTAGGTTGGTGTAAGTTAGTGAAGTCCGTACTCAATTCTTTGTGCCGAGCTTGACCAATTGAAGCTAGAGCAATCGGCAACAACGTGGATTAGGGTGCTTAAGCACGGTATTTATGAAATCCGGCTTATTGACCCTTGTCTGTCCATTCTTGTCGCTTTGTTTTCGCCTCCAGCGAAACCAAACGCAACCGGTCGCGGTTAGGGATCACCGATACCTTGGTAGGGTAGGATGCCTAACAGAGCGCTTACGTAAGGTTTGGGCAGAGTTCAATGGAAAATATCGGGCAAAGAAAATGAGAAAGAAAGAAAGAAAGAAAGAAAAATAATAAGCAAGTAAGTAAATGACATGGTAATAAAAGGCAAGTAAGTAAACGCAAAAAATAAAAAGAGCAAGTAAGTAAAGCAAGTAAGTAAAAGAGAAGACAATACTAAGAACCAAAGAACACATTACAAACCATGAGTTCAATAACCTAAACTTAAACTTGCAAGCTCAATGAAGAGGTTGCAAGATCAAGAGAAGGCAAAGAACTCGAGGCAAAATGAAGGCAAAGGGAAAGCTTTATTGATTCCAAATGAAGATACAACCATTGAGTTCAATAACCAAAAATTAAACGTGCAAGCTCAATGAAGTGCTTGCAAAATCAAGAGAAGGCAAAAAACTCAAGGGGGACTAGCTATGTACAAGAACAAAATGAAATGAAAAAGAGTTGTGAATTAAAAGAATGAGACAAGGTGAGATCCCTTCCCTTGCTCACTAATCTGGCTTTTATAGGCACAAAATAAGATTAAACAAGCAATAAAATATGGATGATGTGACTGCAAGGGAAGGCCATAGAAAAATTGGGGACATTTGGACAAGAAAAAACCGGTAGGGCTGGCTATTTGAAGCATCTCACCGGTTTTGTAGAGGAGGTTGGGGATCGTGCTTGTTCGGTAATGTTGTGTTCTCTCGAAAATGCCACTGGTGCGGCTTGATTTCTCTATAGAACCCTAGGTTGTACTCAGTAGTTTGGAGGGAAACATGATGCTTTTGGTTACATCACAACTTTTTGCATTTAACATTCTTGTCCCCCATGTGTGCCCAATTCATCATATCATGTATGCCATGGGCAGCCCCACCATGGTCTATGCCAAAGAGTTTTGTCTACACTTGCATTTTGTTGGACCAAAATTGTGTGTACATATTTATTTGCAAAAGAACTCTTTGGTCATCGATCGGTTTGCAGCTCCGGTTGCAGTGTCGGCTCACAAACGTTATATCCGTGATTTTGAGTGTATTTCCAGTATTTTGTCATGGATACCTTTAATATGTAATTACTGAGCTGACACTGTTAATAGTACTGATACTATACAAAAAAATAGATAATGAATGAGCGGTATTGAAATGCAATTTTCTGAGATGAAGAAATACCCCCAAACTTATCTTTTGCTCGTCCCAAACAAAATAAAATCCTAGCCTCACTTTCGCAGGGAACACGATTGCACTGAGCTCGTGCAACAAGCCGTTAAACCTCTAGGTGTCCCTAGTAGGAGGAGTGTTATCTCCTGAGGGTTTTCAACGGATACTACCCACAAAATCCCGTTAAGCTAGTTCATAAGTTAATGTTGATTCTACTCCTACTGTTTAGTATCTAGGTAAGAAATTCTATCATCCTAAGTTAGAAATATTCAATCCTAATGTTTCACGCCTCCTATTTATTTAGCCTTAGTTCCTATACATTTTTACAGTTTAAAAAGATCTCGGTTTCTCTTGAGTTTTCCTTTTATAGTGCGGTCTCCAATCAGGGATTTTTATCATCTTTACGAAAAATATAAGTTTTATTCTTTATTCCTATCTTTCCTCCAAACATTGATTTTATACCCATGCGTGTGTAAATTTTCACTGCTACACTCAAGAATTCAATTCAAGTTATAGTACCCTTGCCTAAATACCTAATACTAATTCTTTTCGTTAATGATGGATGGTTTTGCTCACACACCTTTCATGCGACTATTAATACTTCTTGAGACACTAACAGCCGATTACTGAATGTGTGAGCTTAAAACGTAAATAGAAGTTTCCAGGTCTTGACTTTATTTATTTTTCTTTTTTTTCTTTTATTTTTCTTTTTCAAGACTGGAAATATTTTTTTCAATGATGCTCTTTTGGTGGTTAGCTTTAAATATCGTTTTTCTCTTTCATACTAGGTTTTCAGGCAAGAGTATTTCTAGGTATCCTCTACTATCCCAAGTTTCAAGCTGCGTGTATGTGCAGTTTGTAGGGTATATACTTTCTAAATTTGGACTCAAGAATAGAAACTATTTTTCAGACTTATCTTTTAGTAAAGCTTCAATATTTTCCTTTCATCTCGACTTAACTCAAGAACTGAACTCAAGATTAACTACTTCTATAAAAAAAACTGCAAGGATGTATAATTACCAAGGTTAAACAGAATAAGGGTTATTTTTTGGGTTTTCAATTCTTAGGCCTAGGATTTAGTTATTTCTAACGTATCAACTAAACTTTTAGAATAAAAATCTAAGTTACCTTATTAGCTAACTTGACGACAAAGTTTTTATATTTTTATAAATTTTTTGATTTTTATGGATTTTAAAAATATGTATGCAAATGCAGAATATACAAATGAATGCGAAGGTAGAAAGCTTACCGAGCACACCCCCAAACTTAAACTTGACAGTGCCCTCACTGTCAAGCTACACCAAGAGGGTCAAAATTGTCGGCGCTCTCTATTTTTTTTCTTTTTATACAAAAAGCAAACCAAAAATATATACATCAAAAGATCCCCCTCCCCCAAATTTAAGTAAAACATTGTTTCCACTGTCAAGCATTGAAGTTCAGGATCAGGGGGTGAACAGTATCAATCTATACAAGGCCTTACACAGGCCAAAAGTTAGCACCAACCATGCAAAATTTTTATCGCTATAATGTGCCGATTGGTGAAAGAATGCGGAGAGGAAAGAAAAAGAGAATACGCGAGACCGTATGGGGATGGAAGCGGGATACGGTCTCGGTGGAGGCGAAGAATGGCGGAAGGGAGAAAGAAGTGGAATACGAACTTGAGGGTGAAAATGGAGTGAATAAATTAGTACAATTTGTAATGACCAATGTGCAAAAAGCGACTGTACTAATTCATTAACTCGTCGAGAAATGGGGTCAAATCCTTCAAGATTCGTGAGAAAACATGAGTAGACCGAACTTGGTAAACCAGACATAAGAAATGAAGGTGATACGGTTTCTTGCGAGGTGAGAACGATGGAAAGGATGGAGAGAAGTGATCGAGGAATCGGATCGGTTAAACGTTCAGGAGGGTGTACGCAATCAATGAAAGGGATATGATGAATTGGAAAATCCGACTCATCAAGTAGAACTGGTTCATCCTAAAAAAATTCCTTAATATTCTCCTCAAAATTCAGCTCATCCATGCAATTATCATCAAAATCTAGACGCATATAAAGTTCGGGAAAAATAGTTAATGACTCGGGATGATGTCCATACGGAAGTGAAAGGACATGATGAATTGGTGAGAAAAACTCATCCAAAACTGCGGGTTATTCATCAAAAATATTCCCAGCGTCAATATCCTCAATCAAGTGAAAATCAATTTTCTCAGATACCTCATCGAAAGCATGGATTTCAATCTATTCAGGTTCTAAAGTGGAGGTGTAGAGATCAAAATGTTTGGTATTGGTTTTACTTGGAATGGACCCTTCATAATCGAGTAAATCAAACACTACAAAGTCGCACAACTCATTAAACGTTCTATCTTCAATCGGTGAATCGTTTGGGACACTCGATAGACTTTTAAAACTGGAGTTGTGGAATTCGATTTGCAACGGGTAGGTTTGATTTGGAAGGGTGTACCGCTCACTCTCATGACTTAAATCCTCAATCTGTCCAATCGCCTCATCATACATTAGAAAACTTGGAGCTAGCTGGAAACTAGCTACCGGTTCGTTAGGTTGTATGAGAGCGGTCATAGACGCATTCAATTCCATCATCTGTTGGCTCGACGCTACTCGAAATTCTTCCAATGACTGTTTCAGACTAGACATGGGTTGTGAAGGGGTTTCAGTAAAAGATCCAAACTTGTTTGGATACTAGAAACTCTTAAAAGGCTGTTCAGAGAACATGTCTAGTGAGGGTGCAAAAGTTGGGTAGGATGGATAGGAATCGAATGGTTGGACAGGAGTAGGATCAACATTTGGATAAGAAGATGATCAGAATTGTTGATCAAAAGAATTGGAAGTGGTGAAAGGAGTGAAAGATTGGCTATGAGATTGTTCAATACGTTCAGCAATAGACATAGGTCTTGGAGTTACAACAGGACTCTTAAAAGGGGTATCAACGTAAGAAGGTGGGGTAGGTTGAAACAGTTGATACAAAGTGGATTGCGGAGTCCAATTGTTTGTCCTAGACGCGTCTATCCGATCTTTCAAAAAAAGTTTGGGCATTGATGGATCGTTCGAAGTTCGACTAAAGTAAGAACCGTAAGAAGTAATGTTTGGTTGTGGGTACCAAAGTTCGGCAAGAGCCGGTTTACGTGGGGTACCCATGATATGAAGAGAAGAAGAGGGAAGAATAGGAGAGGAAAAAGAATGTGATTTTTTTATATGTTAGTTATCAACAAAAGAATGAAATATACATAAAAAAGAGAAAAAGACAAAAACAATCACGACACAATACCACACACCTAATCGGTCTAGGGTTCACCTAGGTCAACTAGACCTGCTCAAGAACTTGATTGTCGAAGTAAAACTGTGTCGAGAAACGGGCTCAAGATATACTGATCACGAGGACAGGTAAGTGCGGAGATAAGGGGAGATTTTTCAATGCTTTCGCGAAGGTCCTTAATTAGATAACCCTTTCTCTTTTGACGGTTTCGCCGTGAACACTTTTCTAGACACCCCGTAAACGATATACCGTTAAGCGGTATTCTAAACACAATTAACCTCTTTTAATGAGCGCGAAGTCCTTAGAGGCTTAAGTCTAGTTTCTTTTAAAATTTGTGCGGGTAGACGTTATGCTCAATTCGTGATTTGTGGGCTACGGAAAAGGTGATGAAATCCTTTACCGTATGTTATGGGGTTTGCTTGCCCTTAAGTCCGTATTTAATGGATGTAATGCGCAAATCAATGAAAAAAATTATTCAAAGAATCAAACAATCGTGTTTTATGTTAAGCTCGGCACTGCAACAAATACGGGTTAGTCAATTTCAGCGTTTGACAGTGAACTTGCAAAGAATCCTGCAAAGATAGTATATTGGATGCGTCGGATTTGAGAAGAAGGTGTTAGGAAATACGTACCGTTAAGTTTTTGGGTTAAGAAACCCTCGTTAAATTGAATCCGGTTAGCTTGAAAAGTTCGCTTGCACGGGTCAAACTATCCGGATCTTTGGCACTGTACTTCGCAATCATCTTAACCTTGAACGTACACTTTTCTCCACACAATCGCAGTTTCCAAATCCGCAAAATCTGAAAATGTCGGAAAAACTGATTATTAGTGCGAAAAAGCGATATGAATGCCCATACTCTTGCACACTAAAAATTATAAAAAACAAACAATAACATTGGGACAAAATTAGAACACTGGAGCACAGAGAAAATTTTTGGAGCCAAAGGGGGTGCTTGGGTCGGCGGTGCTGGATTAAGGGGTGTCTCGCCGGTTTTTCTTTGGAATTGGGGCTCCAAATTTCTTCAGTGATCTAACTGTTCTACTAGTGTCTCAATGGTATTGTTTATCTTTTTTGTTTAGTTCCAGAGTGCTTGCAGGTCAAAAATCCAGAGAGCAAAAAGAGTTAGATATGTTAATTTTTGTTGGTTTTTGAATGTTTTTTGATTTTTTTTTTAAGAATGGTGTTAGTTTTATAAACAAGATATACAGAGATTAACCCGAAATAACAAGAATTAAAATGTTACCATCTCCCCGGCAACGACGCCATTTGATCGATACGCTTTTGGCGTGTCGTATTTAAGTTCTTAAAGTTTTAATCGCGATCAAGGACGACGTCGCGTGTAGCTAGCCGTGATGAGCATGGGTCGTCCGGAGGGAGACAGTGCGTTTATCGTTCTTGTTATGATGAGTTAAGGCGAGGGGCGGGAGTGTTCGATTCTAACCTAAGTGTTTATATACAAGTATAAGTTTGTTAGGAAAAGATAGGTTAGTGTAAGTTAGTGAAGTCCGTACTCAATCCTTTGTGCCGAGCTTGACCAATTGAAACTAGAGAAATTGGCAACAACATGGATTAGGGTGCTTAAGCACGGTATTTATGAAATCCGGCTTATTGACCCTTGTCCATTCGTTATTGTCGCTTGGCTTTCTCCTCTGGCGAAACCGAACGCAATCGGTTGCGGTTAGAGATCACTGATACCTTGGTAGGGTAGGGTGCGTAACGGAGTGCTTGCGTAAGGTTTGGACGGAGTTCAATGGAAAATATCGGGCAAAGGAAATGAGAAACGAAAATCTTAACTTACACTACCATTCTATTTCCTAACAACACCATATTTACAAACCATCAAAACAAACAAAGAGAAAGAGCAAATGAAAAAGAAAGAAAGGAAAAGAACAAGCAAGTAAGTAAATGGCATGGTAATAAAAGGCAAGTAAGTAAATGCAAGAAATAAAAAAAGCAAGTAAAGAAAATAAGTAAAAGAGAAGACAATACTAAGAACCAAAGAACACATTACAAACCATGAGTTCAATAACCTAAACTTAAACTTGCAAGCTCAATGAAGAGGTTGCAAGATCAAGAGAAGGCAAAGAACTCAAGGCAAAATGAAGGCAAAGAGAAAGCATTATTGATTCCAAATGAAGATACAACTCTTGAGTTCAATAACCAAAACTTAAACTTGCAAGCTCAATGAAGAGGTTGCAAGATCAAGAGAAAGCAAAAACTCAAGGGGGACTAGCTATGTACAAGAACAAAATGAAAAGAAAAGGAGTTGTGAATCAAGAGAATGAGACAATGTGAGAGCCCTTACCTTGCTCACTGATCTGGATTTTATAGGCACAAAATAAGATTAAACAAGCAATAAAATATGGATGATGTGACTGCAAGGGAAGGCCAGAGAAAAATTAGGGACATTTGGACAAGAAAAAACCGGTGGGGCCGGCTATTTGAAGCATCTCACCGGTTTTGTGGAAGAGGTTGGGGCTCGTGCTTGTTCTATGATGTTGTGTTCTCTCGAAAATACCACTGGTGCTGCTTGATTTCTCTGTAGAAGCCTAGGTTGTACTCAGTAGTTTGGAGGGAAACTTGATGCTTTTGGTCACATCACAACTTTTTGCATTTAACATTCTTGTCCCCCATGTGTGCCCAATTCATCATATCATGTGTGCCATGAGCAGCCCCACCTTGGTCTATGCCAAAGAATTGTGTGTACACTTGCATTGTGTTGGACCAAAATTGTGTGCATACATTTATTTGCAAAAGAACTCTTTGGTCATCAATCGGTTTGCAGTTCCGGTTACAGTGTCGGCCCACAAATGTTATATCCGTGATTTTGAATTTATTTCCAGTATTTTATCAAGGATACATGTAATCTGTAATTACTGAGCAGACACTGTTAATAGTACCGATACTATAAAAAAATAGATAATGAATGAGCGGTAGGAAATGAAATTTTCTAAGATGAACAACGAGTTGATAGAAGATGGGTGATTGTTTGTCGTTACGGATATACTATGGATAGAAGATTTATAAAGAAGTGGCTTGTAGGGTTCATAAGATTTAGTAGTAATGGATGACTAATTAAAAATGACTCTATTTATCTTTTAATAGTTTAAAATTAGATCGATAGTGATGAATGCAGATTAGGGTTCTTTTGGAAGAAACTAGGATTTTCCCACTTCTAACCCTTTTCCTTGTATTGATCTCTATTCATGTCTAGTCTTTAACAAAATAAGTGTTAAACCAATCTCAAATCGCGGTCGTGACTAGCAATAAATTGGTACCGCGCCCGATAAGAATGTTAATATTTATTTTGCTAAAGTTTATAGACTTTAAAATGTATAAAAGAGGTTAAATGATTTTATCATCCATTGATCTACCCTATCCTACGAACCCTAAAAAGGTAGGAATTACTCGCTCATGGTTTGAGATTTAGAAGAAAGGATGAAGAATGAAAACATGATGAAGATGCAGAAATTAAATGCAGAAAGTAAGTGCAAAAAGAATTAACTAATAAAAACACAACCTTTATTAATCAACTATTGCATACAGCTTTTGAAAGTAGAGTACAAGAACCTACTTGCTCTAGAACTCTATCTTATTGGAAGTAGATGACTAGTTGATGATCACTCAGACGCACGGATCGCTTTGGATCTCTTGATCTCTTCAGTGATGATCTTTAATGTGAAGCTCTTGGTCCCTTATATAGTCATAGAAACTCGAAACCCTAGATTCCATATAATAATATATGCAGATATCATCAAACCACCAAAATCTCAGATCCTACGGCCTTAGATCTGCAGCGGAACCGGCGCATATTTGCCTATTTGGCCGCGGATCCGCCGCACTCTTGGAGAATCAGTTTCTGGAATTTTTTGTGCTGTCTTGTTTTGATATTTGGAGATCCTCTAGATGTCTATATTCTGATAATAATACACCGAGTCTCTGTTGTTGCTAGATCTTACGATTTGCTTCAATATTTTGGCAGATTTGATTACGACATCTTAATTTATCCCGGATCTCTTGGATTCCAGACCTGAGCTAATCTGCACAATATCTCAAATCAAAGTGTAGTAATATTTGGTATTTTGAGATATTATCCTAACCATTTTATATGATATTAAATCTTATGAATATTGATTAGAAATATTTGATATGATATGCATATTTTAATTATAATATTTCATATAAATATTATATGCATGTTTTCCCCTCATTATGTTAATTATAATATAGAAATATATGATAATAAACTTTTTACATATAAACCCTCATATGCTCTTATAATTAAAATAAACACCTTTTAGTACTTAACAATAATAGGGAAAATGTTCATTCAAATGTGCAATATTTTAGACTAATCAAATACCGCCAAACTTAATTTTGATCGTCCCGAGCAAACTAGTTATTAAAGAGAAGAAGAAGAAAAAAGGAAAAAAAAACCTAACACACTTTCGTAGGCAACACGATTGCACTGAGCATGTACAACAAGCCTTTAAACCTCTAGGTGTCCCTAGTAGGAGGAGTGTTGTCTCCTGAGGGTTTTCAGCGGATTACACCCACAAAATCTCATAATAAAAGAAAGATGATGAAAGTTACATACAAAGATAAAGATCATATAAAAGAAAGAACTTAAAAAATAAGAGTTTCAAACTACACCAGCTTTTTAGTAGCCATGAGCCCTATCTTAATAGTCATGAAAAGATATCAGAAATCACATCATCCCTCTATAAATCGTCGTCTTTTGTCTTCCTCCCTACCTTTCTTCCAAACATCGATGATATACCCCTACGTGTGTGTAAAAGACATCCCTACACTTAGAGAATTCAATTCAAGCTATCATATTCTTGTCCATCTTCCTTAGTACTTTTTGGTCGGTGAATGTTTTATAGATGGAATTGCTCACACATTCTTCATGAGATCGTTAATACTTCTTGAGGTACTAACCAACCGATTACCAAATGCGCTCACTCTTTTAGGCGTAAATAGCAATATTCTCGTCTTGCAATACCTAAGGTTTAGCAGTGGCTCCCAAACCAGTTGGTCTAAGGCACTAGGTGATAATGCACCCACGCTATATTTTTTTATGCTGCCTTAAGTAATTACAAAACCAGTGTTCATTTTTCTTCACCATTTTTTTCATTTATATTTTTGTTTATATATTTATTTTCCTTCATACTAAGTCTTTTAGATAAGAGCATTTCAAGGTATCCTCTACTATCCCAAGTTTCAAGATGTGTGCAAGTGCGTATAGTAGGGTATCAACGTTCAGATGTTTGGAATCAAGAATAGGGACTATTTTATAGACTTATTTCTATTCTCAGATTAGTGATTCCCTTCATCTTACTAATTCTTGGACAACAGCTCATGACTACCTATTACTAGTTTCGTTTTAAAATATCTAATTTTTTTGCTTTTCTTAAACCTCTTCCTATCTTTCATATGTATTTTTCACTTCTAACTTTCATTATCAACAAATTTTTTTGTGCTTTTATTTAGTATAATGCAAAATGATGCGTGAATAAGCACAAACCTCCCCCAAACCTATTTGCAGCAGCGTCCTCACTGATGTTATCTGTTAAGTTTAGAACCTGTTAGACTTGGGAGGAAAAGTTAGTAAAGGGGACAAGAATTAATGACATCGAAATCCTCCCCCAAACTTATTTTTGGCTCACAATTTTATAAAAATTTTGTTTTTCTTTCAAGAGCAAAATATTTTCTCCCCCCCCCAAAAAAACTTGAGTAAAATAGTATTAAGCATTTAAAATTATAAGAGGAGGGGGGGTAAAGTTATTGGTCTATACACAACTTTATAAAGACCAAAAGTCAACACCAATCATTCGAATATTTTATCGATGTAACAACATGGTTGGTGAAAGATCATAGATGTGAAGAAGTGGGGAGATAAGAGGCGTACTCGATCGGGTTTACGTCTCGGTTGGTATATTTGAAACAGTGATGGTGCAATACTCGCATTCTCGTTCTTGATAAGAAGAAGGGGTGGCGATTCAACTTCTTTGGGTGGGGGTTGATTCATCAAAACTCACATGTTTTCTAGGAATGCGAGTTTTTCGGCAAAAATGTCTTCAAAACTTTCATCGATATTCCGAATGATAATCTCATTGGAAAGGAAGTTATGAAACTCGGATAGCTCGACTAAATCATTCGACAAGTCAAAGAGTTCAGACTTAGGTGTGGACTTGTCGACAAAAGGGTCTTCACTTGTATAATAGATAGTAGGATCAAACAATAATGCACTAGTGGCGTCGAGATCAGAATCGTGAAGCTCCTCAAATTCGCAACTGTCGGTAGCTATCATGTCGACAAAACATACATCACTTATGTGAGCATAAGGTTCGGAGGGTTGACTTTCTAGCTTATAGATGTTAAGCTCAATTGTCATCTTCCCAAAGGACAGGTTCATAGAACCGTTACGACAATTGATTATCGCGTTTGAAGTTGCTAGAAAAGGTCGACCTAGAATCACCGGAATTTGGTTCCGTGGGTTTGCTACTGGCTGTGTATCTATGACTATAAAGTCCACAGGGAATATAAATTCCCCGATTTTGATTAACACGTCCTCCAGCACACCCCGAGGTTGGGTGATAGATCGATCGGCCATCTGGAAAGTGCAATGTGCAGATTTCAACTCTCCTATACCTAATTGCTCATAAACAGAATATGGAAGCAAGTTAACACTATCATCTAAATCGAATAGAGCACGATTGATATTCTTACCCTTAATAGTTATAGATATTGTAGGACAACCGGGGTCCTTGCATTTCGTAGGCACCAATTGGGTATGAGAATTGCTCATACTACTCACTAAGAAAATTGTTATAGGCACTTGAATTTTTCTTTTCCTAGTGCATAAGTCCTTTAAAATTTTTGCATAGGAAGGAACTTGTTTGATAGCATCTTGGAGAGGAATATTTATGTTAACTTGTTTAAAATCTTCCACAATCTTCTCCATTTGGGGACTTGGTCTGTTGGGCTTCAACCTGTATGGAAAAGATGCTTTAGCAATAAGGGCTGCGTTCGACTTTTGAGAAGAAGTTTGTGGGGATGGAATGGATCCAAAAATTGGATTTAGGATGGTTGTAGATGGTAATTCCTTCAAGGAAATGGGCTAAGGGTTTGAGCCTAGTGAAAAAAGGAGAATATGCTCAGAAGATGGTGGACTAGACGAAATAGGAGTAGAAGTAGTGGTCGGGGTTTCATCAATATCATCGACTTCAACTTGTTTACCAACATTTTTATTCAGCACTCTTCCCGATCTCAACGTAGTTATGGCACTCATATTATGATTTGAGGGATGTGGTTCGCGCTTTGTGAATGGCCGGGATTTGGTAGAGGTTGAGTTGGAAGTCTCCCTTTCTCTCTCTCACTCATCGCGACATTTAACTGTGCAAGTTGTGCTTCTATCGATTTAATGCTTTAACCGTGGGAAGCGGTATGTTGCACTAATGTTTGGATAGAAGACGTTAAATTCTCCATCGTTTGTGTAAATTGTTTAATGAACGTTTCTAAGTTACATTCGAGTGCAGAGGTTTTATCGGTACCGGCTGTGGGAAAGAATTATAAGGTTCAAAGTTGTTAACCAGATTTTGAAAAGATTGCAGTTGAAAGGGGTGCTGACTTTGTTGTGGTGGCTGTTGTTGCTGTAGGGAAGGCCTTTGATAGTTATTTTGGCTTGGGAACGAATTTTGAGCTTGAGTTTGGTTTTGGTTCCAAGCAAAATTAGGATGATTACTCCATCCCTGATTGTATATGGAAGAATAAGGATCGTTTCTAGGTCGTTGCTGAAAAACAGCATTAGTTTGTTCTTGACCTTGAAATGGGGGATTCAAAAGAAATTCTTCCGTTAAATGTGATGTGTAAGAACAACATCCACATACGGTTTTGGGGAGCGTAACTTGGTTTAGGTAGGTTGGTGAGACTTTGTTTTCGATAGCTTCGAGTTTCTTTTGCATCGCGGCCATTTCGGATTTCACTGCGATGGAAACGTCGAGCTGATGGATACCTGCCCTAGATGAAGATGAAGTTGGTCTAACGCTCTTTTATTATGAGGTTTGTTCGGAGAGATCTTTCAGAAATTTCCAAGCTTCGCCATCGTCTTTTGACATGAAATGGCATTGACAAATGGTTTCAAGCATATATTTCGTGGCAGGATTAATACCCTCGTATATAATTCAGCAAAGTTGCCATCTATCAATTCCATGATGGGGGAATTGTACGAGAAGATCCTTAAACCGTTCAAAGCATTTCCAGAATGGTTCGTTGGGAAGTTGGGTAAACTGGTTCTCGCTTCGAACACGGGCGGTTTTGTGATTCGAATAAAATTTCTTAAGGAATGCTATAACGAATTCATCCCATTTGGCGATAGAATATGCGGCAGTGCTATAAAGTCATTTTTCTGCTAGATCGCATAAGGTAAAAGGGAGAAGACGTAATCGCATAGCATCCACAGAAAGTTGGGTTGTGCTCATCATTGCACATACGTTCTCGAATTTGGTTATGAAAACGTATGCGTTTTCAATTCAAGCCCGTGGAATTTGGGCGACAAGTTGATGAAGTGGGGCTTAATTTCGAAATTACCCCTATTGACTGGTGGAAGAGACAGACAAGTCGGAAGGGGTCCACGTATGGGGTAGCATTTTTCTTGGAGAGAGATGCGTGGTGGATTCTGCGCACCTACGGATGGTGGCACGGTGGTATCGTTAAATCTCGATGGAGATATATCCATTTCGGGAGATGTGGTGGGTGGAGGGAAAATAGAAGATGAAGAAATACCGACTTCGGAGTCGATAGCAAAGACGCGGACAAGACGGGCACTAAAATCCCGTGTCCAGCCGATCATGCACTTAGAGGGTTTAGCGCACGTGGTAGCGTGTGTGAAAACTCTTTAAGAAGGTTTGTTTTGAAAAATAGTCGGACGTGAGACTTGACTCAACAAATCACAAAATGCACAATCAATCCCTAGAACTAGGGTCACGTAGGTCAAGTCACTAGACCGCTCCTAGACTTCCAAAGGACAAGTCGCAGGATCAATCCTCTACCATCTCTTTATCACTCTTGTGGCCAGGTAAGTGCCACGTAAGTGGGAGGTATCCGCTATATGAATCACCGAAAATAGAGGGCCTAATTAAGTAACCACTTTCCTTAGTCACACTTACCTAGACACCACATGAGAAATACGGATAAGCGATAGATTACCCACAACCCTCCTCTATCTTAATTAAGCACGACGGTCCTTAGAGGCTTGGTCAAGATATTTTTAAATTAATGTAAGGTGATAGTATGCTCGTTTTGTGATTTGTGGGGCGTAGGAAGGGTGATGAAATCCCCACCTAATCTGGATTTGGGTTATTGCCCCTTAATGTCCGGTTAAGATATACAAAAACAAACCAATATCAAAACATGCAAAAAGATTTTTGAGAGGTGATATTTGCAAAGAGTCCTGCAGGAAAGATCAGATTAATAGAGCTTTAGAGGAGAGAGAAAGATCTGAAGAAATTACCTGAAGATTTTAGGGGCCCAACTCCACCAGGCCGCCGCGGTTCCGCCACCAATTCCTTCTTTTCGCCACGGTTCCGCCGTACTATGGAGGGTTCTCTTGCTGAATTTTCTTCAGAGAACCCCTATGCTCTTCTGGGATATGTTGAGATTATCTAACTCTCTGTTGGCTTGTTCCAGTTACTCCAGAATACCTTGCAAAACTCGTACAATAATCGTTAAATACATAAGATGCGGTTTTGATTATTTTATGCTATGAATTTAATAAGAATTCAACCCGAATAGCAAGAAAAAAAATTACGACCGTTTCCCCGGCAACGACACCATTTGATTGATCGTATAAAGAATGTTTGTAAAGTAACCGCAATCAAGACGGTGTCGCTAGTAGCTAGCCGCGATGTGTACGGGTCGTCTCAAGGGAAACGTGAACTTTTTTCTTGCTTTAGATGAGTTGATAAAAGATGGGTGATTGTTTTTCGTTACAGATATACTAAGGATAAAAGATTTATAAAGAAGAGACTTGTAGGGTTCATAGGATTTAATAGTAATGGATGACTAATTAAAAATGACTCTTTTTATTTTTAATAGTTTAAAACTAGATCGATAGTGATGAATATAGATTAGGGTTCTTTTGGAAGAAACTAGGATTTCCCCACTGCTAATCTGTGTCCTTGCATTGATCTCTATTCATGTCTAGCTTTTAACAAAACAAGTGTTAAACCAATCTCAAATCGCTGTCGTGACTAGCAATAAATTGGTAGCGCGCCTGATAAGGATGTTAACATTTATTTTGTTAAAGTTTATAGACTCTAAAATGTATAAAAGAGGTTAAATGCTTTTATTATCCATTGATCCACCCTATCCTACGAAGCAAGTTAGGAATTACTCGCTCATGGTTTGAGATTTAGAAGAAAAGATGAAGAATGAAAACATGATGAAGATGCAGAAATTAAATGCAGAAAGTAAGTGCAAAAAGAATTAACTAATAAAAACACTACCTTTATTAATCAACTATTGCATACAACTTCTGAAAGTAGAGTACAAGAACCCTACTTGCTCTAGATCTCTATCTTGTTGGAAGTAGATGACTAGTTGATGATCACTCGGATGCGCGGATCGCTTTGGATCATTTGATCTCTTTGGTGATGATCTTTAATGTGAACCTCTCGGTTCCTTATATAGTCACAGAAACTCGAAACCTTAGATTTCATATAATAATATATGCAGATATCATCAAACCACCGAAATCTCAGATCCTATAGCCCTAGATCCGCCCCGGAACCACCGCATATTTGTAGGGTTGTTTAGCACGGCAGCAAGGTTTCAGGAGGCATCGTCCATGCCATATTTAAATTTTTGCCATTCTAGCTAACCCTAACCCTAGAATCGATACTAGAAAATCCGACGAAATGAATGCAAACAACTTTGCAACTAAAGTGAACAAGAAATACAACCTTTGTAGACCGGTCCTTCACTACAATAGCTCCGTATAGTAGTCCTTTCGCTGCGATCACAAACTCCCAGACTCTAGAAAGGCTCCTATGAAGATATGGATAAGCTTGCATCGAAGTCTTTAAGGCCGAAGATGATCTACGTCGAGGAGACACTATCTCATGCTACCTCTTCACTAATGGTGAGATTAATGAAGCAAACACCCTAAACTAAATGGCTAATAGTAGAGGATGATGAAGTAGGAAGTAGGCTCACTTTAGTTTTATTTTTCTCACAAGATTTCATCACTTAGAAAAAACTAGCAGGTTTTTTCTCTTGAGGAAGAAGAAGAAGTGATGAAGAAAATGAATGAGAGAGTGAGATTAGAATTGCAACCATGGGTGAGTTAGTGTCATGCCTAACTCATGTAGAGAATAAACCATAGTCTAAGGTTAAGGGTTGGGTTAACAAATATCTTAAGTTAGACAAACAAGTTGAATAAGTCAATGCTCTACTAGCTTCTCCAAGCTTAACCTTGATTAAATCCAAATGTTTGATTTGCTTAAAACAAATAAAACCTTAGCTTTAACCCTAGCATCGTATAAATCTCATACATACATGTTGCATGCGTAACCTAACATGATACATAATATACATCACATATATATAATATATGCAAAGTGAGAAAAAGAAATGGTCAAGTGAGCAATATTAGTTAATGTAAATTCATATATCATATATATATAATTATACATTAAATCATTAAATCAACGCTTGGTTTAATGATCCGGCTATATCACATATAACCGACTAATATCAATAATATCAACTTACCGAATCAACACTTGATTCGATAATCTGACTATATCACATATACCCGTCCGATATCACATATCGCGAGAATACAGTACGGTATTACATACTCGTATCAATCTCAATCCCGCACATATCACATATGTGCTCCTACTCCGTTTCGCATGAACCAGGAAACCTCTGTGTAGGACTCTAAAGACTCGTCAATACGCCGGCAGTAGGTGATGATCATATCAAACACTCACAAGCCGCAAGCGGTCTGCTAAACGTAACGGCCACCCGGGTATTGAGCGATCAGAAGATCAACAAGCAAGCCTGCTCATACTCCTGCGAATCTAATTAGTAACACTACCGTACAGTCCGGTCTCTTCGTCTGATATGTCGTATATCACAGCCTGAAGGTGGTATAACGTCAGACCGCAATAGCCTGATAAGTCATGCCGATGCAAGATCCATAACGGTTCGAGAAACTACTAATAACACTTACCAGTAAATCTCAGCAACCCTGGCCAGGGATTTCCTGTTATGGCCAATAGAGCATAGCGCAACATCAACTCCCAATACCGGGAGAGACGAAACCCCTCCTATCGTTTATTGCCTCCATGTGACTCGGGACTGTACCCAAAAACCACCTTTTTGCACGATCTCTTGACCGTGGTATGGTAGAAATCAAAGCACAGTGGGAATCACACAAGACTCTATGACGATCTCGGGTCTACAAACTAACCTGTACCAGTATCACCAGAGAACTGCTATCCTACGATAGGTATGATACCATCTAGGAGTTCTCGGCGAGTCCGTTCAGTGTACTTAGTCTCCACTGAGCACCCGTATAACTTCTCTGATGTCAAACACCAATGGATATGGGATCATCTATCGCCCATCACATGGGTCAAGAAGCGTATACGCTAGTCTACTATGGAGTATCGATGCCCTGTCTCGATACTCCCTTGACTAGGAACAATTATAGGGTGTACTTCTGGACTACCCTCGGCCCCACTAGTATGATCTTCATCATAGTCCTGGTAGTCAAGTACACATCCTAAGGGTTTTGTCAACATGTGAGAGCAAGACAGTATCATGTATACAAGTCAACATGTTATGAAAAAGAGCAACCAGATAGCATACTATCATATCGAGCAAGAAAGTCCTCCCTATATATGTCCAGGCATCCACTACAATATACATCCCATGTACAGTAATGGTCTCTAGGGTATACATATAACTAACATTCTCCCACTTGTACTAAGGCCATCTGTTGTAGTATCCAATACCCAACAATATAGCAGTGGTTGTAGTATCCCATACTCAACCATCCCAAAATCTCTCAAATAGTATTTGGGGAAGCAGGCCTTGATGAGTGGATCCGCCGTGTTAACCTCAAAATCTACTCTCCTAATCTCGATCCCTTGGAGATCAACCATCTCCCTGAACAGGTAATACTTGCCTCAGAATATGTCTGGAACGCTGATGGGACCTGCGTTCTTAAGCCAAAGCCACAACTCCATTGTTGTCACAATAACAGTTATTGGACGCTCAATGGTAGGAACCTTATTCATCTCATGAACAAGAAATGCCCAAACAGCCACTTTGGCAGCATCATTGGTAGTAATGTATTCAGTCTTTATAGTCTAGTATGTCACGGTATCTAGCTTGGAACTCTTCTAACATATCGTCCCTCCACTGAGGGTAAAGACAATGCCTGTAACTGACTCTCAGTCAGCCATATCACTCTAGAAGGTGGAACCAAGAACATTCATTTAGTGCTTCTCAAGTACTTAATAATGTCCTCCACAGTTGTCCAGTGATTCTCCTAAGATCCGATTAATTCCTTATCACTACACCTAGTGAGTCATCTATATCTGGTCTGGTACATAACATCGCATACATGATAGAGCCTACTGCCGAAGCATAAGGTATCCCTTGCACGCGAGTGATCCATGAGTAAGTGGGCCAACCACCACTCTTAGAATCCTCTATACTAAACCCCTTTAGTATGGTGTTAATGTACCTTGATTTGGGACACTACCAATATCCACTTAAATCTATCACCATAGATCATAATCCACAAGATGTAGTAGGTATCATCTAGATCTTTCTTGGAGAATCCTCATGATAAGAGGAGTTTGACCAAGTGTAGCATAGGAAACCATTTCCTATCAAGAGTGTGTTATCTACGTATAATACGTGGAAGACAACCTTACTCTCTACAACCTTCTTGTATATACACGGTTCATCTACCATTTTGATGAAGTCAAACTCTTTGACTGTTACATCAAAACAGATGTTCCAAATCCACGATGCGCGTATTGATCCTGATGGACTTAAGTATAGCTTTGAAAGTCTTAACTTTTCCATCTACACCAAGAATCTTCTCAAGATCCATTTTCTCCCAATGGGTTTTACCCCTCCAGGTGCAACATGCAAAGTCATACTTTGTTGGTGTACATGGATTCCATCTTTGATCATATAGCATCCAGCCTTTTCATAGAGTCGCCACTCGTGATGGCCTGCCTGAACCTAGTTGGGACATTATCAACCATGGTGCAATCCATGCTCCCACTGTCACTGAGAAGACTGCAGTATCTTTCAAGTGGATGAGGAACCCTACCAGATTCGCGGAGAGGCTGAGATTCATTGGAAACTATTGAATCCTTTGGTTTCACCAAATCATCAGCTGTTAGTTTGTCTAGCAGGAACTTCTTCCAGTTCTACTTCATGACCACTAATTTCTTCACAAGAAATTCCTTTTCTAAAAAGGTGGCAAGCTGAGAAACAAAACACCTTTTGCTCCTCAGAGTGGTAGATGATATTCCCTCACAAATGTTTGGGATGTCCTAACAAACTTATACAGAACTGACCTTGCCTCGAGTTTGTCTGGATTGTCCCTTTCAACATAGGCCGGACAACCCCATATCTTAACTCGTTTAAGACATGGTCTTTTCCCACACCATATCTCATATGTAGTGGTAGGCATTGATTTGGTTGGAACCCCATTCAATAGGTATGCAGCATCTCAAGTGCATAACCCCAAAAGGAAATAGGAAACTCAGCAGTACTCATCATAGAGGGTACCATATCTCATAGGGTGCGATACCTCCGCCCTGATACACCATTGTGCTGTGGTGTACTCAAAGGAGTAAGCTAAGAGAGAATCACATTCTCCTTTTAGAAAATCCAGGAACTCCATGCCCAACTATCCGCCTTCTTGATCTCATCGAAGGACTTTAATACTTCTACCCGTCTGGTTCTCAACTTCATGCTTATATTCCTTAAATTTCTCAAAAGTCTCAGACTCGTGTTTCAAAAGGAACATGGTCGCACGCCAAAAACGTGTCGGATATTTAGAAGTTCTAAAGTTTAACCGTGATCAGGACGGTGTCGCTTTGCAGCTAGCCGCGATGAGCACGGGTCGATCCACAGGGAGACGGAGCGTTTTATGTTCTTGTTCTTACGAGTTAACGCGCGTGGCGGATTTGTTTGTTATCTAACCTATGTGTTATATTCAAGTATAAGGCTTGTTAGGAAACGATAGGATAGTGTAAGTTAATGGATTCCGTATTCAAGTACTTTGAGCCGAACTTAACCAATGAAGCTAGAAAAATTGGCAACAACGTGGATTAGAGGACTTAAGCACGGTATTCATGGAATCCGGCTTATTGACCCTTGTCCGCCCGTTCTTGTCTCTTGCTTTTGCCTCCGGCCAAACCGAATGCAGCCGGTCACGGTTAAGAATCACCTTTACCTTGGTAGGGTAGGGTGCCTAACGGAGCGTTTGGGTAAGATTTGGGCGGGGTTTCAAATGGGAAAAGACGGGAAAAGGACATGAGAAGCGAAATGTTAACTTACAAAATCTTTCTCTTTTCCTAACAACAATATTCACACCATTCACAAAACAAACCAAAAAGAGATAACAAAAGAGAAGAACAAAGAAAAGAAAAGACTACAAACAAGTAATTAAATGACATGGTAATAAATTGCAAGTAATAAAAGACAAGAATGAAAATGCATGTAAGTAAAAGAGCGAGTAAGAAAGACTAAGAACCATAGAACCCAAAACAAGACATGAGTTCAATAACCAAATCTTAAACTTGCAAGCTCAATGAAGAGGTTGCAAGATCAAGAAGAGGCAAAGAACTCATGGTGAATGAAGGCACAAAAAGAGATCTTTATTAATCTTTAAGAACGGTACAACCCTTGAGATCAATAACCAACCCTTAAACCTTCAAGCTCAATGAAGAGGTTGAAGAATCAAGAGAAGGTTAAGAACTCAAGGGGACTAAGCTATTTACAAGAAAGGAGAATAGAAAACTTGGACAAAGAATGACAATCCAAGACTAAAGAATGATCTTTGAACCTTTGCCCCATGGTCTGTATTTATAGGCTCCAAAGAATGGAGGGAAATTCGAATTTTTAAATCAACACAAAATCTTTAGCATTGAATGCTCATTACTTCAGGTCCATTTGTGACTTGATTCATGGCTGCCCCCATTATGGTCCATGTTGATTTGTCTAGTTGATTTTGGTTTGGACTTATTATTGGAGGGAAATTTGAATCTTTAAATCAACACATAATCTTTAGCATTAAATGCACATTACTTCATTCCCACATGTGGCTTGATTCATGGATGCCCCATTATGGCTCATGCTGATTTGTTTGATTCCTTTTGATTTGAACACATGCTTTTTAGTCTTGAATGCATATAAAATCATATGCATATAAAATCATCTCCTTGAATGCATATAAAATCATATCCACATGTGCTTAAAAGTCTTGTGTACACACTTGTTGTGCTGGACCATTTAGATAAAAATATGTGTACACAACTTGTTACGTAAAGGAACTCCTGAAGTATTGGTCGGTTTGCGTTTCTGGTCGCAGTGTCTTCCCTCAAGTGATATATCTGTGCTTTTGGATGCAGTTCCAGTATTTTGTCATGAATACCTGTAATCTATAATACTGAGTAGACACTGGTTAATAATACCGATAAATACAACAAATAGATAATGAATGGGCGGTATTAGAATGCAGTTTTCTGATATGAACAAATACCCCCAAACTTATCTTTTGCTCGTCCCGAGCAAAACCATTTATTCACAAAAGAAAATCCTAACCGCACTTTCGCAGGGAACGCGATTGCACTGAGCGTGTGCAACAAGCCGTTAAACCTCTAGGTGTCCCTAGTAGGAGGAGTGTTGTCTCCTGAGCGTTTTCAGCGGATACTACCCACAAAATCCCGTCAAGCTAGTTTTGCGAAATAACTATGATTCAAACGCTAAGGTTTTGTTTAAAAGATAACAATTCTATTATCCTAAATTTAGAACCATCGAACCTTTATTTTTCACACCTCGCTTCTCTTTTAACCTAAGATTTTATATGTCTTTACGTGTAGTGCAAATAGTGTCGTTAAGTTTCAAAAGGATCGATTAAAATCATCATGTCATAAAATAAAGCCCAGATAAAAATTTAGAAAGGATCACATAAGTTTTATAAAGAGTTAAGTATTACTCAAGTTTCGTTTTCCAGTAAGGTTTCAAATTCCGAATTTCTATCTTCCTTAACAGGAAACTAGGTCTTATTTTTCACTCCACCTTTTTCTTGTTTTCATTTCATACATACTTCTGTGAACGTGCAATAGTCTTTATCATAGAATAAAACCTTCATATCTCCGCTAGAAATACTTTTTTATAAAAACCTGTCTTTTGTCATGATTATTCTCACACAAAGAACCGTTAGGAATTTTAACTCGGAGAGAACACTTGCTTGACTTTGTTTTAATCTGGACTTTCTAGGCTTCTTAGCGAGCTTTGGGCCAATGCTCCCAAACCAGTTGGTTATAGGGCATTAGGTGTAGAGACACCCCAGCGGACTTAATTACTCAAGTTACCTAGGCCCAAAAACAAAAGACAATGATGATTTAATGCGAACGGAGATATAACCGGTAGTTCAATTATTTTTTTGGATAAAAGATGTGTTTAGTGGGTTAGGTGTGTAATCATTCCAATCAAGAATCAGATGGGTTATTCTTAAGAATTAGTTCCAATTAAGGTATCAATAATATCCCTTCATATCCACCTCTCTTTATAAACTAGTCTTGATATTACTTATTTCAGAACAAACCTATTTGATCCTCAGAAAATAATTTATCCATTTAAAAGTCTTCAGACATAATAGACTTGTCATCTAATTTTCAAAACTCACGACACGTGTAGTGTGATGTAAAGACGTATATTAGCTATAGTTAACTTCAAAGGAGAGTTATCTTTCAGGTTTTCAAAATCTAAAAATAAGATTTAGTTATTCTTATCTTATCAAACAAACCGTCGAAATATTGAATCTATGTTCTCCCACTAGCTAACTTGACGATAAAGTTTTTATGTTTTTAGAAAATTTTCTGATTTTTATAGGTTTTTAAGTAAGTATGCGAATGCAGAATATACAAATGAATGCGAAGGTAGAAAGCTTACCGAGCACACCCCCAAACTTAAACTTGACAGTGCCCTCACTGTTAGGCTACACTAAGAGGGTCAAAATTATCGGTGCCTCCCCAAAAACAATTTATATACTAAAATAAAAACCAAAAAATATGTACACCAAAAGGTTCCCCTCCAAACTTAAGTAAAACAGTGTTTCCACTGTTAAGCGTTGAAGTTCAGGATTAGGAGGGAAAGAGAACAGTATCAAGCTATACAAGGCCTTACAAAGGCCAAAAGTGATCACCAACCATTCAAAAATTCTATCATGATAATATGCGGGTTGGTGAAAGAAGATGAAGAGAAAAGAAATGGAGAATACGCGAGACCGTATGGAGATAGAAGCGGGATACGGTCTCGGTATATGAGAGGAAGAATGGCGGAAAGGGAAAAGAAATGGTGTACGAACTTGAGGGTTGAAATGGAGTGAATAAATTAGCACAATATGTAATGACCGATGTGTAAAAAGCGATTGTGCTAATCTATCAACCCGTCGAGAGATTGGGTCAAATACCATAAGATTCGTCAGAAAACATGGGTACACCGAACTTGGTAAACCAGACATAGGAAATGAAAGTGATGCAGTTTCGTGCAAGGTCGGAATGATGGAAGGGACGAAGGGGAGTGATTTAGGGATAGTCTTATTCTCACCTAAGTAAATTGTCTCGAACTCGAAAGATTCCATCAATGTTTCGAATTGACTGTGAGCAACCGAGTTTGATGGTTCAACTAACTCATCTAAAAATTCAAAGGACTCAAACTCGGACGGTGAGTCTTCAACATCGTCCGAAAAAGTGAAACACTATAATCGTTATCGGCTGTGAGAAGAGTGTCAGATTCAAGGAGGAACGCACTAGTGGCGTCAAATGTGCTGTGATTGAACAGAAATTTTTCAAACTCACAGTCCTCCTGCATGATCTTTTGCGTGGTCGGAACGATGGAAAGGATGGAGGGTGATTTAGGAAGTATAACAGTTAAAGGTTCAGGAGGATGAATTGGAAAATCCGACACATCAAACAAAAATGGTTCATCCTCAATACTATCTTCAATACTCTCCTCAATATTATCCTCATAATTCTCCTCAAAAATTATCTCATCCATGCAAATCTCATCAAAATCAAGACGCATATGAAGTTTGGGAGAAACATTTAATGACTCGGGATGATGAATTGGAGAGAAAATTTTAGTCAAATCTACGGGTTCATTATCCAAAATACTCCCTGCGTCAATATCCTCAATCAAGTGAAAATTAATATTCTCAGACTCCTCATCAAAAGCATGGATTTCAATCGATTCTGGTTCTAAGATGGAAGTGTAGAGGTCAAAAGGTTTAGAATTGGTTTCACTTGGAATGGACCCTTCATAATCTGGTAAATCAAACACTACAAAATCGCACAACTCATTAAACGTTCTATCTTTAATCGGTAAATCTTTTGGGACACTAGATAGACATTCAAAACTGGACTTTTGTGATTCAATTTGCAATGGGTAGGTTTGATTAGGAAGGGTGTACAACTCACTTTCACTACTCAAATTCTCAGCCTGTCCTACCGCCTCATCATACATTGTAAAATGTGGAGCTAGTTGAAAACTAGCTATCGGGTCACTAGGTTGTATGAGGGCGGCCATGGACGCATTCAAATCCATCATCTGTTGGTATGACGCTACCCTAAAGTCTTCCAACATTTGTTCCAGACTAGACGTAGGTTGTGAAGGGGTTTCAGTAAAAGATTCAAAGTTGTTTTGATACTGGAAACTCCCAAACGACGGTTCAGAAGCAATGTCTAGGGAAGGTGCAAAAGTTGGGTAGGACTCGTAGGAATTGAATGGCTGGACAGGGGTAGGATCAACATACGAATAAGAAGGTGAATGGAATTGTTGATCCATAGAATTTGTAGTGGTGAAAGGAGTGAAAGATCGGCTACGGGATTGTTTAATATGTTCAGCGAGGGACAAAGGACGACTTGCAAAAGGGGTATCAATATAAGAGGATGGGGACGTTGAAAAGGTTGATAGAAAGTGGATTGCGGAGTGCAAGTGTTTGTCCTAGATGCGTCTATACGATCTTTCAATGAAATTTTGGGTATGGATGGATCGTTCGAAGTTCGACCAAAACAAGAACCGTAGGAAGCTATGTCTGGTTGTGGGTACCAAAGTTCAGCAAGGGTTTTTCGAGGTGTGGTACCCATGATATGAAGAGAGAAGAAGAAAGAAAGGATAAGAAAAGGAGAGGAAAAAGAATATGATTTTTTTTAAATTTTTTTTAAAGTTAGTTATTAACAAAAGAATGAAATATACACACAAAAAGAATCTGGACCAAAAACAATCATGACACAAAAATACCACACACCTAATCGTTCTAGGGTTCACCTAGGTCAACTAGACATGCTCAAGAACTTGATTGGCGAAGTAAAACTGTGTCGAGAAATAGGCTCAAGATACACTGATTACGAGGCCAGATAAGTGCAAAGATAAGGGGAGGTTTTCCGACGCTTTCGCGAAGGTCCTTAATTAAATAACCCTTTCTCTTTTGGTGGTTTCGCCGTGAACACTTTCCTAGACACCCCATAAACAATATACCGTTAAACGGTATTCTAAACACAGTTAACCTCTTCTAGTGAGCGCGAAATCCTTAAAGTCTTAAAGTCTAGTTTCTTTTAAAATTTGTGCGGGTAAGCGTTATATTTAGTTTCATGATTTGTGGACCACGGAAAAAGGTGATGAAATCCTTTACCGTATGTTGTGGGGTTCGCTTGCCCTTAAGTCCGTATTAATATATGCAATGTGCAAATCAATGAAAAAATTTGTTCAAAATTTCAAACAATCTTTTTTTTTAAGCGCGGCACTGCAACAAATACGGGTTAGTCATTTTTTTTTGGCGTTTGCTAGCGAACTTGCAACGAATCCTGCAAATATATTATATTGGAAGCGTCGGATTTGAGAAGAAGGTGTTAGTAAAGTACGTACCGTTAAGTTGTTGGTTAAGAAACCCCCGTTGAATCGAATCCGGTAAGCTTGAAAAGTTCGCTTGCGCGGGGCAAACTACCCGGATCTTTGGCACTGTTCTTCGTAACCACCTTGATTTTGAATGTGCACTTTGCTCCCCACGCCCGCTGTTCGCGAATCCGCAAAATCTGAAATGTCGGAAAAAATGGATATTAGTGCGGAAAAACGATACGAATGCCCAAATACCTGCACACTAAAAATTATAAAAAACAAACAATAAAAATGGGACAAAAACAGAACACTGAAGCACATAGAAAAATATTGGAGCCAATGGGGAAGCTCTGGCCGGCGACGCCGGATTTGGAGGGTGTGTCGTCGGTTTTCTTGTGGCAAATGGGCTTCAATTTTTTTTGGTGTCTCAATGTTCTATTAGTGACTCACTGGTATTGTTTATCTTTTCTGTTTCGTTACAGAGTGCAAGCAGGTACGAAATCCAGAGAACAAAATGAGTTAGCAAAGTTAATTTTTTGTTTGGTTTTGAAATTTTGATTTTTTTTAGTTTGTTTTAGAAAATAGGGTTAGATGGATATTAACAAGATTAACCCGAAATAACAAAAACAAAAAACGTTACCGCCTCCCCGGCAACGGGACCATTTGATTGTCACGTTCTAACCGTGTTGTGTTTAAAAAGAATTTTGAAATTACCGCAATCAAAACGGTGTCGCTTGTAGCGAGCCGCGATGAATACGGGTCGTCCGCAGGGAGATGGTAAGTTTTTTATTGCTTGTTTTAACGAGTTAATACCGTGTTTTGATTTGTTGGTTAACCAATTGTCGTAACAAAGATATGAATAAAAAGGACTTGTTAAGGGTAGTAATAAGTTAGATTGTATGAAGGTGATGTTTGCCAATTCCTTATAGCCCCCAACTTAGTATTGACACTAAAGCAATAGGTAACAACGCGGATTAGGGAAATTGAAATACGGTATTTGCGGCATTTCGCTAAATCCGTTTTCCTTGTCCCTTGTCCTTCCGTTGTTATCTCTTGATTTTACCCTTCGGCAAACCACGGGCAATCCGGTCATGATTAAGGATCATCACTATCATGGTAGGATAGGATGCCTAGTGAGCGGAGTTGCGGGTGATTTGCACAGAGTTTCAATAGGCAAGTTTTAGGTTTTAAAGTTTGGACAAAGAAAATCTTCGAATACGATTTAACATATTACACCCTTAACAAGTGAAAAGATTACTCACACATATTTACAAATTAAAAAGAAAGAAAAGAGAAGATACATAAAAAATTGCAATGAAATAAAGATGAAAAGAGAACCGATGTGTTCAAGCGTGTTATCTCCAAGTGTTCGATCCCCGGCAACGACGCCATTTGGTCGCACGCCAAAAGCTTGTCGGATATTTAAAAGTTCTAAAGTTTAACCGCGATCAGGACGGTGTTGCTTTGCAGCTAGCCGCGATGAGCACGGGTCGATCCACAGGGAGACGGAGCATTTTATGTTCTTGTTCTTACGAGTTAACGCGCGTGGCGGATTTGTTTTTTATCTAACCTATGTGTTATATTCAAGTATAAGGCTTGTTAGGAAATGATATGATAGTGTAAGTTAATGGATTCCGTATTCAAGTACTTTGAGCCGAACTTAACCAATGAAGCTAGAACAATTGGCAACAACGTGGATTAAGGGACTTAAGCACGGTATTCATGGAATCCGGCTTATTGACTCTTGTCCGTCCGTTCTTGTCTCTTGCTTTCGCCTCCGGCCAAACCGAATGCAACCAGTCACGGTTAGGAATCACCTTTACCTTGGTAGGGTAGGGTGCCTAACGGAGCGTTTGCGTAAGATTTGGGCGGGGTTTCAAATGGGAAAAGACGGGAAAAGGAAATGAGGAGCGAAATGTTAACTTACAAAATCTTTCTCTTTTCCTAACAACAATATTCACACCATTCACAAAACAAACCAAAAAGAGATAACAAAAGAGAAGAACAAAGAAAAGAAAAGACTACAAACAAGTAATTAAATGACATGGTAATAAATTGCAAGTAATAAAAGACAAGAATGAAAATGCATGTAAGTAAAAGAGCGAGTAAGAAAGACTAAGAACCATAGAACCCAAAACAAGACATGGGTTCAATAACCAAATCTTAAACTTGCAAGCTCAATGAAGGGGTTGCAAGATCAAGAAGAGGCAAAGAACTCATGGTGAATGAAGACACAAAAAGAGATCTTTATTAATCTTTAAGAACGATACAACCCTTGAGATCAATAACCAACCCTTAAACCTTCAAGCTCAATGAAGATGTTGAAGGATCAAGAGAATGTTAAGAACTTAAGGGGACTAAGCTATTTACAAGAAAGGAGAATAGAAAACTTGGACAAAGAATGACAATCCAAGACTAAAGAATGATCTTTGAACCTTTGCCCCATGGTCTGTATTTATAGGCTCCAAAGAATGGAGGGAAATTCGAATTTTTAAATCAACACAAAATCTTTAGCATTGAATGCTCATTACTTTATGTCCATTTATGACTTGATTCATGGCTGCCCCCATTATGGTCCATGTTGATTTGTCTAGTTGATTTTTGTTTGCACTTATTATTGGAGGGAAATTTGAATCTTTAAATCAACACATAATCTTTAGCATTAAATGCACATTACTTCATTCCCACATGTGGCTTGATTCACGGCTGCCCCATTATGGCTCATGCTGTTTTGTTTGATTCCTTTTGATTTGAACACATGCTTTTTAGTCTTGAATGCATATAAAATCATATGCATATAAAATCATCTCCTTGAATGCATATAAAATCATATCCACATGTGCTTAAAAGTCTTGTGTACACACTTGTTGTGCTGGACCATTTAGATAAAAAAAATGTGTACACAACTTGTTGCGTAAAGGAACTCCTGAAGTATTGGTCGGTTTGCGTTTCTAGTCACAGTGTCTTCCCTCAAGTGATATATCCGTGCTTTTGGATGCAGTTCCAGTATTTTGTCATGGATACCTGTAATCTGTAATACTGAGTAGACACTGGTTAATAATACCGATAAATACAACAAATAGATAATGAATGGGCGGTATTAGAATGCAGTTTTCTGATATTAACAGAACACATGTCCAAATCTTGAGAGATAGTCGATGAATGTAATGAAGTACCAAGAACCAACCCTGGCATTTGAAGACATAGGACCGCATACATCATCATGTATCCGTCCAAAGAGTTCACTAACTCTTTCTCTGTTTTCAGTAAACGGAGTATTGGTCATTTTATCTTTGAGACAAGACTGGCAAGTATCATAAGATGAAAATTCGAACAGATTCTCATATTCATCCTTATGTAACTTAGCTGGTCGTGTCGCATTGATATGAACTAGTCTATAATGCCACAAGAAAGATTCGTTCATTTCTGAACTACTCCTCTTGTGTGTATTCTACATACTTTGAACTGTGGTTTGATTTAGAACGTATATGCTATTATATAACCGGTAGAGCAGAGGAGACGGTTAGGATAACGAACTTACGTGCATGATCAAATCAACTCTTGATTCAGGAAAATGTTCACAATATTATCCTCTAATACAGAATTACATCCTTCTTTAACTTAATAAAGAAACCGATGTAATGTTGTATATCAGGTTCGGTATCTAATAATATTTGTTCAGAATCAATGTATTAATACAAGGTGATATCTGCCAATAGACTTGGCTGTAACAATTGCACCATTCTCTAACACTTAGAAACATATCGCCCATTCTCAGTTCTCTACCTTTCTGTAGCCCAAGTAACATATTACATATGCGGGATCCTGATCCGGTATCATATACCTAGGACGTAGAGGATACTGAGAAACAGTTCTCGGTAATGAACGCACCTGAAGAAGATACATCAACATGCACTTTCTTCGATTAGGTGGCATGGGAATCCGGATATTCCCCTATTTCCTACTCGGACTTATAACAATTATAAGATAGAGTGGAACCAACGTTCCCTAGCTCAGTATAATAAGAATGTTCGATCAATGCATCCATATTATTATCTTGATTAAGGCGTGACATGGTCGCTACCAGGAGAGAGAGAGAAGAAACACTCTGCGTGCGCTCTTGCAGGATTAGATTGGTTATTATTTTATCTAATCAGGATGGCTCCCACTGTTTTAGTCAAATCTTCCTTCAAACCCTAAAAGGTAAGACTAGCCGGGATTAATTACACCCTATAAGTTTGCTAATCTTTCGGCCAGGCCAGTGTCGGTATTTTGAGGGAGGTTCCCCATGCTTTCGCACGGACCTAATTAAAATAAACCTCGTTTTCCCAGGGGTGTAACCCCGTTAACACTTTTCTAGACACCTACTTGATCGGCTAATTGTAATGTGTAAAACTCTCTCAGGAGTAACTCTTACTCGCAGTGGGTATCGGGATCCAACTATCTCATAGAAGGTATGCAATTTCATCGCAAATTTCAACACTTGAAATTCCTGATAATATTTTGCCCCAAGCGATCTATGACCTTGACAAGATCAACAAACCATACACCGCAAGTCAAGTTCAACCCGTCATTTCCCGATTGAATTAAACCCACCCGCACGATCCTTGACAAGGTCAACAAAGTCGCACGAATACCCTAATCCAATTGCATCGTATGCTGCAGATAAGCACTAGTTAGCTACCGCACACTACGCCTTGACGCAGGCCAATAAACGTAGCACGAATGCTAAGTAGTACTTATCTGAAATGAAGGAGGGCTACGACAAGTTTTTAAGAAAACCCATTGCGTTATGAACTTGATATTGTTGTAGAATCAAGTGATTTTGAAAAAGGAGTGTTTTTGAGGCTTTTACTAGTTTCGCTAAAGAGATCAGTCCCGGTGAAGGGATCTCGGCTCTTTCCTTATCGAATAAAGTGCAGGATTTTTCAAAAATACCACTATTCAAAGCAAAAACTATAGAAGCAATCAAAAGACAAACTGGGTGGGTTGTAGCATCTGCTAGTTTCGCTAAAGAGGTCACTCCCGGTGAAGGGACCTCGGCTCTTTCCTTATCGAATAAGGTGCTGGATATTCTACAAGGAATACCGCTATGCAAAGCAAGAACTAGAGCTATCAGTTTTTAAACAAGTTTCTTCAACATCTTTAGGTTTCTTTTATTTCATTAATCACATTAATGAAGTCCCATCATTATATGCTTCCTAAGCATCACATATGAAACGAAAGCAGCAATATTAATTATATCTCATATATATAATATAGGCATTCGTCTGAACATATCACAGTGATCACATCACAGAGCAGCAGAAGATAACATATGAAATATTGGATATATTAGGAATTCCGTGTTTTATTTAAGCCAGTAAAAATACGGGTTCCACGGTCATGATGAATAGCCAAAGACCCCTACGAGAGCGGCAAGCAACCCTCTCAATTCTAAAGTTAGGAGACTCGGTCTCGACTCTTCGAGATGGTCTCCCACTGGACCCTAGACCCCGGTTACTTGTGCTCTCCTCCCTGGGTCTATCATAATACGGAAAAGTAAATAATATTCATCAATGGTGATATTATCCTCAACCCGGAAGTGCCTCAATAAAAGAATATTACATACAAGCTTTTACATGAATGAAAATGAAGAACTCTCATCTCACATAAAAAAAACCCGGCTATTCAAAACACGATGATCCAATATAACATATCACAGCAACACATAACATCACATGTCATCAACGTAAGTAAATATGCGTATCCTAGTTGTCGTTGACATATAGCACCGAAAACGGCAATACACCACATATTACACTTACGGTCGCAGAAAAGAAAGTGAAAAACTACAATAGTTGGAATCCGCAACCACCTTAGACATCATAAACCCAATATATCACATATTTTGGATTTCATGCCCAACAAAATGAATTCCTTAGATATCACATGCCTAACAATTATAAACCCCGCATTTTAGTCTTGATATTGAAAACACTTTCCAATAATCTATCGGGTAATTAACAAGATTCCCGATAACCTGATCGAATGCTCGTCGAAAACTTTAGTAGACGGCCGCACCCCCCGATGCCGTCGACGAAGTGCACTAAGGCGGAACACCATGGCCGCGAGCACCCGAACGGATGCTTTTTCGCGACGGGGTTCTCCTACAGTCACTTGGTCGGGGCTATGGGGCGTGGCTATCTAGTATGGTTACACGGCGAGTATCCGCGTACACTACGTAATTGCGACGGAGTTTTGATCAACATCAAAATCCCGTGGCAACCGATCAAATGAGACTAAACTGCTAGATTTATAAAATTCAAACTGGTTATCACATAACTACTTGTAGATTCCAAATGTTGTATCACAATCACAGATAGCTAGACGAAGTTAAACTTTTCGATCGAATAAGCAAGCACCCAAAATTTCCTAACAAGCTCAGCACTTGAGCGGAGTTCAAAAAATACCCAGAACATACCACAGCGCCTATGAACCAGCCGTAGAAGGGTCAATCAATGCCTCACCTGTGGCACCGCTGAACTACCGCAAACCCTAGGGTTTGATGGAGGTTCTGACGGTCACAGAATCGAGTTAAGGTTTCGTTCTTCTTGAGGGTTCACAGAATCGCTTGCAAGATTTTCTGAAAATTTTAAACTCGGAAAAAATCCAACTCTTGAAAAATTTCCAGCGGGGAAAAATTGGGTTATTGATATCCGTTCGAACTTTTTAATATCGTCTAAATAACCCAAAAACATGTTAGAATTACAATTACGAAACACTCCAAGTTACTTTTGCAGAAAGTTAACATCACATGAAAATTTAGCGAAAACAAATAACACCTGAAACCCTAAAACCTAGAGACTGGAACACCCTGAAAATTTGAAGCCCAAAATCAAAATTTGAACCGAGGAGGCCAAATTTTCTACCTATGTGGTCGGCCAAATTTTCACAAAACCCCATCAAATTTTCATGGTGTTCATGTCATATCTCATACAACATTCTGCAGTTGTTTAAAATTTTTTTTGAGGACCTTTTAAATTCGACAGAAACCAAGTTTTCGTATCGGGTGTTTCGGAGTAGTTTCGGTTTCGTAATCCTAGCAAACATCGTTTAATTTTCTAGCATGGATCTGATACCACTGTAGGGTTGTTTAGCACGGTAGTAAGGTTTCGGGAGGTATCGTCCATGCCATATTTAAATTTTTGCCGTTCTAGCTAACCCTAACCCTATAATCGATACTAGAAAATCCGACGAAACGAATGCAAAAAACTTTGCAACTAAAATGAACAAGGAATACAAGCTATGTAGACCGGTCCTTCACTTCAATAGCTCCGTGCAGTAGTCATTTCGCTGCGATCACGAACTCCCGGACTCTAGAAAGGCTCCCATGAAGATATGAACAAGCTTGCATCAAAGTCTTCGAGACCGAAGATGATCTACGTCGAGGAGACACTAGCTCATTATACCTCTTCACTAATGGTGAGATTAGTGAAGCAAACACCCTAAACTAAATGGCTAATAGTAGAAGATGGTGAAGTAGGAAGTGGACTCACTTTACTTTTATTTTTCTCACAAGATTTCATCACTTAGAAAAAACTAGCAAGCTTTTTCCCTTGAGGAAGAAGAAGAAGTGATGAAGAAAATGAATGAGAGACTGAGCTTAGAATTGCAACCGTGAGTGAGTTAGTGCCATGCCTAACTCATGTAGAGAACAAACCATAGTCTAAGGTTAAGGGTTGGGTTAACAAATATCTTAAACTAGACAAACAAGTTAAATAAGTCAATGTTCTACTAACTTCTCCAAGCTTAATCTTGACTAAATCCAAATGTTTGATTTGCTTAAAATAAATAAAACCCTAGTTTTAACCCTAGCATGGTATAAGTCTCATACATACATGTTGCATGCGTAACCTAACATGATACATATTATATAGCACATATATATAATGTATGCAAAGTGAAAAAAGAAATGGTCAAGTGAGCAATATTAGTTAACGTAAATTCATATATCATATATATATATATAATTATACATTAAATCATTAAATCAACACTTGATTTAATGATCCGGCTATATCACATATAACCGAATAATATCAATAATATCAACTTACCGAATCAACACTTGATTCGATAACCCGGCTATATCACATATATCCGTCCGATATCACATATCGCGAGAATACAGTACGGTATCACATACTCGTATCAATATCGATCCCGCACATATCACATATGTGCTCTTACTCCGTTTCGCATGAACCAGGAAATCTCTGTGTAGGACTCTAAAGACTCGTCAATACGCCGGCATTAAGTGATGATCATATCAAACACTCACAAGCCGCAAGCGGTCTGCTAAACGTAACGGCCACCCGGGTATTGAGCGATCAGAAGATCAACAAGCAAGCCTGCTCGTACTCCTGCGAATCCAATCAGTAACACTACCGTACAGTCCAGTCTCTTCGTCTGATATGTCGCATATCACAGCCTGAGAGTGGTATAACATCAGACCCCAATAGCCTGATAAGTCATGCCGATGCAAGGTCCATAACGGTTTGAGAAACTACTGATAACACTTACCGGTAAATCTCAGCAACCCTGGCCAACGATTTCCTGTTATGGCTAATCGAACATAGCGCAACAGCAACTCCCAATACCGGGAGAGACGAAACCCCTCCTATCGCTCATTGCCTCCATATGACTCGGGACTGTACCCAAAAACCACATTTTTACACGATCTCTTGACCGTGGTATGGTGGAAATCAAAGCACAGTGGGAATCACACAAGACTCTATGACGATCTCGGGTCTACAGACTAACCTGTACCAGTGTCATCAGAGAACTGCTATCCGACGATAGGTATAATACCATCTAGGAGTTCTCGACGAGTCCGTTCAGTGTACCTAGTCTCCACTGAGCACCCGTATACCTTCTCTGATGTCAAACACCAATGGATATGGGATCATCCATCGCCCATCATATGGATCAAGAAGCGTATACGCTAGTCTACTCTGGAGTATTGATGCCCTGTCTTGATACTCCCACGACTAGGAACAATTATAGGGTGTACTTGTGGACTACCCTTAGCCCCACTAGTATGATCTCCATTATAGTCCTAGTAGCCAAGTACACATCCTAAGAGCTTTGTCAACATGTGAGAGCAAGTCAGTATCACGTATACAAGTCAACATGTTAAGACAAAGAGCAACCAGATAGCATACTATCATATCGAGCAAGAAAGTCCTCCCTATATATGTCCAGGCATCCACTACAATATACATCCCATGTACAGTAATGGCCTCTAGAGCATACATATAACTTACAAAATTTGCCTATTTTGCCGTGGATCCGCAGCACTCTCGGAGAATCAGGTTCTGGACTTTTTTGTTGTCTTGTTTTGATATTTGGAGATCCTCAAAATGTCTATATTCTGTTAATAATACACCGAGTCTCTGCCGATGCTAGATCTTACAATTTGCTTCAATATTTTGACAGATTTGATTCCGACATCTTGATTTATCCCAGATCTCTTAGATTTCAGACCTGAGCTAATCTGCAAAATATCTCAAATCAAAGTGTCAGTAATATTTGGTATTTTGAGATATTATCCTAACCATTTTATATGATATTAAATTTTAAGAATATTGATTAAAAATACTTGATACGATATGCATATTTTAATTATAATATTTCATTTAAATATTATATGCATGTATTTTCCCTCATTATGTTAATTTTAATGTAGAAATATATGATAATAAACTTTTTACATATAAACCCTCATATGCTCTTATAATTACAATAAACATCTTTTAGTACATAACAATAATAGGTAAAATGTTCACTCAAATGTGCAATATTTTAGACTAATCAGTCATGAGTCTACAATTAATATCTTATCGATTAATCTAGATCTCTTTTAACTAACTAGGTTGAATATCTTGTAATTAAATTATTTTCTTATCTTCCATAATTAAATTTTTAGTTTGTCAAACTTTTCTTAACCTAATTAGATTATTGGTGTTATCACCCTTCCTTAATTTTATTTTAGACGTCAACTTTCATTATGAGATTAGTTTATTAGATGAAAAACTATAAAGAGGATAATTAAATCCTAAGACATTCATCATAAAAGCATAGAAAAGAAGAGATAAAATATTATCCAACCACAAAATAAATACAAACAAAACTCTAGAAAAGAATTTGTCACTCATGTTTATAGAATAAAAATAAATTTTATTCATAATCAAGAGTACTTACAATAGACTCGATCTCTTCTTCTTGAAAACCCTTAATGAGAAGCCTATGAGATAGATGATAGAGATATGAAATCCTAACTTGAATGGTTATATAAGGCTAAGGAAGATTGGAGAACAAGTAATAGAAGATACAAGAGAATCTACTTTCTAACAATTATAATAATCTAATCTAATTGCTCTGTTGGATACTGTTACGTGCCTTCAGAATATTTAAAAGACAAAACCCTACATCTTATATTAATCTATATGGAAAGACGATCGTGCCCATAAAAAATCTCATCGAACCGCCCAAAATCGACCGCTGATCCGCTGCCGTTTTTTGGCTTTGTGACTCCATATTTTTTCTGTGGTTTTATCGTCAATTTAAATGATTTTTGAGTACATAAAATCTTGAATATCTCACTGTATCTCTGTAGTTGCGTAGATCTCCGAATTGTTCCCAAATTTGGTATATAATTAACCAGGTTGATTTGTTGTTTTTTGATTTGGTTTGGTTTCTCCAACTAATTTGTTATTGTGATGATTGATCCACCTCTATTTATTACAAATTTTGCTGATTTGTAATGATATTCCCAAATTTGTTCCAAAATTGGAAATTGTCTTTTGATTTTTTGAATAATTCTCTTAAGCCTCTATTATACGTACGTAATCCTTCTTTTGGGACAATTTTCCGTCCTTTTGTATCCAAGCCCTGTTATCTGTAATAATTCTCAAAAAATACCCGGAACAACATAATATATGACAATTACATGATGAATGGGTTAGAAAATGTGCAATAAATAACGCCTATCAATTATCGTGTTATCTTGACAGGTATATCTGGCTTCTTATCATATACTTTCGGCTTATATACGTTCTCTCCGCAGGTGGGACAGTCTTTCAAATCTTAATTTTCTTTCCGGTACAGTACACAATTTTTGGGACATGTATGAATTTTCTCACAGTTAAGACCTAAATTAGATATCATCTTCTAGGTTTCGTACCAGCTCTCAGGCATATTATTTCCTGGGGGCATAGAATTTTTCAGGAATTTGAGAAGTATCGTGAATAATTTGTTACTCCATCTATTTAGGCACTTAATCTCGAAAAGATGGACGAACCATGATACTGTGGAATATTTTTTATTCTCATAAATTGGTCTCCTAGTATCATTTATGTACTTTTCATACTTATCCGCACGCTATTCTTGACTGAAAGGAAGGTATTTTTCAGCAGGATTACTATCACCGAGAGCATGCTCTAACATATCCTCCATTTTCTCAGCTGGAAAGAAGTAATCTTCTTCTTCTTCTTCTTTCGCCGCATTACAGTCTTCTTTTTCTTCCCCGTGATATACCCAAATTGTATAAAATCTAGCAAAACCATATTTAACAATGTGACGCTCTACCTCCCCTATATTCCGGTACATCTTATTCTCACAACTGTCACACGGACAATAGATCTTCCCCGACACAACCATATGATGTTTGCGTGCAAATTCGATGAAAGTAACAACTCCTGCGATGAACTCAGGATTCGTGCATTGTTGACGATCCACGTACATCCAATCCTTAATTTTGATGTACTGATGGTCCATGTTAGACTGTATATAACACACACACACACACACACACACATATGTCGTTAACATATCCTAAAAGCACATGTGCAATTAATACAAGCCAGGCTGATAGGTGTAATTTATTGCATATTTTTATATCTGAATTTACCTTAATTTATCTATTTAATGCTGCTCGAGTTATGTTTTGTGAATAAATGCACATTATAGGGTCGCAATTGCAAAAAGAAGAAAAAGACGACTTACGTGCATTCAACGCAATCGATTTATTAAAGGAGCTAGAGTATCAAATAGATGTTCAAACGAGTCTACCCAATAGAACAAGACACCGGGCCAAATCAGAGACGAAGTGGGCCCCACTTGGGCGCATTTATGCGGCCCCAAGCACGAATATGCGGCCCGTTTATCGAGACAGGCTCTGAAATTTCACGTGCTACTCATGGATTCACAATTATACTATTTTATCTTTTGTAATCGGCTTAGAGCCCTATAAATACTGCATTATAATTATTTAGGGCCTCATCTCCCATTGGCCTCCTTTTTCTTTATAGCATTTTCCTAGGCTATATGTTGGAGGAGATCAAATATTTTGGTAAGTTTATTTTATTTGCATTTTTTATTATGATGCATTTTATCATTCTTGCTTTTCTTTTCTTTTTAATTATGCATAAGTAATCTTAAAAAAACTAGGTTGATGTACCTAGAGCTTATTATGAATTGATCATCTCATCTATTTTTTTCTCTATGTACGAATACAAATATGGACATGCTAATTTAATCTTAATAAAATTCCTATTGATAAACTAGATTAGAATTTATGATTGACAACCATAGATTAATTTAGAGAAAGTAGAAAATAAGCTGATTAATATAGACTAGGTTTGATCTATTTAGTTTCCAGGTTATTAGTTACTAATCGATAAACCTAGGCAGATGTTTACGATGACAAGTATTAGATCCATTTAGAGGAAGATTTAGACTAGATTAATACTATACTAATTAGACTATATCCTACAATAATTATAGAGATTGGTTGTTTGATAGAGTAAATTGAAGATCGTATAATTTATACTTACTTAGAATTTGATAGGTTATTACGATTAACGAATATTTTATGTTTATAACCATATATTTATAGATGCTATAGGATAGTAAAAATAAAGAGAATATAGATAGTTTGATTGATTCATGATCAGATCCTGGGGATTCAATACTAGGTGTATTGCTTCTTTTAATTTATATTTTAAAAAGCTTTTATTTATTTATTTATTATTCGCATTCAGTAATTAGTAATTCTTTTCAAAACCTATTTTCAATTCACCTAGATTTAATTAGTTTGCCATCTTTCCCGCGGATCGATCCACAAATTGAATAATTGACAACCGTATACTTACGGTATAATTAGAACTATAAAATAAACCCACATAGGTTTTTGTCGCCGTTGCCAGATAATATGGTTTAAATCTAATTAAATTTTTCGAATTAAGTTTTTGTTTATTTTTAGCTCTCTTTTACTCTGTTTTTTTCCTGAATTATTAACATGGAATTCGAAGACACAGATAGCTTTCTGGATAAGACAGAGAGCCGCACAAAAAATTGGAGCACGAAATTTGAAAATTTGGCACCAAAAAAGCTCTCGGTTCTAGACGGATATTGGTGAAATTTTCTCTGGATTTTTCTTTAAGTTTTCTTATCATATTCTGTCTTCTAAAATAATTTTTGAAATTTTTTAAATTTTAAAATAATTTTTGAAAATTTTTAAATTTTGAATTTTTAAATTTCTTAAATAACATCTATTGAATTATTATTATTTTCTATAACAAAAGGTTAAATTTTTTTTAAAAAACATTTAAATATGGGTGACGAACATGCAAAAACAACCTTATATGAATTTGTTATCCAGTTAATCCATCACTTCAATCTTGCATTAGAATAAATATGCATAAGCACGATATTATTTCACTTGACACATGCATATCCGCCAATGATACTATATTAGATACTATTATGCATAAGGTAAAGGCTTTTAAGAATAAAATTTGGGTTTTTAGTAATCCACATTTTCAATCTTTTTGTATTAATTGTCAAGATCTCCGTCATTCTCTTAAGGAGTATCTATTTGTTGATTGGAGAAACCAACAAAATTATTGTTGGAATCAAGACATTAATTCAGAAGTGTATAACTACAATTTAGGCCAATAATTCCCACCAAGCCCTTATCATGATGTAGGTTCTCCATGCAATACAATTTAAACTGACATAACTTTCACTTCTCCAAATTTCATAGGCCAACAATTACCATCTTACCTATATTATGATGTTGCACCTTCTTACGACTAAATCCAATCCTATCTAATTTTCACATTTTTTTGACATTGATAATGAACATGAAATAAAGAGTTCAATATTGCAAACCGAATTTGAATTTTTCATTGAAACTCGTTCACATACTACGTCTGACTTAGAAAAAGGGTTGGCAAAATTTACATCCACCATGACTGCATGCATACAAATGTCTGAACAATCACTTAGAGTCTATGAAGAAACAACGAAAAGGATTAGTATGTTTAATTTACAAATTGCTGCTATGAGTAGTGAGAAAGCACAAGGGACTCCTAGTCAAACCGACATTAATCCTAGTTATCTCGACATCTTAGATTTACAAAGCTAATCAAGTGAGCTATACAACCAATCGATTAAGCATATTATAATCGACAAAATGTTCGAGGTCGAGAAGTTTGACTTGACTGACTGTTGCGATAAAATTTTTGAGGAGGGTATTTGTGATTTTGATGGATGAGGCTTCAGTAAAATGTTTGAGGAAGATATTGATGAAGAAACCACAGTGGCAGATAAAATTTTTGAGGAACTCTAAGATAAAGAAGACACATCTGTGGAGGAAATGAGCTCACCTACGTATCAATTTGAGGAGGAGGAATTAAAGTTGCGAGATGAGTGACGCGAAGAAATTTTTGAAGACTCCACAATCATAATAGAAAGGTAGGTGTCTGAGAAAGAAGTGGTTAACTTTGATGAAGATTATTTGGATCAAAATTTTAAGGAAATTTTTAAGGATAAACTCAACCTTTTGGATGAGTTAGACTCACCAAATCATCAAGTACATAACTTAAATTGAGAACATCCTCTTAAGACGTTGACAGATGAATCTAACCCTCAAATACTTCCGGCCTGTAAGTGTTAGTTATTTGTATGCCCTAGAGGCCATTACTATACATAGGATGTATATTGTAGTGGGTGCTTGGACATATATAGGGAGGACTTTCTTGCTCGACATGATAGTATGCTATCTGGTTGATCTTTACCTTAACGTGTATACTGATTGTCTCTCTGTTACATGTTGGTAAAGCCCTTAGGATGTGTACTTGACTACCTGGACTATGATGTAGATCATACTAGTGGGGACAGGGTAGTCCATAAGTACATCCTTCAAAGTCCCTAGTCGTGGGTGTATTGAGACGGGGCATCGATATACCAGAGTAGACTAGCGTATACCTTCTCGACCCATACAGATGGACGATGGATGATCCCATATCCATTGGTGTTTGACATCAGAGATGATATACGGGTGCTCAGTAGAGACTGGGTACACTGGACGGACTCGCCGAGAACTCCCAGATGGTATTATACCTTACGTCAGATGGCAGTTCTCTGGTGACACTGGTACAGAGTAGTCTGTTGACCCGAGATCGTCATAGAGTCTTGTGTGGTTCCCACTGTGCTTTGATTTCCATATTACCACGTCCAAGAGGGCGTGCAAAACGGTGGTTTTTGGGTACAGTCCCGAGTCACATGGAGGCAATGAGCGATAGGAGGGGATTCGTCTCTCCCGGTATAGGGAGTTGATGTTGCGCTGTGTTCGATTGGCTATAACCGCAAATCCCTGGCCAGAGTTGCTGAGATTTACTGGTAAGTGTTACCAATAGTATCTCAAACTGTTATAGACCTCATATCGACACGACTTATCGAGCTATTGGGGTCTGACGTTTACCACCCCTAGACGAGATATGCGACAGATCAGACAATCAGACCGGACTGTACGGTAAGTGTTACTGGTTGGATTCACAGGAGTGTGAGCGGGCTTGCTCGTCGATCTTCTGATCGCTCAATACCCGGATGGCCGTTACGTTTAGCAGACCGCTTGCGGCTTGTGGGTGTTTGATATGATCAACACCTGCTGCCGGCGTATTGACGAGTCTTTAGAGTCCTACACAGAGGTTTCCTGGCTCAAGCGAAACGAAATAGGAGCGCATATGAGATATGTGCGGGACCGAGAATAATGCGTGTATGTGATACCGTATTCCATTCTCGCGATGAATGTATCGATTGGTTGTATGCGATATAACCTAATTATCGATTCAAGGATTGATTCGATAAGCCGATACATTGGATACTAGTCGGTGATATGCGATATGACCGGATCGTTAAATCAAGTGTTGATTTAATGATTTAATGTATAATTATATATTTGATATATTACTTTGCATTAACTAGTATTGGTTCACTCTAAATGGATTTTCTCACTTGGTTTGTGCACATTGTATATGTGATATACTTTTGTACACAAGTTTGTATCATGTTTGATGATACATACTAACTTGAGCATGTGTAAAGATTAAACCATGGTTGTGTAATGGTTAGGGTTTTCCTTTCATTTTCTTATTCATTTATTTATTGATTTATTCTTTATGGAAAATGAAAAGCATAATGGGAAAAATGGTGGCTTTCTTTGTTTGTATTTGAAGCTTCATGAAGCTTTGACCAAGTGACCATTTTGTCTCATGCTTAACCCTAACCATTCCATTTAACCATGATTAAATCTCTACACTTGACCATGGTTTACATTATGATAAGTATTCATTTTCTTTTCATTTTAAAAAATAACTTATCATAACTTCATCTTCTTCTTCTTCATCTTCTTCAAAGAAGAAAACCTTGGACCATCAATGGTGATTGATGAAAAAGAGTGAGAAATCCAATTCTAAAGTCTACCCACTTCCTATTTCTTCATCCTCTACCTCTTGCCAAGTAGTGGAGTGTGTTTTCTTCACAAGTTTCATGACTTGGTGAAGTTGGAGCTTGATCTAGCGATGCCTCGACGTAGATCATCTTCGGCATCGTCGTCGATGACCTACCCCGCTTTTTCTCCGATGAAGCCGACGCTAGAGCCCAAGATCCGTTTTGTACAGCGAGGAGACATCATCGCGGAGCCATGGAGGTGAAGGACCGGATCTACAAAGGTTGTATTTCCGTTCTCTTAGTTAAAGTAGTTAACTAGTTGCTTTGTCGCCTAGATTTCTAGCCAACGATCCGTATTAGGGTTTCTCGGCACCCCAAAAAATTTGAAATTGGCATGGTTGATACCTTGTGAGACCTCTTGAGAGTGCCTAGGAACCCTACAGTAAGTGCGTGGTGCTAGGGTTCCAACACTTGCGGACCGCGGCAAAAATATAGAACAAAAATTTCTATAACATATCACCAAACGTTATACCCAAAATCATCCATATAATAGTAGTTGTTAAAAACAAGAGAGCTAAACATACTAAAGTAGGAGTTTAGAGGGACTACAGCCTTTGTAGCGTGTCTATTCTCTAGTGGAAGACCTAAGCTAGACTCCACGTCGCACCGTAGCTCTGATACCAGGGATTCCAACCCCTTCATCGCATAAAACATATCAACTCACAATATACCAAAATCATAACACACCAATGGACACACAGGTTTAACGTGGTTTGACCAGCTCAGTTTATATCCACAGGGCTAAAAACGAGGATCTCATGAACACAAAGAGATTACAAAGCACTCAAACCACTCAATAATCTCTCTCATCCTCTCTTTTGCTCTCACACTACCACTCAACAATTTCTAAAAATATGTATGTTTTATTTATTTTTCGGTTATATGAAACTTGTTTAATATTATTAATTTCAAACTAAAATTAACCAATAATTAAAGGAAAATGCTCACATTAATGTCAAACACATAAGCGCTCGCACAAAATGAGCGTACACAAACAATTACGTATGTATATTCGCTCTCACCTACATCATCCACGTGCAAAATGAGCAGCCTAAGATAGCTCTCGTGCTTCTCATAAAGTGGTGCATGCATTTGTCCCTGTTGTCCATACACTTCCTAGCGTGTTCTAATTAATAAATGTAGTCTTAGCGTACGTAGCGTTTCTGGTAAACATCTTTGAACGATCATGTTCACACATATACCGTCCAGGTACAAAACAGACGGATTAATTACGTGCTTCGCATAAAAGGGTCCATATCTCAACATTTCTACGTGTACACCTCATAGAGTGGTGTAACCTTTTTGACCATAAACATCTTTGAACGATCAGATTCACATTTATAGATACCGTCCACGTATTAATTAATTAGACGATCGAAGCAGCTTAAAATAGCTCATGCTTCACATAAAATAAAATGGTCCCGTGTTTGCCCATACACATCACAGCTTGCTCTAATCCAGAAATGCATGTGTCGTAGGATAATTAATTAGCCTTACTCGTGAACATCTCCGAATGATGATATTCACACCTATACAGCCCACGTACAAAACGAGAGCCTTGAACTAGCTCGTGATCTTTGTGATGATATTCACACCTATACAGCCCACGTACAAAACGAGAGCCTTGAACTAGCTCGTGATCTTTGTGATGATATTCACACCTATACAGCCCACGTACAAAACGAGAGCCTTGAACTAGCTCGTGATCGATTCACATAAAGTGGTGTGTGTGTGTGTGATCATTGTACGTAGGATCTCCATCCTCTACCGTTTTGATGTAAACCTAAGTATGGGGCAATCCTTTTGCGCTAACAAAAAAGATGAGCCTCTCAATGTGAGAGGAGACCAATTCCGATGCGCGCGCGCATACATACGTATTTATATGCTCAATTAATAATACACATGCCCTCTTGTTCCCCTGTTGCACCAAAAGTCTCAAACAATCTTTTTATTATATTTAATGAAACCGTGTAGCTAGGCCAAATTAAGTTAGCTAGAAAACAGATAATTAATGCATATCAAGTAAAACAGCCACAAATTTGGAATACCATTGACATTAAGGTCCTATGACCCTTATTTGTTGTGTTGATGTGCTATTTAGCTAGCTATGTGCAAGGTCATCTATTTCATTAGAGGTTAAACTGACTGTCTAGTACACTGACAAATTACCTGTGTACACATCCAGACAGCAAAGAGAAAGATATGGAGAATTTCAGGAATTCTTTGGTCCGTGTTATCTCGATCTCTCTCATGACCAGACATGCATATATGCCCGACAAAGATATCTATATATCTTTTAAATACTTTCTACATAAGTCTCTTTGCTGGATATCACAAGTTTGCAAAATGCATCTTTTTAGACGACATGGTCTTTTCTCCCTGAAACCTCGTTTCAGCAAAGGCAAAAGTCGTCTCAACTCTAAAGACACTAGGTTACAGCCCATCTAACATCACGTAAAAGAGACTAGACTTTGAGCTAGCTGTTGTTCTCGTTGCATCAAAAATTTATTACCGTCTTTGCAGATAGTATATTTCAGATGAGATTACCATCTAAACTCTCAGATTACACCATAAGATTGCAGGACCATATTAAAATGAAAAAAATCGATCATGGTTGATTTTGTTTCTTTGTGATTACAGAAATCTTATTCAGGATTATTTTATATCATAAATATTTGATCAAATATCGCACTTTAATATTCTTTATTTAAGATATTGGCCTGGAAAATAATATTTTGATCCACTTTGAATTTCTACCCTCACTTAGATAAGAGATAAATTATGACCATGTTTGCACTAATATTCAGATGAGAGCACTACTACGAATATGGTTGTCTCTACGGTTGGAATGCACTTTGGATTTCTACCCACACTTACATAAGAGATAAATTATGACCATATTTGCACTAATATTCAGATGAGAGCATTACTACGAATATGTTGGAACCATAGGGGCAAACCACTGTCCCTACGGTGGAAAGCACTACTACGAATATGGCTTGTCTCTACGGTTGGAATGCATGTTGAATTTCTACTCTCACTTACATAAGAGATAAATTATGACCATGTTTGCACTAATATTCATAAGAGAGCACTATTATGAATATGTTGGAACCATCGGGGCAAGTCCCTGCGGTGGAAAGCACTGCTACAAATATGGCTTGCCCCTACGGCTGGAATGCACTTTGAATTTCTACCCACACTTACATAAGAGATAAATTATGACCATGTTTGCACTAATATTCAGATGAGAGCACTACTACGAACATGTTGGGACCATAAGGGAAAACCACTGTCCCTGCGGTTTCCACCGTAGAGGCAAAATTATGATCCGTAGGGACAAAACACTTGTACAAAGATGGTTTGTCCCTACGGGTGAGAAAAACCATAGGGGCAATTTTATGTTGCTCCAACGGTTTCCACCGTAGGGGCAAACAATACCCTTATGGTGGTAACCGTAGGGACAAGTTTATAGAAAAAAATAACTTCTGTAGTTGTTCTTAGGGTATCGGCAGAAAAACCCTACTGTAGGAACCATAGGGACAATGTCGGGTTTTTCTTATAAAAAATAAAACCGAAAATTTCCATTCCCCCACACCCCAATTCCTAAAATCGAACCTTCCCACCAAGAAAATTTCCTCTGTTTCCTAACCCTAACCATCGTAGCCACTGCTACCACCTTCGCAGCCACCGCCACCACCACCATCACCAGCACCTTCGCCACCGACGCCTCCACCAATTGCCTCCACCGTCGATTTCACCATCTCCATCACCGCCTCCACAATCGTGTGTCTCCCCAAAATTCTAGCAGCCATCGTCACCACTGCCATCGCCGTCCTCTACTGTCGCTACCACCATCGGCTTCCCTCTCCACCTCTCTCGCGGTTAGCCCCTCTCTCTGACTCACTGTCTCTTTCTCACACACCTAGCCGATCGGCTCACGCTTCGAGCTTCTCCATTGCCGATATCCTCGAGCATCGAGCTCCATCGTCGATCGCCTCTAGCCTCGAGCTCTTCCATCACCGATCGCCTCGAGCTCAGCCATCGCCGATCGCCTCGAGCCTCAGCGATCACCTTGAGCCTCGGCGATCGCCTCAAGTCTCGAGCTCCGCCACCACTGATCGCCTCAATCCTTGAGCTCTGCCACCACTGATCCCCAACTCCGCCACCGCTGATCCCCATTGCTGATCGCCTCGAGCCTCAACGATCACCTTGAGCCTCAGTGATCGCCTCAAGTTTCAAGCTCCGCCACCGCTGATCGCCTCAATCCTCGAGCTCCGCCACCGCTGATCCCCGGCGCGTCGAGTCCAGTGCCGAGCCCTCATCGATCCTCCATCATAGCGTCGACCTCCTCCTCCACAGTGAGTTCCAAACCGCCGAGCCCCCGTCGATCACAGTGGGTGATTTTTTTTTTTAGAAAATTGTTAGAAATTATTTTAAGCTTTTTAAATTAGTTAGTTTTGAATATTAAGTTTAATTTTTTGATGATGAGTTAATTAGTTTAATTTCTCAAATATGATGAAGATCTTGATGATGATCATGATATGTTTTCAGTTAAGAAAGAAAAAGAAAAAAATGAACGTCGAATCCTTTGGTGAAGAGAGAAAGGTCGTAAGTTTTCAGTAAAAAAAGAAAATGAAAACCATCACAAAGATTTCTATATATGAAAAAATTTCTTTATTGTAGAAAGAATATTAATTTCTTACTAGTAATAGTAGTTAGTCCTCCAATAAAATTTTATTTTGTCTTGATCCTTGCTTTTTGTTTTTGTTGCATTGCTCTTTTAACATCATTTTTCCTACTAAATAATATGGGTTTTCCCTATCCTCATAGACGAGATACAATTAGACATAACCTAATTTGGTATCATGTTTCCATATTGCCAACACCGATCACTTGATGACGATCGTGATATCATGCTATTGTCGTGTTTTTCTATATCTTTTCGGGGTCCTCTTTTATCTCCAACAAAGAAAGGAAAAAAATATCGTATATTAATTGACATTAGTCGAGAATCGTGCCATAACTAGCTACTAATAAGATCATTTGGTATGAAAGTTGTCACGTCCTTTTCCCGGTATACGGCGAAGGGGACGCGACGAGGCCGCTATGTATTTATTCTGAAGTAAATACGCTAAGCGTATCTAAGCAATATAAATAAAAATGCACAAGAAACAAAAAATATAATTGAACAACAACTTTATTTATTAACATTTTTTTGTACAATGCATGGAAAATTAAATACATCTGAATGAAAGCAATACCTAAACAATGGCTTAACAGAAATGGAAAGTACTGAAATGAAATGTGTACAAGTATAACTACAGCTCGGGATCTTCAAAAAATTGGTCCAAGTCTTCAGTGCTAGGCTCGATCTCCGGAAGGTTCGAATCACCTGACGACATTCAAAGAAGAAGAAAGAGAATGTCGTCAGCGAACAAATCGCTCGGTAAGTTCCAAAGATAAAGGAGGAGTAGAATAGACAGAGAGAGAGAGTAGTTTTTTTTTAAAAAGTTGTATTATATTGTAAACTGTTGTATTTAGTGTTAACGCTGTTATTTGTAGCTTGGTACAGAAGAATACCAGTGTATACGAGAGGAGTCTCTATAAAACAGAGACTAGAGGCAAGTGTAGTACAAGAAACCGTTTATGCCACGGTACAACAGCAACAGAAATACATGTTAGGTGTCTTAAATCTTACAGTATCGTGCCACTTCTAACATCTTCCGTACCAATCTACCCCTTAAAAACCCTGCGATGTCTGGATTGCATTGTTGTATTGTATTGTAAATTGTATTGTCTTATATAGATGGATTGAAAATGTGTTATTTGTACTGTTTTGTAAATGTAAATGGAAGACTTGTATTGTCTTATAATATAGATTGCATAATTGGATGACTTGTCGAAACCATGTGTAACATTTCAAAAAAAAATTATTTTTTTTGGGAAAATTCTGGACAAAAAATTATGGAAATTCTAAAATATGTTATTTAGTGGTAATTGTGTTTAATGTAGGGTTTTTGGTAAAAAGTTTACCAAAATCGGTTCCTGATGATTTATCTGGTTTTACGAATATTTTATCGGAATTTTATCTCGACTGCACACACGTGTGCATGTTAGCTAGGGTTGAGCCTAGGGTGGAACAATGCTTAGATGACCATGGTGGCTTAAACCCTTTAGTTAAGTTAAGTGGGTTAATTAAGGGTTTAGCTTTGTTAAAAATTGGTTAAGGTTAGGGTTGACCTTGTGTAGAGAGAGAGCCATGATGGTTGTTCATTTATTAAGAGAGAGAGAGAGAGAGGTGGCTAGGGTGTGCCATGATCCATCTCATTCTTCAATATCCTTTGTGCTCTTTCACACCCCCCTCTCACTCATATCACTCCCTCTCATCTCTCACATCTCTCCCTCTCACTCTCACACATCACACAACATCAAAAGCATCAGCAGCATCATCGTCTGCTGCAACAGCAGCCGATGTAAAACTTCAGCCCCCAATATCACCACTTCAGCCCCCCTACATCTGCTGCTACCAACAGCCACAGCAACATCACATACTACAACACCACACCCTCATCAAACCCTACAACATCACTCTCCCACTTCACCAAAGCAACAACAGCTGCAGTTGCTGTAACAACAGAAACACAACACAATAACAGTAGCAACAGCCTCAGCCAGAACTGCATCAGCGGTGAAGAAAACAGCAGCAGTAGCAGCTGCAACTGCAACAAGAGCCACAAAGGAGCAGCTCAGCATGCAGCACAGTCCTTCCTTCTTTCCTTCTCATTCATCCTAGGACCCCCTTGAGGTATAATCTCACAACCCAACTCCTATCTTGCCAAGTTCTGGTTATATAGCTGAGATTTAATTTTATTATGTGAGTTAGTGCTAGTTTAGGGAAATTTGAGTGAGATTTGGCCAAGTGTCGGTTTTGAATGTTGGTATAGCCCTATTAGGTGTATTTGAGACCAGTTTAACCAAGATTACCCCAGATCCCAGTAAGTTATTTGAATGTCCCGACTTGGCGTATTTTATCGATTTTGTCGACTTTGTGGCCTTTCTGGAAACTGCTATCAATCCGGACATCCTAAAATAATTTTGACTTGGCAATAGGATGTGTAGGCAGATAGGAACCAACGCCCAAAACCCTAGCCCCAACCACTTTCCTTTGGCCGCAGATTAATTCCCCCTAGCTGCAATTTGCGGCCAGAGCAGGGGAAAATCCCCTCATTTTTGGTGCACGACTCCTTTACCTGTAAACTTGACCCTGAGTATATCTAGTTTTGACTGATTCCAATCAGGGTATAATATGAGTTGATTTTCTTGAGTTGGCGCATGATTTACGACTTGTTTTCGTATGGATTTTGGTACTTGGTGATTCGTTTCTGTCGAGTGGCGTTTGAACGCCAATGACAGAAGGATATTGGCTATGTTTGCATGCGAGGCTGTATGTTTTTACCTATCGGCGTAGCGTGTACCATTTTGGTTTCCGACATGGTTTTCATGTGTTTTAGCGTGTGATATCCTTGTAGGTACCCCACGTGGCGTTGAAGCGTTGGAGATGCAAATGGCGACATCAGCACCGGCACACATAAGTAAGGTGAGTAGATTTATATCTACGGGGAGAAGTCGGGTGGATGACGTATAGCACCCCCGCAGTCTGTGGTGATGTATACGGATGCGTATACACACTTACAAATATTATATGTTATTTGTGATTCATGATGATGTTTAAGATGGATATTGGTGTGTTGGATTGGTGAAAGGTTACGAACCCAAGAGTAGTGGGTGCACTACACATACACACACATACATACTTGCATACATCCTTATTTTATATGTGGTTATGGGATCCTATATAGTTATGTGTTCACATGGGTATGGGACTATGTGTTCACATATGGATTTGAGGAGGATACTTGGGTTTGAGATGAGTTGATGATATTTGATCCGAGATTATGATATCGGTGATATGGTAAAATTCATATTTAGGATACGTCTTGATGCTTTAGCGGATTTTGGGATGATGATGCCATAGGAATAGTGATATATATATATAAAATGGTCGATATGTGATTACGTTACGAGATATGACAAGATTAGTATGATAGGCCGCCTTGGGCGAGGTATACTCCTTGAGATGATATGTGCTGATGATATTTTTTCATACGAGATCGTTGATCAGTAGTCAGATCATGATGATAGTGATGATGTTAGCTTTGTACTAGACGTAGGTCAGTACCCAGATTATGATATTTGATATAGAGAATACCAGATGAATGATATGACGAATGTGATATTGTCCCGTACCCAGATTTGGGGATGCCGTACGACGGATTTACGTACGAGCTCTAATTTGATGTTTGATCCGCACTCTTGATTTGGGAATAACTGATTATAGAGATATGGTATCGGATGTGATATTATCGAGACGGGATCACTGATTATAAATGTATATATATGTATCGACTCAGAGGTTAGGCGGTTTCCTTTACCTGCAGTTAGCCTATTAGATCAGCCCTATAGGCGGTGTAGCTGTATGACTCTTATGACATCAGATACAGTCTAGCTACCATTGTGTTTAGTATTCAGCCCCCGCACATTATTATTGTTGCTCTGCATCGCATACTGTTGTGATTCATATTCCATTATTGATATCATGCTGTTAGGACACCAGCACCATTACCGATGATGCGTATGTACCGCGTACACTTATTTGCCGGTCACACACATCTTCATCGGTAATTGCCATGTCACGTACACTTAGAGAATATTATTACTTGATTTAGCTTGTTAGCTAGTAGTTGACATGATATTAGTGTACTTGCCTTATATGCCAGCTTGACATTGTAGTTATTACTTGTCACTTCAAGCATACTGTTATTCATTATATGCTGCATTCATGGATTCTCATGCTTACATTCATGATTTTACATGCTATTGATGATTCGGATCTCCATGATATTTTCTGGATTTGGGGGGAAAACCGCAAAACTTATATAAACTGCTTCCTCTTTTTTTAAATAAAAATGCGGTTTTCCCATGATGTATGAGTCGCCCACCATGAGTTTGCTGATGGATTTTGAGACCCGATTCGAGGAGGCGGATGAACCGTTTCGGGTACATGGTGGGCCCGGTGCGGTACCCCGGGGCAAGAAGATCGCAGGAGTTGGCGTTGAGCCTGGCAGGGGAGCACGACCGACCGGTGATATTACCCGACGCGTCGGATATCCAGAGGATACCGTCGTGATCATGAGATGGATGGTAGGGGCCGGTCTGGACTGACGGCGCCCTAGATATTGTGATTGAGATATTGAGATTCTGAGATATTGAGGTACAGAGATTATGACACAGAGATATCGAGATATTGGGATTTATGTTTTGTGCCGATGCTAGGCACTGTTTATGCTGATTTCATTTATGATACTTCATTTTAAAAATACAGAAATTTCACAAATTTATGAAAGCAGTTTTCTTCTGTACATGCATTCGGTTTCATGCATTCATACATCATCCATATGATACATTGCCACCTGATGCACTGACACGGGCATATGGGATTATACTTAGGTTAGATATTTACCCTAGCCATTGTTATAGGTTGCTGGTTATATATTTGAGGATTATATATTATGATCGTATGAACTAGGATTGCGTCATACATGCGATTTTCTGTTCGTAGATCTTTTTCTACTCACGAGCTGGCAACTCACCCCCGTTATGCCCCAGTTTCTTACAGGTGTTGCCATACAGGTTTCATTACGTCTTTGCGGGCACTGTTCCTTTCGGGTGACTTGCTAGTAGGTGGGTTTATTGTATCGTACCCATCATTATACATTGTATATTATATTTCAGTTGTATCTAGAAGTTCCATCAACCAAACATGTATTTATTTGAGATAGAGACCAGTGATGTTTATTCTTTCGACCTTAGAGTCGCGCGTTATATTTCTGTGGATTTCGTGCAGTTTGAGTTTCCTTCTCTGTTGTGATCCTCGTCTTTAGGCGTTGTATATTATATTACTAGCTGGTTGACTTATAGTGGTTTTCCTACACTCTACTACTTTTCTTGGTTTGGATTTCTGGGCTCGGCTTACTTAGAGTACGTACGCCTCGAGACGTTCGTAGTCTAGGTGCCGGTCATGTTCCGTACTTTCGGGACATGACAAAGTTGGTATCAGAGCGTTAGGTTTTACCTTCGGAGCATAGGATGACCCTTGGTTGATGGAATAGGTGACTAAAGTAGAGTGACGTACCGTGGGTATGTTCCGCGGCATATTTACGACACGCCACTCCACTTAAGAAGCCTTAGGATGTACATTTCTTTGTTCAGTATCATATTCATTCCTGATCTAGCCTCATCAGTACCAGTTATGGTTTTGCTGCCACGATTACTGGCAGGGAGAGCTACGGCTAGAGTTGCGGTCAGCATGAGCTCGTTACGAACGAGGACTGACCGGGGCGTAATTCCGGCGACACACGATTGTAGAGATGTGCCTTTTGATTGTGTTTGCGCCACGAGCGTTGGATGGATCGCTGTATGAGATTGCTCGAACGTGCCGATCAGCACCAGAGGATTGAGCCACTGATAGAGGCCAGCCAGACTTTGATGACCGTTGAAGTGTTGCTTATCCATGATGATTGAGGCACGGTTCAGCGTGCTGACGAGTGAGCCAGTTGTTGCTGCGAACGACGAGATATCGCCCCAGATGTTGGAGCTATTGCGGTATGAGTTGTACTAAGAGATGATAGAAGGTCGCTAGTCACCAAGGATGAATGATTAGGACATGTGGATCGTTCGCTACTCCGATGCGAGGTCATCAGATAGATTGATTCCAGCTAGAGATGACTTCACGTGGAGACGTTGAGAGTCGACAGAGACGATCGAATGTCAGAAACCTATTATTCCAAGTTTAAAGTATTCGGGAAGACATGTAGGTAATTTTATGGTCTCTCTAGAAGAATGAAACCCTAACTCAACTTAATGACTGTGTGAAAGCCTTTGAACCTTAGGGTTTGCGGCAGTTCTGCGGCGCCATTAGTGATGCTTGGGTTTGCCCTTCTACGGCTGGACCACCGATGTTGTGGTATGTACTCGATACTATTATACTGTATCCAAGATGTTGAGCTCTTAAGGGATTATAAGGTTTTGACGACTCGATCGAATGGCTCGACTTTATTCGCATGGTAGGTGGTGAGATGCACTTCTCGGGAGACTTCAGATACGAGGATAGCCGTTGGAGCTCAGTCCATGCAGCCACGACGAGACGAGTCCAAAGCAGTCGACATTAGAGAAAAGTGGAGTAAGAGGTTCGTGCAAGATCTGGATATGATGACGTTCCACTCCGCCGACACCAGAGATGCGATACGCATGCCGAGGCATTGTACTGGGATATACCTTCCAGAAAGAGTTGCGAGGAGTATGCAGCCGTTCCGGAACAAGATGTAGATATAGTAAAGGATGAGGACTCCCGGACAATTGGCAGAGATGAGACTTGGAAGAGACCTTGAGCAGGATTCCTTCCAGGACACTGCTGCAATGATGCTTGCACCCAGGATCAGATGTGTCACGTACATTCAGAGAGCCAGAGGCCGACGCCAATGACATGCTGCTTTACGAGTGGCCGCGAGGATTGACCGAGAAATGACTAGAGGAGTGCCAGAACGGAATCGTCCCCGTTAGCACACATGACAGGGCCGATGAGCCGATGGATCGTGAGGTTGGTAATCCACAGAGAAGACTTGGACCCAGAAGTGGCCATGTTACGCACACCAGCAGGCCAGAGTTCAGGATCGTCGACGAGACATGTTATGAGTAATCACGACAGTTGGCCAGAGATTCGTGGAGGATGCGCTTGGGCGGAACTATTCCGCCATACTTGATTTCGGTATTGTTGGGCGATTTATTCGCATGATTTGATTTGATGATTGAGAATTTACGATTTTTGCACAGTTGTTGCACTTGATATCGTTTTCGTGCCTTGGTTTCACATGTTTATGATTTCATGGGTTTTATACAGTTGAGTTTATTTTTGTACGTATGTACGCACACGATTTGGTTTTTGCACTCGGTATGGTTTGCATATGCCGCAGTGCAGTGATTCGTATTTTGTGCACTTGGATGCACTGGACTTCGATTTCGATGGTAATGCTCGATATTTGTTTTTTGCACTTTATGCACCTGACTGGATTTTTGCGCGTGTTCGGCGCTTGATATTGGATTCCATGATTTCGTGCATGATGGATGCACCGGATTTGGATTTTTAGCGCATGTTGGGCGCATGTTATGAGATACGATTTGGTGCACACCAGATGCACTAAATCGGGATTTTTCGTGCATGTCAGATGCACCTGATTTTGCTGTCAGGCACGCACGTTGCCTATGACCAATGTTGTGTGCACAACCGTTGCACCTTGATGTTGTTTCTGTGCACCTTCTTGGCACATGTATGGATTTGATTCCCATGCGCACCGAACGCACAGGGTTTTCATATGCACCTTTGAATTGGTTTCTATGGAGCAGTACGTTTTATGATATTTGCTATGTGTTTTCGTACTGAGCAGAACTATTCAGAGGACAGTGCCTGGATATATTTTGCATGTACTGATAGATTTCAAAGGGATTTCCAAAAGCGAGCTTTAGTCTCATTATTTACATACGTGTCCGATGTGACACGAAACGTTTAAAACAAGGGAACCCTTCTAAATTGTTTTCAAAACGGCGGGGCGTGCATATTAAACAAAAGATATATACGTATATGGCTATTTTCTTATAGAGACGTCCGTCACTGTGCAGTGTTATGCGCATTGCACATCGACTTTAAAGAATTGGGCATGCACTTCCTTCAAGATATTTACATGTACAGATTTGATATTTACATGTATAGTTCCGATTTATAGCATATCGGTTTTGCTTTGGATTTGGCATTCGTATTTTCACCTTGACTCCGATGATTGCGGGGTGCTTGACGGAGTTTTGATTTCGAGTTATCTGCTCATTACTCATGCGCATGTAATGCGCTATGATGCCTTTTATGTATTGATGATTTCGGAGCCCCGTTGACTTGGACATTTTATTGAAATGTTTTAGAATTTGGGGGTTTAATTTTAAATTCGGGGACCGAATTTCATTAAGGGGGAAAGACAGTAACATTTCCAAAAAAAAATTATTTTTTTTGGGAAAATTCTGGACAAAAAATTATGGAAATTCTAAAATATTTTATTTAGTGGTAATTGTGTTTAATGTAGGGTTTTTGGTAAAAAGTTTACCAAAATCGGTTCCTGATGATTTATCTGGTTTTATGAATATTTTATCGGAATTTTATCTCGACTGCACACACGTGTGCATGTTAGCTAGGGTTGAGCCTAGGGTGGAACCATGCTTAGATGACTATGGTGGCTTAAACCCTTTGGTTAAGTTAAGTGGGTTAATTAAGGGTTTAGCTTTGTTAAAAATTGGTTAAGGTTAGGGTTGACCTTGTGTAGAGAGAGAGCCATGATGGTTGTTCATTTATTAAGAGAGAGAGAGAGAGAGAGGTGGCTAGGGTGTGCCATGATCCATCTCATTCTTCAATATCCTTTGTGCTCTTTCACACACTCATCTCACTCATATCACTCCCTCTCATCTCTCACATCTCTCCCTCTCACTCTCACACATCACATAACATCAAAATCATCAGCATCATCATCGTCTGCTGCAACAGCAGCCGATGTAAAACTTCAGCCCCCAATATCAACACTTCAGCCCCCCTACATCTGCTGCTACCAACAGCCACAGCAACACCATCACATACTACAACACCACACCCTCATCAAACCCTACAACATCACTCTCCCACTTCACCAAAGCAACAACAGCTGCAGCTGCTGTAACAACAGAAACACAACACAATAACAATAGCAACAGCCTCAGCCAGAACTGCATCAGCGGTGAAGAAAACAGCAGCAGTAGCAGCTGCAACTGCAACAAGAGCCACAAAGGAGCAGCTCAGCATGCAGCACAGTCCTTCCTTCTTTCCTTCTCATTCATCCTAGGACCCCCTTGAGGTATAATCTCACAACCCAACTCCTATCTTGCCAAGTTCTGGTTATATAGCTGAGATTTAGTGTAATTATGTGAGTTAGTGCTAGTTTAGGGAAATTTGAGTAAGATTTGGCCAAGTGTCGGTTTTGAATGTTGGTATAGCCCCATTAGGTGTATTTGAGACCAGTTTAACCAAGATTACCCCAGATTCCCAGTAAGTTACCTGAATGTTCCGACTTGGCGTATTTTATCGATTTTGTCGACTTTGTGGCCTTTCTGGAAATTGCTATCAACCCGGACCTCCTAAAATAATTTTGACTTGGCAGTAGGATGTGCAGGCAGATAGGAACCAACACCCAAAACCCTAGCCCCAACCACTTTCCTTTGGCCACAGATTAATTCCCCCTGGCCGCAATTTGGGCCAGAGCAGGGGAAAATCCCCTCATTTTTGGTGCACGACTCCTTTACCTATAAACTTGACCCTGGGTATGTCTAGTTTTGACTGATTCCAATCAGGGTAGAATCTGGGTTGATTTTCTTGAGTTGGCGCATGATTTACGACTTGTTTTCATATGCATTTTGGTACTTGGTGATTCGTTTCTGTCGGGTGGCGTTTGAACGCCAACGGCAGAGGGATATTGGCTGTGTTTGCATGCGAGACTGTAGGTTTTTATCTATCGGCGTAGCGTTTACCATTTTGGTTTCCGACATGGTTTTCATGTGTTTTAGCGTGTGATATCCTTGTAGGTACCCCACGTGGCGTCGAAGCGTTGGAGATGCAAATGGCGACATCTGCACCGGCACACATAAGCAAGGTGGGTAGATTTATATCTACGGGGAGAAGTCGGGTGGATGGCGTATAGCACCCCCGCAGTCTGTAGTGATGTATATGGATACGTATACACACTTACAAATATTATATGTTATTTGTGATTCATGATGATGTTTAAGATGGATATTGGTGTGTTACATTGATGAAAGGTTACGAAACCCTTGAGTAGTGGGTGCACTACACATACACACACATACATACTTGCATACATCCTTATTTTATATGTGGTTATGGGATCCTATATAGTTATGTGTTCACATGGGTATGGGACTATGTGTTCACATATGGATTTGAGGAGGATACTTGGGTTTGAGATGAGTCGATGATATTTGATCCGAGATTATGATATCGATGATATGGTAAAATTCATATTTGAGATACGTCTTGATGCTTTAGCGGATTTTGGGATGATGATGCCATAGGAATAGTGATATATATATAAAATGGTCGACATGTGATTATGTTACGAGATATGACATGATATGATATGACAAGATTAGTATGATAGGCCGCCTTGGGCGAGGTATACTCCTTGAGATGATATGTGCTGATGATATCGATTCATACGAGACTGTTGATCAGTAGTCAGATCATGATGATAGTGATGATGTTAGCTTTGTACTAGACGTAGGTCAGTACCCAGATTATGATATTTGATATAGAGAATACCAGATGAATGATATGACGAATGTGATATTGACCCGTACCCAGATTTGGGGATGCCGTACGACGGATTTACGTACGAGCTATAATTTGATGATTGATCCGCACTCTTGATTTGGGAATAACTGATTATAGAGATATGGTATCGGATGTGATATTATCGAGGCGGGATCACCGATTATAAATGTATATATATGTATCGACTCAGAGGTTAGGCGGTTTCCCTTACCTGCAGTTAGCCTATTAGATCAGCCCTATAGGCGGTGTAGCTGTATGACTCTTATGACATCAGATACAGTCTAGCTACCATTGTGTTTAGTATTCAGTCCCCCGCACATTATTATTGTTGCTCTGCATCGCATACTGTTGTGATTCATATTCCATTATTGATATCATGTTGTTAGGACACCAGCACCATTACCGATGATGCGTATATACCACGTACACTTATTTGCCGGTCACACACATCTTCATCGGTAATTGCCATGTCACGTACACTTAGAGAATATTATTGCTTGATTTAGCTTGTTAGCTAGTAGTTGACATGATATTAGTGTACTTGTCTTATATGCCAGCTTGACATTGTAGTTATTACTTGTCACTTCATGCATACTGTTATTCATTATATGCTGCATTCATGGATTCTCATGCTTACATTCATGATTTTACATGCTATTGATGATTCGGATCTCCATGATATTTTCTGGATTTGGGGGAAAAACGGCAAAATTTATATAAACTGTTTTATCTCTTTTTAAATAAAAATGCGGTTTTCCCATGATGTATGAGTCGTCCACCATGAGTTTGCTGATGGATTTCGAGACCCGATTCGAGGAGGCGGATGAACTGTTTTGGGTACATGGTGGGCCCGGTGCGGTACCCCGGGGCAAGAAGATCGCAGGAGATGGCGTTGAGCCTGGCAGAGGAGCACGACCAACCGGTGATATTACCCGACGTGTCGGATATCCGGAGGATACCGTCGTGGTCATGAGATGGATGGTAGGGGCCGGTCTGGACTGACGTTGCCCTAGATATTGTAATTGAGATATTGAGATTCTGAGATATTGAGGTACAGAGATTATGACACAGAGATATTGGGATTTATGTTTTGTGCCGATGCTAGGCACTGTTTATGCTGATTTCATTTATGATACCTCATTTTAAAAATACAGAAATCTCACAAATTTATGAAAGCAGTTTTCTTCTGTACATTCATTCGGTTTCATGCATTCATACATCATCCATATGATACATTGCCACATGATGCACTGACACGGGCACATGGGATTATACTTAGGATAGATATTTACCCTAGTCATTGTTATAGGTTGCTGGTTATATATTTGAGGATTATATATTATGATCGTATGACCTAGGATTGCGTCATACATGCGATTTTCTGGTCGTAGATCTTTTTCTACTCACGAGTTGGCAACTCACCCCCGTTGTAAGTCCATGCTACCCTTCCCCGGTACTTACGAGGTTGCGGAAGTGGTGAAAAACGATTTTCAAGAGGGTGGTAACATGGACTACAAATACGGATCTTTGCTAAACAACTAACTAGCAACCTAACTTGAGTTTACCTACTCGGTTAGGGGGCTATACCTTTCTTGAACTCCTTCGTCTTCAACTCCTCCCGGTGTACGGATCGGTCTCACCTCGTCGTCTCCTTGCGCCGAAGATGGATCCACCCGAAAGCTTCTACCTTTGGCTTCTTCTTCGACCTTTGAAGAAACTAGATCACTTGGCTTGCTAGGCCTTGTGAACTAGAATGAGTAGAGAAATATTTTGGTGTCTTTTTATCTCTAAGGCAATGAGTCTCAACACATGAGAATGGTTTGCCTTGAGCTAGAGAGAGCAAGAGGAAAAGGGAGAGCTTGAGAATGAGAGAGCTCAAGAGAGAGAAAGCAAAATGAAAGAATGAACCATACTCTTCTCATTCTCACCTCTCATAATCCAAAAGCCATCATAACAAAAATAATAATCAAGTATTGTGTGATGGTTTAAGTCAAAATGGCTATATCATTTCATGCACTCATTTTGCATAAATAAACAAGCAAGCAAAAGTCTTTGCCATGGAATGATAGCCATTGTCATGATGATGGTCAACTAGTCCAACCTAGTCAACCGGTCAACAAAGTCAACAAGTCAACAAAGTCAACCCCTCAACAACCATGTCACTATAATACTTAATTAATATTAATGTTAATCATATATCTTATTCTCATTAGGGTTAAGCAAAAGTCAACTGTCAACAGTCAACAGTCAACAACCCCAATGAGAATACTCTGCCTCTGTCTCTCTGTTAACTGTGCATACACACCCGCATCCGCGTTCCGAGGAACACGAATACAAACGAGATAAAACCAATCCCAAAACGTACACTAGGATCTGGCTTAAACCAAAGCCCGCTAGTGTTAACTGTCCGGACACTGTACGTGCACAAGTGCACGGATGTGACCGAACCCTGCCACAATACCATGCGACCTGTCGCAAAACCATGCGACCTCTACTCTTTTGCCTAAAGGCGAATAGCTTTCTGTATGGGACTCTAAAGACTCGACACTACGCTGGCAGTGGGTTTAACCACAGACCGCAAGCGGCACTAGCTGTGCGTAACGGTCCCCAGGTAGATGCCGACAAGAAGACCGACGAGGTGAAACCCATCTGAACTCCTACTGAGTCTGAATGTAACAATCTCTATACAGTCCGGTCTGTTCGTCTGATACATCGCATGGCGGGCCTAGGAGGCGGTAAACGCCAGTCCCCTAATAGCGGTACAAGTCGTGTCGGAATGAAGCCCAAAACACCCTGAGATAACACTGGAAACCTACCAGTATATCTCGCTTGCCCTGGCCAGGGACTACTCGTGTAATGGCTCTCCTAGACACAGCGCGATGTCAACCCCCAATACCGGGAGAGACGAATCATGTCTAACCGTCACTGCCTCCAAGTGCTTCGGGACTGCACCCAACTACTACCTGTTTGCACGACTCCTTTGAGCCGTGGTAGGGTAGTAATCTAAGTACAGTGGGAACACACTCGAGGCGAAGTGACAGTGTCAAGTCAGCGGACTAAGCTGTACTCAAGTCACCTGGGAACTGATAACTGACGATAGGTATAGTACCAACTAACAGTTCCCGACGAGTCCTGTCCACTGTACTCGTAACCCAACGAGCACCCGCATACTATCTCCAGTATGACGTACTGATGGCTGTGGGACAGACCATCTCCCACACTGGAATGAGAAGCGTATACGCTGGTCTACTCCGGAGTATCGATGTCCTGTCTCGATAGTCCTGCAACTAGGGACCTGCATAAGGATGTGCTTATAGATTACCCAGCCCCCACTAGTGTGACTGCCATCACAACGCTGGTAATCAAGCAAAGATCCTAAGGGCTCCACTAATGTGTATAGGTGATATACTAAAATAAACACATGTACATATTGAAGTAGAAACAAACCAAGTAGCATACTACTATATTGAGCAAGATTGTCTATACAAGGTGAATATCCCAAGCTTCCATTAAGTAATATACAAACTAGTATGATACAGTAATGGCCTCTAGGGCATATACATTAACAATCCCCCACTTGCACTAAGGCCATGTACTGGCGTATCGAAGACCTATCATCTCGATCAGCCGCTCGAACTGAGTCTGGGGTAAGGCCTTTATGAGTGGATCAGCAGTGTTATCTTCCGTAGAAACTCTCCGAACCTCGATCTCCTGGCGACCCATGATCTCCCTGATCAGGTGATACCGCCTCAAGATGTGTCTGGACTTCTGATGGGACCTGGGTTCCTTCGCTAAAGCTATAGCCCCGTTGTTGTCGCAATACAGCGGTATTGGATCAATAATGGACGGAACCACCTGAAGCTCAGTTAAGAACTTCCTTACCCAGACAGCTTCTTTTGCGGCATCTGCAGCAGCGATATATTCCGCTTCCATCGTCGAGTCAGCAACGGTTTCCTATTTAGAACTCTTCCAACACACCGCCCCTCCATTGAGGGTAAAGACATAACCCGACATGGACTTGGAATCATCCTTGTCACTTTGGAAGCTGGAGTCAGCAAAGGCCTCGATCTGGAGGTCTTTTCCGCCATACACCAAGAACATCTCCTTAGTCCTTCTCAGGTACTTGAGAATGTTCTTTACTGCTATCCAATGTTTCTCCCCAGGGTTTGACTGATACCGGCTTACCACACTCAGTGCATAAGCTACATCTGGTCTGGTACACAACATCGCATACATTATAGAGCCTACCGCAGAAGCGTAGGGTATAATAGACATGCGATCCCTTTCCAAATCAGTCTTGGGAGACATCTCTCTGGAGAGGGTGATCCCGTGACAAGCCGGTAGATTACCGCGCTTGGAATCTTCCATACTAAATCTTTTCAGTATGGTGTCGATGTACCTGGACTGTGAGAGTCCCAGTATCCTCTTGGATCTGTCACGATAGATCCGGATCCCCAGAATGTATGAGGCATCACCCAGGTCTTTCATGGAGAACCTGTGTGACAAGAACCCTTTGACAGATTGTAGCATAGAAATGTCATTTCCTATTAAGAGAATGCCATCCACGTATAAAACGAGGAATACTACAGTTCTCGCTACAAATCTACTATAGATGCATGGTTCATCTGGATTTTTGATAAAGCCAAATTGCTTGACCGTCTCATCAAAACAGATGTTCCAACTCCGCGATGCCTGCTTCAGTCCGTAGATGGACTTAAGCAACTTGCACACCTTTCCGTTGCTCCCACTCTGAATGAAACCCTCTGGCTGGTCCATATAAACACACTCCTCTAAATTTCCATTTAGAAAAGAGGTCTTTACGTCCATCTGCCAAATCTCATAATCGTGGAAGGCAGCAATGGCAAGAAGGATCCGAATGGATTTCAGCATATCTACTGGAGAAAAGGTCTCGTCATAGTCCAAACCAGGTCTTTGACGAAAACCCTTTGCAACCAATCTAGCTTTATAGGTCTCAACCTGTCCATCTACACCAATCTTCCTTTTGAAGATCCATTTGCATCCTACGGGTTTTACCCCATCCGGAGCAACGTCTAACGTCCATACTTTGTTAGTGTACATGGACTCCATTTCGGTCCGCATTGCATCCAGCCATTTTGCCGAGTCAACGCTCTGAATGGCCTGCTGGAAGCTAGTCGGCTCATCATAATCTATGATGCAATCCTCTCTATCCCCGTCTATGAGAAAACCATAGTATCTCTCGGGCGGATGAGACTGCCTACTAGTCCTGCGGAGCGGCACAGGAATGTCATTTTCTTTTGAACCCTCTGGTTCTACTAAGCTTTCAGTAATAGTCTGTGGTTCTGGAATTTCTTCCAGTTCTATTTCACTCCCACTTGTTTCCTTTTCTAAGAACTGGTGTTCTAGAAAATGGGCATTACGAGAAACAATGATCTTTTGTTCCTCTGCGTAATAGAAGAGATACCCCCTGGAGTTCTTTGGGTATCCCACAAACTTGCACAGTACTGAGCGTGCCTCGAGTTTGTCCACATGCTGCTTTTTGACAAAAGCCGGATATCCCCAGATCTTCAGATATTGAAGATAGGGTTTCTTCCCACTCCATATCTCATATGGTGTGGTAGGCACAGTCTTAGTTGGAACTCGGTTCAAAAGGTATGCAGCTGATTCTAGTGCATATCCCCAGAATGATCGCGGTAACTCAGTGTTACTCATCATGGACCGTACCATATCCAATAGGGTCCGGTTCCGTCTCTCCGATACACCGTTATGTTACGGAGTGTATAGAGGAGTAAGCTGAGAGAGAATTCCGTTCTCTTTTAAATAGTCCAGGAACTCGGCACTCAAGTATTCACCACCTCGATCCGATCTTAGTGTCTTGATATTTTTGCCGGTTTTGTTTTTCTACTTCATTATTATATTCCTGGAATTTTCCAAAGGCTTCGGACTTATGTTTCATTAAGAAGACATAACCGTACCTTGAAAAGTCATCCGTAAAAGTAATGAAGTAAGAATAACCGCTTCGCGCATGTGTAGAAATTGGACCGCACACGTCGCTGTGTACAAGTCCCAAGAGCTCGCTCGCTCTTACTCCGTGTCCAGTGAACGGAGTCTTTGTCATCTTTCCTTTGAGACAGGATTGACAAGTGGCATACGATTGATATTCGAACGGATTCAAATATCCTTCTGTATGTAACTTCGTCAACCTTCTCTCATTGATGTGACCCAGTCTACAATGCCATAAGAAAGTCTGATTTATTTCCGGAGACTTTCTTTTGTGTGTATTCTGGACATTGAAAATCTGTGGTTGGTTTAATACGTATATACCATTACTTAATGTACCTGACCAAATCAGAACTTAATTAAGGTGAATGTTTACAACGTTACTTACAAACGCAAATTCATAACCTTCTTTATAAATCAAAGATACACAAATGATATTACAAGTTGCGTTGGGTACAAAAAAGCAATTTCGCAAAACCAAAACGTGTCCATCTGACAACCCCAGGTGATAGTCCCCCACGGTCTTAGCATCCATGCTAGCTCCATTTGCAACTTTGAGGGTCATGTCACCTACCTTCAAAATCCTACGGTTTCTCAACGCCTGCAAAGAATTACAGATATGAGATCCTGATCTGGTATCCAATACCCAAGAAGTAGAGTTTATTGATAGACAGTTTTCAATAACATACACACCTGAAGCTGAAGCCGCAACTTGCTTCAGTTCCTGTGTCCTGGCTTTCCAAGCCCTGCAATCTTTCTTCCAGTGACCACTCTTATGACAGAAAAAGCACTCTTCCTTATCCACAAGCCTTCCCGCTACTTTAGATGCTTTTGTCTTTCCCTTCGTATCCACTTTACTAACACCGCCGCTTGGTTTGGCGGAGGCTTTCTTCTTCTTTCCCTTGGCTTTCGCCTTGGACCTAGAAAATGAAGATCCTCCTACAAACAAAGTGGATGTTTCCCTACCTTTCTGTAGAGTGCCCTCTGCACTCCTAAGCATGTTGAGGAGTTCTGAAAGTTCAACTTCTTTTTCTTGTAAGTTGAAGTTCAGGATAAACTGGGCGTAAGTGGAAGGAAGGGACTGGAGAATCAAGTCCGTATAGAGCTCGTTCTCTAACGTGGTCCCAAGTTCCATGAGCCCCTCAATGAAGCCAATCATCTTAAGCACGTGTTCCGCTACCGATGATCCGATAGCCAACCTTGCCGAAAATAACTTTTTCGACACTTCGTATCTTGCGATATGAGATTGCTCTCCATACAGTTCTTTTGTATGGAGAAATATGGATTCGAGGTCCATATTCTCGTGCCTCCTCTGATGTTCGTTGTCCATAGAGGCAAGCACGAGGCACTTGGCCTTCGCGCTATCGATCTCCCAAGTCTTACGGATTTCCTTATCCGCGACGCTGGAGGTGGGACCTGGGACAGGGGGAGCTTTGGTGGTAAGGAGATACCCCAACTTGTCATAAGTGATTGCCATTTTGACATTCCTGAGCCAATCTTTGTAGTTTGGCCCTGTCAGTATGTTTTTATCTAGTAATAACTTAAGTCCGGTCATGATGTTTGGTCGCTGCAATTAGGAGAGAGAGAAGAAACACTTTAGCATGATGCTCTTGCAAGTTTAGAGTGGTTTTTAATTTGTCTAAACAGGATGGCTTCCACTGTCTCTCGAATCCCTTCTCAAACCAAAAGGAAGAATTAGTCAGGATCAATCTCACCGTACAATACTTGCTTAACTGTTCGGCCAGGCTGGTGTCGGTACTTCGAGGGAGGTTTTCCAACGCTTTCGCGAAGTTCCTTAATTAAAGAACCTCTTTTCCCTGGGGGCGTAGCCCCGCTAACACCTTTCTAGACACCTACTTGGTTTATAGCATTGATCGTTAAGTGAGAAATTTCCCGAGGAGTAGCATATACTCACAGTAGGATCGGGATCCAAATATCATCGCGTGACAAAACTGAAGGAATCCTACCAGAATCATCACACTCTAAATGGTATGCAGTGCTAGCAAGTTTCAGTTCTTTTGAAACTCCCGATGTGGATTTTTGCCCCATGCTCTTATGACCTTGGCGTGAGGTCAAAATGTCATAAGTCACATGTCAAGTTCTTCCCATCATTATCCAGGTTAATTTGAACCCACCCGTACGTACCCTTGACGTAGGCCAAAATGGCAGTACGACTGTCTCAAACCAACGCATTCTATCTATGCAACTGATAAATATCCGGCAGCTACCAATCACTATGCCTTGGCGTGAGGTCAAAATACATAGCTTGAATACTACCGAATATTTAACTGAAATGATGGAGGGCTACAGATGGTTTTGGTAAAACCTTGAACGTAGTGAACTTGATATAATCGATGGAACGAGATAGCTTTTAAAAGGAGTGGCTTAAGCTCCGCGTTTAAAAGTTATTTTGAAAAGAAACCGAGTGGTTTTTGAAAGTGTTCCAACGACTTTTACTTGGTTTATTTTTCTTGCATTAGTTCTTTTAATGCGTATTTTTCTTGCATTAGTTCTTTTAATGCGTCCCATCATTTAATCCTACCATTGCAGAAAACAACCAAAATATGACGTACGCTTATGCCATTCGCATTCGCCACGGGGCCCCGTCATTACCCGTTAGGTTACTTAACTAACGACAGAGCGAGGGCTGGGCTAGCGCGGCTGCAAAACATAAGCAACGCCTAAATAATATCATATATAGATATATTGAAATGATAGCCATTTCAGATCACAGATGAACACATTGGATATACTAGGAATCCGTAATTCGTACGAGCTTGTAACGAAAAGCGGATTACACGGTCGCGATGAATAGCCAATACCCCACCCTAGACCCCTACGGGTGCGGCAAACTACCCGCCAAATATCCGAAGTGGAGCAACCTCCCTCAACGACGTGAGTAGGCCACTCGGCACTTCGAGATACCCGGTAGTTTGTGCACCCCACCATGGGTTTATCCTAGGAGCAAAAACAGTAAAAAGAAATTATACAATGACAGCTACAACCCCGACCCAGTTGTGCGGCCAAAAATAATATTACATCAATTTACATATTACATGAATTGAAAGATAAAAGGACATCTCACAATCCCCGGCTATTCATCCGCGACAATCCAAAGAATTCATATACACATACCATCAATCATTACAGATCACAGATGTGTATAACCCCCACTAATCGACGTATAGCGATTAGCGGACGTTCAATACACATAACACATATCAGATATATACCCGTTAGCCTTAGTCTTTAGAAGTTCGATAAAAATACGGATTTTCAAGCTCCAAAAATTAATTTTTCTTTCTGGAAAATCTGGGCAGAAAAGCCATATTGTAAAAATCCCAAAATACCCCCAAAAACACACTGCAAGAAATTTGACCCACGACCGACTCAACTCGGCCGCGGATCCGCGGCAGGAGTGTGCTCCCGCCGTGGTTCCGCGGCACGTTGAACGGTTCTCTGGACCAAATTTCTACAGTGTCTTTTAAAAAGCCTGAGTCGATTTTTGGAGTATGATTTATCATTTTTTGAACAGAATACAGAATCGACAGAAACTTGATTTTCCGGGTGTTTTTCGTGACTTTTTCTCCGATCGAACTTCTACTTACTTTTCTAACATGTTAGATAGTGTTTAACTAGGCTCTGATACCACTGTAAGTCCATGCTACCCTTCCCCGGTACTTACGGGGTTGCGGAAGTAGTGAAAAACAATTTTCAAGAGGGTGGTAACATGGACTACAAGTACGGATCTTTGCTAAACAACTAACTAACAACCTAACTTGAGTTTACCTACTCGGTTAGGGGGCTATACCTTTCTTGAACTCCTTCGTCTTCAACTCCTCCCGGTGTACGGATCGGCCTCACCTCGTCGTCTCCTTGCGCCGAAGATGGATCCACCCGAAAGCTTCTGCCTTTGGCTTCTTCTTCGACATTTGAAGAAACTAGATCACTTGGCTTGCTAGGCCTTGTGAACTAGAATGAGTAGAGAAATGTTTTGGTGTCTTTTTATCTCTAAGGTAATGAGTCTCAACACATGAGAATGATTTTCCATGAGCTAGAGAGAGCAAGAGGAAGAGGGAGAGCTTGAGAATGAGAGAGCTCAAGAGAGAGAAAGCAAAATGAAAGAATGAACCATACTCTTCTCATTCTCACCTCTCATAATCCAAAAGCCATCATAACAAAAATAATAATCAAGTATTGTGTGATAGTTTAAGTCAAAATGGCTATATCATTTCATGCACTCATTTTGCATAAATAAACAAGTAAGCAAAAGTCTTTGCCATGGAATGATAGCCATTGTCATGATGATGGTCAACTAGTCCAACCTAGTCAACCGGTCAACAAAGTCAACAAAGTCAACCCCTCAACAACCATGTCACTATAATACTTAATTAATATTAATGTTAATCATATATCTTATTCTCATTAGGGTTAAGCAAAAGTCAATGGTCAACAGTCAACTGTCAACAGTCAACAGTCAACAACCCCAATGAGAATACTCTGCCTCTGTCTCTCTGTCAACTGTGCATACACACCCGCATCCGCGTTCCGAGGAACACGAATACAAACGAGATAAAACCAATCCCAAAACGTACACTAGGATCTGGCTTAAACCAAAGCCCGCTAGTGTTAACTGTCCGGACACTGTACGTGCACAAGTGTACGGATGTGACCGAACCCTGTCGCAATACCATACGACCTGTCGCAAAACCATGCGACCTCTACTCTTTTGCCTAAAGGCGAATAGCTTTCTGTGTGGGACTCTAAAGACTCGACACTACGCTGGCTGTAGGTTTAACCACAGACCGCAAGCGGCACTAGCTGTGCGTAACGGTCTCCAGGTAGATGCCGACAAGAAGACTGACGAGGTGAAACCCATCTGAACTCCTACTGAGTCTGAATGTGACAATCTCTATACAGTCCGGTCTGTTCGTCTGATACATCGCATGGAGGGCCTAGGGGGCGGTAAACGCCAGTCCCCTAATAGCGGTACAAGTCGTGTCGGAGTGAAGCCCAGAACACCCTGAGATAACACTGGAAACCTACCAGTATATCTCGCTTGCCCTGGCCAGGGACTACTCGTGTAATGGCTCTCCTAGACACAGCGCAATGTCAACCCCCAATATCGGGAGAGACGAATCCTGTCTAACCGTCACTGCCTCCAATTGCTTCGGGACTGCACCCAACTACTACCTGTTTGCACGACTCCTTTGAGCCGTGGTAGGGTAGTAATCTAAGTACAGTGGGAACACACTCGAGGCGAAGTAACAGTGTCAAGTCAGCAGACTAAGCTGTACTCAAGTCACCTGGGAACTGATAACTGACGATAGGTATAGTACCAACCAACAGTTCCCGACGAGTCCTGTCCAGTGTACTCGTAACCCAACGAGCACCCGCATACTATCTCCAGTATGACGTACTGATGGCTGTGGGACAGACCATCTCCCACACTGGGATGAGAAGCGCATACGCTAGTCTACTCCGGAGTATCGATGCCCTGTCTCGATAGTCCTGCGACTAGGGACCTGTATAAGGATGTGCTTATAGATTACCCAGCCCCCACTAGTGTGACTGCCATCATAACGCTGGTAATCAAGCAAAGATCTTAAGGGCTCCACTAATGTGTATAGGTGATATACTAAAATAAACACATGTACACATTGAAGTAGAAACAAACCAAGTAGCATACTACTATATTGAGCAAGATTGTCTATACAAGGTGAATATCCCAAGCTTCCATTAAGTAATATACAAACTAGTATGATACAGTAATGGCCTCTAGGGCATATACACTAACACCCGTTGTGCCCCAGTTTCTTGCTGGTGTTGCCGTACAGGTTTCATTACGGCTTTGCAGGCACTGTTCCTTTCGGGTGACTTGCTAGTAGGTGGGTTTATTGTATCGTACCCATCATTATACATTGTATATTATATTTCAGTTGTATCTAGAAGTTCCATCAACCAAACATGTATTTATTTAAAATAGAGACCAGTGATGTTTATTCTTTTGACCTCAGAGTCGCGCGTTATATTTCTGTGGATTTCGTGCTGTTTGAGTTTCCTTCTCTGTTGTGATCCTCGCCTTTAGGCGTTGTATATTATATTGCTAGCTGGTTGACTTATATTGGTTTTCCTACACTCTACTACTTTTCTTGGTTTGGATTTCTGGGCTCGGCTTACTTAGAGTACGTACGCCTCGAGACGTTCGTAGTCTAGGTGCCGGTCATGTTCCATACTTTCGGGACGTGACACCATGATATCAGTAAATGGATGTAACTGGAGAATCATGGATGTAACTGGAGAATCATGTAAATGGAAGTATATTCATGGTTCGGTTCAGTCAATACAGATTGAATGGATTGAATATATGTATTCATAGATTCATATTGAATTGTAGATTGTAGATTGTACTTGAATCATATTCAAGTCAGATTATTTACAATGAGACTTAGTCTGAGTCAGAACCATTAGAAAAGAAATTGAATCTTGCATTAGGTTTTGATGTTATCGGTAACCGCTGCACATGGGCGGTAGGATTTGTGTCTTTTTTAAAGACGATTACCGTGTTGATAACACCGTTTGTTAAGTTGTCTACCTTAAAATAAGCAAGTACCCACTTCTCCGGCTCCCTGAGGCTCAAGAGATTGGTCCCACTTAAACCTATATTTACAAGGGCCCTTATTATAATTTATAAAACTTGAGGGGGTTTTTTGTAAAAATAATTTTGAAAATACACCTCAAGTATTTAATTATCGTTTTTAGAGTTTTCATAGCTGTAGATTTTATATTTGTGACATTTCTAGTGAATAGACATATTTTTCATAATACATGGTATTTATCTGTAATATTGAACTTGTATGGAAATTCATGGTATTTTCATGTAAAGTGACTCTTGTGGTTTAGAAAAGTTGGAATATTTATAATATATCAAAAATAGATGTTTTGATGATATATATATATATAAATAATTTTAATTTATTATTTTCTAGAAATCTCATTTTCTTAAGATGTTTGTATTCTAAATCTCTCGAGATCGAATGCTCCTTGCGGAGGTATGAATCTCGTAGTACTAAGCCAGAGGATGTGCGATAATCCATATCATTCCGAACGGGTTCCCCAAAATGGGTTGTAGCGGCGCTTTGCAATGATTTGTAAAAATACGTAATCTTGTAGAAAATGGTTTTAATAGTAAAATGTAGTTTTGTGTAAAACAGTATTTACCGAATCTATATTTCCCAAAAGGTTATGTGCTATGTTGCATATGAGTGTTATGAAGAGGCAGGTCATTACCTCGTGATCTAACTAAAGGTATAGCAAGATTAATGATATTTTAAGTCGAAACTGAACTACATGGTATTTTACTGAAAATGTGCGATAAAAATTGGAATATGAAATATTTTGCTATGAAACTTATTCATGATATTTTTTTAATTATTAATAGTCAAGATGTAAGAGTTTTGTATGGTTATGTTAAGGAAAATTGAACTTTACAAAGAAAACCGAATCCGAAGTCGGATTTAACTCCGCTTCCGTCGGGTTTTAGTGACATAGTAGGCGCCGGTGCATCGTTTCGTCGCCGGGAGCTCCTAGGGTCGTCGTCGGAAGTTCGCCGGAGTTTCGCCCTTTGCTAACTCCACTTGTACACAAAAATTTTAGAGAGTTTTCTTCAGAGTTTTGGACAGAATTGTGAGTGAGGGGTGTGTGTTTAGGGGTAGTATTTATAGGGTAAAACTAGAGTTAGGGTAGGTGAAAAGTTGTATTGAAAATGTATTTAAAATTTGTATTAAAAATATTGTTTAATGGGGTTTTAAAGTGTTCTGTTCATGTGCAAGAAATTTAAAGTGTACAGGGGAGTTAAGAATCCAAAAAGATAGAAGTTTCATGTTGGACCAAACCCGATCCGACCGAGTTCGGCCGGCGGCGGCGGCCGAGTCGGCCGAGTCAGGCCGAGTCGGGCCGGGGATTGCCGTCAAGTGGCTGTCGTCGTTTGGTCTTCCCCCTGGTCCAATTTGTTTTACATGTGATGTGGGGTTTTACGGGTTTAGCACGTGTAGACTCTGGGAATTCTAAAAATTTAAAAATAAATCAATATTAAAAATATTATGGGTGATGGGATTTGAACTCTGGTGCTTTGGTTCAGCAGTGCAAGGTCTTACCAATGAGCTACAAGCTGCTTCTTACTTTTAAAAAGCAAAACAAACTTATAACTTGTGCTCAGGGAAAAATACCCCTTTCTGTATTTTTTGAAAAAAATTGTACATAAAGTTGTACAGGAAGTTTATGGTTGTTTTATTCTACCCTCCTTATAAAAATTTCGTCCTCGAAATTTGTAAAAGAAAAGTGTAACAGATTTAAGGAAAGTTTTGTAGTATGAAGAATAACAAGGTGATATAAGGATTTGAAAATGTGAAAGTGAATTACTAGTGTTATCTTGGTGAACTGTCTTGGCTTCTACGGCTGCTAAGGTGTGAGCCTGTCGCCGTTGCACGTTCCTCCTAGCTGGAGGCGCATTCCTCTATCCTCGAGACATGTTCCTCAGTGCCTGATGGAATTGGCGATTTAGTTGTGCAGGAGTTCTACGTTGAGGTGGTGCTGGGAGTGCAGGACGAGTTGCAGGAGCTTGGGTAGCTGGCCGCTGTGGGTAGTTGGTGGGTATGTGAGCTGAGTTGCGTCTATAGGGATAGTTTCCAATTCTATGATCGGATGCGCCACAAACTAGGCACAGGCCTTTTGCGCGCCTACAGTCCTTCACCAAATGTCCATTCCTATTGCAGTAGAAACAAAAACTTAGACTTGGCCTGTTAATTGTTTCTTTCTGTCTCTTGGGTTTTGAAGGTTGTGTAGGGTAGGCTCCTCTTGCCATCTGGGTGGCAGAGCGCTTTATACCGGTTGCTTCTACTTCTGATCGGTTCAATAATATAGCAGTCTGCTGCCGCAGTCCATCCAGGAGGGTTTGGATTTCCTCAAGCAGAACCGTCTGCTCGTTGATCGGAGCAAGGACGGCAGGTGTGAGTGGTAGTGGTGGAGGTGTGTTGTTGACATTGGTGCTGGTGTTGTTTGGGGAATCCATAACTTTGAAAGAAAAATTTAGGTTATGACAGATTCAAAATATATGAAAGGATAAGATTCAAGGAATATGAATTGTAAAGAATTTTTTTGGTTGTTGATTCTTGTGTTATATTGCTTAGGTTGTTCACGCAGAACAGAACTGCATGACAGGGTTCCATACTGCTCTGACTTGCATGGGCTGCCAACAAAACCAGTCATGCCCCGTTTCCCGGTATACGGCGAAGGGGACGCGACGAGGCCGCTACGTATTTACTCTGAAGCAAATACGCTAAGCGTATCTAAGCAATATAAATAAAAATGCACAAGAGACAAAAAATATAATTGAACATCAACTTTATTTATCAACATTCTTTTCTATAATGCATGGAAAAGTAAATACATCTGAATGAAAGCAATGCCTAAACAATGGCTTAACAGAAATAGAAAGTACTGAAATGAAATGTGTACAAGTGTAACTACAGCTCGGGATCTTCAATAAACTATTCCAAGTCTTCAGTGCTAGGCTCGATCTCCGGAAGGTCCGAATCATCTGACGACATTCAAAGAAGAAGGAAGAGAATGTCATCAGCGAACAAATCGCTCGGTAAGTCCCAAAGATAAAGGAGGAGTAGAATAGACAGACAGAGAGAGAGAGAGTAGTTTTTTTTTAAAAGTTGTATTATATTGTATACTGTTGTATTTAGTGTTAACACTGTTGTTTGTAGGTTGGTACAGAAGAATGCCAGTGTATACGAGAGGAGTCTCTATATGCCAGAGACTAGAGGCAAGTGTAGTATAAGGAACCGTTTATGCCACGGTACAACAGCATCGGAAATACATGTTAGGTGTCTTAAATCTTACAGTCTCGTGCCACTTCTAACACCTTCCGTACCAATCTACCCTTTAAAAACCCCGCGATGTCTTGACATGATAGGCGATTCCGGCCCAGAGTTTGACATGATAGGCGATTCCGACGAAGAGGAAGGAGACCCTGAAGAAAACCCAATATAAGAAGATCCCGAGGAAGATCCGATAGAAGAAAATCCAGTGGAGGAAAATCCCATGGAAGAGAATCCAGAAGAAGAGAATCACATGGAATTAGACCTCGATGAAGAAGCTCCAGCCGAGGAAGAAGGACCAGAAGGACAAGACCCTGCTGTGGAAGAACTCCCAATGGCGGTCCCCGCGAGGCGATATGGGAATGGACGCCCCCACCTGAGCGCGCGAGCCTACCGCAACATGCTGAATCTCCACAACCGCGACTGATGGGATTTCTTTTAGATGTTGTATTATCTGGCCAAATAAATCTGTGTATAGTTTAGGGCCACCTTTCGTCTTTGTGAATGCTTTGTTTAAAATCTTCTGGAATAAAAAAAAATTGCTGAGTTCGCTAATCTTTCGATCTTCTTAGTTCACTTGCTACTTGATTATTTCTTCTATACAATTATTTTCTCTACTGAGATCTGTCTACCCCTACTCCTTACTTTGTCTTAACCCTCACTGAGATTAACTAGTACCATACCCGATCTTTTAGAGGTCCACCCTTCATCCTTTGTCTGTGCCTTGTTTGAGATCCTTCTGGGAGGAGAAATTTTTTTGTGAAATTTCCGAGTTCGCTAACCCTTCAAATTTTTGATTCATATGATGTATCGATCGTCATTTTACCCATACATCCTTCCCCTTGTAGTCCTTTGTTGCTCACCCTTACTTCCTGTGCTGACCCGATCCCAATCTCCTTGATCTTCAGCCTAAAGCCGCCACACTCCGACCTTCTGAATGAGCCACACTTCCTTGTAATCATTACCCTAGCTAGCCCTATACCTCTTTGTGTTTTTCCTGTTACCCTAACTATATTTAGGGACCCTGTTATTCGAAAATTTAGTTTTCATTATTTTGTATTCATCAAAGAGTGCGTGTTATTGATTACTCCATTTTATGTATTTTAAGTACACCATTATTATTCTCATTTTCAGTAGCGCAACCTTACACCGCGCATATTTTTGTTCCATGTTTCTTATTTTCACTATATGAGTTTTCTAAGTTATTTTAAAACTATTTGATCGATACATTATCCTAAAATGTTTTAACCTACCGACAAATCATTCACTACTTTATTATCGTTACTTCATTTTCGGGTATTGTGCCTATGATTACTATTATAAATGGCTGTATCTTATACTTTTATTTCTGATGTGCTACTTTTGATATACTTATATGTGCATATATTTGAGTTTCGATTTTTATCGAGTACGCCTCGAATAATATTGTTCGTTACTGTTGTTATTTATATTCCCGTATATATGTAGTTTACTCTTATAGTTGTTCCTGCCTTATACTTATTTAGACCCATCCTTTTGTATGTTGTTCTTACATATATAAACCTTCAAATTTCTTCATCTGCCTATTTCAAGTAAAGCATTATGTGTTAGTTTGCAATATAATAGCTTCCGCTTATGTTTGTATAACTTATCGTTTATTTTAAATTTCGAGGACGAAATTTTTGTAAGGGTGGTATGATGTAATACCCGGTTCTTTTATATACGCCTAAAATCCGTATTTCTCTTTAATCTATAAATTTTGTTATTTTTAATTATTTAATTATTTTAAAGAAACCCCATTAAACCCTAAAACCCCAAACCCTAAATTTTTACTTTTCCATTTCCATAATTCCACAGCCAATCAAAAACCCCAGTCCATTATCTATCGATTCTATATTTTACAGATTCATTTATTTTAATTTTGTTTCCAAACCAGGCCCATTTTCCTTTCCTTTATAATTTCTTTAATTTTCGATCGGCCCATACCCCAACCCATTCCTTTTACTCATTTAAAACTAAACCTAAATTTTCCCATTTTAAAACCCCCAGCCCATTCTTTTCCCCATCCTATTTCTTTAAGCCCGGCCCCCTTCCTTTTCTTATTTATCCTTGATTTTATTCCTCTGGCCGGCCCAGCAGCTTCCCGGCCCACTCCCTTTTATTTTCCTATTTAACTTCCTTTAAATCCCTAGCCCGTTCTCTTATAATTCTTTTATTCTTCCCAACCGCGGCCCAGCCCACTTCCTTCAATCCAACTCCAGCCCGCGCTGCCTACCCGACCCGGCCCACTACCCTCTTTCTTCCCTCAACGGCTCTTTCTCTTCTCCTCTCCCGCTCGTTACTGTGCTTCCTTTCATTCCGGCGCACCCCACGCCTGCGCCCACGTCGCCGCTCGTCACGCGCCGTGCCCCGCGCGCGAGCGTTACCCACGACGCGCGCCTCGACCTCTCCCAGTTGACACGTCTCCTCTCCCTCCTTCTTCTTTCCCTTCCCGCTCCTCGCTTGAACCCGCGCACCCACTGCCTTCGTCACTCGCTGCCGTCGACGACGACGACTTCGACCCCCATTCATCTTCTCTCGCTCTCCCCTCCACCACCGACCACCGACTCCCTTAAGCACCAACGACCCTCCTCCATCAACGACAACCCTTCTCCCCTCATCTCCTCACCATCGTTCCAAGCACCGCCGGCGAGCCTCCCCTGCACCCTCCTCGTCAACATCATCATCGTCATCGTAATCCCTATCTCTCTCTCTTGATCCCCTCACTCCCGATCTCCCTCGCTCTTTCTCGATCTCTTTCCCCCTCTATCACTCTCTCTCTCCTTCTCACTCCCTCTCTGTGTTCTCACTCTCTCTCTTTCTGATCTCTCTCTCTCTCTAATCTCTCTCACTCTGTTTCTCTCTCCTCCTCACTCTCTCTCTCTTGATTTCTCTCTAAGTCTCTCTCTCTCCCTAATCCCTCTCTCTTTCAACATCTTTCTCACCCTCTCTCTCTCTCACACCCTCTCCCTCTTCATCTTCCTCTACCTCTCCCTCTCAAACCCTAGACGGAGAATTCATCTCCCCGCTACACCACTGCCCTCCATATCGACTACCAACAGCACGAGCCCCAACATCCACGAGCCTCGGCTGTATCCTACCCGACCCAAGCTCATTCCGAGATGCTGCCGTCGCCGTTCGTCGCGCGTTCGTAATGTTACCGTCACCGTACATCCCCGAGACGTGTCCAGGCAAGTTCTTTACTTACTACATGCTACTTTATGATAATTACAAATTACAATCGTGTACATCCCATATTTTACTTTTCTGTTGAATATTACGACGCAACTGTTCGATGCATGTTCTCAATGGAAATCAACATTTAATTTGGCGGAACTCAATTGTATAATCTGGCCCGTATGGCTTTGAATCTAGTGTGTGAATTTCATGGGAAAATATGACCGTTAACGACTAAAACGACTACCCCCAAGTTTACCCATAAAACTGGAAATTTCTTGTATCTGAAAACCGTTAAAATCACCATAAATTATATACCTACTGGAATGATGCGTTCGAGGGCTCAAATCAAATCTGACTCGACGAACTTTAACCCTATGCAAGTTTCTAAATATTTCTGTACTTAAACTGTGACAATATTTGGAACGGAGTGCGACTCTGGACTGCAGTCCAGAGCGACTCTATTTACTTTGTGCTATTCCGTAATGGGTACCACACTGTTTCCTTAACTCGTAGGTTGCGGAACTCCACTGTCTATTATAGGTGAATCTGTTAGCTAGACAACGCAAGTGGTTTCATGCTGTTTCGTTATCGTTTGTTATTTAATCTGTAATTAAATATATGGGGACGTATAACAGTCCCAACAGAATCAGAATTGACATACTAGTATTGAACAGTGTATATCTCCTGACTTACAGACGCGATTGAGAATCCGTCTGTTGCGTTGAAAACCTTGCTGAAAACCCTATATTTCATTCAACTGTAACGTCGCTAAAATCTGATCCCAATTGGGACTAAAATGCGTTGCGAAACTGACTTCTGATTCTGAAACCGGGTTTCCAGCCGTGAACGCTTAAAAGGAAATGGCCATAACTAATGATCCTGAAACCCGATTGCCGTGAAACCAAATTCGCTGGTTAGATAACCAATCATACTATTTATTCCCCGTTTATCATTTCGCTAAACTGTACACGTTTGATTCATAATAAATATTGCAAGTGGTAGATTACTGATTCATGACATCCTAATCATGCTTTACATACTGTTTACGCATCATATCATACACATGTCACTGCATTGATAACCTAGTGATAATGTGCATTACCCAGTGTTAGGTATTAGTGATGATTGTGGCAAGTACGTAAGTGTTCGTGCATAAGTGAATAAGTGAAAGTGACACGTACTTGTACACAATCAGTGAACCTTATTATTCTATTGCATTGTCGACGTCTGTGGGACGCGTGTACGTGTGACTATAAGTGGTATGGGACACTTATGGAAGCTCTTGCATGGGTGTCACAGATAAGGTACAAGACACTGCCATTTATCTTAGGTATTAGTCGGGACGTGCTTGATGGAGGTCCTGCCTCCAGTTCTCGCGCAGACTTGTCACAGACCGATTAGTATTTGAGATTATGGTTAGCGTTTGATGTAGACCATGGGGTGTGGGGTAGTTTGAGTGTGAGTTCAACAGAATCTCGGGAGTCCCTTGCCGGCTTATATATATGGAGATATATGGATATTTACAGGGTACATGATTATTACCGTGAGTTACATGTTGGGCCCGTGGTCCCTTGCCCTTGGGTTCTACCCTTGGGTGGAGGACACTCGCGAGTGGTTGACTCTCACACTTGGACTGACGATAGGCTTAGTGACCTGTACAGTGAGACTTAGAGACTGATAGGGATGATTGCATCGATATACATACTTACTATGTTGACATACTTGGCATATCATTCTACTGCTTTTACTATTCCATTGCATTGATTACTGCATGTTTATACCTATACCGTCATTGATTTACTGTCATATATACCTATTATTACTGTTCGAGTTGTCACTTAGATTTTTATATTATATTGCTATTGTGTCGCTCTGACGACTTGAGTATGCATGCTCAGTGTGAGGAGAGGATTTAGCCTGGACCAGGATTAGACGTGCATTACAGACATCTTGATTTGCTATCCAGAGTTATACCCTTTTGTTCCCATCAGGTCAGTTCTTTGTATTCGATTTGTTTCAGTTACTGCATTTCTCATTACCTGCGTATTATTTACTGTTTACCACATAAAGCTAGAAGCCGAAGTGTGACTACGGCAGAACATTTCCTTGACCGTAGGAGCACGGCTGGCCTTGTCAACCTCTCGTATTCCGTATTTTGGGAAGCGGGGCGTGACACGTAGTTTGTGCCGGTGCATCGTTTTGTCGCCGGAAGCTCCCAGGGTCGTCGTTGGAAGTTCGCCGGAGTTTCGCCCTTCGCTAACTCCACTTGTACATAAAAATTCTAGAGAGTTTTCTTCAGAGTTTTGGACAGAATTGTGAGTGAGGGGGTGTGTTTAGGGGTGGTATTTATAGGGTATAACTAGGGTTAGGATATGTGAAAAGTTGTATTGAAAATGTCTTTAAAAAATTGTATTAAAAATATGGTTTAATGGGGTTTTAAAGTGTTTTGTTCATGTGCAGGAAATTTAAAGTGTACAGGGGAGTTAAGAATCCAAAAAAACAGAAGTTTCATATTGGACCCAACCCGATCCGACCGAGTTCGGCCGGCGGCGGCGGCCGAGTCGGGCCGAGTCGGGCCAGGGATCATCGTTAAGTGGCCGTCGTCGTTTTTTCTTCCCCATGGTCCAGTTTGTTTTACATATGACGTGGGGTTTTACAGGTTTATCACCTGTAGACTCTTGGAATTCTAAAAATTTAAAAAGAAATCAATATTAAAAATAATGTGTGTGATGAGATTTGAACTCTGGTGCTTTAGTTCAGCAGTGCAAGGTCTTACCAATGAGCTACAAGCTCCTTCTTACTATTAAAAAGCAAAACAAACCTATAACTTGTGCTCAGGCAAAAATACCCCTTTCTGTATTTTTTGAAAAATTTGTACAAAAAGTTGTACAGAAAGTTTAGGGTTGTTACAAAAGTTTATTAATTTCATGATATTTACATTGAGCTAGGTTTCCTTTTCATTTTTTTGTGAAATCCTCAAGTCTTTTGATCTAATGTTAGTTATAAAGAGGAGATTACCATTTTTATTAATCGCAGTCTGATTATGATGATTAAGATTAAGCAGATATATGTCTTTCACATTATAATTAATCAATTAATTTCACTTGATTATATATTTGTAGTATCTTCTTCTTTGATTCTCTAGGCCTTAAAATCCATCACCTTCCTATTAATTTTACATGCGGCGCCGCATTTCATATTAACCAACTCTAATTATATCATTATCATTGATAACAACTAAATATTACTCACATAACTTATGTAAATTCTAGGAGATTATCTTGTCCAAGTGTTACTAGCTTAATGTTTTGTAACTCTAAGTGGATTTGGCATCTTATTATTGGTTTGTCTTAATTAATGAAAGTTAAGAAGCTGCGATTAACCATGGATAAAAAGTAATTAAATCCTTAATTAGAGAAGAAAGTTAGAGAATTGAATGGCAAAAACTATTATTTTTTTCGTTTCATGAATTTGAGGGGATAATGATGAGCGCTATTTTCTCTCAATCTAATTAAGTGGAAAATGATCTTATTATGTATTATTACTGAAAAATTGACTATCATAAGGTAAAATACTAAAATAAAGGATCCATGACCACTGGTATAAAGATGACTTGCCCCTACGGGTGAGAAAAACCGTAGGGGTGATTTGAGTTTGAGATGCATGTGGTAAGATTGATGTTTGTAAAAGGGTGTATATGATTAAGATGATGATTTACTTATTTTAGTTTAGCATATATGTTTGATACAGTTGATGTTTGTAAAGGGATGAAGTCTTGGGTGTTGGTGGATTCTTCAATTCTTTAATACGTAGGCAACTCTTGTTAGAGTTAACTACTCCTAAAGTAAATTATAAAATTGATTAACTGCAAGAAACTATCATGCATAATTGCAATTAGAAAGAGAAACTTATAATTTGAAAATCTCTTGAAAAACCTTATGTTATGCATGCAAACCTTGTGGGTTGATTAAAACACGAACTTAAAACCAAACCCAAAACTTAAATCCAAAATCTTAAACATGATTAAGAAAACCCTTAAGTTCAAAAAAACTTTATGCTAAACTAAAACCTTCAAAATCTTGAAATTGAAACGTAAACGTAAAACTAATTCAAATTAAATTTTAAATTAAGTGTATGATATGTAATCGATGATAATATGAATTTTTCATATTCGCATCGATAGTCATATGTGAAAATCAAAACGTGCCGTAATCGCCGATTATCGGTTAATATACGTTCGATATTTGTCGTGACATAAAACTACATGAACGTTCTTAAAAAAAGGATGGTATCATTCGGTGCTAATAATCGTCATGCAGTTTATTTGATGAGAAGATTCGATTGTATGATAACCGATAGATTTGTCTAGTGTGGACAACTTAAAAATGTATAAAGCAAACACCTATATTCAGTTGTGTTTATTAGTTTTGAGTTATTTCGTTGGTATCTGGGGGTGATGGCGACGTCTGGACCAACGAGGGGCAGGGGCACCAGGGGCAGCGCCAGAGATGGCTCCAGAGGCAGGGGTAGAGCGATTCTGCCCGGGGAGCTGCGTAAGGAGTATTTTCTATAGCAGAAGGGTGGTGTTGCATCCCTGTCCGGACAAAATCCAGATGACTCTTTCCATGTAGACTTTGCCACACCTGCAACTATATTTATATATTATATTTTGTACGGATATTTATTTTGAATGATATATTATAGATATGCATGCATATTCATTTTGAAGTTATTTATATAGTCATTTTTATTGTCTAGTTGGAGGGGATGCCTCCATATCCAGAGCACAGGCCGTTTCCACACCTGCAGATATATTTATATATTATATATTGCACACATATTCATTTTGAACGATATATTATAGATATACATGCATATTCATTTTGAAGTTACGAATATAGTCATTTTTTATTGTCTAGTTGGAGGGGATGCCTCCACATCCGGGACACAGGTTGTTCCCATAACTGCAGGTATATTTATATATTATATATTGCACGCATATTCATTTTGAACGATATATTATAGATATACACGCATATTCATTTTGAAGTTACCTATATAGTCATTTTTTATCGTCTAGTTGGAGGGGGTGCCTCCACATCCGGAACACAGGCCGTTCTGACTCGATCCATACCCTCCGAGCACTCTGCAGGTTAGTATTTTTTACTATATAATATGTTAATTTTATTATATATTATTTTATTCAGAATTTACTTATATAGTCATTGTTTATTATCTAGTTGAAAGGGTTGCATTCACATTCAGGTCACCAGCCGTTCCACACCCGAGGAACTATCGTACCGTTTATGCTGCTTCCTAGGAGTAGGCTCGTGGTGATTTCACAGATATATACTGCACTCCAATTTTTGTTAATCCGCATTCTAAATATTTTTATGTCTTGATATTTCATGTATATCTATATATTTTATGGATGCAAGGCAGCCACGGCTCTTCCGGGGAACTCGAGGGCCGAATCAGTCTCACAAGCTGAGGCCCAATCCTAATGAAGGGTAGGGAGCATTCCCCCTTCATGTTGAGATATTTGGCAGGTATTTAGGGGACGAGAGCCATCACCCCAAGAAGTATCCTCTTCATGATGATTGGGGAGTGCAGCACAACCGCTCCTTTGACGCATTCTAGGACTAGGCTTATGTATTATTATATATTTTTATTCGATTTATCAAATAAATTTACTATCATTTGGCACTTATAATTTAAAGACATGAATTTCTTATATTTGCAGGTGGATTATACCTTTCTTGCGGTCGATCCCGATGATTCTGATGATGTGGTGTATAGAGAGCCCGATTTTTGCGCTATTTACCAGGGCCTCAAGGACAACATGCAGAGTAAGGTGCAGTATAATAGGAATAAGATGAAGTCAAATTGTTATGGCTTATGACTGTTAACCCCTGAGGAGGAAAAGCGGCTCTCCTATAGTCTCCGGCCTTTAGCGGGGTCAATTTAGAGACATGGGCTCTCATGTTCCATATTGGATGTCTCAGTGCAAGCAGGTTTGTAATTTAAATGTAATTCAGTGTTTATTATATAATTTATTTTTTATTGCTGAATTAGAAAACTATATCTGATTGTGTTGTACAGAAGTAGTCCCAACAGAACAAGGAGAATCGAAAGTCGACAAAGAGGGGTCGAGCTGCCTACATGGGTGGCTCGAAGAACACAACTCGTGCCATGGAGGTAGCGGTAAATTATAATATATTTCTTTTGATATAATACAATATGAAAAGTTATATTATATATGTGTTTTTTTTGTGAATTGCAGAGAGCTTGGATTGTGGCGGAGGGATATACTCCGAGCGTGTTGCAGGAGTATCTGTCTATCCATTCCACATTGATAGATCCATCCAAGGGCACGGTCAGATATCTCGACGCTGCTACAGAGGATTATTGCGGAAGTGTTAATATTTGTTCTAATTCGAATGAAATTTTGTTTTGATAAGTTTAAATTTAAATGGTTTACTTATGGTTAAATACTTTACATGGGTATAGGCACGGGTGGTGGAACATGAGAGCTTATCAGGGGTTGATTTTAGTGGAGAGACCAATCCGGCCATGCTGACCCCTATCCTAGATGCCGTACACGGAGGACATCACTGTGGATACGAGAGAGGCCGGGGACTTGGTCCCAGCAGGGCCCATTTGAAGTTGTCCTCTACTCCGCCGGTTACTTCTCCTACCCTCTATTTACCGTCAAAAATCGGTCAGACGAATTAGGATAGAATGTCTTGCCTGAATTTAGGGTAGATGCATAGGTTTGATCCATCCACCTCTCCGAAAACACTAAGTGATTATAGCGCAGTATATCAGATCTTTGGATGGATGCGATCGATGTAACTGACTTCAGATTCCTCTCACGAATGAGAGGTTTATTGATTGTGGAGACGGATTTTTCCTACAAGCGTAAGCCCCCGTAGTTAATTACGTTGTCGCATACGACAACAACTTTCTACACTCCAGATTCTTTGCTTCGTGTGTCGTGTTTTTATTTGTTTATTTTGGGTTGCCTTTGGATTGTATACAGAAATTAATTTTGTCCTCTCCTGTAGGGCACAGATTAGTCCAAATCCGTATATATATTTCATGATTTGGGTCAAGCATTTGCTTGACGAGGTCCACGTTGGTAGCTTGGTTTACAAATGGGGTGAACTTAGGTTTTAGTTTTCACATTTGTGAAGTCCATCGGTCCACATGAGAGTAGAAGCTCTGTCTAAAGACACGTTAATCTCGTTTGAGAGCTAAGGTCTACTTAGAGGGTTTTGGGGAGCATATGCTCTTCCTAAGCACATATAGTCTCATTTGAGAACTAGGTCAGCTTAGATGACTTGGTTATATATTGAGAATATTGTTCTCTATAGATCATTGGATCATCAGTGAAGCCTAGGCTTCCATACTTAGCCTATTTGCTAAGTCTTAATGCTGTTTGGAATTGAAATGATGCGCACTTGCGCTCAGGAAACAGGTGTGCTTGCGCACTTGCATTGTGCATGGCGTTGGCTTGGGATTGGCGCATGCTCGCGTGCATTACACATGGTGCCTGGTGGGACAAAGTGTATGCTTCGTGTTCGCGCATGGATTTGGTGCAACTCGGCTTGGCGTCGGCGCACGTTCTTTGCACATGGCACATCTCGGGTCTTGGTGGGCCTTTCTTTGGTGCTGGCGCACGTATTTGCACATGGTGCAAGGTAGGGTTTGAGAGCTTAAGCTCTGTTCATGGAAAGGTTAACCTTTCAAGACGATCTTTTGATCAAATCCATAAAAATAACATTTTTTGTGGTCTTCAGAACTTAAGTTCTCGGGTATGAATATTTTTTGGGGAAACTATGTCCCATGAAGTTGATACTTCGATCTTTTTGGTGATCTTGGTGATCCTTGATCCTTGATGAGAGAGAATGACATAGTTCTTCCTCTAAGATCTTAGATCTTGAGATTAGATCTCTCATGAGAGGTTAACCTCTCGGCCAGAGGAGATATAACTTATGGATCTTTGATCCGAAGGAAGAACCTAGGGTTCTCAAGAAGCTTAAGCTTTGAAGGGAGACAATGGAGATATTTTTCTTTGTGTTCTTTACCTAGGGTTTGGTAGAGAAAAATGAAGATTTTTGGCAGAGACTTAAGTCACTTTTTCTTCACCTTATGGGGATATTGTGTGTATAGAGATTAATATATTAGGCTCCTATTTATTGGAGGAGAGAATTAATCAAGTTGAGAGAATCTCTCATCTGAGAGATCTCAATTGATCTTAAGATCAACCGGTGGTATTTAAGAATCGTTAGATTTTTGATCCAAGGGCTCTTTGTTAACAGAGAAAGTACTTTTCTTATTTTAGAAAGATATAGGGAAATATTTTCCCAAATAGAGTTTAAACTTTGATTGAAGCATGCACTTCAAAAAACATGCGTTTGCACCACGTGCCTTGCACGTTTGGCGCTGGCGCATGTGTTTGATGCTTGCGCCACGTGCATTGCACGAGGTGCGCTTGCGCCACGTGCTTTGTATGTGATGCACTTGCGCATGGGTCTGGCGCTTGCGCCATGTGCTTTGCATGTAGTGAGCTTGTGCGTAAGGGTTGACACTTTTATCTTGGTGCTTTTGTCCTGGTGGAGCTTAAGCTCCGAGCGCCAAATTTGGCAGAAACACCCCCCGCGTGCGATGTCTGGAGAAGGAGATAGCCACATTAAAGTCCAATTTTGGGACTTGAAGGAGTTGGTACATATGTCACTTCTGTTTGTGTATACGTATATCTTGATAGTTCTAATTTACGCAGCATGGATTCGAATACGGATATGAGCAAGATTCGCGTATTCGCAAGAATCAGATATTGATACAAATCCGACATGAATCTTATAGATCAATAACATATCATTTCAATTCGAAAGACTTAATTTCTAGACTTAGAATTTCACATCAAGACATATAGACTAAATCTAGCACAATGTTTCTTATTCTTTTATTACACAAACTAAAAACATTACAGCTTCATTCTTTCATTTGTCCTGGTTCGGTTTCTGGGATACTGTCGACGGCTCTGCATGCCACTCCTTCGGTCGCGGCTTTGCAAGCCACTCCTATAGGTTCTTCTGCTTTAGCTCCAGCTGCATCAGCTCCTGGTATTACTGCAACATCATTTCTTGAGCATTTGAAGCTCCAGGGCTACAACGAGGACCGACTTCGCCAGTTGCGTTAGTTATTTTGAAATGGAGTAGCTGGACCGAGCCAACAATGATTTTTTAATATTTTTTTTATTTTTGTAGAATGACTGTATTATATTTGCGACATGTTGTATATTTTTGATATCGGTTGTATATGATGATTATGATCCTGATTTTATAGTGATTTCGTATTGTGTTTCTTTATTTCATTATATATTATGTAAGGGATGTTATTGATATATATTTTTCTATTTGGGCATATGATATAGTGTGTGATATATTATTACATACAGGGTGGACAAAAAATAGAGCCAGCATTTCATTTTTTAATTTTTTTTTAAATGTTTGCCTTTATGGTTAGCACTGTAGGGGCAAATTTCTGTCCATGCGGGTTCCACCGTAGGGGAAAAATATCCGAAAAAATTAATATTTTGCTCCTACGGTGCACACCATAGGGGCTGTAATTTGCCTCAACAGTGCTCACCATAGGGGAAATATATTACTATTTAAAAATAAATAAATAAACCGACACTTCGTCCCTATGGTGAAACTATAAGGGCTGTAATTTACCCCTACGGTGTGCACTGTAGGGGCAAGATATTTTATATTATTTTATTAAAATAAAAAAAATAATTGCTCCTATGTTAGAAACCGTAGAGGCAGAGATCCCTACGGGTTTCACAGTAGGGAAAAATTTATAACACTACCGTTGTGGTATATATCCGCCCCTATGGATTTTACCCTTACGGGTGATATTTTTGCCCTTACAGTGAAAACCGTTGGGGCAAGCCATATTCGTAGCCGTAAAAGCTGTAGGGACAGGTAAATGCCTCTACGGTTACGGTTTCCAACGCAGGACCATCATCATTTTATACATTTAAAAAAAAAATTTGATATCAGGAAAACTTAGCCCCTATAAATTTGCCCATACGGTTTCCACCATAGGGAAAATTTTATTCCCAATAAAATCCCAATATAAACCACAACCATATTTAATCATACAAATATTGCAAGCATTTTAACCAAGACAATGCAAAGCGATGTAACTATAAGCAAATTCGCATTTACACATGCAATAAGTAACAAACATTATCCAAATATTTATACCATTAGTCACATTAGTTTATATACATGGATAAAACAAAAACAAATATACATTCTCCTAAAGAATACTATCTTACTCTTACATTTTGAAGTTTATTTTTCTAGTTAACTCTTAATATTTACTCATCCACACATCGTTGTCGTCGTTATTCTCCTCCTTTCGGTTGACGAACACAAGTGTCGTATGCATTCGGTTAGCACATAGAAATCTACACCTAACAATCAATAAATAACAACTCACTGAATACCCAACGTATGGGTCAAATAACTCTTAAATACATAAAATCAAACAAGTTAAAAAGTATAGTGTGTTGACAACAATACTGAATGAAAAAACATTAAGAGTACTAATCTTAATCATTAGTAGTACGAACCATTGTTTTTAGATGGGTGGAATGTAATACCCCAGAGCAGTACGGTTTTCGGACATCATTGTGATCTGCTCTATCCATACTCAGTGCGGTCTATTGCGGACACATGGTGATATGAGTGTGGATCCACTTCAGAACAATAGGATAGGCTCCCTGAAGCACGTTCCGAAAGAGGACCGAACTGCATTATAAATGTATTGATACCACCCTCAATTGCGGAGGCACCTTTTGGATGAACCGGAACTCTGGAGTTTGAAGAATTCCGTAGTTAAGCATGCTCAGGGTAGGGAAATCTTAGGATGGGTGACCTCCTGGGAAATGGACCCTTCTCGAGTCTGCTTCGCTCCAAAGGCTAATACCATGCAGTTTCGGTTAGAGCGGACAATACCATCCGTACTGGGGCATGGAGCATGTCATTTATTCCATCTGTACTAGGGTGTGGGACGTGACAGTCACCCTAATATCTTCTTGATACATCTCGCATCATTATGCATCATTGAAGGTTTTCAAACATAAGCACAAAATATGACCTACATGAACATCATGAGCACAAAATAAATTATCAACAATGAATTAAAACACTAAGTATAAAAAAAATAGTAAAGTACTTCTTGTGAGATCAAGATTGTGTGTGTGAGAGAGTGTGTGTCTTGTGAGATAAAAAAATACCAAGCTTTTACAAAATCCTAAACATTACGCATATATAAGCCAAAACTGGCATGCAAACAATCCAAATTTCTACAAAATGAGGCTCAAAATTTAACAAAACCTTGATTCAATAATGCGGAATAGACAACATCCAATATCGATAGCGATATATTTATTTATTTTCAAACTATCCTCAAGCATATATATTTGGATATACTTGATTAGCTAAGATTAGGTTTAGAGTTGACGAGGGTCAAAAAAAGCTAGATTGGCTAAAGTTAGGATAAAATAAGATGTTTACATTATAATTATTTATTTAAACTAAATCTAAAATTAAAAAAATCTAAACTTTCTTTCGATCTCACGATAGTTTTCATGCATGCATCTGCTCTATTTTCTCCTTCGCTCGATTGCTATATCTCCATTTTTTACTTTGTTAGTTTAATATTTCTTTCTCATATTCATCTCTAAATTCTACATTATTGAATGTTTTTCTAGAATGGAATCTGAAGACAACAAATCTCAATCAATTGTTAAACTAATACAAAACCCTATTTGTTCTTTGCTTTCTTCTAAATTATTTTTATTCTTCCGTAACAACCTCAGAATTCCTATCAACAGGTTATTATTTATTTCTTTTTTTTATGCACACACTACTACAAATAAGGATCGCTTTGTCCGGTAAAATCGATCCCCGATGTCTCGTCCTGCTCAACCACCCGCTCCTACACCCACATTAACCAGTAAAATATAATTATATCATTTAAATTTGAACCTTCCAAAACTAAAATTTCAAATAGGGGTTGAATAAATATTAACACTTACGCAATACTCCTGGGTTGCGACGTCGGGGTATCGAAGCTCGTCCGTGGCGGGATCTGTCGAGATGCCGTGGACGGCAAGATATGCGGACAGCACGCTCGTTGTACCATCTTATGCCAGGGTCTGAGCTCTCTGCAATATTTGAAAATAACTCTTAATATTAGATATATTAGAAAATAACTTTTAATATTGTATTATATCACAAAGGCCGGTCTATTGTAATTTACCGATAACTCCATGGCTCGAGTAATATTTCTCAAGCCACTTGTATAAGTGGGGCGACATCTCTTTGCCGACTTCCTATTCTCTATATTTTGAGCGGCCAATTTATGCACAACACATTCACATTTAGTTTTCTAATCAAGGAACACAAAAAAATAAATTATATACTAAATAATGAATTACATTTAAAATACATACCTGTTTGCGTTGAGAGTCGAAATATTCGCACAATAGAGGCCATGTCTCTACGTCGACTCTCGCAAAGGCCGGAGTAGATAGGAGGGCCGCTCTCTCTGCCTCAGGGGTCTCCATCCACAAGGAGTAGCCGTCGGCCTTCAGCTCATTCCTGTTGTATCGAACCTTAGTTTGCATGTTCTTCATCAGGCTATTGTACAGAGCATGAAGGTCGAGCACCCTCCCAGGATGATCAGGGTCTGGTACAGGCTGAAAATCGTAATCCAACTGAAAATACAAAAAAAACATTGTTATTAGATTGCAAGTGTTAATAATAAATATATTGGATAAATCAAATGAAAATATATATTAATATCCGAGCCTGATCAAAGAAGAGGGCGAATGAGCGCCGGTGCTGGTTGCCCCACTCAACGTGAAGTAGATAGTTCTTCACGAGCCGGCTCTCATCCCCCATATACCGGCCGAACCTCTCGGCATGAGAACCGGTATAGCGATAATCAAGGGTAAAAAAGAGGGGAAATGTTGCTTCCCCCCTAGCTCTGTCAGGCCTCAGCCCGTGGGACTGATTCGGGCCTTGAGTCCCCCTCTGGGGATGGGGAGGCCCTGCGTCTGCAAGAAATATCAAGACAATCAATATTAAGACAAAGTTGTATTAAGAAATCAAGGTTAAACGAAAATTGAAGTGTGATATATACCTCCGGTAACTAAAGCACGAGCCTAGACACGGGCAGCAGCACGAGCGGGACGATAGCTCCTCCGGTGAGGAACTGCCGGTGTCCCAGATGCGGACGCATCCCCTGCAACTAGAAAATAAACATTGAAGTGGCAGGAGTTCATGAAGTTCATATTTATTCTATAGAGGATATGTAAAATGAATAAATATTTTATATTTATTCATACTAACCTACAGACGATGCGGAGGGTACGGAAGTGGCAGGAGTGGCCCCTGCGTCAGATGTGGACGCACCACCTATAATTAGACAATTAAAAATAGATTATATAAGTAATTGCAAAAAGAATATGTAGATCAATAATATAACACTCTAAATCAATATGCATGCACTATAGGATATATAAACATACCCGCAGGTGCGGTGGTGTCACCACCTACAGCTAGACAATAAAAAAAATACTATCTAAGTAAGAGCAAAAGGAATGTGTGTATATTTATGATATAGCATTCTAAATCAATATACATGCACTATATGATATATATACATACCTGGAGGTGCGGGAGTGGCCTCTGTCCCTGATGTGGACGCATCACCAACAACTAGACAATCAAACATTGACAATATAAGTAATTTTGACATGAACATGCATGAATATCTATAATATTACATTCACAATGGATATGCGTGAAATATATCTGGAGGTGTGGCAAAGTCCACACGGAAGGAGGCATCCGAAGGGGTATCCGATCTGGGTGCAAGATCGGCCCTCTGAAGCTCCCTACGCAGCTCTCCGGGCGGCAGAACCGCTCTGCCTCTGCCTCTGCCGGTGCCGCGGCTGGAGCTCCCGCCGCCCCTCGCTGCTCCCGTCATCGTCATCAAATCTAGATAAACGGTTTGTGGATGCATTAGATAATCATTACAAGTATTGACCATATATGTATAGATCGTAAAATGTGAAGTAATAATATAACATTACTGATAACCTTTTTCGTTTCGTGGGCGCATTAAACATATCTACTTGGATTTCATCATCGATATCATTTCTAACCCACGTAACTTTATGATCGGCCGAAGACAACCCGTCCTTCGAAACAGATGGTCAGAGCACTCTAAGCCTTCTCTCTTCTCCATCCTCATCGCTGTCCTCGAATTCTGGGACATCGTAGACATCCCTGGGTTTCCAACGGCATACGACACTCCATCCCGGATGATTCAAACACTGTGAGTAGTATACTTGGAATACTTGGTTCGGAAAGATAAATGGATCTTCCTGACCGTAAAATCGAAGCGTGTTCACACTGGTCAATCCATATTCATCTTTCCTAGTCCCAAGATTGCTTCTCCACTTATCCGTATCGGTTCGCGTATCGTACCAAGTACACTGGAATATATAAAAGGGTTCTGATCATCCGGGATAGTGGATGCCGAGTATACAATTTAAGTACCCATAATAAATCATACCGTCTGATCCTACCATCGCAATCCCACTATTCTGAGTGATTCTAGATGTTTCTATGTCCTAAACTTCGAATTTGTATCCAAAGACACCGAATCCTTTATAATATGCAACCTCCATACTAGGAAATTGAGCTTCGTACCAGCTGTCGGGCACGTTATTTCCCGGGGGCATAGAATTTTTCAAGAACGAAAGAAGCATTGTGAATGACTTGTTGCTCCATCCATTTAGGCACTTAATCTGGAAAAGTTGGACAAACCATGAGAGGGTGGAATACTTTGCATTCTCATAAATTTGTTTTCTAACATCATTCATGAAATTTTCATATTTATCAGCACGCGGTCCTTGACCGGAAGGAATGTCATGTTCGGTACGAATAGATTCACCTAGGGCAGCCTCTACCATATCCTCCATTTCTTCTGATGGAAATAAATTACCGTCTTCTTCTTCTGCCGCATTACTGTCTTCTCCTTCTTCTGCTGCCGCATTATCGTGTTCTCCTTCTTCTTCTGCCGTATTACTGCATTCTTCTCCTTCCCCGTGATATTTCCAAGGTGTATAAAGTCTAGTAAATCCATATTTTACGATATGAAGCTCTGCCAATTCTACCTTCTGCCGGTACTTATTACTACATCTATCGCACGGGCAGAGAATCTTCTCTATTACGATCTTATTATGTGCGCATGCAAATTCAATAAAAGCAGCAACTCCTGCGACAAACTTAGGTTGCATACGTTATTGCCAATCTACATACATCTAGTCCTTAACTCTGACGTACTCATGGGCCATGTTAGACTGTATAACATATAAATTGTAGGTTATGGTGACTATATTGAGAAATCTAAGAACGGGACAGTTACTGACAAAGGAGAAAATCCATGTATATGTTTTGTGTGTGCGTTTTTCGTTGAAAAGAATAAATTATCGAACGTATGTTAACCGATAGTCGGGGACTAAGTGGAGCTTTTAGTTTCATATATGAGTATCGATGAGAATATGAAAGTTCCATATTATCATCGAGTATCATATACTGGTTTTAACTTGAACATCTTGAATCACTCTCTAATGATGCGTTTGTTGTGTATTCTTATTGTATGTGTATATTTTGGCTGTCGGGGGTAAGGCTTCTATCCCATTAAGAATGTATAGTGTAACACCCGAGCCCAATAATACTATTTCTGTTACTGGTTGAGTGTTTGGCATTGCTCATTTCATTTATCTTGCTTGTTTGGTTCTTATTGCACAATTTTAACCGGCTAAGTCATTCTGCATATAACAAATTTTAGCACCCAAAATAAAATTGAAAATATTCTTCTTGGCCTACTTGACACCCTTAGCCTCGTGGTAGCGTCCGTGCATTGTATTCTCGTCCCGTTCAGTGAAACGGGCGAGTTTGGATGGCTACGTGCACGTGCGTGTGTCCGTTTTGGGAGTATGCTTTTTAATCATAAAACATTTCATTTTAAAATTTGGAACCCGCCTAAAATCCTATTATTTGAATTTCGAATTTTTGGACCCAACCCGGGCGCAATTTGGAAATGTTTCATTTGGCGCCAAAATCCTAAATTTTAATATTATTAAAACCATCGCATATATTTTTCTAACTAACCTGATATCTTACTGTTCATTACCTATCTTTTAAATCTTTAAGTTAACCGTATAATATTTTTACAATCTTTATATCCTTCTTAATTTATTCTCTCAGCCAATCGCAACCTCCCCTTTAACCCCGTGGGCCCCACTTTCTCTCTCTCTCTCTCTCTCCACTTTTTCCTCTCTCTCCCTCTCCCTCTCCCTCATATATTCTCTCGTACTTCTCTTTATCATTTTTCTCTTCTTGCTTCATGTCTCGTTTCTCATTTCTTTTAACTGTTCTTTTGTTGCCAGAATTCCGTCGTGCCGGTGACGTTTCTCGACGTTCCAGCGAGATACCCGACCCGTGTGGTTCCTTTGTTCGTCGTTTGGGTTCATTCCGTGAACCGTGCGCCGTCGCGAGTTTTCCCCGCCGACGGTTAACGTTCCGTTTTCCCGATTCGCGACCCATCGAGGCAAGTTAATCTTGCTACATGCTATATACTTTTATAATCTTCATTTTATAATATTATACATTTGAAAATCTTATAGTTTACATATGAAATGTCGTTGAAAAATCGGATATGACAAATCTGAAATTTACTGTACACCTTATCTTATAAAATTCATTATAAATCATAGAAAAATCATTAGGATACGTTCTTTAGTTCGTTACGAAGCTAATTCAGAATACTATAACTCTATGAAATATTTACTTGCAAAATAAATTGTTTAATTAACGTAAAATGCAAATGAACACGTCTCTAAACTGCTGTCCAGGGAAATTCCAGCAGCAAACTTTCAACTTTGAATATTCATAACTTTTTGTAGGGATAACCTGAGATGCTTATACTTATAAAACTGAAAACCTTATTGAATTATCTTTGTTTTGGTATAAGACACATCTCTTTTGGAGAACGTTTGTTATTTTTAAGCTATTTTACAAATTAGGGTGACGCTGAATTTCTGAACGGAACCTTCTTGTGCATGGTTAATCAATACAGCTTTTATAGTTACTAATCGCTTTGAATATGCTATCCATATTAATATTATTATATAAATATTTATATCACATATTGCTTAGTTGTACATCCCACACTACCATTTTATAGTTTTATAACTCTTCGGATACCCGTTTGCATCCATCGCATTTAAGATAAATATAATTGCATCCATAGATCACATTACTACATAATAATGTGATATTAATACTCCATGTTTAATAAATTGCATCCTAATTTAATATTGGAACTATAAATGTAACCCTAATCAATAACTGTGCATCCATATCCTTGAAATTATATCTATTTGCCTATCATATTACATGTTCCAGTTTATTGTTCTAATAGTACTCATGCTTGTTTATTTATACACATGTTTATGATAGTTTGATTATGAGCACCCACATGACATCTTGTGCTTCCTGACATGACCTGTTACACTTCCTACTTGACATGATATGGTACCGTACACTCTTGACATGACATGACACCTTTATACATTACCTGACCTGTTACCTGATCTCATGCCTAATGCCGACAAACCTGACCATTCCCGCTGTCTATCCAGACAGACCTACTTTTACTCGACCTTGTGTTGGCATTAGTCCTTGACTACTGAATACCTGACCTGACATACATAGCTTGGGGGTATGGGGAAATCAAAGGTGAAACCGACTTGTAACTCAACAGTTCGATACTTGTTCTGATCAGTCTTACGGGCTTGGCCAGCTCCGGAGTGTTGATGCTGACATCACTCATATATCCTACTACCTTTTACTGCTTAGCGGCACGTCTCGGATTCAGCCCCGAGGATCATGACCGTGGTCCCGGGCATGCACGGGATACTATTGAGTTACATCGACGATTCATCAATTGGTTTCAAAGACTATAGAGTAGAAACCTGATAGGACAGTTTAGTCACCATTGCACATTACCCTGCTCTGTTATTTCTTATTACTGCTTTATTCATGTTCATACTTGCATTGCTTATTATCATGTTTACATTATATACTTGATGTCATGACGCGCTGACGTCTGGGTTTTGCATGGCCCAGATTCCGTACCACTGTCGACGACCGAGCAGGAGTACTTCAGCCAGCAGGCTGAACTGTAAGTTCTTTAGGGTTTAGTTTATTTATTTTCATTTCATTTCCAGATGTGAGCCCGCTTTATGGGACGTATTGTTTATTCATTGTTTTGGATCATTAGCTTCCGCACTTATTGTTTATTGATTCTTGTTATTATGGATTTGGACATGTATTAGATTAGCTTATTATCTTGTTCTTGATATCCTTACAACCGTAATGTGACTGTGGATGGATACTTCCTACCCACATGTAGCATGGTTGGCTATGTCACGTGCCCAATCTTGCGTACTCTGGGAAGCGGGGCGTGACATGGTTCTTTTGGTATCAGAGACATAGGTTAATTGGGTTGATTCTTTGTAGTTGGGTATTGCACCCGATACACGAATCAGGATACCCGTGATTAGGAAACATGTCCTGCCACCTTGACCGTTTTACCATCCTTGAATCATTCTTCCGGATCATGTCGACATGCAAACTTACTTTGCATTGTCAACTCGAAAACCTAACTTCTTGTTATCTCTAGGACTTAGGCGACTTGGGTGGAGTTAAGTAATTGCGGCTATGATACCGCGGCATAGCTACAATGCGGTACTCTATTTAAGTATCTTGGAGTTCTAGCCTTGATCCACATTCAGAATCTATCATCATGCTAATGTTGGGTGTTTTGAGTTCAGGATTATGACAGGTAAGAAGTTGAAGACGAACCAGAGGCGTGTGAATGAAGCCACCATGCTTGGAGTGATAAGAGAAATGCTGGAAATCAAAGAAACAGACCGAGCTGATCCAGCAGCAAGCGGACTTGTTTCAGGAAGGTTTACAGATCGTTCAGCAGTCTGTAAACGATGTTGGAACTAGACCAGTTGACCGAGTAAGGACCGTAGCAGATTTCAGACTTTTGGATCCGTCTACTTTCACTTTTCTGGAGGAGCCGTTGCCAGCCGAGCCGTGGCTAGCGACACGGAGAATTTGCTGATTGCGACACAGATTCCAGAGGACAAAGGAGTTGATGTGGTGCGCATTCAGTTAGTGGATTACGCCCGAGAGTGACGGCTTGTGGAGGAGACCCGCTTGCCCAAGCCGATCAGTTGGGCGAAGTTTTTCTAAGAACCCCCTGGAGAAGTTCTTCCCGCAGACTGCGCGGAGGAAAGGGAAGAAATTTATCGGACTAAGGCAGAATGGAGCAACCGTGGACGTGCATGCAGCGGAGTGGACGAGACTCAGTAGTCTCGCTGGACCTTTCGCGGCCAACGATGCAGACAGCAGTTGCGGTAAGGAAGCAGTTCTGTCGGGCCAGTCGAGTTTAGGGCTAGGCCGACAAACAGTGTTCTTGCGACTATGGAAGTGAATAGTAATGAAGAGCCGGCAGTTGTTCGCGACTTTATGGATGTGTTTGCAGATATTTCGGGCTTACCGCCAAAGCGAGATGTGGAGTTCGCGATTGACCTTATTCCTGGTGCAGCGCCAGTATCAAAATCTTATTATCCGATGGCACCGGTGGAATTGGAAGAAGTTAAGAAACAAGTTGGTGAATTACTCGAGAAGGGATGGATTCGAAGCAGCAACTCACCTTGGGGAGCTCCAGTTCTTTTAGTAAAGAAGAAGGATGGCACGAGAAGGATGTGCATGGATTATCGAGAATTGAACCGGGTGACTATTAAGAACAAGTACCCGATCCCTCGCATTGGAGAGCTTTTTGAGCAGCTTAGTGGCGCGAGGGTGTTCTCGAAATTGGATTTGCGATCGGGATATCATCAGGTCCGAGTGAAAGCAGAAGGCATTTGCAAGACGGCGTTTCGAACTCGATATGGACATTTCGAGTATCTAGTGACGCCCTTCGGAGTGACTAATGCGCCGGCAATATTCATGAATTTGATGAACATGATCTTTTCACCGTTCTTGGACCAGTTTATTGTGGTATTCATTGACGATATTCTGGTGTACTCGAGGAGTCCGGAGGAGCATGCTGAGCACTTAAGGATCGCACCGCAAACGCTGAGACAAGAGAAATTATTTGCGAAGATGAGTAAGTGTGGATTCTGGCTGGAAGAAGTGAAGTTTCTGGGGCATGTCGTGTCGGGCGATGGAATCGCCGTCGATCCCGAAAAGATTGCAGCAGTTCGAGACTGGCCTATTCCAAAGAATGTTGCAGAGATAAGGAGTTTTCTTGGACTCGCCGGATACTACAGAAGATTTGTGGAGAACTTCGCTCGCGTAGCTGAGCCGTTAACCAAGCTCACACGAAAGGAGGTACCGTTTGTTTGGACGGATGGATATGCATTGGCCTTTGAGATGTTGAAGCAGAAGTTGATAACCACCCCTATCCTAACCGTACCGGATGATTCAGGAGGACTGGTGATTCACAGCGACGCATCTGGAAAAGGATTGGGATGTGTTTTAATGCAGAATGGGAAAGTCGTCGCTTACGCATCGAGACAACTGAAGACTCATGAGAAGAACTATCCGACTCATGACTTAGAGCTTGCAGCCGTGATCTTCGCCCTGAAGATTTGGAAACACTACCTTCTGGGCGAGAGAGTTGAAGTCTTTACGGATCACAAGAGTTTGAAATATGTGTTCACTCAGAAGGAATTGAACATGAGGCAACGCAGATGGTTGGAGCTGATGGCCGACTACGACCTTGATCTTAAGTACCATCCGGGAAAAGTTAACGTCGTGCCAGATGCGCTAAGTCGGTTACCGGCAATTCAGGTATTGACTGCACACAGAGAGATCATTACGGATTTTCGGAGATTCGACTTGGAGGTTGTGCTACCCCATGCTACAGGACAGTTGATGCAGTTGCAAGTACAGTCGTCCTTAGTTGAGAAGATTAAAGCGACACAATCGCAGGATCCTAGACTGCAAAGGTTTCGAGAGCAGGTTGAAGCCGGACTACGAACAGATTTATTGATCCACGAAGATGGTTCGTTGAGGTATGGTAGCCGTGTGTGTGGGCCAAAAGGGGATGTGCGTGAAGAGCTTATGAAGGAGGCACACAATTCAGTTTACTCTGTACATCCAGGAGGGACAAAGATGTACCAAGATATTCGACAGCATTTCTGGTGGGAAGGCATGAAACGGGAGATTGCTCGCTTCGTGGCTAAGTGCTTGGTATGTCAGCAAGTCAAGGCTGAACACCAAATGGTTGCTGGTTTATTGCAACCATTTCCGATTCCTCAGTGGAAGTGGGAACATATAACCATGGATTTCGTGACGGCTTTACCGCGGAGTCCAAAAGGCAACAATGCAGTATGGGTGATTGTTGATCGGTTGACCAAGGCAGCTCACTTTATTCTTTTTCGGGTTGGTCAATCAATAGAGACATTGGCAGAGCGGTACATGCAGGAGATCATAAGATTGCATGGAGTACCGGTGAGCATCGTGTCCGATCGGGACACTCGGTTCTTATCACACTTCTGGAGGAGTTTACAGGAAAGTTTGGGGACGCGATTGAAGTTTAGCACAGCTTATCATCCTCAAACTGATGGTCAGTCGGAGAGAACGATCCAAACTCTTGATGATATGTTGAGAGCATGCATGTTGGACTTCAAGGGTTCGTGGGAGGATCATCTACACTTGGTGGAGTTTTCTTACAACAACAGTTTTCAGGCAACTACCCAGATGGCTCCGTTTGAAGCTTTGTATGGTCGTAAATGTCGTTCACCTATTTGTTGGGATGATGTCGGTGAACGAAAATTGTTGGGACCAGATTTGGTGATGCAGACAGTTGAGAAGGTTAACACTATCAGAAATCATATGAAGGCAGCACAAGACAGACAGAAGAGTTGGGCTGACACATCGAGAAGACCTCTAGAATTCACCGTGGGTGATTTGGTGTTCTTGAAGATATCACCGACTAGAGGGGTGATTCGTTTTGGAAGGCGAGGAAAGCTCAGTCCTCGGTTCGTTGGACCCTTGAGATCGTGGAGCGTGTTGGTGAGGTAGCATATCGTTTGGCGTTACCACAGTCCTTGGCAAATGTGCATGATATGTTTCACGTATCTCAACTCCGTAAGTATGTTCGAGATGAAACACACGTTTTGGATCATTCGAAGCTAACAGTACGAGAAGACTTGACTTTTGAGGAGCGACCAGTTGAAATCAAGGATCGAAGAGAAAATGTTCTTAAGAACAAGGTTATCCCCCTTGTGCTAGTCTCTTGGGGTAATCGATCGCATGGAGAATCCACTTGGGAGCGAGAAGACGAGATCCGGCAGAAGTTTCCTCACCTTTTCCTGTAGTTATCTATCTTGATTTCTTGGAATTTCGAGGACGAAATTCTTTTTGTAGTTGGGTATGATGTAACACCCGAGCCCAATAATACTATTTCTGTTACTGGTTGAGTGTTTGGCATTGCTCATTTCATTTATCTTGCTTGTTTGGTTCTTATTGCACAATTTTAACCGGCTAAGTCATTCTGCATATAACAAATTTTAGCACCCAAAATAAAATTGAAAATATTCTTCTTGGCCTACTTGACACCCTTAGCCTCGTGGTAGCGTCCGTGCATTGTATTCTCGTCCCGTTCAGTGAAACGGGCGAGTTTGGATGGCTACGTGCACGTGCGTGTGTCCGTTTTGGGAGTATGCTTTTTAATCATAAAACATTTCATTTTAAAATTTGGAACCAGCCTAAAATCCTATTATTTGAATTTCGAATTTTTGGACCCAACCCGGGCGCAATTTGGAAATGTTTCATTTGGCGCCAAAATCCTAAATTTTAATATTATTAAAACCATCGCATATATTTTTCTAACTAACCTGATATCTTACTGTTCATTACCTATCTTTTAAATCTTTAAGTTAACCGTATAATATTTTTACAATCTTTATATCCTTCTTAATTTATTCTCTCAGCCAATCGCAACCTCCCCTTTAACCCCGTGGGCCCCACTTTCTCTCTCTCTCTCTCTCTCCACTTTTTCCTCTCTCTCCCTCTCCCTCTCCCTCATATATTCTCTCGTACTTCTCTTTATCATTTTTCTCTTCTTGCTTCATGTCTCGTTTCTCATTTCTTTTAACTGTTCTTTTGTTGCCAGAATTCCGTCGTGCCGGTGACGTTTCTCGACGTTCCAGCGAGATACCCGACCCGTGTGGTTCCTTTGTTCGTCGTTTGGGTTCATTCCGTGAACCGTGCGCCGTCGCGAGTTTTCCCCGCCGACGGTTAACGTTCCGTTTTCCCGATTCGCGACCCATCGAGGCAAGTTAATCTTGCTACATGCTATATACTTTTATAATCTTCATTTTATAATATTATACATTTGAAAATCTTATAGTTTACATATGAAATGTCGTTGAAAAATCGGATATGACAAATCTGAAATTTACTGTACACCTTATCTTATAAAATTCATTATAAATCATAGAAAAATCATTAGGATACGTTCTTTAGTTCGTTACGAAGCTAATTCAGAATACTATAACTCTATGAAATATTTACTTGCAAAATAAATTGTTTAATTAACGTAAAATGCAAATGAACACGTCTCTAAACTGCTGTCCAGGGAAATTCCAGCAGCAAACTTTCAACTTTGAATATTCATAACTTTTTGTAGGGATAACCTGAGATGCTTATACTTATAAAACTGAAAACCTTATTGAATTATCTTTGTTTTGGTATAAGACACGTCTCTTTTGGAGAACGTTTGTTATTTTTAAGCTATTTTACAAATTAGGGTGACGCTGAATTTCTGAACGGAACCTTCTTGTGCATGGTTAATCAATACAGCTTTTATAGTTACTAATCGCTTTGAATATGCTATCCATATTAATATTATTATATAAATATTTATATCACATATTGCTTAGTTGTACATCCCACACTACCATTTTATAGTTTTATAACTCTTCGGATACCCGTTTGCATCCATCGCATTTAAGATAAATATAATTGCATCCATAGATCACATTACTACATAATAATGTGATATTAATACTCCATGTTTAATAAATTGCATCCTAATTTAATATTGGAACTATAAATGTAACCCTAATCAATAACTGTGCATCCATATCCTTGAAATTATATCTATTTGCCTATCATATTACATGTTCCAGTTTATTGTTCTAATAGTACTCATGCTTGTTTATTTATACACATGTTTATGATAGTTTGATTATGAGCACCCACATGACATCTTGTGCTTCCTGACATGACCTGTTACACTTCCTACTTGACATGATATGGTACCGTACACTCTTGACATGACATGACACCTTTATACATTACCTGACCTGTTACCTGATCTCATGCCTAATGCCAACAAACCTGACCATTCCCGCTGTCTATCCAGACAGACCTACTTTTACTCGACCTTGTGTTGGCATTAGTCCTTGACTACTGAATACCTGACCTGACATACATAGCTTGGGGGTATGGGGAAATCAAAGGTGAAACCGACTTGTAACTCAACAGTTCGATACTTGTTCTGATCAGTCTTACGGGCTTGGCCAGCTCCGGAGTGTTGATGCTGACATCACTCATATATCCTACTACCTTTTACTGCTTAGCGGCACGTCTCGGATTCAGCCCCGAGGATCATGACCGTGGTCCCGGGCATGCACGGGATACTATTGAGTTACATCGACGATTCATCAATTGGTTTCAAAGACTATAGAGTAGAAACCTGATAGGACAGTTTAGTCACCATTGCACATTACCCTGCTCTGTTATTTCTTATTACTGCTTTATTCATGTTCATACTTGCATTGCTTATTATCATGTTTACATTATATACTTGATGTCATGACGCGCTGACGTCTGGGTTTTGCATGGCCCAGATTCCGTACCACTGTCGACGACCGAGCAGGAGTACTTCAGCCAGCAGGCTGAACTGTAAGTTCTTTAGGGTTTAGTTTATTTATTTTCATTTCATTTCCAGATGTGAGCCCGCTTTATGGGACGTATTGTTTATTCATTGTTTTGGATCATTAGCTTCCGCACTTATTGTTTATTGATTCTTGTTATTATGGATTTGGACATGTATTAGATTAGCTTATTATCTTGTTCTTGATATCCTTACAACCGTAATGTGACTGTGGATGGATACTTCCTACCCACATGTAGCATGGTTGGCTATGTCACGTGCCCAATCTTGCGTACTCTGGGAAGCGGGGCGTGACATATAGAGCGAACACCCATTCACTTGTGCTTTCAACCGTTTCGAGTAAATTTCGGCAGCACCTCCCCGCTGTTCTCCGAGTACACTGTAATAGAATAGCTAATCATTTCAAAGCTGTGAAACAACGTTGAAATGAATATCTAATCTATCTTTGTACACAGAGAACCAGCGGAAAGGTACCGACGAAATATCTCGAAACGGATGAAAACACAAGTGAATGAAGGTGTTTGCTTTATACATTCCTAACTTGACCACATGGGACAAATCTATCGGTTATCATACGATTGAATTTTCTCGTCACATAGACTATACGACGATTGTTAGTATCGAGCTATACCGTCCGATATTTAACAACATTCGCATAGTTCTATGTCACGACAAATATCGAACGTATGTTAACCGATAAACAGGGACTAAGTGGCGCTTTTAGTTTCATATATGAGTATCGATGAGAATATGAAAGTTCCATATTATCATCGAGTATCATATATTGGTTTTAACTTGAACATCTTGAATCACTCTCTAATGATGCGTTTGTTGTGTATTCTTGTTGTGTGTGTGTGTTTCGGCAGTCGGGAGTAAGGCTTCTATCCTATTAAGAATGTATAGAGCGAACACCCATTCGCTTGTGATTTTAACCGTTTCGAGTAAATTTCGACAGCACCTTCCCGCTGTTCTCCGAGTACACTGTAATAGAATAGATAATCATTTCAAAGCTGTGAAACAACGTTGAAATGAACATCTAATCTATCTTTGTACACGGAGAACCAGCGGAAAGGTACCGACAAAATATCTCGAAACGGATGAAAACACAAGTGAATGAAGGTGTTTGCTTTATACATTTCTAACTTGTCCATACGGGACAAATCTATCGGTTATCATACGATTGAATCTTCTCGTCATATAGACTATACGACGGTTGTTAGTATCGAGCTATATCGTCCGATATTTAACAACCTTCGTATAGTTCTATGTCACGACGAACATCGAACGTATGTTAACCGATAGACGGGGACTAAGTGGCGCTTTTAGTTTCATATATGAGTATCGATGAGAATATGAAAGTTCCATATTATCATCGAGTATCATATATTGGTTTTAACTTGAACATCTTGAATCACTCTCTAATGATGCGTTTGTTGTGTATTCTTGTTGTGTGTGTGTGTTTCGGCTGTCGGGGGTAAGGCTTCTATCCCATTAAGAATGTATAGAGCAAACACCCATTCGCTTGTGATTTCAACCTGTAATAGAATAGACAATCATTTCAAAGCTGTGAAACAACGTTGAAATGAACATCTAATCTATCTTTGTATACGGAGAACCAGCGGAAAGGTACCGACGAAATATCTCGAAACGGATGAAAACACAAGTGAATGAAGGTGTTTGCTTTATACATTCCTAACTTGTCCACACGGGAAAAATCTATCGGTTATCATACGATTGAATCTTCTCGCCACATAGACTATACGACGGTTGTTAGTATCGAGCTATACCGTCCGATATTTAACAACCTTCGTATAGTTCTATGTCACGGCGAATATCGAATGTATGTTAACCGATAGACGGGGACTAAGTGGCGCTTTTAGTTTCATATATGAGTATCGATAAGAATATGAAAGTTTTATATTATCATCGAGTATCATATATTGGTTTTAACTTGAACATCTTGAATCACTCTCTAATGATGCATTTGTTTTGTATTCTTGTTGTGTGTGTGTGTTTCGGCTGTCGGGGTAAGGCTTCTATCGGTTATCATATGATTGAATATTCTCGTCATATAGACTATACAAAGTATTTAAATAAAATATAACTGGTATCAGAAACCCGGTCCTGACACACAGGAAGCAACCCTTATCCTCAACTAGCCTGCATACTGAATATTATCTATCGAGTTAACAAATTTAACCTGATCGGATATACCCGCTGGGTAAAACCTCACAAAGATAGGCACGAATTGAATGTAGATGGTGCAAAATCAAGTATAACAAATTTACCATACATCAGAGTTACATTCAAGGAAGTTCAATCCCAAGCTCCAAATTTTTAATTACTTTTGCTAAAAATGAAAGTGTATTCAGCTTTGCTGTCTCTGTTGTATATGCAGTTGCACTCAGCAGATCATAAATAAAATCTCCGTCCCCTGAGACCAGTTTTCCCACAAAAAAAAACAGTCCATATCTTAACATGCACTGCACCATCAGAATCTATTCGTTCAAGAGTTACGCCTGAGCAAAATGCAAGCAACATTTTCAGTTTTCAGCTCTAATTTGAACTGATCTGCAGTCCATGCTCTCACACACTTTTCCCCAGGAAAATTAGTACCACACCTATCATACTCTAAAATTTAAGAACCCCAACCCCAACCCTAACCCTAGCCCCAGCCCTAGCCCCAGCCAAACCCCAACCCCGACCCCAACCCTAACCCTAACCCTAACCCCAACGTTACCCCTAGCCCCAGCTGAACCCTAACCCTAACCCCAATCTCAACCCCCTGCCGAACCCCATCCCCAACCACAACCCCAGCCCCAACCGCAACCCCAGTCCTAACCCTAACGCTAACTCAAACGATGCCTCATCGGTACCCAAACCATGAACCCAGCCCTAAAATAATCCAAAATTTGTTTAATTGAAGATTTCCTAACCTGTGCAGTGGAGGAGACGATCGGTGGCGACGACAAAACGGAGGCGACAACGAAAATGGCGACGAGGAAGAATCAGGCGGTGGCGACGACGAGACGGCCTCGCTGGCGATGACGAGAACGGCGACGAGACATTTGGCGATCGGCGGGAACGGGGATTTGGGATTTTGGGTTCGCGCGCGATACTTCGAGAAATATAAGATAATCAGCGTAGGGATCGATCTGTGCGTTTTTATTTAAATCCCTATTTACATGCCCCTACGGACTTATCCGTAGGTTCTTGGTTTGCGGCTCCGTAGGGACAAACAACAATTTACGATTTAATATTCTTAAATTAATATGTAAGAACCCTAGGTGCAACCTTAAGGCCCTAAGGATTAGTCCGTAAGGCCAAACTAAATCTGCCCTACGGATGTAGTAATCCGTAGGGGCAACCCCTATTTTAGCAGTGACACACTTACTAATTATATTTGACTAACCCTAGAGGTATTAAGTGCTAATAAAGCAATCACTGATTCCATTAATTCAAGCTGGGGATTGAGTAGCTGTGGTATTTTTTTTGTCGGTTCTAAATTCCTTTTAGTGAAGAACATGTATTCAAGGAGATGATAATGTCTTGTGTAGTATATTAGCAAGTTTTGATATGCATCTCTTACAGATTAATGCTTTCATTTGCAACAATGAATAGTAGAGAGTCTTAAATAAAGAAGCTCTCGATTAGGATAAGGCCTCTCTCGTCAATGCACTACTACGCAATCCACGCAAAAAGCAAACACAATCAACCTAACACCCAAACGACTCCACAAAATCCTTCAAATTAGCCAACAAATCATTAATCAAACCTCTCGATTTCATTACAAAATACCATCCAAAATGATCATTTTCGTTGGGAAAGAACGGCGAAGTCCATCCTCCAATCGATCATAATCAAGACTCCTCAACTTAATTCTAGATCCAAACTCACTGATTCAAAATTTCACTACAACCAATCACTCTGTATCAAAAATTCGACAACATCCGCATCGAATCAAACCAAAACAAGCATCAGTCTACAAAAATATGTATCCAAAATCCCTCTTTTGATACATCATTTTGCTAACATCAGCTTCTAACAAACAATCCAACAAACATCTGATCTTAAAAAAACAAAAGAAAAACCAAAAATTTCAAAATACTCACCTCTTTAAGCAATCCAAGACCTCATCTGCCACCACCGCATCTACATCTACCAAAACCCTAACAGCTCATCCAGGACATAGGATCCAGGTCCGGGTCCAAACCCGGTCCAATCCAGCTTTGTCTCCCCTCTCGGCGACCGATACAGGAACAAATCATACAAGAACCTCCCTTAAGGCATGAACAACGCCGCATAGATTGGCGGCAGCGTGAAGGTCGGTTACTCCGGCGGCAGCGTGAAGGTCGGTTACTCCGGCGGCAGAAGCAAATGCGATGGGTTTTTAAGGATGGAGAAAAGGTTTTTTTTTAAGAGATGGTTGATCTTGGGACGAGGGTCACCGAAGTCGACGGTGGCGGAGGGTGTACTGCGATGGCGGAAGAGGTGCTGGCGGGGTCAACGATCGAGCGAAGTCTGCGGCGACAAGCTGCAGATGAGGAGACGCCGACAAGCAACAAATGTTGGCTATAGTGCCCTCAAGGCAATTATCATATTCATAGGAAGGTGATTATGATGATTGAGGGAGGACCTATACCGGTAGAACAGTCTTACTCGAGATGATAGTATACTATCTGGTTTGTCTTTATTATCATGTAAAGCATTAGGTGGCATTACAGATCACTATTATATGTTGATAGAGCCCATAGGATTCTTGTTTGACTACCAGTATTATGATGGCGATCAAATACGTGGGAGCTGGGTGGTCTATAAGCACATCCTTAAATGTCCCTAGTCGTGAGAGTTTCGAGACTGGGTATCGATACTCCAGAGTAGACTAGTGTATACTGATCGAGACCCCGACGAGGGGCAGTGGCCGGTCACACAAGCCATTGGTGTCAGTTTGTTCACCTAAGATGTATACATGTGCTCATTGGGTTATGAGTACACCGGACGGACTGAACGGGAACTTGCTAGTTGGTATTATACCTATTTTCATATAGCAGTTCCCAGGTGATATGTGTACATGTTAGTCTGTCGACCTGAGATCGTCATTTGTCTCGTGTGAGTTCCCACTGTGCTTTGATTACTACCCTACCATGGCTTAAAGGAGTCGTGCAAACAGGTTTTAGTTGGGTACAGTTCCGAGCCATATGGAGGCAGTGAGTGGATCGTCGGGCATTCGTCTCTCCCGGTATTGGGGGTTGATGTCGCGCAGTACACGGGTGGCCATCACTAGAAATTCTTGGCCAAGATAGTCGAGAATTATTGATTCGGATCAGTAGTTTCTCAGTGGATGATGGGTTTCATACCGACACTAAATGTCGCGTTATTAGGGGTCTGACTTTATCCACCCCCTAGACTCGATATGCAATATTCATAGACGAACGAACCGGACTATACGGATATTGTCACTGTCGGGTTCAGTAGAGGTTTCAGGATGAGTTTGCTCGTCGGCCTCCCTTTCGCTCAATACCTGGGTAGCCGTTACATACAGCTAGTGCCGCTGACGTGCTTGTGGATAAACCCACTGCCAGCGTATTGACGAGTCTTTAGAGTCCCACACAGAGAGTTTCTTTGCTTCGGGTGAAACGATGTAAAGGCCGTATGGTTTTACGGCAGGGTTCGATCATATACGTGCACTTGTGCACGTATCATGATTCGGACGGATAATACTAGTGGGCTTTGGTTTAAGCCGGACCCTAGTATTATATTGTTGGATTATTTTCGTCTCATTGTATTCATATTCTTCAGAATACGGATGCAGGTATGTATATACGGATGAGGGGTATTCTTGTAATTTCTTACAAGATTACTTTTAGAAGATGATTAGAATGTTTATGAGGTGGAGGATGGGGTGTTTGTTGCATTTTTTGTAGCATGCTTGGTTTTTTGTTGTGTTGTGAGATTATGTGAGAGCTTTGTTGACTTGAGATATTTTGGGTTGACTTAAGATATTTTGGAGACATGGGATATTTATTGGATAAATTCATTAACTCTCACAACAAAACTCAAAACACTTAGCCATTATTCATTCTCTCTCCTACAACACTCTCATCCTCAAAGCATCTTCTTCTACCTCCACCCTAAATGTCTTATGTGTTGAGGAATCTAGGGTGTCTTGAGACAAATAAATCCTTCACCACTCTCTACTTCTCCTAGGCTATCTAGTGTAGCGATCTAGGTATCCTAGTTATCTCGGATATGAGATTGGAGCTCGTTTCATAGACTCTCGGGTGGATCATCTTCGATGGAGGGAGACCGGAGATCAAGCTTGATCAAGGAGGTCTCTAAGAGCTTGGGATGATGGTTCAAGACCAAAGGACACGGATCATTCGGTATAACCATTCTCAACTCTCTTTACATATTGCTAGTTTAGGGTTAATGATAGATCCGTAAAAGCGGGTTGAGGTAGCGCCGGTTTTTATAAATTTTTGTTCCGTAATTGGCCACGGTTTGATGGCCAGGGCGCTGTCGTAATCCAACATGGTATCAAAGCCAACCCATAAACCCTACTAGCTAGTTTGCACAAGGTTAAAATCTCGATCGTCCAATTTTTTCGGATCACGGTTCCATGTTCATGTGCCTGTTGTCGAATTTCAAAGTTGTTCAATTTTTTTTTAGGTATTTTAAAAATATGTGCAGGCAAAACTAAAGCGAAGAAAAAAATTTGGACACCTAACTCCAAAATTCCACCGCGGAACTGGAGCAAAATGTCGCATTTTGCGGCGGAACCTCCGTGCATTTTGGGCTATAGTGCCCCAAATTTTTTCAGGGGCTCTAGTTCATGGAAATATGATTTTTTTGATATATGGTTTTGACCAATATTTGATTGAGTGTTGGATTTCCATTTGGGGCCAATTTGGAAATGTTTAGTCGATCGAAATTTTAAATGTATGGTTTTCAGAACATACATTACTATCTGCGACCGTGAATGCTATTAGAGCGGTACAACTCGTCTAATTGCTATATGCACTTTTAGACGGGTTTGCGAACATGGCATTCACGTTGATGTTTTGTGTTGTGCTGTGGTTGTGGCTGGATCGTCGTGGTGGATAGCCAGTGGTGCAATGGTAGAACGGTTTAGATTCATTTGTACATTTGATTATTGCGGGCCGAGCGTCTGTCATGTGGACTGCCGTCTCTGCCAGCTTGTATATTATTTGTTTGGGGCACGACCGGGTTAAGGTCGATGTTACCCTTGTACATATTATTTTCTTTTCTGTACTAGGATTTTCTGGGTTATGCCAGCGCCCTGGCCATCAAAAGCGGCCGGTGCGGAACAAAAACGACGAATAAAATTCTGGCGCCGACGGAACCCAATCCCAAGATCGAACCCATAAATACTGAAACTAGCAAACCAAACACAAAGAGATAGAACGGTTATACCTAATGAACCAAGTCCTTTGGGTCTTCAACCAATTCCAAGCTCCTAGTGATGCAGATCGACTTTGGTCGCCGGTCTTCCTTCATCTCCGATGATCCACCCGAGGGAAACGGCACAAGCTCCAGGTTCGCCAAGAGGACCAACCGACCATCCAAGATAGCTAGTAGTGGAGAGTGGGGTGTGTAGGATAGTGTCACTAAAATTCTTTCTCTCATTCATGAGCTTAAGTAAGTATCAAGTGAAGATGAAGAAGAGGTGATCAAAAGGAGATGGCTTAGAAAATTGACTAAGTATTTTTTGTGTGAGCATGAGAGTTAGAGAGCACTAAGTGAAAAACAAAATGAGCAAGCCTCATCGCCCAAAGTGGCCAGCATCCTTTCTCATGCCCCCACAAAAAATGTCATTCTCATTTTTACAAATAAAGAAATACACCATACCAATCACTATATGAAAAAGCCCATGCTTTGACCAAAACCCATACCAATGCCAAGTCACCATTTCCACCTCATTTAAAACAAATGATTTTCAAAAGAAAATCAATAATGAGGTGGCATCTTCTAGAAGCCATTCTGTACAAATACGGAATTCTTCCCGGTACATGTATCATACGCGTATTCGTACGAAAATACGAATAGCCAAAGAGAGAAAATAAATAGTGAGTAATAATACTAGAATACATATATATATAAATACATATGTAAATTATTAAATCAAAACTTGATTTAACAATCTGGCTTAATCCAAAGCCGCTGGTATTATCAACCGTCTGATTAAAGTCTGTGCAGTCCGTGCACAAATTTAATCGGACACCTGTATGTATCAACATACGTCACCTACACTATATCGCCTGAACCGTGAAAACCCTCTGTGTGGGACTCTGAAGACTCGTCAATATGCTGGCAGTGGGTTTAACCACAAGCACGTCAGCGGCACTAGCTGTACGTAACGGCTACCCAGGTATTGAGCGAAAGAAAGGCCGACGAGTAAACTCATCCGAATCCCTACTGAGCCTGTCAGTGACAATATCCGCATAGTCCGGTCTGTTTGTCTAAGAGTATCGCATATCGAGTTTAGGGGGTGGATAAAGTCAGACCCCTAATAACGCGATAATTCATGTCGGTATGAAACCCACCACTACCCGAGAAACTATCGATCTTGGATCGGTAATTCTCATATACCCCGGCCGAGGATTTCTAGTGATGGCCACCCGTGCACAGTGAGACATCAACCCCCAATACCGGGAGAGACGAATCCATGAAGATCCGCTCACTACCTCCATGTGGCTCGGGACTGTACCCAACTAAAACCTGTTTGCACGACTCCTTTGAGCCGTGGTAGGGTAGTAATCAAAGCACAGTGGGAACCCACACGAGAAAAATGACGATCTCAGGTCGACAGACTAAGCTGTACACATGTCACCAGGGAACTGCTATCTGACTATAGGTATAATACCAACTAGTATGTTCCCGGCGAGTCCGTCCAATGTACTTGTTTCCCCCAATCAGAGCAAATCTCTGTTTGAATTTCAAAATTCAAAATTCGAAGCAACGCTTCAGATTCTTTGCGCTGCGCGCAACGTGCCATATGTCGAAAGCTGATACGCCAGCGTAGCGCCCAAGGCAGCGCGCCCAATCAGAGCAAAGCTCTATTTAAAGCAAAATTAAAGGAAGCAACGCTTCAGTTGCGCAAGCGCTGCGCTGCGCGACACGTGTCAACGCAGATGCGCAAGCGCAGTTGCGCTGCGCGACACGTGTCAGCGCAGTTGCGCTGCGCTCTGCGCTGCTGACACGTGTCATGCACTAGGGCGTTTGCGCCAAACAGAATTAAATTCTAGCAAGATTTTTCTGTTCTTGTTAAAACAAGAAGATTTCCTTCTGTAAAACAGAAGCCCTTGGATCAAAGATCCAACGGTGGGGAAAATTCCCCAAATCACTCAGAGAAAGATCTCTTTAACAAAATTTAACAAATTTATGGACACTATATAAAGTCCCTAGACTCCAAATCAAAACCATGAACATTGTGAGAAATCAAGAACTTCAAACAGAGTGAACTCTGAAGAAATTTCAAGAAGAAAAAGGTAAAAACCTTTAAGATAGAAGAATTTCTTCTAATAGATCATTGATCTAAGAACAAGATCAATGATCTTCAAATAATAATAAGTGCTTTGCACTTTTTTATGAACCACTGGTTCTCTGAAACAAGAAAAATAAGAAAAAACTTGTTTTCTTTGATCTAAATTAGATCAAGAAATCAAACAGTGCTTTGCACTTTTTTATGAACCATTGGTTCTGGAATCTAAAAAGATTCTCAAGTTAATAGTGCCTTGCACTTGCAAAACTGCGCTGTTGCGCTCTTGGGTTGGCGCAAGCCACCAGAGACCGCCACGTGTCAGCATCTGAACCGCTTGCGCTATGCGCTTTTGAAATAGAGCCTTGCTCTCTGAAATTGGCGTAACTCACCAGAGCGCGCCACGTGTCAGCAGCGCAAGCGCAGCGCACTGGCGCAGCGCACTGCGCTTGCGTGATACGTGTCATCATCACAAGCACTTGCGCTCAGTGATGGGCACAAAGCGCCTGACAAATGCAATGCATTTCTTTTACTAAAGGGCCAGGCCCAAATCAGAAAGGCCTAGTAGGCCAAATTAAATTGCAATGCAATAAAAAGGGCAGAGCCCAAACAAAATTGATGCTCTGCATCATTTATAAATAGGCAGAGCCCAAATAAAATAATAAATAATGCAATGCATTATTTTAAAAAGGGCAGATCCCAAATAAAGGTCCAACAGAGACCAAGATTAATGCTATGCATTATTAAAAAAGGGCCAAACCCTAGCACATGCCTAATAGGTCAAAAATAAATAAAAGCGTTGAATATTTTTCAACTGGACTTAACCCAATCATGGCCATAAGTCCTCAAATTAAATTGACTGAGCACAGCTGCTCTCTTAAATCAATTTACATCCGGTTCGAGGATACATCTCCGAACTCCTTTGACTCTTATCGTTGTAATCCTTCAACGACGTCAGAGAGGTGACGGGTCCCGACAACCACAAACAAAACAAACACACACGATACGAAGTGAACTTCTGGAGAAGGAGAAAGTTGTTACCGCCGAGCGGTAGCGTAATTAACTGCAGGGGCTTGCGCCTGCTGGGAAGAGCGTCCCCATAATCAAAAACCCCTCAAGCGAGGGGGAATCTGACGAAGTCTGCTACATCGTCCGCATCCGCCCAAACCTCCGATATACGGTGCCATAAATCAACTTGGCATCTTCGGAGAGGTGGACAGATAAAACCAAATAGCATCTGCCCCGAATCTCAGGCAAGACGCTCACCGCGTCTCTGTCGCGTCATTCGGAGGGGAACAGATTCTGGCACGCCCGGTGGGACCTTTTCCTCTTTCCACTCCACACTTCGTGTGTCGTATTCGCGAACGAATCGCGGTTTGTTAATGGTTGCCCTTAGTTTTCAAGGTTACTAAGATTTGGTCTTTTTCCTAGCGCAGAAATCAAGCATCGATGGCCTCTACCTGTTCGAAGTGCTCCAACTGCAGCTGCAACTCGTGTCCTGTCTCAACTGGAGGCATAACCTACGGGCCCCAAGCGGCCTCTTTGTTCACGATGCCCGTGGAGCAGATTACTCAAGCCACCATGGGGCTATTTTTTGGAACCATGCTTCCACCAACAAGCTTCAGCACCCCTGTGCCCGTTCCAGAAGCTACTAAGAAGTCGGTCTTCGATCGACTTACAGTTATTGCGGCCCCTCTCAACGGGTCGCCCAACACTAGTACCTCGGTCTTCTCCAGACTGGGCCAAAACTCCTGCGGGCCCACAATGAAGCTTGTGGTCCCAGAAAAGGTTATTCCAAAAAGAGTAACCAAACCTTCTCCTGAAGTAGTTAAGGCGGCTTCTCCTGCTAAGAGATCGGTCTTTACAAGACTGACCGTTCCAACTCCCACTCCTGCTCCTGCTGCTCAAAAGACATCAGTCTTCAATAAACGGACGCTGGCAACAGCCCTGCACCTGAACAGGGGGCAAGAAGAAGCTGTTTCTGTCTCTGAACCGATACCGACGACTCTTCGCGCCCGACGACGCAACTAGCGCCGGGTAAGGAAGACTGGGGGAAACTCCCCCTCTGGGATAACTCCACCAGCTCCAATGGTGGAAGTTAACGCTGCTATTCCAACCGGGAACAGCTTTGAACTGCTGAACAGGGTACGTAGAAACTCGCCGACTGCGGTGCTCAAAAGATCTCCTCCACCGGTAGAAACCGCCGTGGAAGCAGAAAAGCCGGAGCAGCCTCCTCAATTGCTGTCCTCCAGGATTTACAAGACACGGCGATGAGTCTGAGAATCTGTGATTGATCCTAATTTCTCTCGCCAACATAAGAAGTCGAAAGGTCGGCAAGAAGAAAGTTCCCCGATCAAGCAACGGAAGGTGACGACCACTTGGGTGCCCAAAGCAACGGTTCCCTCAACTTCAACGGCCCATAAGAGAAGAAGGCTGGAGAAAGTCCTTACGCCGATGACAAATATCAAAGGTGGTGAACCCAAACGCCCTAAGTCCGGGGGCATCATAGTTCATACCGTCTACATGGCGTCCGGTATAGAGGACAGCCACATATCAACAGGTCATAGACCGCTCACGCGATCGGTGACCAAAGCGCAGGAGCAACAATAGAAGCTCAAAGAGATGATGAACATAATGGCTGCACTAACTGGGCCAAAAAAAAACCCTGAAACGTCCTCGGATGAACGCCAGGAGCAAGAAACCGACGCCGAATTCCTTCGTCGAATATTGGAGAAGAAGGACAAAGAGGCTGCTGAACAAGCAGCCAACATAAAGCGTATGGGCCTCCTATTCCAAGACATAGTAGCGATGATGATCCAGCAAGATCCTCCGGCCGAAGATCCCCCGATCGTCCTTAAAGACGATAGGGGAGAAACGTCGAATCCTCCACCAGCTCTATCAACAGCTAAGGAGGATACAATCTCCAAAGCTGACTTGGACGAGTACATAGCCCAGCAAATATGGGTTCATCATGCAACTGAAGCAGCCGGCCAGGTTGTAAAAACAGGACGACCGTATCCGAGCTAGTACGACCAGATCAAGTACCCGCCGGGCTACACAATTCCCAAATTCCATGTCTATAAGGGGACGGGCAATCCCCACCAGCATGTTGCCCAGTTCAGGGCACTCTGCGGAAACACCGGCGGTGATGACAAGCTGTTGCTTCGCCAGTTCGTTAGCAGCTTATCAGATACAGCGTTTGAGTGGTACTCTGAGCTCCCAAACGACTCTATCAAGACCTTCGCGGAGATGGAGCTGTTGTTTACTCAGCGTTTTGCAAGCGCCGGTGAACGCACCCCGATGACAGCACCGATTAACGCCAGGGTAAAGCCAGGCGAGACATGGGTTCAATATGCTATACGGTGGCGGAACTTATGGTCAAAGTGCGAGCAGCGCATTGAAGAAGCTCCTGCAGTGGGTATGTTTGTGGGAACCCTTGATCCGCAAGAAACCATCTCGCAATTTATGATGTTCTTCAAGCCGACTACCTTCAAGGCCTTGATTGACAAGCTAGCGCAAATGGATCAGATGGGCTATAGACCTCCTCTTCCAAAGCCAGACTCCCGAAATGACAAGGGGAAGGGAAAAGCCGTCGTTGTCGCTAATGCTCAACAACAACCGAGCAACTCGAAGCCGGTTGTTCGTCAAAATAATATGCGTTCGCAGGTATCCCGTGAGGAGAGACTAGGACGTCTTTACTCGTTTCCCCGAGATAAAACGAGAAGGTTATTCGAGTTGGCATTGCGCAACCGACTCATAAATCTGCCGGAGCCAAAACATCCGTCGCAACCAAATGATGTCAATGAGCCCAACTACTGTCCCTATCACCGGGTACTGGGTCATCCGATCGAAGATTGCTATGTCTTCAAATATTGGCTTGAAGACCAGTACCAACAGGGCAAATTCGCATTATCTGATAGATGGAAGGTGAATTCGCCGCAACCTCACACCTCTAAGAGGACAAATATGCCGGGGGCAACGTACTCTCTCGTCAAAGAAGCCCCATGGGAGGTTGTATTGTCAGCTAAGACCAAGAGGATGCTGAACGATCTTCAGATGTACCCAGCGATCAAGTGGAAAAACCCGTTGGAACCGCAGGTCATTGAGGGGATGTTGAAGCCACGTACAACTCTAAAGACCGATGGTGGTGGCCCAAGCACTCGCAACCAGCCGTCAAAATCTTCGAAGAAGAAGAAGAAGAAATTTAAGAAGTCTGTAAAGCCTGGTGACAAGAGCACAGACTTACAAAAACAAATTGACGCGCTGGAGGAATACAACCAGAAAGCACGGACTCCCATTACACTCCAAGAGTTTCTCAACCACGTCTTTCAAGAGGAAGGTGAGGGAGAAAGTTCATCAGATGAATCTGAAGAATACGTAGCGAGCTGCCATATGATCTCCCATTCGTTGACAGACGATGAAGAGACTCCTTGCACTGAAAAGCTGGGGGCAGATCCCGAACCAAAAATTCTGGGGCCATCAGATGAAGTAATTGACACATTCCTTAACGAAACTCGGTTGAAAAGTAAAGCTGATCGAGAGCGTGAGACGGCTATATTTGAAAGGGCCAAGCGCCAGCGACTTGACGAAAGAGCTGAAACACTCCCGCTGGAGAAAAATACATCCACTACCGACAAAAGCAAATTCAGGATGAGAAAAAGGTTTGCTAAGGCCATATCAATGGGCATGAAGCTGTTAGAGATAGTGCCCTCAGAGTCAATTATTGGGTCACAGGCACGTGATTGCAATGATTGAGGGGAGGACCTATCCCGGTAGGACAGTCTTACTCGAGATGATAGTATGCTATCTGGTTTATCTTTATCATCGTGTACTGCTTTAGGTGACCTTTCGAGTCGCTATTACACGTTGATAAAGCCCCTAGGATTCTTGCTTGACCACCAGCAGTATGAGGGCGATCATATAAGTGGGAGCTGGGGATCTACAAGCACATCCTTAAAAGGTCCCTAGTCGAGGGAGTTTCGAGACAGGGCATCGATTCTCCACAGTAGACTAGTGTATACAGTCGAGACCCCGACGAGGGGCGGTGGCCGGTCTCACAAGCCACTGGTGTCAGTTGGTTCACCTAAGATGTATACAGGTGCTCATTGGGTTATGAGTACACCGGACAGGACTCGCCGGGAACCTGCTAGTTGGGATATACCAGACGTCAGATAGCAGTTCCCAGGTGACATGTGTACAGGTTAGTTCATCGACCTGGGATCGTCATTTGTCTCGTGTGAGTTCCCACTGTACTTTGATTACTACCCTACCACGGCTCAAAGGAGACGTGCAAACAGGTTTTAGTTGGGTACAGTCCCGAGCCACATGGAGGCAGTGAGCGGATCTGCAGGGGTTCGTCTCTCCCGGTATTGGGGGTGAGGTCGTGCTGTGTCTAGGAGAGCCAGATCATGAAAAGTCCTTGGCCAAGGCAGGAGATTTGCTGGTAGGTATTCCAGTAGTATCTCAGGGTGTTCTGGGCTACACTCCGACACGACTTGTACCGCTTTTGGGGGTCTGACTTTTACCAACCCCCTAGGCCCGCCATGCGATGCTCATAGACGAACGGACCGGACTGTACGGATATTGTCACTGACAGGCTCAGTAGGGTGTCAGGATGAGTTCGCTCATCGACGTCCCTTTTGGTCAATACCTGGTGGCCCGTCACGTATTGGCTTATACCTCTGACGTGCTAGTGGTTAAATCCACAGCCACAGTATTGACGAGTCTTTAGAGTCCACCACACAGACAGTTACTCAAGTTTCGGGCGAAACGCTGTAGAGGCCGTATGGAGATATGGCAGGGTTCGATCAGATACGTGCGGTATTGCACGGATCGTGATCGGACAGTTTTTACTAGCCGGCTTTGGCTTAAGCCGGATTCTAGTATTTGATAGTGTAGTTTTGTCTCTTTGCATTTGTGTTCAGTGGGAATACAAATGCGGGCATGTATTTGCAGTAGTGGGGTTTTCCTGTAATTTATTACGGGATCGGTTTTCTGAAGTTGCCAGTTTGCATTCCGTTCCGGCCGGTTTTCTTTTTTTCCTTCCCGGTCGGACTTTTCGTTGGAGGGGGTTAATTGCAAGTTTGCAATTAACTTTGTTGTGAGGGGCTTTCTTGCATATGTTGCTTTTGATGAGACTTGCATCATCATGATATTCCTTTCTTGTCCATTTGATGGCTTTTCACTTGATGGTTAGTGAGTGGATTGATAAGGAAATGGTTGTGACCATTTTCTTTTTGATTTGGTTTTTCCATTCTATTATGATACATATTGTGGTGCCATTCTTTTTCTCTCTCCAATCTCATTCTTGCATAAGGGGGGCCGGCCACTTTAGAGTGAGGGAGAGGATCATTTCTTTTTGAGTGAGAAAAAATGCATCATATCTTTTTCCATGCTACCAAGTTCATAAGCACATTTTCTTGAGTTGCTTTTCTTCTCCTCCTCACATCCTTCCATCAAGGCAACTTCAAGAACCCCAAAGAGATAACCTTCTACACTATTTCTATAGCAAGTCTTGGACGCGTCGGCTAGCCAACTTCGCGCCCGAGTTGCCTCGGTCAAGAGGCGGGAGCCCGTAAAAGATTCCGGCTACGTGGTGCCCCTTTCCGACGAGCGAGAAGGTGACGGAGATTCCGCGGGAGATCGGAGCGGAGACGAAGACCGAAGGACACGGATCGCTTGGTATAGCTTCTCTACTCTTTTCTTTTTGCTAGCTAGCTAGGTTAATGGCCCGATCCGGGTAAAAAGTCCGCGGTGGTGCCGTTTTGCAAAGTTCGCAAAGTTTTTGTTTTCCGCGTTTCCGGCGTCGGATCGACGGCCGGGGCGCCCCCGCGGGCTTACAATGGTATCAGAGCCAGGCCATTAACCTCCCCTAGCTTGCTCTAGTATGTTTAGTGCTCGATCGAACGAAAATCCCCAAAAACCGTATTTTGTGCACATGTGTTCTCTGTTAAAATTTTTTGAGCTCCTAAAATTTTTCAGGTTGTTTCAGAGGCATGTACAAGCAATTATAAGAATTATGGGAAAATACGATCCACTGATTCTTCACTTCGACCGCGGAAGGGCGGCCAAACCCTCTGTTTGGCCGCGCTTCCGCGGCGGATAGGAGGAATCGTGGCACCATATTTTCCCAGTAAGCTTATGTGTTGAAAATAGGGTATTTGGGATATTTTCTTTGGGCCCAGATTTTCTGTAAGTGCTACAGTAGTGTGTGGGGCCCACTTTGATAAATTTGTTCGATCGGATATTTTAAACATGCTAGTTCACAGTTTTTACATTATATCTGCGACCGTGAATGTCACTTGATCGGTAAATCCCGTCTAACTGCTATAGCCCGGTTAGACGGATTTGCGAACGTGATTTTCACGTTGATGTTCTGTGATTGTACTGTGTTGTTGCGGATCGGTCGTGGAGGATAGCCTGGTTGCAGTGGTAGTACAGTTCTGTTTTATTATGTACATTTGATATTGCGGGGCGAGCGTCCGACATGTGGACTGCCGTCACTGCCAGTTTGTATTATTCTTTTGGGGCACGACCTGGTTGCGGTCGATGTACCCGTTGTATGTATATTTTACTTTCTGTACTAGGATTACCCCGCGGAGGGGTGCACGGATAGCCGGGTTCTAGAGGGCAACAAGCCCGCATCTCATGGCATTGAGACGGAGGGGGCTTCACTCTAGGATTGGCGGGCTATTCGCCGCACTCGTAGGGGGTATAGGGTTGACCCAGGAGGGGTGCCCAAGTTACCGGATTCCGTGAAGTGCTGGGTGGTCCATTCATGTTGCTGAAGGGGGCTGCCTCGCTTCAGGTTTTGGCGGGTAACTTGCCGCACCCGTAGGGGTCTAGGTTTTTCATTGCACAGGCTATCCACACGACCAGGGGAACGTCGGGTTTCAGCGGCTCTGTGAAACCCGGGGATCCCAGATATCTGTATTGATCTGTGTTGCTATACTTTTCTGTGCTGCATTGTTTATCACGCCTTGAGCGAAAATTATATATTATATATATTAGTAGACGTTGTATATGTTTTGCATCCGCGCTAGTCCAGTCCCCGCTCTGTCGTTAGTTAGCTAACCTAACGGGTGATGACGGGACCCAGTGGCGAATGCGGATGGCATATACGTACGTCAGTACATTTTCGTTCTTTGTGGTGTGATCAATTGATGGGACTGCGTTGATTCGGATCAATGCAAGATAAACAAACCTATTCTGATGTTGTTGGAACACTTTTCAAAAAGCTGTTATTGCAAGGGCGTTCTCTTTTGTTTTGCACAGTGGTATTCAGTTGGAATATCCTGCTCCTCAGTCGACGAGGCAAGGGCCGAGATCCCTTCACCGGGAGTGACCCCTTGGACAAAAGTTTGCGTCAGGGCATTAACTTCACTATAGCCGATTACTTTTGCTTTGCATCGTGGTATTCATTTGGAATATCCTGCACCTCATTCTACGGGGAAAGAGCCGAGATCCCTTCACCGGGAGTGACCTCTTTAGCAAAGGTTGTCGTCACTATATTTTTATAAAGCTATCAGTTCCTTCAACGATATCAAGTTCATTACGTTAAAGGTTTTCGCCAGAAACCATTCGTAGCCCTCCGTCGTTTCATATGGATGGTCAATAGTATTCAAGCTGTGTATGTTGGCCAAAGTCAAGGCACAGTGTTTGGTAGCTGTTGGGTATTCATATGTAGCATAGATAGATGCGTTGGTTTGGGACAGTCGTACTGCCATTTTGGCCAAAGTCAAGGGTAGGTACGGGTGGGTTCAAATTAACCAGGAGAATGACGGGTAGAACTTGACATGTGACTTATGATATGTTGGCCAAAGTCAAGGTCATAAGAGCATGGGGCAGAAATCACATCGGGAGTTTCAAAAGTACTGAAACTTGCCAGATATGCGCATACCTTCTGGAGTGTGATAACATGAGCGGATTCCGTCACGTTATCATGCGATGAGAGTTGGATCCCGATTCCCACTGATGAGTTGGTTTACTCCTCGGGTGATCCCGGCTAATTCTTCTTTCAGGTTTGGAGAAGAATTTGACGTTACAGTGGGAGGTTTCCAGATTAGATAAATTGGTAACCATTCTGATCTAGGTTAGAGTGCACGCTGAGTGTTTCTTTTCTCTCTCTCTGGCAGCGACCATTGACCCGACCCTAGACTATAACTCAGTGACCAAGTTGACCGAACCTTCTTAACACTGACTTTTGGATTGTCAGAGTTGCAGACCTCTTTGCCACCCCTACTTTTACCCTTTTCTCCGGGACACCCCGTATTACTACGAACGTCCACTTCCATTGGACAAAACCATCGTATGGTTATATACGAACTCGAAGGACTTCGAGGATGGTTTCAGGTTCTGGAGAAAACGAATAGGACTATTCAGTTGTCTTTACCTTTTACCTTCTCTCAGGTTGCGAGTACTCCTTGGTTTAGGAGATAGTACACCTATTATGCAAATTGGATAGTCTTCTTCCAAACCTTAGGCTGGTGCCGAACGGTAGGGAATGAAGAAAGCCAATTAGCCTAAACGGTGTACAGAAGGTATTAAGTTCAGACAAAGCAAGGGATTAGTATGAGGGCAAAGTAAATTGCGACTGCTATTCACGACCAAACCATGTACTTCTTTGTCAGTCCTAAATCACCTATGAATTAAGTTCATTCGGTTGTCTTTTATCCTCACCTTCTCTCGCATTGCGAGTGTTCCTAGGATCAGGACAGTACACCCATTATGCTTATTGGATAGTCTTCTTCCAAACCATAGGCTGGTGCCGAACGGTAGGGAAGGAAGAAAACCATTTGGCCTAAAGTGGTGTACAGAAGGTAATGACTAAAGACATATAAAGGGATTTGGAGAGATGGCAAAGAATTATACGGTTATAGTTGTGAATCTGGATAATGGAAGAGGCATTACTAGGAATACCAGGACACCCTATCGAAACATTTCAATGTTTCAGTTTCACCGTGTATTGTTAATAGAAAACTGATTTCCCAATTAGACACTTGCTCCAGGGTATGTATTTACCAGGTATGATTCTCACATCTGTATGGTTTTGCAGATGATGAGTGGGAGTAAGTTATTGGGAATTAGGTGACCATCCTCATTATATCGGGATTCGTTGTAATTGGTGATATTTGAGGAAGTCACCTGGGTTGTTTGCCGGTCGGCAAACATTTGGTTTTGAATATCCGTTGTTGTGCACCAATTTCAAATTGATATATCTGTACGTCTATTTTTATAGAGTGAGACATATCTTTTTGAAATTATGTCTATGACATTTACCTATACCAGTGGATGGTTAGGTAAGGAGCATTGAACAGCGGTGTAATTCTTCTTAACCAAAAGTACAGTTTTCAACCTACGACACACAGTGAATGAGTCACTAGACTCAGGGGACTTATACAGAGTATTGTATATTGTCCAGTGTCCATAAGGACAGAGGGGTTGGTCCTCGTACTATATTCTGTTTACTTTTAACTTCTCTAGTTCTTAGACATGTGTTTCGTAGAAACACAGGGTCTAAGTTTTGAGGAGTTATAGGTATAAGAGTAAAGTAGAGAACCAAGTGTTGCAAGTATCGGGATTCTTCAAGGAGATCGAAGATGTAGATACTTGTGAATGGTATTCAGTTGATAGTAATGATTAAGAGAACTAGCTTCTCTTTCAGGTTACTCATAATTGGAAGTACTCCTAAGTTGAGTAACGCTGATCGGCCTCTCTTCCATTTACTTGACATGCACTGGAGACAGCTGCATGATTTGAATCTGGTTCAATTAAATCAGTGCCTCTGGTTCTTGGATTTAGAACAGTTCATATCTTGACATTGTTAAGATACGGGGAGTTGTCCGGCTTATGCTTTAAACCAGACTCTGGACAACTCAAGGCACGTTTCAGTAGTGGCTGTTTGTGGGTTGACCCGGGCTATGACGAGGGTTGACTTTCTACCATCTGGAAGATCAATAGTGATATTGTTCTTGACTCGCCACAGTTTTATCAAAAATGGATTTTTTCAGAAAAACAGTAGTGGGAGTATGGTAGAACTGGAAGTGATTCCAGAACCGCAAACGATTACTGAAGATTTCATAAGATCCTAAAGATTCAATCTGGTTTGACATTCCATTGGCCACTCCGCAGATAAGGTGGGTAACCTCAGGCACCCGAGAGATACTTCGGTATACTCAAGGACGGTGGCAGGGAGGTTCTTGTTTACCCAGACTTGCCATTGCTGTTGTTCCAGGCTGCGAGATCCGGCGGGAGGATGAGTATAGCGTCGTTCTAAACTGGCTTTAGAAGTGCACGTCTATATGACTCTGCCAGAGGGTTGTCGTAGTCAGTGGGAGCAGCGGAAGCATTGGTGGATATCAGGCTTATGTCTACTTATAGACTAAAGCAGATATAGCGGAGATAGATCATCTATTTCTGATGTGACAGTCATAGGTTTGACTTCATCAGAATAGGGGATGGATCTGTTAAGAAGGTAGTAGGGTGTGATGTCCTGATATTTGATGACATACACAGAGTAGGAAGTGATATTCCTATACTACGATCGGTTATACTTTGGTCGTCACACAGTGGTTTCTCCACATAGGACTTGGATATAATATCAGACATTCTGGTTACTAGATCTATGGTTTTAGATCTAGATTTGGGTGGTTTCCCAATCTGGGTACTTTGACCGCATTCTATGAGTATTTAGAATGGACGACTCCTGGCACGGTAGTGTACCTGCAGGTAATGGAGTCACCCTCTCTAAAGGTGTCTTACAGACTAAAGGGGAGAGGGACACGCATGATTGACAGATCACTTGCTTAGGCAACTGAGTCAATCATGAGATGTCAAGTACCACACCAGATATTGTTCTTGCAGTAGGTGCAATAAGTTGATATTAATCCAATCTTGGAGAAACAATCGGAAGCAGTTTTAGAACACAAGTTGATGTTCTAAGGAATTGATAACGACAGCCTCCTTTAGGAGACGGTTATTATTCCAGGCTTCCAAGGTGACCTGGATGGCAGAGTGGCTGTCAGAGTTATAGTTTTCCCTCTGACGAGGGGCAGTATTTTGGACAGTTGGTCCAGGTGGATACTGAGGGAAGGCATGGCGCAGGACACTGATTAAGTTCAGTTGTCGATACAGTCTAAGAAGTTTGGATTTGGAGTTCACTTATGAGCTAGGTCCCATCAGACATCCAGACATTCTAAGACAGGTATTGCTCATTTCGGGAGATAGTTTTCTCTGCGAGAATGAGATATAGAGAGACATAGAAAGAAACATCAAAGCGGATCCACTCACTGAGGCTATTCCTCGAACGCAATAGTTTCGCAAACGGGATTTGTGAGACTGACTAGTAGAGGAGTTGGGTGTTCGGTATCACACGGGCTGTGAGTATGCGACATCGCAATAATTAGCCTTGAGTGCAAGTGGGAGATTGTTGGAGATAGTGCCCTCAGAGTCAATTATTGGGTCACAGGCACGTGATTGCAATGATTGAGGGGAGGACCTATCCCGGTAGGACAGTCTTACTCGAGATGATAGTATGCTATCTGGTTTATCTTTATCATCGTGTACTGCTTTAGGTGACCTTTCGAGTCGCTATTACACGTTGATAAAGCCCCTAGGATTCTTGCTTGACCACCAGCAGTATGAGGGCGATCATATAAGTGGGAGCTGGGGATCTACAAGCACATCCTTAAAAGGTCCCTAGTCGAGGGAGTTTCGAGACAGGGCATCGATTCTCCACAGTAGACTAGTGTATACAGTCGAGACCCCGACGAGGGGCGGTGGCCGGTCTCACAAGCCACTGGTGTCAGTTGGTTCACCTAAGATGTATACAGGTGCTCATTGGGTTATGAGTACACCGGACAGGACTCGCCGGGAACCTGCTAGTTGGGATATACCAGACGTCAGATAGCAGTTCCCAGGTGACATGTGTACAGGTTAGTTCATCGACCTGGGATCGTCATTTGTCTCGTGTGAGTTCCCACTGTACTTTGATTACTACCCTACCACGGCTCAAAGGAGACGTGCAAACAGGTTTTAGTTGGGTACAGTCCCGAGCCACATGGAGGCAGTGAGCGGATCTGCAGGGGTTCGTCTCTCCCGGTATTGGGGGTGAGGTCGTGCTGTGTCTAGGAGAGCCAGATCATGAAAAGTCCTTGGCCAAGGCAGGAGATTTGCTGGTAGGTATTCCAGTAGTATCTCAGGGTGTTCTGGGCTACACTCCGACACGACTTGTACCGCTTTTGGGGGTCTGACTTTTACCAACCCCCTAGGCCCGCCATGCGATGCTCATAGACGAACGGACCGGACTGTACGGATATTGTCACTGACAGGCTTAGTAGGGTGTCAGGATGAGTTCGCTCATCGACGTCCCTTTTGGTCAATACCTGGTGGCCCGTCACGTATTGGCTTATACCTCTGACGTGCTAGTGGTTAAATCCACAGCCACAGTATTGACGAGTCTTTAGAGTCCACCATACAGACAGTTACTCAAGTTTCGGGCGAAATGCTGTAGAGGCCGTATGGAGATATGGCAGGGTTCGATCAGATACGTGCGGTATTGCACGGATCGTGATCGGACAGTTTTTACTAGCCGGCTTTGGCTTAAGCCGGATTCTAGTATTTGATAGTGTAGTTTTGTCTCTTTGCATTTGTGTTCAGTGGGAATACAAATGCGGGCATGTATTTGCAGTAGTGGGGTTTTCCTGTAATTTATTACGGGATCGGTTTTCTGAAGTTGCCAGTTTGCATTCCGTTCCGGCCGGTTTTCTTTTTTTCCTTCCCGGTCGGACTTTTCGTTGGAGGGGGTTAATTGCAAGTTTGCAATTAACTTTGTTGTGAGGGGCTTTCTTGCATATGTTGCTTTTGATGAGACTTGCATCATCATGATATTCCTTTCTTGTCCATTTGATGGCTTTTCACTTGATGGTTAGTGAGTGGATTGATAAGGAAATGGTTGTGACCATTTTCTTTTTGATTTGGTTTTTCCATTCTATTATGATACATATTGTGGTGCCATTCTTTTTCTCTCTCCAATCTCATTCTTGCATAAGGGGGGCCGGCCACTTTAGAGTGAGGGAGAGGATCATTTCTTTTTGAGTGAGAAAAAATGCATCATATCTTTTTCCATGCTACCAAGTTCATAAGCACATTTTCTTGAGTTGCTTTTCTTCTCCTCCTCACATCCTTCCATCAAGGCAACTTCAAGAACCCCAAAGAGATAACCTTCTACACTATTTCTATAGCAAGTCTTGGACGCGTCGGCTAGCCAACTTCGCGCCCGAGTTGCCTCGGTCAAGAGGCGGGAGCCCGTAAAAGATTCCGGCTACGTGGTGCCCCTTTCCGACGAGCGAGAAGGTGACGGAGATTCCGCGGGAGATCGGAGCGGAGACGAAGACCGAAGGACACGGATCGCTTGGTATAGCTTCTCTACTCTTTTCTTTTTGCTAGCTAGCTAGGTTAATGGCCCGATCCGGGTAAAAAGTCCGCGGTGGTGCCGTTTTGCAAAGTTCGCAAAGTTTTTGTTTTCCGCGTTTCCGGCGTCGGATCGACGGCCGGGGCGCCCCCGCGGGCTTACAGAAGCAACCATCCTCCGAAGGAAACATTACTGGTGAAATGGAAATGCACCCCTCCTATGGCTTATATCATCAGAAGATTTCGCACCCCACTCAAGAGTGCAAAGCTTTCGATAGATGGTGGTAAGGATGTGTTGCTCATCGACAACATTTTAAGCGGGAGAAACGTAAAACTCGTCCGAAGCGGAAAGATATGACCGAAGGGTTTAACAGAACTACCGGTGACTGTCGCATGGTTAAAGCCGGGGGATCACAGGTGCCTACATTCGGGAGCGATTCTGATGAGGAGCTGGAGCTTGGCCCTCTCTTTAAAGAGTCCACCTCGGGAAAAGAAGAAGGGCTGAAGGTCTACGAAAATATCCGACTACGTAATCGCACGCTTCCCGAAAAGAATCTCGGACCCTCATATAAAAAAGATAAGGGAAAAGAGAAGGTCCCTGAAGATATCCTCTTAGATGACCAAGTTGTGGAGGAGCTAAGTGCCAAGGACCCGCCGAAGAGAAATAAGGTGGATTACAACGTCTTAGCGCATCTGAGGAAGTTACCCTCACAGCTTAGCATTCTTGGCGCCCTTTTGCTATCAAAGGAGGCGAGAGATTCGTTAATCAAGGCACTACAGGATCCAGAGCAATTCCAAGCTTTCCAGGCCGAGGAAAAGATGAAGGATGAATTGGAGGAAGTGCACACGGCCGATGTCGCTTTTGGTGATGAAGACCTTCTCCTTGGGACGTGCGAACACAATCGCCCCCTTTATGTCTCAGGATACTGTCACGATATAAAGATAGGCAAAATCCTGATCGACAATGGATCCTCCGTTAACCTCCTCAATGTGCGGGTGTTAAAAGAAATCTGCATGAGCGTCCAGCACCTTGCTCGGGACAAGATCACTATCTCCGGGTTCGACTCCCAGTCATCAAGAACTCTTGGGTCTGTGATACTGACGTTACGCTTCGGTCTACTCGTCACGGATATTAAGTTCCACGTCATAGACGCCAAGACATGCCATAATGCTCTGCTCGGCCGACCGTGGTTACACGAGTACAACATCATCCCTTCTACACAATATCAGTGTATGAAGTATTCTAAGGATGGTCTCGAGTATACCGTAGCGGGAGAACTGAACCCGTTCTCTGTGAACGAGGTCTGCAAATATGAAGATGCCAAATACTTCTTACCGGATTTCGAAGACACAGAGAGGTGTCACAAGACGAAGAATAAAGCTAATGCCACCATCCCTGTCTTCGGCAGTGATACCGAGAAGGAAGAGGAGATAGTTTATTCGGGTCAGTCTCGACACAACAAGCCAGGACCATCCGCTCCTACGTTGATCTTTGGTAGCGACTCGGAAGATGAGGTCCATGATGTATTCTCTGCTCGACCTTCAATACAAACGTCCGCTGACGAAGAGCAAAGTCTACAAGTCGCCATGGTGCCGCTTAAACACCGTAAAGAACTGGACGCACTTGATATCTACGATGTAGAAGAGCTGCATACGTTCTATGTCCCTCCCAAGAGAGAAGGCGAAAAGACAATTCTATTCTACCACTATGAAGAAACCAGAGTGGAGAAAGAAATCTGGCACGGCGCGGATCCTACGCTTGACAGGCTTCAACCCATTCGTCTCCCCAGATATTATACAGAAGGCTTGAAGAGTCTACTAAAGCGCCAGGGGATATCCTTCAAGCAGACCGTTCGAAAAGACAAGCTCTATGACAAAGTCTGGAACGTTCCCAGGACTCAACGCAAACTACCTAATGGGATAATGGAAACAAAAGGACTTGGATACATCCGGTCAAAGAAACGAGAGTTACTACACGGTTGCTACGTCGTGTATGACTTCCATGAAGAAGCGGATGCTCAATGAGAGGACACTAATCCTGAACCAGTAAAAGTTCCAGATGCAAAAGTGCCCACTCCGTCGTTCGAAGAACAAGCGGACAAACTTATAAGGGAAGCTGGTCAAAAAGTCCGAGACGACCATAACCGCGAAATGGCTATCTACGAGAAAGCCAAAACGCAACGCTTCCTCCAACAGGCCGTGAAAAATGAAAATGCCTCTCCTTGTGAACCTGTTATAAAGAAGGCTCGACGCATAGGCAGAAACAACTCGAAACGCGAAAAGGCGCTCAACAGCAACGAAGCGGGACTAAGAGATCACGCAAGCAGGAATCGAACGGTTCCGATCTATCCCTCATAAGAAAAATGGGTCGAGCATACTCTTTTCCCCGGGACAAGACGAAGAAAATACTTGACCTCGCTCTAAAACATCAGATGCTTACGCTGCCGGAGTCTAAACACCCCGAACAAGCAGGCGAAGTCTCTCATCCGGACTATTGCCCTTATCACCGAGTGATAGGGCACTCTCTCGAAGACTGCTTCATCTTCAAGAATTGGGTTGAAGATCAGTATCAGCTTGGCAAGTTCGCTCTGTCCGACAACTGGAGGGTAGCGCCGCTACAGAAGCACGAACCCAAGGCCACGAAAGAAGAACCAGTTCCACATTGGGATTGGAAACGAATTCGTACTTGTCACATGATAACGATATCAAAAGAAGAGCCCGAGAACATGAATGGCCTTCCCTGGTGCTTTGAAAACAGCAACGACGAGGTAATCTCAGAATTCCCACCAGCGCTAAAAGAGCTGGAAGATGGAATCCATACCACTGCAGATAACCTCAAGAAAATTGAGTTGGGAACGGCGAACGATCCGCGACCGACATTCATTAGTGAGCTGCTGTCTGAAGAGAAGGTGGCTTCATTAAAAGTCCTACTTATGCAGCATAAAAATTTCTTCGCATGAAACTATTCCGAAATACCGGGACTAGATCCAGAAATTGCTGTGCACAAATTGGCAATATCCCCGGACGTCAAGCCGGTCAAGCAGGCACCAAGAAGAATGCGGCTCGAGCTTGAAATGAGCATCAACGCCAAGGTCAAGAAGCTGATCGACTCTGGCTTTATCCAGGAGGTTCAATATCCTGAATGGATCGCCAATATCGTCCCGGTAATGAAGAAAAATGGGATAGTGCGCATATGCGTGGACTTCCGGGATCTCAATAAAGCCTGCCCGAAGGACGATTTCCCAGTGCCAGTCACCGAACTGATGATAGACAACACGTCCACTCATGAGGTTTTCTCCTTCATGGACGGCTCATCAGGATATAATCAGATCAAGATGCATCCCGAAGACCAGAAGCACACCGCTTTTCGGACTCCTCTGGGAATATTCTGTTACAAGGTGATGCCCTTCGGTCTAAAAAACGCCGGTGCCACTTACCAGACGGCCATGATGAAGATCTTCGATGATCTCATACACGAAATCGTCGAATGCTATATCGACGATCTCGTGGTTAAAAGCAAATCATACGAGGAACATTTAGAATATCTTAAGACCATATTTCAACGCCTTCGACAATACAACTTGAAGATGAACCCTCTCAAGTGTGCATTCGGGGTTTCCTCGGGCAAATTCCTGAGATTCATTGTCCGACATCGAGGTATCGAAATAGATCCGTCAAAGATCAAGGCGGTCATGGAAATGCCTCCGCCAAGGACTCTCAAACAGCTGCAGTCTCTCCAAAGGAAGCTCGCGTATATACGGCAATTTATAGCTAACCTTTCAGGCAAGTGCCGTCCTTACAGCCACCTGATGAAGAAGGGAACCCCGTTCGTCTGGGACCAAAAATGCCAAAGCGCGCTAGACGAGATCAAGCAATACCTGCAGAAACCGCCAGTGCTGGCTGCTCCGGTCAAGGGAGAGCCCCTCATTCTTTATACAACCGCCTTCGAAGGCTCCTTAGGTGCATTATGGGCGCAAGAGAACGATCAAGGGAAGGAAAGAGCACTCTACTACTTAAGTCGAGTTCTACTGGGGGCAGAAAGCAACTACTCCCCCATTGAAAAACATTGCCTGGCGTTGATCTTTGCGATAACAAAGCTCAGACACTATGCGTTGGCGCATGAGGTCCGTCTCATTTCGAAGGTGGACCTCTTAAATATTTAATGTCAAAGGCCATATTGACGGGACGACTCGCTAAATGGGCCCTGCTCTTGATGTAGTTCTCGATAACGTATCAACCTCTCAAGGCAGTGAAAGGCCAGGCCATCGCCGACTTCCTCGCTAAGCATCCGATACCCGCCGATTCTCCTTTGAATTGCGATCTTCCGGACGAACATGCGTTTGATGCGATCGACGGTGGTGATACCCGTTGGGAGCTATATTTTGATGGAGCGTCTTCCATGAAGAAGCGCAAACAAAGTACCCCTATAATCAAATCGGGGGTAGGACTCATCTTTGTAACTCCACAAGGAGGGATAATGCGCTTTGCTTTCTCCTTAACAGAACCGAGGACAAACAATGAAGCCAAATACGAAGCTCTGATAGCAGGCCTCGAGATCGCCATCGACATGGGAATTGAAAACCTCCTCATATACGGAGACTCCCAGCTGGTCGTTAGTCAAGTAAACGGCGACTATCAAACGTGCAAACCAGAGTTGGTGAAGTACGGCGAGAAGGTGCAGCAACTGTTGACCCAAATTCCTTCCTATACTTTGGAAAACATACCGTGTGTGGAAAACAACAAAGCGGACGCGTTGGCCAAACTCGCTAAAGAACTGGCCGATGAGAACCTGAATGACGTAAGAATCGTAGTACAAAGCCGTCGGGTACTTGCCCCAGCGGAAATATCTCCGGAATCATCCGAAGAAAAGGGAGCGGCTGAGCAGACGACCCTGCAAATAAAAGATCCGGAAAATACCGAGGATTGGAGAGAAGTCTTTATAGACTACTTCAAATATCGTCGAACGCCCGAAGATGTGTCCTCAAGACATCAGCTTATGAAACGAGCTCTGTCTTTCACCTTCGTCAATGATACTCTGTACAAGAGGTCGTTCGATTCTTTGTGGTTGAGATGCTTGGGACCTGATGAAGCGAAAAGAGTCGTTCAGGAGGTTCATGATGGACTCTGCGGTTCTCACCAAGCAGGCCCAAAGATGAAATTGAAGATCAAACGGATAGGCTACTACTGGCCCACGATGATTCAAGACTGCCTTGAGTATGCGAAGCAGTGCCACTCATGTCAAATTCATGGGGATTTCATCCACCAGCATCCAAATCCACTTCATCCAACGGTGGCCAGCTGGCCATTCGAAATGTGGGGAACTGACATAGTCGGCCCCATCGAACCAGCATCGTCTAGAGGACATCGTTTCATCCTAGCGACAACTGACTACTTCTCCAAATGGGCAGAGGCAGTACCGCTGAGGGAAGTGAAGACGGAGAATATCCTCCACTTCTTCAAGACGCACGTCATATTTCTGTTTGGAACTCCGTGACGGATCATCTCCGATAACGGGCAAGCTTACAGAAGCCACAAGATCAATCGCTTCGCGCAACAACACAATATAGACTGGAGATATTCCTCGGTTTATAATCCGCGAGCTAACGGTCTAGCTGAAGCCTTCAACAAAACCTTGACAAAGATCATGAAGAAAACGGTGTCCCGAAATAAGAAGGACTGGCATGAGAGACTGCGAGAAGCTCTCTGGGCGTATCGAACTACGTTCAAAATTGCCATAAACACAACGCCATACGCGTTGGTATTCGGTACAGAAGAAGTACTCCCCCTCGAGATAGAGTTACCCTCTCTACGAGTGGCGGTCCACTACGAGCTGACGGACGAAGAAAATGCTCACCTTCAGCTTGAGGAGCTTGATGCCCTGGATGAAACCCGGCTCATAGCGCAACAAAATCTGGAAGCCTATAAAGAAAAGATGATGCGCTCATATTAAAGATTGACCCGGCCGAGGACATTTCGCCAAGGCGAACTCGTGCTATTGGTCAAAAGGCCTATGACCCCCAATCGAGCCAAGCGGGGAAAGTTCGAGCCAAACTATGAAGGCCCATACATAATAGACAAGGTCTACCAAGGTGGAGCCTATCTACTCATGGATATGCACGGTGAAAGACCTTACAGGCCAATAAATGGTCGATTCCTAAAGAAATACTACGCTTAGCGGGTTACTGCCTAGGTCAATGATAGATGACAACGACTATGTCCGCTCGCTATCTTCCTAAGCTCAAACTTTATAAGCAATATTCAACCTTCTCCTAGACGGACCGAAACGTCCTTAAACTAATGTCGGACTGAAACATCCTTAAGCTAATGGCGGACCGAAACGTCCTTAAACTAATGGCGGACCGAAACTTCCTTAAACTAACGAAGGACCGAAACGTCTTTAAACTACTATCGGAGTATCCTTAGGCTGACGGGATAAAAAAATATATATAAATATATATATATATATAATAAACGGTATGTCCATAAGCAAAATGGGCACGGATGAAAACCCAAAAGGGCTCCATGAATAAAAACAGCAGGGCTACCGGCGAGTGTTCATGAAAACCCGAAAGGGCGCGACCTCGTAAAAAATATATATATAAAAATAAAAAAAACGGTATGTCCATAAGAAAAATGGGCACGAATGAAAACCCGAAAGGGCTCCGTGAGTAAAAACAGCAGGACTACCGGCGAGTGTTCGTGAAAACCCGAAAGGGCGCAATCTCGTTAAAGGACACTTACAGGGTCCTTTCGACCTTGTAAGGAGAAACCACCCGCGTGAGATCCTTACGACTCACAAGGGAGCAGCACACTTAGGGATCCCCACAATTCCTAAGGAGAAAATACACTTGCGAGATCCTCACGACTCGTAAGGAGAACTCTCTTATGGGACCCTCACGGCTCATAAGATTTGAAAGTCTTAAGTTACAGAGACCTAAACCTGTGCTTAAGCAAACCCTCCACAACCTTCGATATTGCCCTATAAGTGGTTCAATACTGGCCCTTGTATACAATCCACGGGCGCGAATAAATATTTCCCTAACCAAGCTTCATCCGTGATTGGGGATATGTGCGCATGATGAACAACCCTTATAAGTCCTCTCGGCTTATAAGGAGAAAACACTCTTGTAGGATCCTTACGACTTACAGAGGATCATACACTTAGGAATCCTCACGATTCCTAAGGAGAAAATACACCTACAAGATCCTCACGACTTGTAGGGAGAAATACCTTTGTGAGACCCTTACGGCTCAAGAAGTCAAAAGCCTTAGCCGACAGGATCCTAACCCTATTCGCTAAGCCATCTATGTTCGACATTGACTGAGGCAAATGATGATTTGCTCTTGGCAATATCCCAGTTGTAGCGGTGCTGATGCCGAAATCGGTGTCTAAGTTTAAGTTTACGGTGAAAGGTCGGTAGGCCGCACGTGCATACGAAATAGTCGAAATGATGGGGCAGCTTGCAATAAAAAGCAGCAAGTAAAGAAAACGTATGCATACAAAATAGCCGAAATGATTGGGCAACTCGCAATAAAAAGCAGCGAGTAAAAATAAAATAAATAGCCGAAATGATTGGGCACCGCGAAAAATAGTCGAAATGATTGGGCAATCGCGACCTTCGCGATATAAAAGCTGAAATGATAGAGCATCGCGGAAATAAAACAATACAAATAAATGAAACTTTTGCCCTACAGTTGAGATCATATCGATCCCTGTATACAATCCAGGGGCAAAAAAAAAGGGGACTACATTTCAAAACCAGGTTGCGTCAAAGGGAAGTCGAATCTCGACGACCACATTCACAGCGTGGAGACCAACAGCGGCGTTCCTCCTCATTCCAGCAGGACATAGACGTGGCATCACCAATCGGAGCTACGGCAAAATCCCCAGTTCCAAGACTCTACGGTTCACAGACAACCTAGAGTCAACCAATGACCTCCGTCTCGGAAACAAGTCAGCCAATGACCTCCGTCGCGGAAACAAGTCAACAAATGACCTCCGTCGCAGAAACAAGTCAGCAAATAACCTCCGTCGCGGAAACAAGTCGACCGTCTCGGAAACAAGTCAACCAACGACCTCCGTCTCGGAAACAAGTCAACCAACGGCCTCCGTCGCGGAAACAAGTCAGTGAACGGCCTCCGTCGCGGAAACAAGTCTGCAAACGACCTCCGTCGCGGAAACAAGTCAGCAAACGACCTCCGTCGCGGAAACAAGTCAGCAAACGACCTCCATCTCGGAAACAAGTCAGCCAACGACCTCCGTCTCGGAAATAAGTCAACCAACGACCTCCTTCTCGGAAACAAGTCATACAACGACCTCCGTCGCGGAAATAAGTCAGCCAACGACCTCCGTCTCGGAAACAAGTCAACAATGACCTCCGTCGCGGAAACAAGTCAACAAATGACCTCCGTCGCGGAAACAAGTCAGAAAATGACCTCCGTCGCGGAAACAAGTCAGCAAATGACCTCCGTCGCGGAAACAAGTTAGCCAACGACCTCCCCGTCGGAGCCATACTTCGACTCGGAAACAAGTCAACTCACCAACCACTTACGAGTCCTCTCGACTTGTAAGGGAGAAAATTCTCTTATAAGATCCTTACGACTTATAAGAGAAAACACACTTAGGAATCCTCACGATTCCTAAGGAGAAAATCCACCTACGAGATCCTGTCGATCCGTAGGGAGAAAAGTCTCTATGAGACCCTCACGGCTCGTGGAGTTGAAAAGTCTTAGACAGCAGATCTGAATCTGCGGCCTAAGCCATCGTTATATTTTAGAGAAATCTAGATGCTTACTCTATTATTTGTTTATCAAGACAGCCTGCTGATAATAAGAGAAAGTAGAAAACAAAGAAATAGTACAAGACATTGCAAAGGAAAATGTGTATCTTTATTGAATGCAATCAAGTACAAGGTGAAGCGTACAAAAGAATAAAGAATGGATACATATTATTTAAAAAGAAAATTTTTACAAGTATATAGATACAAGGGGAATTACTGGGAAGGAAGCGTTTTGCATAGCCTTAGCAATTGTTCGCGCACCTCCTTCCACACTTTCTCCTGATCGGCTACCACCGCCAGATCTGCCTCCACTTGAGCTCGCTGCTGCAAGACAGATGCAAGCTGCTCCCTAATAGCTTGATGAGCAGCTTCACGGCCTGGGGTGTCACGTTCGGCGACATCAAGCTTTCGCTTCAAGTTTAGCCCATGAGAGATGCGTTCCAGGAGGCCCTCAAAGATAGCCTTCACTTGGGCAACATTCGCCTCAACCTCAGCACGCAGACGAGCCGTCTCGCTCGAGGTCTCTTGGCATTCTCTCAACCTTAAAGCTGCTTCTTGTTCCAAGTGGTGGACGTAAGAAGCGCTTTACTCGATCCACGCTGCTCTTTCATTGCTCGCGGCTAAGGTCTCGGGAGCAGGGCGCATAAACTCCAGTTGATGTAGACGAGCCTCGATCTCTCTACAGTGGTTAACCCAAGATGCGATGATGCCCTCGTCATAGAAGTTTACGAGTATCACCAGCATCGGGTTAACCGCCGTAGCGAAGTCTGCAGCAGATGTAGGAGTCTCGACGTCGAGTTCCTCGACGTAGTCGCTCAACATGCGCAGACTATTCGCGGCGCCTTTCGAGGACGGGCATCTCAGGAAAGGGCCCGCCGGCGTTATGATCCGAGACTTGAAGGGCGCCGAGACCGGAACGACAGATGAAAAAACAAGATATGATCAGATAACAGTTCAAGAACCAAAAAAAAGGGGAGTTATCAATGCGATAGCTGCTGTACCAGCTGCGGCAGATGGCAAGGCCGGAAGGGCCGGTGGCGCGGCTAATCTTTCATCCCCTCCTTCAATTTCTAGCACTGCAGTCGGGACAAGAAAAAAGTTAGAAGTAATTCCAGCAATGAAAAAGAAAGATATCAATGGGAAACCATACTCACCAGCGCCACCGGAGGAAGAAGCGAATTCAGATGGGAAGGAGAAGTGTGGGAGCAACACTTGATAGAGATGATCAAAAAGCACTCCTGAAAAGACACAGCAGTACGACTTTAGTACATAAATTAGGCGGCTGAAAGACGAAACTAATAGGTTGCAGATCCATACCTTCCAGCATCTTCGATGGTATAAGAGAGGGCTGAGAAGTGACCACCGCCAAGACAGTAGTTGACGGCGCTCCCTCGAGCAGTGGTGCATTGGCGCTGGCCTCACCTGCGTTAAAAAACAAGGATAAACCTGTCAGAAGCGATTGCAAGATAAAAAAAAGGGGGACGGTAATCCGAAATTTACCTGATGAGCCTCCAGCCGAGACGGAGGCGTATCCCTCCTCCATCGACATAAGACTACCACCCGTGGCCTCATCCCCAGACTCCACGGGGGTCGTTGTCGTGCTCGCGAGGCCAGGAGACGGCGGAGGGCCATAGGCGGGGAGAGCTATGACCGGAGCATTGCCAGACTCCTGAGAAAGAGCGGTTGGCTTGTCCTCAGGAATCATGTCCACCTCACCCGCTACTCCCTCAGGCTCAGCAGTCACAGTTGTCTCGGCTACCGTCACCACGAGGTCATCGGTCTCAGGTGCTCCGCCCGCTGCTACCTCGGGCTCGGCATCAACCACTTGCTCAGGCATAGTGGACGTGACCGTTTCGTCATCCACTATCTCGGTCCCAGCAATCTCGGTTGTGTCGTCCGCCATCGGCTCGGGCTCAACCAATGCCTCCCCCTCTGGCTCCTCAGGTTCGACAGTCTCCGCCTCCCCCTCGGTTGGACTTGGCCCTGCAGGATAGAATATATAAGAACCAACAGCTTTATAATTCTTACAACGAAATTCTGAAAGAAATATTACCTGAGGCGGACTTGTCGTTAGCCTCCCTATTGGCGCGAACCGCTTGTCTATGAGCTGTAGACAAGGCGACCGGGGGCTCTTCTGACAGAGTATCGGCATGAGGGACGGTGCTTGGGCCCGCTCCAATGGCCAAGGCAGCCCTGCATGCCTTCGCTTCACGCCTTGACCGCTTCCTCTCCTCCCAAGCTGACGCGATGGACCTTTTTGACGCTTCCTTCATCAAGGCGTCGTCGTCCTCATTCAGAGATGCCTCCAGAGCCTTTAAGGCATCTCTCATCGGCTCTTCAAGTCGGGCTTCTCGTGGTAGTCCCGAGGAGGTAGAAACGTCGGCAACTGACCCGGGAAGAGTCTCCGCGTCACTTGGCGGAATCAGCATTGAGGTTCCTGCGATAAAAAGGGAGAGGTTAGATCGACCATAACACAAGGAAAATGAAAACTTGATGAATTGAAACTTACTAAGACCTAAGGACGCTCTAAGGCGTTCCTCCTCTTGAAAAGTTTTGAGGGAAGCGGCAATGGCTTCTTCAGTGGTGATGCCTGTTGGAAGAAAAAAAGAAAAAACGTTAGTTGAGGGAAATAATAAAGATATAACATAAAAAAAGCGACTAGTGGTTACTTGATTGCGCAAGCTTAGCTAGCCATGCGTCATGCCTCGCCAACCGCTCTGAAACTTCGAGGGCGGCCTCCAAGTCCGTGTCATCCGGCGGCATGACTAATCCCTCGTTAGTCCCATATTCCCTCAGGCCCTCAGCATAGGGAGCGTGGGGTTCCTGACCGAACACGACGTCAGCGGCGAAGAGCGACTTCTTTTTCTTCTTCTGCCTACCAACCCTAGGTGCACCCGGAATCGACTTGCGCTTTGCAGGCACCTTGGGGCGGCGGGTCCCGATGTCCGCATACACGCCAGACTCCGGCGAGGATACAACCACTGTCTCTACTGGAACACAGGGCGCCAGTGGTGCATCCGCAATATCAGGGAGCGGCAATCCGCGTGGGGGACTCTGCGCACGCAGTGGTCCGGCTCTAGCATCTTTTAGAGGGGGAACTACCAGGGTCCTTGGCACTAAAGGAGCGTTGCGGTCACTACCTGGAGGCGCACCCTTACGGTCGACCAGCAATCGCCTTTCCTCCTTTATGACGGCTCCCGTCGAATGACTGTACCATTCTGTATATACCTCGAGGAGTCGTGGGGCGCAAGCTGGCTTACTAATAAAAAAATGGGAACCCGTATTCAGGCGCATGAAGTGATGCAGTGCGTTCTCCATCCCCTCTTTAGTAGCAGCGGGTTCCGATAAGAAGGCTTCGAATGGTACCCCTTGATTGTAGCTCAGCTGTTGGGCGAAACGATGCGGGTTGTACCTCATGAAAATCGCCGCACCGTTCTGCCTGAACACCAGGAAGCCCGGTCTGATAGAGTATAAGTGGAGGGTCTCCCTGGCCGTCAAAACTGAGGCTCCATCTTTGAAAGTGTCCTGCAATGGCCGCACCGCAGTGGTAGACGCCTTTCCAATAGTCAACACCTTGTCGACGAAAGACACCCCGTCTCCAATGGTGTGGGGGCGAAGGAGTAAACCCCTGGCATTCCGTGGCAATGGAGTCATAATTGATGCTCCAATCAACTATATGATGCGAGGGAAGCTGCACCTGTCATAGAATGAGAGCCTTTTGTGCATGCCGAAGACACCCGATGTGTGTAGCTCGAGCCATGATATGAAATAGTGCATCGGGAAGATCACGTGCAACACCCCAGGCTCATTAGCATCCGCCGCTCGACTGAGGCCGTGATACAAGTGTGCCAAGCCGGCGATCCCAACGGCCACTTTTACCCCGATGGTCATCCGGTGAGCTGGGTAAAAGACAGAGGGCCGCATATGGAGGGAATGCATCGGGAGTGCAAACTAACTTAACCATAGCCCGAGAAATCCTAAGAAGAAGGCCTCTTCGTCCATCCTAGAGGCTACAACTTCCGCAAAAGACATGGTCGGGGAGTTAGGAAGGAAAAAACCCTTTTGGTCTATTTCCTTCGCCGGTAGGTTATCCAAACCTAGACCGAAAGGGTCCTCAAGAGTGGCGAACTTGGCAGCTTCTGCCGAGAGGACGCTTGGGTGAAGGAACCGAGCGATGAAATCCTCAAAGCTAACTCCGCGACTCCCACGTTCGATGAAAAGGGTCTCATAGATGTTTAACACTTTGATCAAACTTGGGAATTGGTGTTGAACAGCATTCTCCGGGGTGAGGCCCCTTACTGCTGGCTTAGCATCGAAGACATACTCGTCTGTCGGAAGCAACTCCTCATAGTGCTCTCCTATAACCGGTAAACCGGAGACCTCTTCGAACTCCTCTAGAGAAATTGACACTTCCCGATCCATTGCAAGGAAGGTATGAGTAGGGATGTTCCACTGCTCCAAGAAAGCCTTGAACCACCAGGTGGGAAGCATGGGATACTGGAAGAGGGAGACGTAGACCGCGGTGTACAACCCTAACCTTATCAACTGCGACTTCTTCGTCGACAGGATATACCGAGCCTACGGAAGATAGCCGATCGGGTGGCGGGGGATCAGACCTATGTTATATGATTGCCCCCAAGGTTGCGCCTCGCCTTGACAGATACGGCGTCCCAGGATATCCAAAACCATAGGACGCTGGACCGGGATTGCATCTATGGCAGGATGAAGAAAGCCCTTCGAAGTCCAATCAACCATCTCCACGGCATACTGCACCGGGGGTGGGCTGGCGTAATGAATCGCCGTGATGGGTTCTGACGGTACTGCGCATGTGAAGCTCCGTCGACCCATGATAATCTGATTGTACCACGACCCCCAAAGGTGGAGACTCTTATATTCCGGGTCGTGGTCCCTGATCATAGCCAAGACTTCGCGGTCCAAGGGCGCTTCAGGAAATCCCTCCTCCGAACGAGCAAACGGGAATGAGGTATCGTGAGACATAGTCGCTGCAAGGGAACAAAAGTAGCCGTTAGTGTTGCAACTCTAACGCTTAGCGTTTAAAAATTTTTAAATTAAAAATTAATTAAAATTAATTACACCACACTGCAGTGCAGTGGGTAGGAAACCAAGGAGCACCCACAAAATCTGGATGACAATACGTCAGTTAATAAGAAAACCCATCATTGGATGAGATTGTCAGTTGGTCCCCAACAGAGTATTCCCATTAATAAAAAAAATCCCTAGAGACAAGGAGAAAATCTCCTCTTTCAGAGCAAATCTCTGTCACAGAGTGACACTTGTCAAACTCTGGTCTCAGGGGAATAAGATTCTTTGAAAGAGCTTAGCTCTGTAATAATAAAATTTTTCATCAAAGAAATTTTTTTCCTAAAAAGTTGAAGTTCTGGGATCTTAAAGATCCATATGAAAAAACTCTTAAGAGTTCATCATCAGAAGATCAGGGATCTATATTCTGTCAATATGAGCAAAGCTTTGTTCATGGGCTAAAAAACCCTGAAACAAATTCTTGAGAGCAAAACTCTGTTTATGAAATCCCAAAGGGGATTTCTTTAGATCAAAAGATCTATGAGAGCAAAGCTCTGTTGGTTAAAATTGATTTAATTTAATTTAAAATTAATTATTACCTAAAGTTTTCTAATTTTGGGAAATGAGAGCAAAGCTCTAGAGTTCTGGAAACAAGACCAAAGCTCTGAAGTTCTTAAGCAAGAGCAAAGCTCTGGAAATCAAAATCTTGGAAATGGTAAAGATTTTCTAAGGGCCAGGGATCCTATTTATAAGGCGCTTGCGCCCTTTCAGCTCACCCGTTGATCCAACGGCCAGGACCTTGCCACCGCTGCACTCACGTGCGCGCCACGTGAGCGCAACGGTGGGGGGGCATTTGTTTCCCCAATCAGAGGAAAGCTCTATTTGAATTTCAAAATTCAAAAGTAGAAGCAACGCTTCAGATTCTTTCCTCTGCGCGCAACGCGCCACGTGTCGAAAGCTGATACGCCAGCACAGCGCCCAAGGCAGCGCGCCCAATCAGAGCAAAGCTCTATTTAAAGCAAAATTAAAGGAAGCAACGCTTCAGTTGCGCAAGTGCTGCGCTGCGCGACACGTGTCAGCGCAGATGCGCTGCGCCGTGCGCTGCGCGACACGTGCGCAAGCGCAGATGCGCAAGCGCAGTTGCGCTGCGCCGTGTGCTGCGCGACACGTGTCAGCGCAGATGCGCAAGCGCAGTTGCGCTGCTCCGTGTGCGCTGCGCGACACGTGTCAGAGCAGTTGCGCAAGCGCAGTTGCGCTGCGCTCTGCGCTGCTGACACGTGTCATGCACTGGGGCGTTTGCGCCAAACAGAATTAAATTCTAGCAAGATTTTTCTGTTCTTGTTAAAACAAGTAAAACAGAAGCCCTTGGATCAAAGATCCAACGGTGGGGAAAATTCCCCAAATCTCTCAGAAAAATATCTCTTTAACAAAATTTAACAAATTTATGGACACTATATAAAGGCCCCTAGACCCCAAATCAAAAGCATGAACATTGTGAGAAATCAAGAACTTTAAACAGAGTGAACTCTGAAGAAATTTCAAGAAGAAAAAGGTAAAAACCTTTAAGATAGAATAATTTCTTCTAATAGATCATTGATCTAAGAACAAGATCAATGATCTTCAAATAATAATAAGTGCTTTGCACTTTTTTATGAACCACTGGTTCTCTGAAACAAGAAAAACAAGAAAAAACTTGTTTTCTTTGATCTAAATTAGATCAAGAAATCAAACAGTGCTTTGCACTTTTTTATGAACCATTGGTTCTGGAATCTAAAAAGATTCTCAAGTTAATAGTGCCTTGCACTTGCAAAACTGCGCTGTTGCGCTCTTGGGTTGGCACAAGCCACCAGAGAGCGCCACGTGTCAGCATCTGAACCGCTTGCGCTATGCGCTTTTGAAATAGAGCCTTGCTCTCTGAAATTGGCGCAACTCACCAGAGCACGCCACGTGTCAGCAGCGCAAGCGCAGCGCACTGGCGCAGCGTGACACGTGTCATCATCACAAGCACTTGTGCTCAGTGATTGGCGCAAAGCGCCTGACAAATGCAATGCATTTCTTTTCCTAAAGGGCTAGGCCCAAATCAGAAAGGCCTAGTAGGCCAAATTAAATTGCAATACAATAAAAAGGGCAGAGCCCAAACAAAATTGATGCTCTGCATCATTTATAAATGAGCAGAGCCTAAATAAAATAATAAATAATGCAATGCATTATTTTAAAAGGGGCAGAGCCCAAATAAAGGTCCAACAGAGACCAAGATTAATGTTATGCATTATTAAAAAAAGGGCCAAGCCCTAGCACAGGCTTAATAGGTCAAAAACAAATAAAAGCATTGAACATTTTTCAA